>CM028135.1:138310000-139515000 GCA_016271365.2 Neoceratodus forsteri
ATTTTATCACGAAATCTTCGAAAGGCACATTGGGCACCCCCGGCCACACGTTCCCTGACCACTGGCGCAAAACGTGCGACCTGCAGGCAACGGCAAAGAATTCACCAAATAGCGTAAACGCGCATGCAGATCACGCTTAATAACTCCGCAGCCGTATAAGCGACCAGTATGAAACTTGGCAGATCCCAAGGTGTATGGTTCTTGATTGTGCATTCCAAATTTCAGGCAAATCTGTTAAACAGTGCCAAAGTTATTGAGGTGCAAAGTTGTAACATTTAAAAGGGCTCCTCAACCCTAACTATGGTAGCACTACCGTGCTACATATTCATATCCACATACATACATACACACATATATACATATGTGTGTATGTATGTGTGTATACATACACACACACACACACACACACACATACACACATATGTATGTATGTGTGTATATATATACACATATACACACACACACACACACACACATACATATATATACACATACATATATATATATACACATATATATATATACACACACACACACACACACATATAATATATATACATACATATATATATATATATATATATATATATATATATACACACACACACACATATATACATACACATACATATATATATATACATACATATATATATATATACACATATACATATATATATATACACACATATATATATATATATATATATACACATACATATATATATATATATATATATATATATATATATATATATATATATATATATATATATATATATATATATATATATATACATATATATATACATACATATATATATACATACATACATACACACACACATATTTTCCATTAGGCCCCCTGTGCGATCTAGCTCCATGTATCCCAGCATCAGGCCACCCCCCGCCAGGAAGGAGGGGCAAGTCCCACCTCCTACCCTGCACAAACTCTTGTACAGCAGTCACTGATGATTGGTTTCTGGGTAGGTCAGTGTTTGGTCCTGAGGCCATCATCAGTTTCGCTGTGTTCCCCCCCCCTTTTTCTCCCCATCCCCAGAGACATAGGCACGAACGAGAGGTCCAAGTGGTGTCAGGGGTCGAAATTGGCACCAGCCCGCTAGCCAAATGCTGGTAGAATTTGCATCGGGCTAGTAAAATTTTCATTTAACTAGCCCTGCGGGCTTGTACTGGAGAAGGCAACACTTCAGTATGTACACCATCTGGATCAGTGGAAACATCTGTTGGGCTGGTGGATTTTCGCAGTCACTAGCCCTGCTGGCTAGTGGCTGCAAAACTGAAATTTAAATAACTGTAAATTTTCTTTCTCCAACTGCTGGTCTCCAGGCTCATAACTAGTGAGAGGTCCTTCCTGGAACCACGTGACAGGCAGGAAACAGATCTCTGCAGGGGACCAGATCCTCCCCTCTGCATCCTGTAGCTCTCAGTTCGTTCCAAAGCATGTCTCCTGCTGTAAAACATCACTGAGAAACAACAAGAAGAAATGTTAATATGTACTTACGGCCTGGAAGAGCCGACTTAAAACCCTCAGGCCAGATGGCCATCGACCAACATTCTGGGAGAGGAGAAGCCCGGAGACCAGCAGTCAGAGAAAGAAAATTTACAGGTATTTCAATTTCTCTCCCCTAAGTTGGTCTCCCGGCTCATAACTACTGGGATATACTAGAGCAGTATATCCCTTTGCTTCCTGGGTGGGAAGACTGTGAGCAGACCCTTATGGGTACCCCACGTATGGAGGGACCCAATAACCAAGGGATGCCTCAAAGGAGGCAGACACATTCATTCTGTAGAACTTTGTCCAGGAATGGATGGATGTCCAAGTGGACATTCTGTGAAAGACTGCTGGAAGGCTTCTTTGTGTTCCACCCAGGTGGTAGCTACTGCTCGAGCTGAAGGAGCCCTCCATGGGCCCAGCTTAGCAAACCCCAACCTTTTGGAGGGTGATAGAAAAGAGAACCAATTCAAGTGGTCCAAGAGGCTTTAAAGGCTTTTTAACTTCGGCCCTGAAGGCGAGGGTGAATAGACTAGAAAAGTCGTATGTGGGCTTCCACCCTCCTGATGTAAGGCTCGAATGCACTCCTGTAGCCCAGAAGAAGAATTTACCTTTCCTTCTCACTCTTAGGGCTAGGACGTAGGGCAGGGATATTCAATTCCTGGTAGCCGAGGAAGGGAGATAACCCTTTCAGCAGAAAGGATGGATATGTTTGAAGAATCACAGAGTTCTGGGGGAACAGTGTAATGTTCCTTGGAAAATAGAGTTCCTGTCTGCTTACACAGCGGGCTGGAATGAGTGCTGAAAGAAGGCGGCCTTCATTGCAGGGAGGATGACAGAAGTTTCCTTAATGAGCTGGACATTTCCTTAATGAGCTCCAGTGGGGTCTTGGTGAGGGTTCTGAGGACCAGGTTGAGTGTCCAGTACCAGAGGCTGGCTCCACCCAATCCAGGGTGATCTTGTGCAGGAGCCTTGGGATTAGTAGAAATGGATTCTTGAGATTAGCGGAATTGGAGGAAATTCGTACCTGAAATTGCAGGGTTCCCCAGTCTAGGGAGAAGGCGTCCTATGCTATGAAAATACAAAATCACACATGCCCCCACAATGCAAAGCATCATTGGCTACATATGCAGATCACCACAGAATGTTATGCTGGTCCAACTTTAAGCAGAATTGCATGGTGCCGAAAGGCCTCTCACACAGTTTGCAAAGGATGCTAACAGAAGACAGACATGTGTTTCGTCCTACCAGGACTCATCAGTATGCCTCATCTGTTTGACACCCCAGTGCAATGGACTGGCTACCCTTAAGGCAGTGTGCCTTGGATATATTGTGGTGAACCCATTAAAATAAAAAAAAATATTTAAAAGACAAAGAACCTCTGTGCACAAACACTGAGGCAAGGTTTACCTAAAGGGCATTTGGCTGGGAAGCCAAGTTTCAAGAAAATACAAAATCACACATGCCCCACAATGCAAAGCATCATTGGCTGCATATGCAAATCACCACAGAATGTTATGCTGGTCCAACTTTAAGCAGAATTGCATGGTGCCGAAAGGCCTCTCACACACTTTGCAAAGGGTGCTAACAGAAGACATAGACACGTGTTTCGTCCTACCAGGACTCATCAGTATGCCTCGTCTGTTTGACACCCCAGTGGAATGGACCAGCTACCCTTAAGGCAGTGTGCCTTGGATATATTGTGGTGAACCCAGGACTGGAGAACTTTACGGCTTCACCAGCCCATGAAGAACTACCTGCTGGAACCCCCCAGAAAGAGGTAGGGGCTAACCTTTAGTGACAGCCAGTTCTCCAAGTTTTGCACCTGACCTGGTATGCATACGGTCACTGAGCTCACCCGGTGATGCTCTGCCCCCTTGAAGAGCAATAGGGTTTTCTTGCACTATCCGAGAGCTCGTGTACCTCCCTGGTAATAGGTGCAGGCCATTGTGGTTCGCTTAACTGAGGATGAGGACATCCTGGTTGGAGATCTGTGTTTTAAATCTTTGAATGTCAGGTGGAATCTCCAATATGTTGATGTAGTGGGTCTGAATCCCCCACTACTTACCAGTGCCAAAGGCTGGTATTGGTAGTAATTCTCCCCTGGTGAGGATGCCCTCGCTTGAGAACCTTCATGAAGTTTGAGCAACGAGTCACCCGATGCAGGGATGCTTCCTCCTTGCAACAGCCTTGAATCCGTGGGCTCAGACTGACCCTTGACTGGTCCATTGAAGGATCAGGTTTGATTGACCATATATTTGAATCTGCTGGCCCAGACTGACCTGCCTGGAACCCTGATTTAGTAGGTGCGACTGCCTGGGACGCATGACAACCAGTGCTCATGGCACGGAGACTGTCAGGGATACCATCGTCCCCATAAACTGCGTGAGGGAGTTGTCTGATAGGCATTAGGCCGCTTGGTCTTTGCTGAAGAGAACCCTAAGGTTCCTGAATTTGGCCACCATAGGGAAAGACTAATTTGTGAAGCTCAGAAGTGTACCCCTCAATGATTCAGATGCTTGTATGGCGGAAGAGAACTCTTTGGTGATCAGGAATCCTATGGGTGAGAGGCATTGTGTGATCTCGGTCACTGCCTGAGTTGTTTGCTCATACTATGGGGCATTGAACAGAGTGACCTCTGGATGGGATATGTAAAAATGCCCATGCAAGTCTGCTGAGACCAACTGATCTCCCCGATGGAATCCCCCTGAAGATGGATGCCAGGGTACTCATCTGGAATATCCTGTGGTGGATGAATTCAATCATACCTTTTAGGACCCATATGTTTTTGTAAATGTCCAAGTACCTTTTTGCACAGGGCACTCACTGCTTGCTGCAGCCTGTAAGTGGTCTGTGAGTGTTGGAGAGCAGACCTATTCTGTGCAGATAAGGGTTAGGGTACCACAAGCAGTGGGGGAGAGAACCTGCTTAAAACTCTCCTGCACCCCTCTGATCGCGACGGTGCAAACCCTTTCCTTGAGATAACTGGAAAGCGTGCCCCTACTTGAGGATGGGTCCGGGGCCTACACTGTGAGCTTTCAGGCATCCCGTATGCTTCTTCCTCTGTTGGATGCAAGAGATGACCCAGGCTCATCTGCCCAAGGCCGATTTAATGTGTCCCCCGAGTATGTATGGGTTTGAATACTCTGACTGAATCCCTGTGACAAGGGTCTGTACCTGCTCCTGGTTTATGGTACTTAGGTTTCCGTTGTCTCTCTGGATTCTCTTACCGCCCCCTTTAGAGATGATCCAAACGGGAGATCTCCCTCATAGGGTGCATTCCCTTAGTGTGTCTTGGCGACCTGTCTGCCTGCCACCTTAGGTGTGTCGAGGAGAGGAGGATTAAAGCATGGCCCTTGCTATGCATCTGGCAGCCTCCTTCTAGACCCCAGCTGTGAATGTAGAGAATTGTCCCAGGCTATAGTTGCTGTGGAATGGGCTTATTTACATCTGGCTCGTCGGCACGCTGGAATGCCAGGTCATTGGCCCATGCTGAGAACAGGTTGTCTGCAGCTGCCTTGAGGGAGGTTGCAGAGGACTAAGGCATCCTTTTGAGGGGTACGTGCACTTCATATCCCCTGGGTCTCACAGAGGAGCCCCACCCTGCTGGGGTATGTATCTATAGTCTCTGTTTTGCTTGGCAGCCGATGCAAGTCAGACGAGAAAGACCTCAAGGAAAACTCCTCACTTAGCTGCCTTAAGGAAGAAATCTAGGTAGTCAAGTTTCTGGACAGAGAACCATCCGTGGAAGATACACCGCCTAGTAGCCCCTCTTTCTCTGGGGGGGGGACCTAACTGACTTCAGGCGGACTTGGGGGTCTGACCCGGCAGATGTTTCCCACTGTGGAAATCCTCAACTCTGCTACTAATATGTGACCTCTTCCTCTCTTATGATGTCGAGAGGGGAGATGTCCCTCCGGTCTGAAGATTAGGAGTAGGCATGGGGTGGGCTTCCCGTGGACCCTACGATCTATGAAGAAGTGGAGGCCAGATGGTCGAGGCATGATGAGAAGGGCCGATGGGTCTGCGCCAGGGACAGCGCTAGATAGGGCAAAAAGGGAAAAAGTTGCAGCTTGCCCAGAAATGACCCACTTTCCACATGACAGTGGGTCCAAAGTAGTGCACCTGTCTATAACAATAGCTGAAAGATGGAAACGTAAACAATAGAAAAGTATTTTCACCTGACAAAGTTAAGCTTCTGTACTGGTGAAATTTGTATTTGTGATTAGGTTTTGACCCAGCTATTTCTCATTTTGACTCACATTTTTTACACCAGTGGGTCTAATTTGACCCATGTTTTAAAACCTTTAATGCTGTCACTGGTCTGCGCTGCCCGGGATTGGATCCTGTGATAGCAGGGGGGATGTCTCCTGACCATTTCTGACCTTGTAGGGGTGTCACTTAGGCATAGCAAGCTGGAGAAGGTGACCTAAGGGGGGGGGGACTAAATCTGTGGCCCTCTCCACCCCGAGAGAATTGGTGCTATGCTCTCGACAGCCCTTGCAAGCCTTCTGTACTGGAGGGTGCATGAGACCCTGTTTTGAGTCCTATTAGCACTGCTGTTTGAGACCTATTAGCACTGCTACCTGGAGCGAGGGCCTATCTGTCCGCATGGGCTCAAAGACATCGCAGAGGCCAGTTAGCACAGGCTGGACCCCACTTTGTGAGCTGTGTCCTTTCCGCTGTTCGATCGCCTTGGAGGGACATGTTGAGGGTAGCAGACAACCACAAGCTGGATTGGAAGGGGGGCGCTGTCGCTCTGGCCGGTTTCCCCCCCGTTGTGCATCCAGGGGCCCGATGGGTAGAAGACTCCGTAATAGGCCAGAGTCAACTGCCAGTGCCCTCCTGGCAGTCGAAGAGGGGCTGAGCGTGGCTCTTCCTAGGCCGAAATGAAGCCAGTTACCATGGAGCGCTCCCACTACAAGAGGCCAGCAATGAGATGCTGTAGCACGGCTCCTCCTGAGCTGAAATTAATCCCCCTGCTGCTGGGAAGCGCCATCTCTGCAAGATGATTCCTCCTCAGATCAACGGCAAGCCAGAGTAGAGCAGCTCTTGCTGAGCCGAAATGAAGTCCCTGCTACTGTGGAGTGCGCCCGCTCCAAGATGCCGGCAAAGAGGTGCTGTAGCGCGGCTCTGCCTGAGCCACAATGGAGCCCCCTGCTGCTGTGAAGCGCTAAATAAAGCCCCCTGTTGCTTTGAAGCGCTACCGCTCCCAAATGATTTCTCCACTGATGGACGGCGAGCCAGAGGACCAGGGGCTCATCTACTGAAGACCGCTTCTGCTTGTACCCTCCAGGTCGTTGATGAGGGGCTGTAGTGCGGCTCCTCCTGAGCCGAAATTAAGTGCCTGTTCCTGGTCGGTGAGACTGTTCTGTAGCGCAGCTCATGACGAGCCGAAATGAAGCTTCTGCTGCCGTGGAGCATTCTGGTGGCTTCCTCATTAGTCAACGAGCCTGCAGACCAGGGGGCTCGTTGACGGAGCGCAGCGGGGCTGCCGAGGAGAATACAGTGCCGCTCTTGAAACTCCTGCTGCCATGGGGTGTTCTGGTGGCTTCCTCCAGTTTGTCAATGAGCCCGTAGACCAGTGGGCCCGTTACTTCAGTGGCCTGTGCAGCAGGGCCGCCGACGAGAATACCGCACAGCTCTCCAGAGCATGTGCTGCGCAAGGGCCTGTCAATTCCCAGAAATAATCATGGGGGGGGGGGGAAGAGCGTGCCTCAAGTGTGGGGAAAAAGCAGGAGAGAAGGGGTCCACCTGTAGAGTCCCAGAAATGACCGTTGGGGGGCGGTGTGCCTCAAGCGGGAAAAATCAGGAGAGAGTCTGTGCAGCATGCATGGCTGAGACTGGGAACCCTAAATAATCTGTGAGGCAACGCTGGAGCTCCCGCTCCTGTGAAGCTTCCCCCTTGGAAATTCTCTTCTAATCAGAAAAGTAAACTGCACTTACAGTGTGATGTCTTCAGTTCTGCCGCCACAGTAGCAGAGCCCCTGCCTCATGGTAGGCAGGAAGTAAAACGGAGAGCTACAGGATGCAGAGGGGAAGATCTGGTCCCATGCAAAGATCTGTTTCCTGCCTGTCACGTGGTTCCAGGAAGGACCTCCCACTAGTTATGAGCCCGGAAACCAGCTTAGGAGAGAGAAAGTTAATTTCGACCCCTTGGCGTGTGCACATTATTGCATGGTGCCACTCCAGACCCTGTATGGATGTGTAAGGTCACCATTGTGAACGAGTTTTTAACTCAATGGTGCAAACCTTTATAAATAAAAACAAATAAACCCTGGCCTGTGACTCTCCCTCCCGCTATACCATCAACTGCATGTCACCTGAGGTCATCCAGGTGACAGTACTGCATGGAAGATGGTGACCCACCAGGAAAGAGAACATCCACTTGGACACTCTATCCTCCACCCTCCCCCAACCTGGCTGGCCTCCGATGACCTGAGCTCGTTCCTGAACTCAGGTCAGCAACGCTGCAAGCCGTAGTGCTACCACTGCACCGATGGGCTGGCCAATACCCCCCCTTAGCAAAATATTCAGTGTTCCCAATTCATTAAAAGTGAGAGGCGGGCCGCCACGCTATTTTAAACAGCCGCCGCTCAATTGTGTGACCTATCTCTTTAAATCCAGTTCGCACAGTGGAGCAGCGTGCTTGCGCATTGAACAAGTCGCGCATGCGCAAGAACGCGGAACAAGGAGAATAAACGGAGTCTGGTGCAAGCTGTGTAAGGTAGGAGGCGGTCGGGGCTCTCAGATCACATGGGGATCGTTCTGGTGGGTCAGATGACCCTCAGAAGAATGGAGGAAGAACGCCAAATGAAGGATCCAATGAGGAGTCTGATCCAGGAGCGATGTCCCAGATGTCCTATCAGTGAAGCAGCTACACCACTGGGGTAAGTCCCACCGTAGTCTGCTGCCACCGAAGAGTATTAGTGCATTTGTGTCTGGACCTTGCAAGTGTAACTTGATTGAGCGTTTGTTCCGTTTAAATAATTTTACTAGAGACTTTGCAGTTCTTCAAATAACTGTGTCAAGCAGCCAGCTTTAAACTTTATCAGACTTAGTTATTTTAACTGAGTCACTCCAGACTTCTGTTTATAACAGCTGCAATAACAAAGGGTGCTGTGTGTGGGGAGGGAGAGATTGTGTTCAACAAATGACCACCATGCAGCTCTGATTTTGTTCTCTGTTGAATTGCTGAATTAAAAAAAAAAAAAGTTCTTGCTGAAAAGAAAAAAAAAAAAACAAGGTGCACAGTAGAAAGTTGTCCCTGTCCTATCAGTCAGTAGTAAAGAAAAAAAAAATATTTGTGTGAGGGAAAAAAAAAAAAAAAAAAAAAAAATTAGGGCTCCAAACGGTGCCACCAGTGGGTCTGCCAGTCCCTGTCCTACCAGTCTTGTGCATTCCTTGCTTCGTCACTGTGAGCAGTCACTTGTTTCTAAGTCAGTAGTAAAAAATATTTCTGTGAGGAAAAAAATTCGGGGCTCAACCAGCATTACCAAACTCTCATTCTGTATTGACAATAAACACACGACAACACAAAAAAGCTTTATTGTACACAATGCAGAAACTAACTTTGGTTTCAAATTAACTCAAAAACGGAAACATCCTGATCAAGATGACAATTGTGAGTCGATGACTGGGACAATGCCAGTTGGTCCAGTTGATATCGACGTCATTGTCCAAAAGACTCCCTGCACTTCCTCCTGTAATACAGAAAAAAACACCTCTAAAGCATAGAGCAACAGGCTTTTATACTGGTTGGCTTAACAAATACTGCTGGTTACAGTACAAAGAAAATGATGGCATGTTTTGTGCATTTTGCATAAAACATAAACAGATGCCCAAATCAGGAACAGTTTGGGTACTCAGTGGGTGTAAGACATTCAGAGAAGATGCTATAAAAAGGCATCAGAACAGTTCAGTTTACGTTGTTGCTTCTAAACTGGAAGCTAACTGCAGAATTTCAGCTTCAAAAGGTGGAATAGAGCAGGCAATGCAGCAGGCCCTGACCCTGGAACAAGGAGCTTTTGTGGCATCCCTTCGTTGCATGCACTGGCTAATAAAAAATGAGCTGCCTCACACAACGAAATATGGCTCACTGCTGGATCTCGCCAAATCATTGGGATGCAAATACCTAGACAATATACATATTGCTGATGCCGGTAAATATTGTTCTGATCGAACTGTCAGAGAAATGGTTCTCTGTCTGGGTGAGGTGGTCAGGAGATCAGTTCTTACAGATTTGAAGGCTGCCAAATTTTTTCATATTTGGTGGATGAAACAACTGATATTGCTATTATGAAGCAGCTCATTTTGTATGGTATGTACTGCAAAGAAGGGAAACCCAGAGTTTCTTTCCTGGGACTTGAGGAACTAATTGATGGAAAGGCAGACACAATTGTTAAAAAGAATGCTGGAGTTCTCTGATAACAATCAAATCTCGGTTGATCACCTTGCAGGGTTAGGCAGTGATGGAGCAGCCGTTATGCTGGGCAGGCAAAACGGGTGGCTAAAAAGCTGAAAGAAGTCAGCCCAATTCTTGTTGAAAATCACTGTATGGCTCACCGGGAGGCCTTGGCTGTAAAGGCAGCAGCAAATGAAGTGAACGCCACTAAAAAGTTTAAATCGAACACTAGATCACTTATACAGATATTATGAAAACTCTGCTGTTCGCATGGCTGCCCTGAAAGAAATTCAGCAGGCAATGGAAAACCCTGTTTTAAAGCCTAAACAGGCAAAAGCAGTTAGGTGGTTGTCCCATGATGCAGCATGTGACACACTAAGGAAGATTTTCCCATCCGTTGTTACGTCCTTGCATAGAGAGGCCTCTGAAAGGCATGATCCCCAAGCTGTGGGCCTAGTAAAATGGTGGAAAACTGGGAGTTTTTCTGTTTTATGCATGATTGTGACATATTTCCACACCTTAGCATCTTATCTAAATGCTTTCAAACATCAGCTCTGAATTTTACTGATATAAAGAGACATTTACATTCCACTTTAGAGATTCTTAGGGCACGCCTACTGGTACCTGGTCAGTACTTTCTCCGCTTCGCCTGAACTAGTACTCCTGAATGATAATGGCCTGAACTTGACATTTAGCGAACCACAGTTAAATCATTTCACAACCTCTGTGCATGACAAGTTTATTAGGCCCTAATTGCTCAAATTGAGCAAAGGTTCTAAGCACAGAACTTTTGATGCTCAGTATCTTCGACCCTCAGCATGATACAGGAAGTTGATATTGAAGAGTTGGAAGGGTATGGTAGTGATAGCCTTGAGATTATTCTTGGTCAGTATGCTACTGATGTAGATGCTTCTGCACTTGAATGGGCTTCTCTGCGTAGTCTCATGTTCACGGAAAAGATGGCCTTTAAGACTATTTCTGATGTGCTGCACGCTCTAACTACTAAGTATGTAGACCTGTATCCAAACATATCTACTTTGGCAGAGCTGGCAATGACAATACCCATGTCAACTGCAGATTGTGAGAGGGGGTTTTCTGCACTGAATCGAATAAAAACACAGGAACGAAATAGATTAAGTGCCAGTGTGCTAAATGCACTTAAGCTTATCTCAATTGAGGGCCCTGATGTTGACAGTTTCCCTTATTTGGAAGCTACAGCTCATTGGGCAGGACTGCGAAACCGAAGATTAGATCTTGGCCTTGCAGGCACTAGTAAAGAATTGTAGTATGGCCTCACCAAAATGTTAAGACTCTCACAAACTGTTGCCTGGCCTGCAACTAGAATGCAGAGGTTCTCCAGTATGTTTTATCACACTTTTCTTTTGCTACTGCATACTACAGAGGCCTCCAGATCATCATATTACTCTTATTTCTTGTTTCTTATGCATTTATTGCATTCCGACTGACTCCGCCCACCAGTAGCTCCGCCCCTGGTGACCCCGCCCCTGTGGCTCCTCCCCTTACCACCGCTCTATATTTTCATGCAATGTGGAACACTGATATTTATACAAAACACGCTGATTTGCCTTCTATTATGGGGGGGGACGGGAACAGATTTTAAGATTCTGTCGAACTAACATACTAAAATGCCAGCAAAGGAGGCCTAATGATCTTTTGTGTCTGCTCGATAGCACCAATACAGGGCACTGACTCTGCTATCCCCCCCCCAACCCCTTAGGTTTCTCTATCCCCAGTCCAAGATGTTCCCCTTGTATTGTACTTCATCAGCTTCATCCTCCCCCTATACCTGTCCCAGACCCTCAAACCCCTCCACCTCCACCAGTCCCTTGGGCAGAGTATTCCATGGTTCCACCACGCTCAGTGAAGTAACACCTCCTCCACCACCCGCCAGTGAAGTAACACCTCCGAGTCTCTCCCCCAAGTCTCCCCTTAGCTTCCATCCCATGTCCTCTAGTTGTGCCCCTTCCTTGGAGCACCCCTACTGAGCCTCCTTTATTAATCTCCTTTATGTACTTGAAGACCTCCATCATGTCCCCCCGGCCCTTCTCTCTTCCAATGTGTACATATTTAGCTCCTTGAGCCTCTCCCAATAGGTCCTTTCCTCCAAGCCCCAGATCATTTTGGTTGCCCTCCTCTGGAACCTCTCCAGGAGTGCAATGTCCCTTTTTAAGTGCAGTCTCAAACTGCACACAGTACTCGAGGTGCGGCTTAACCAAGCAGTTATACAGAGAGAGGATCACTTCCCTCCTTCAGGAGGTAATCCCCCTAGCGATGCATCCCAGCATCCTATTGGCTTTGGCCACTGCCCTCCTACAAGTCTCAGAGTTGTTCATTCTGACATCCACCACCACCCCCAGGTCCCCCTCACCCTCAGATAATTGCAGTGCGTCTCCCCCAGGGTATACACTTGGCCAGGGAACTAAACTGGACATCTTTAAAAATGGAAAATCATAGGCTCTATGCCAGAGATAACTCCATTACCAATGGCCAGAAGGAACCTTGGATTAACATCTCATCTCAAGGATGCTCACCTTCCTGGTCTACCTTCAGATTCCTTAATTTGTATTCCTTAATTTTTATTCCTGTCTATAAATCTCTGGCATATGTCACCGGCATCAGAAAGCTTCCCAAACATTCAGCAACAGTATAACACTCTGGCACGTCACCGACACCATGAAACTTTTGTTGGTAACAGGTAATGCCCACTAGGTACAGTGTTTTCAGAGGCGACCCAGCAGCACTGGGAAGGTTAAGTGACTTAATCAGAGTTATACAGTATGCATGCAAAGGTTGCAGGAAATCAAACCCAAGTCTGCCGGATGTACAGAGCCATTCACGGCTCGTTACTCTAATCTCTAGGCTACACAGCCTCCAAGGAGCAACATTACACCAACTCTGACAACGTGTCACCGGCACCATGACACTCCCAAATCAATGGAGCAACAGTACACCAACTCTGGCATGCATCACTGACTCCAAGAAGCTCCTAAAACACTGAGCAACAGTACACCAATCCTGGCATGTCAATGGCACCATGAAGCTTCCAAAACAATAAGCAACAGTACACCAACCCTGCATGTGTCGCTAGCACCATGAAATTCCCAAAACAATGAGCAACAGTACACCAGTGCAAGACTAAGTACCCTCGGAGACATTAAGCATAGTGCTATACAACCCTGTGCTGTACTACGCCAATCGCTGACAGCATGTTTGAGGACACTAGCCATAAAAAAAAAACACACACACACAACCAACACTAGCTGTAAAAAACTGATCCAATTTAATCTCTGGAGCACTGACTGGGTTTCTAACAAATCAAAATAAAAACAAACAAATTGGGAGGTTAGGTCCATAGCCCCATCCTCAAAAAGAATCTGCTGTTTTTCTGAAGTTTTTGATTAACACTGTGGGCTGCAAACATGTTAGCACATTTACGTACAATTACTGCGCTGCTGCAGTATTATCGTAATTCCTTCAGAGTATCTTTAGTGCTGCACCAGTGTGGGATAAACCAGTAGCTGCCTGTCAGAGGCAGCATGCATGGGGCAAGCCAAGTCTTGCTCTGCAGATGGACACTGTGCACCCCTTTCTCACAGTGTATGATGGACAGACTGGATTAGCTACGCAACCTTTTTTGGTCATCACTTTCTACGTTTCAGGTAAGGGCAAGCTCCCTGTCACAGGGTTCATGTACGGAGGCAGGCAAAGTCGGAGTCTGCAGCTCAACCCAGTGCCCTCCATTTTCGCATCCTGTCTCCAATACTGCTAGCTCCCCATCACAGGGTTCATGCACTGGGGTATGCAGAGTCTGAAACTGCAGCTGGACCCTGTACACCCCATTATCACAGGTTGTCCCTGCTAGCTCGCTGTCACAAGGTTCATGTACTGGGGCAGGCCAAGGCTGACACTGCAGCTGAACATGGTTTCTGGTTTTATGTACCATTGTATTAACCCTCACTGTAAGTTAAATGTTTTAGTCCATGTCATGTCTCAAGATCATACCTCTCAACCTCTTGCCTCATGAATAAAGGACAAGAAAAGAAAAAAAAATCAGGGACATATCTTAAAAACTGGTACTATTCACTCAGAAAGCTGACAGAATAAAGGAATTTATGCTAAGATGCATTTTCTGAAGAAGAACAAGTCTGTAACTTTAATGTTTGCCATTGTGTGTTAATAACCCCCACTGTTCTGTCACAAAAACAAACATTTTATGAGTAACAGAGGGACATTTTGAGGCCAAATCAGGGACATTTGAGAGGTATGCTCGAGATTGTTGTATGTAACTGGACGCTTGTGTAAACGGGCAGCAATGCTCACATGCCTTTCCAGTATAACCAATAAAAATGAAAATGGTGTGGGCTAGCTCCCGATCACAGGGTTCACATATTGGGGCTGCCAGGGCAAGCCAAATCTGGCACTGCAGCGGGACCCTGTGCAGCACCCCTTTCCCACATCCTGTTTCTACTATAAGCTAGCTCACAAGGTTCATGTATTGGGACTGATCAAGTCTGACTCTGCAGCTGGACCCTGTGAGCCCCTCGCTCCCATCCTGTCTATGGTTTGGGTTCGCTCCCGGTCACAGGGTGCATGTACGTTTCTCCTCGGTTCATGAGGCAAACCAAGTTTGGCTACGCTGGACCTATGCAACCCTTTCTCACATCCTGCCTCCAGCATGGACTAGCTTCCCGTCACAGGGTTAATATTACAGCTGTCCCTGCTCTCGATGGTAATCGCTCTCATTGACCACAATAACAGATCAGACCCTGTCCCGGAGGACTCTTCTGGATATATTCTGCCTCGTAACACTCCACTCCAAGACCAGCACTCTTACCTTCTCTCTACTTGCTTTTCTCTACCTCTGCTCGTCGCCATTTTCTGCGTTTTGTTTTTTCAAATCCCCCTCCACTTGCCTCGTAAATCCGCCTCCTCGCTTGAATAGGTCGGACCCCGCTGAAGTCCCGTCATCAGATTGGCTATTTTGAATCCCCCCTACTTCCTTGTAACGAGGACACTGCCCACTTCGTCAACAGTTGGTGGATTTCAAAGGCACCGCCTCCGCATGTGTGCGTGCGTGCATCAGCGGATAGCGCAAAGGCTTGTGGGGGTTAAAGTTTTTTTCCTAGAGGTGGTGAGATGCGAGGTTGAAACCAGAAACGGTTAATAAGGTTATGTCCGTGCGCTGCTAGCTCACAAAGCTGGTGGGACAGAGGGCACAGGTGCAAGAATCTATAGGTGATGATGGGGATGGGGGCAGCCTGGCAGCCCCCTTAATTTTGCCCATGAGCAGTAGTATGCTGGGTGAGAACGGAAGCAATCATTGCGTTTTTTACTTACTACAGCCCCCCCCCCTTCCAATTTTTCATCATGTTCTGTGCCACCCAGGATCGACTGGGGAGCACAGTCAGTGATCTAATTAAGCAATAATGCACAACAGGGTGTGGTATATCATGGGGCCTCAGGCCAAGTGCCTCCAACAGCTGAAGTAAGCAATAAGACATGACAGGGTGTGTGTTGAGCAGATATTACCACACGTCTAGGGGCGTAGTAAGGCACGAGGCCACCGGGTGGGACTGGGAGTATTTGTGAAAGACAGCCAGTGTGGTGTGAGAGGCACTGATTGAAGCATCCCCGTTCTTTTAATACTTTCAGGTTTTGCTACGGTCCATTTGTCTTTTCTTTTTCCTAATAAAAACGAAGAGCGAGTGGCTCTAAAGCTTCCGTGTTCTGCTATGCTGCTAAAACAATGGCCGCTTTTAAAAAATGAACGTTCCATGCTTAGCTCTGAACATTCCATTTAGGAGCATTGATTTCTTTACCTGTACTTTTTTTCCCCTATGTGTAATACATCTATGGCACTGCTTTTCTAGCCAATCAAAATGCTTTATTTGCTATGCCCATTTTATAAGTGACGATATACCACACTGTAGAGTGCATTATTGCTATTATGAACTAACTGAAAGTTTTTTTTTCAGTAAAAAAATTAAAAAAATTCATAACATTTTGAAGATGGCGTGTTTGGGGTGTTGGATGAGTACCTTTTAAAGGAAATCTAAACCCAGGCTTATAATCTAGTGCCTCCACAATTGTTTTTCAAGCCCCGCCAACTAACCAGACAACTTTTGTGGCCCCTTTAGTGCAACAACAAGACCCACCTCAGTCTCACATCCTTTTCTTCCTTCCATGCCCCGATCTGTAGCCAGCCATAGACCAGAGGGTGTTCTGTGTTCCAGCTGTTGCGTGAGCATTTCCGCACAGGATAGTAAGGTGTGCGGGCCCGTACGTCAGCCCCTATTCCCTGCCTGATTTTCTGCTACTTTACTCTCGTCTCTCATGGCAACACTGGCCCTCTGTCATCATTGTTTTTCCAGCAACCCCATGATAGGCTATAAATTTCATTAGTTCTCATTGGCTGTTATACGTCCTATTTCATTGGCTGGTCTGTACAGTGAAATGCCGATTTGCTGTTTAAGCTGCTACCTATACACAGCGTTGTTTACAAATTGAGGTGGAGATTTGTTTATAGAAATACTTAAATTTGTTGGCAAAGAAACTGCGATTCTCCACCAGCACGCATCCAGAGTTTCAAATAGGCGCCTGTGGGGTTGCATGCTCTCCGTGCTTACTGCTTCCCAATTTATTGTGCAAGGCTTCCAACTACTACGGTGAGTGTGTCTGTCTGCTTGATGTGCTTTTTTTAATAATACCCTCTGTATGGTGTGTTTATTTTACTCTTGCAATGGACAACCACCCCCGCCACCCCAGATCCTACTGATGTCCTGCTTGTGGCCATTTTTTTCACCGAAGGATTTTAGTGAGCGCTCCCCAGGAACAGCAGAAGCACAGGGGCGGCTAATTCTTTGCCAAGGGGGCAGCTAATTCTTTGCTGAGGGTGCCAAAAAGGGTATGTTCGTTTTCACACTGTGTTGAGGTTGAAGCTGTAAATCCCATTACCTCCTACACCCTCCAACATTTTCCACATATTCCCTCTGCGGGACCCCTGTTTTCCCGGAAGGATTACAGTCTGCTCTTCCCAGCTAACTGCAGAAGCAAAGGGGCTGCTAATTCTATGCAGACAAAAGTCTTTTCGTTCTCCCATAGTGTTGAGGTACAATCCGACAATCCCTCCACACACACACACGCACACAATCTCAACATATTCTGTGTGGGACCACTGTTTTCCCCGACGGATTTGAGTGTGCTCTTCCCGGCAACAGCAGGAACACAGGGGTGGCTAATTTCTATTCATAGAGAGCCCAAAAAAATACTGTATGTTTGTTTTCCCACAGTATCGAGGTAGAAGCCAAAAATCTTCACAACCCCCCCCACACACACACACACGCATACACACACATATTCTCCACATGTTGTCTGTGGGACCCCTGTTTTCTCCGATGGATTTCAGTGTGCTTTTCCCAGCATCAGCAGAAGCACAGGGGCATCTAATTCTATGCACAGACAGCCCTAATAGGTTTGTACTCACAATGACAAAATAGTGATGCTGCATAGTGCTAATGATGTCACAGATGATGTCACTGTATTGATGCTGGGCAAAGATCATTTGCTGGCATCAGGATTTAACATTTGGAATGTTGACACTATATGTTTACCATGGAATGCAGAGTCCACATTCACTTCATTTCCAGTGGTGGAATGCTGCTCTCCTAACATACTGCACACAAACATATACCATGGAATGTTAACATCCAGGCAACTGATTTGCTCCCATTTATGTGTAAAATAAGGTAGAGACGTGGGAAACCAATACCAGTGCAGCACTTGATGGCACGTAACACTGAGCAGTATATGAAACCCTACCTATTGTTTATTGCTTACCCTACAGCAGTTTCTTGGCTGAAATTGGAATATCTCCCTTCTGTCGTTACTGGCTCATTCTGCCACTCTATTCTTGTTGCCCTGGCAGTGACATAATTGAGTCTCTCGCTGTAACAAATGGCTCTGTTGTCTCTGTGTAGAGTATGTTAGGAGGAAAACATTTTTGGAACGTTCAATAGATTTAATAAGGAACCATAGAACTAACTGGAAGAAGAACGGAGGCAATAATACAATGACAGCACTTGTAGTGTGCATATCCACTATTTTCTACAATAGGAGTGAGAAGATAACCCATTAGATCAAAACATGTATTATCATTGCAGTTTAATAACTACAGATACAGTATCACACTGTTGTGACATCAGCACAGTGTGATAGCTCCAGATATCACACTGCAGTGACATCATCAAACCACAAAAAAAAATGCACAAAACACAGTCCTAGGCCAGCCCGGTGGCGCTGAGGGTTGAAACGCTGGACGCCACACCTCGCGCTACGCTGGCGACCCGGGTTCGGGATCGGACTCTGGTTGCTGGGGGTCGGCAGGGGGAGGGAGGATCGAGCATCCTAGTGGATGCTCTTCTCCCTCAGGGGTGGGATACCTGGGACACGGTAGCATCTGACACTCCCGTAGAGAGTGCCAGTGGAAGCACTGGCCCTTGAAGGGATCAGCGGCTCCGACATGCCGGAGTCTGGGGGGGGGGATGTCATACGGCGCATGGGAGGATGACGTGCACCCGCACGTCGCCTCTCTGGACGTAAGTCCTAAAGGCGCTGGCATCCTAAGGGGGCTGGGAACTAAGGGAGAGAAAAAATTGGGGAAAAATGTATAAACCCCGGCCCTATGGGCAAAAGATGAAGCCAAGGGGATGGGATACCTTGGGGATTGCCCTGGCGGACGGAGTAGGAGGAGGTACGATGCCTCTTCTGAAAAGCCGTGGGAGCTGGCAAGTCAAAAAAAAAAAAAAAACACAGTCATGTTGAATAAAAGGAATATGTGATGGCTTGGTGTGTGATACAAAATATATCTGAACTAGTGGGAAGTGAGCTCTGTGAACCATTTCCCATTGCTCTCCTACACTCCACCACTCCGTGATATTCCCAGGCTCACTTGCCACTCATTTGGATATATTCTGTATCACACACCTAGCCACCACGTATCCCTGTAGTATCATACGGATTTATAAGTGCAATAGGAATAAGGCATTCAGGGATGCAGGTACAGTACCATATTGTTCAGTTTATCTAGTGGCAGATGCCACCCAGCCTTTGTCCTTGTGCTTTACCATGGCCATGACTGAGCGTTTAAAAAATGTTTTTCACACACCCCTTTGTGCATTATTGCTTACGCAACGAATGCCTTATCGGGTCTAGCAGCAGAGAGTTCCCAGCTGAGTAGGGTATGATATAAGGTTCACTTTTCTTTGTCAGTAAAATATTGGGTGTAGTGGGCGGACCTACGAACAATACTGACTATTCTAAAATGTGCGTAAGTAAAGTGCCATAGTAGTTATATATGTTGCCTCTATTTGTAGGGCCCCGTTGAAAGTGTTTCCACCATGTGATGGTGGCAACCATGTTTGGGATTGGAGATAATTTCTTGTTGCAGGTGACAAACTGAAATGCAGTGTTCTGAATTCCCAATGATCACTTTCTGGACTACTGAGAGTTGATCAGAACCATTTCTTTGCCATCTATACAACATAAGGTATAAATGGCCAATATCCAGTCAGATTGATGTGCACATCCCATTTTAGATAATACAACCACAACCAGTGTTACTCATACCTCTTCCTTTACAGTACACTACAACATGCAAGTTTACCTGCATGCAGTCATTGTTGTACTGCTTAGATATCTGTATATCATCTGTTATGATAAACACCCCAATCTCCCACTCTTCCTTGTTGGATGTCCCCCACCCCATCCCACACTCACACCATAAAGTGACTTTGTGTTGAACATTCACCCTATTTTCATGTTTTTTAACTTCTAGCAAGTAAACCAAAGTTTTCATTACCTTACCTTATATCAAGGTTCTGTAATGGTCCACTGCAGTCTTTATTTGAAAGTCTGTAGCAGTCTGGCACATGCCAGATGATTCCTGTTCTACCTTGTGTGATGTTTTAGTATCTATGTATGTATTCTCTATTCCATATTTGTTACAAGTAGTAGTTTACTTCACTCAAATGTTTTTTTGCTGCTTTCAGGACACAACTTGTGAGGGTGATAACAGCATTCCTGTCCCTCTGGTAGGCCAATAATGGGGTGCTAATTACTTTCATCTATTTTGCGCACTTCTCTTTCATTCATCCAAATGTAAGTAGGGCACCACCATATGTTTGAGCTTTATGGGCATCATAGCTGTCAACGAGCTGTTACCCTTACCTGCCATCTGAATGCAGTTAATCTCATCAGTTCAATAGTCCCAGAAATCATCCTTCAAGAAAGTACAAAATAATGCATTTTTCACAGACTGTCAAGCAAATGAAACACATAATTGAGTGTACTTACTGGAACCATCTCTCAGCTAAATGACAATCTAGTTATTCTCTGACTTTTTTTGGTCTAACTCAGGTCAGTAGATCATCACTGTGTCTGTTTCAATCACTGGTGTTACAGTACCATTACATGCCAACATTATGAAATTTTGGTCATCAGCTCAATAGCCCTGAAATTGTCCTTCTGGAGTGTACAACTGAAAAAAGTGCACTGAATGACACACCTTCTAGCATGTGCTTGGTATCAGAATCTGGCAGGTAAATGGCACTAAAGTGAAAAATAGTATCTTACAATGCTTCAATCACCAGGTTTTTATCAGTTGCTACGGTCATCAAGTAACACCCACCCCTTCTCTGAAAACAGAGGCTTACACATGGGGTGGGATATTCAAAAGGGTTGCGCCATGCACAATAGGGTTATGCCTGCGCAAGTCCGGAATTGCGCCATTCTGCGATATTCAGCAGGAGGCAGTTGCGCCACTGAAAACATGCTGAGCAACAGCGCAATGCAAATGAATGCATGCTGAACTGGAGGGGGAGGAACCATGCATAAACTGCACAGCCCGATATTCAGCCAGGCTGTGCAGAGTTGTGCAGGCACAACCCCCAACCTGCACCTGCACAACTTTGAGCCAAAAAAAAAAGGAGTAAGTCGAGGGCCACCCACAGGTGAGCTGCCTCATTGCAGGGCGCAACACAGCAGCTGCCACCTGTAGCTGGCCCTCAAATTACTCCCTGTGCCCCCCCTGCAGCCCAATCGCAGGCAAAAACAGAAAAGTCCCCCCTTCCCGACTGGCCCGATCGCGGGCATAAGCTTAAATCACCCCCCCACCAGCCCGATCGCAGGCAGCAAAGTGTCCCTCCCCGAACATATCCCTGGTGGTCCAGTGGACCGCTAAGCCCGATCGCTGGCTGAAGAGGTTTAAAACCCCCAAACATATCCCTGGTGGTCCAGTGGACCGATAAGCCCAATCGCTGGCTGAAGAAGTTTAACCTCCCCCAGAACGACGCTGGCTGATGAGGTTTGAACCGCCTCAGAACATATCCCTGGTGGTCCAGTGGACTGATAAGCTCATCACGGGCTGATGAGGTTTGAAACCCCCCAACATATCCCTGGTGGTCCAGTGGACCGACAAGCCTGATCGCGGGCTGAAGAAGTTTAACCCCCCAGAACGTATCCCTGGTGGTCCAGTGGACCGATAAGCCCGATCGCAGGCTGCATTATGTTGCGATACCCCCCACCTCCAAGACCATATCCCTGGTGATCTAGTGTCCCCACCCACCCACTCACGAAGCCCCACCACCATCCCACGCCCCGGCAGCGGCGGGCAGCAGTATCCCACCCGCCTGCCGCCTCGCCCCGCCGACTGACTGTTCAGCTGCACTTCATTGCGCAGAGTAAGAGCCAATGGGCGCAGCCCATACTGTACAAGGCAGTCCAGATTTGTGAATGAATTAATTCTTGCTAGGAGCAGGATCACAGGGTGTTTGTATGGGAACCCAAGGAACAGATGCGGATGTGTTTTGGGGAGAATGAGGAGGTTGGTGGCTGGAGGTTTTGTGAAGCTGTGAATATGTAGCCCGATATCATCATGGCTTTGAAACCCTCTCAGCCAATCAGCTTCCTCGATTCTCGGCAGCCAGTTCATAATAGAATTTATAAAATGGGCATTAATGAAAGGTCAAATACTGACATGCCATTGGTCAGAGCATGTCAGCTGGTCATTCATTAATGCCCTGGCAGATGAACACTTGGCGTCAGGATCTTTTTCCGATGGCACATAAAGCCGAATGGCAAAAAAAATAATTCAATGCCTTCACAGTCTCTTGCTTTAACCACCGCCATTGACAACAGCAGGTGAAGCAAGAGAACGTGAAAAGATGGAGCAAGCACAAGAAATATGCAGCGAATTTGACATTTTCGGTAGTCTGATGATCTAAATACTTGCAACCAAGTCCCTCTCTAAAACTCTAAAAAAAAGAAATAGAACTGCCATGTTTAGTTTTTTTTCTCAAAAATCTGCCCACACACAACTGGCAACCAATGAGAACAGGAGCTAGATGAGAAAAACGTTTTTTTCTAAAGAGACCTTCTTTTTAAGGCGGATGGACAAAGTGCCCAAACAAAACAATTTTGAATGATTTTAAAATGTTTAGAGTAGCAAACACTTGAAAGCGCATTTATTTTATAGTGCAATAACCCACTTATTTCCATGGTATCAGGGCATTAATGCACTTCCCGGCTTGTTGAAGTCACTCAGGCAAGCCCTCATGCCTCACAATACACCCGGGGCGTGCATTAATGCCCCAATACACCCATGGTCTGTCGTGGGTTATAGCATACATCGATGCTCTTCTTGCAACACTTTTTTTCTTTTTTGTGGACAACTTGCTTTGTTGAAAGGTATGAGCTCTGATTGATTTGCCGAAGAATATTCCTACTTTTCAACAGAACAGTGACTGAGTTAGCTAAATGTGAGATGAAGAAGAGATACTGTGCAGGGTACTGTCAGGTCTACAGGGATTCCTGTATTTTGCAGCGATTTGGAGCCATCTACGGAGAAATTCTTCCCATAGACTGGAAAACAGAGCAGTCTGTCTTCCATAGGAAATAATGTAATCTACAGAAAAATTGTCATGGATTTACAGGGAAAAATGCCAAATAAACCTCAGATTATTGAGACTTATAGCATGGGTTGCAAAAAGTTAGTGAAAATGTGGGATCCCATTGGTTGAGACTCTGTGCGTGGCTGTTGATAATCCTAAATATATGCACAGGTAATGTGAAGGGGCGGACAACAGTATCTGTGGGCAGAGCGACTCTTGTTTTTTGTCTGACAGATTGAACGTAAGAATCTGCCATTTGTAATAGGCAGCTTAGCAAAAGGTACTGTCTTCCCCACCCATCTGCCCCGCGTATGTCCGTGGACCGAGCCAACTCTGACTGGGAAGAGGGAGTGCTGAGAGAGACCGACACAGTCTGTTGTGTGTTTGTGTATCTGTCACACTCGCAGCAGTCATTGGCCATGCAGTAGCAAAGAAGTGTTCGATTAAGTGCCCCCCCCCACCACAGAGAGCGAGCAGGAAACTATGGTGGAGAGACAGAGCGACACACACAGTGACAGGAAGATGTGGACAAGTATTGTCCTGCAGTCCCCTCTCTCTTTCTTTCTGCACTGTGAAGGAGTCCAGGCAGTGTGGCTGCAGGTGGGCTGTCCCCATGTATTGTGCGCCCTCCCCAACGATGTCCGTTACTCATGTTGCCCTTGCTGTGTGTCAGTCAGTGCGGTACTCTCGCTCTCTCGGTATTGTGATGGTGTGGGAGAGAGAAACAGTAGATCGTCGAGATGAGATTGTGAAAAACAAATAGGTCACCATGGTCCTCTTGCTGTCTGCTCAGTTATGCAGTTCTGCAGCCGCTGGTGACAGCGAGAGATGCCAGAGCAGCACGTTGTAATGCTTGTCCCCACGGCACCGTATGCAGCAGTCCCCTGAGCAGGAGAGACGAAACAGCAGGTTGGCACGGTGCTTGAAAACTCCCTGTGAGAGAGAGAGAGAGAGACAGAGACAGAGAGACACAGCAGATGGCTGAGTTAAGTTCGTGCTTAATTACTGCAGCATGCTATTACTCTCTGTCCCTCTCTGTATGCGATACTTTGTTGTAGGACGTATATTAGCACATCAAATGTCAGACATCATGCCAGTACTAGTTTCTGACATTTGTGCATAAAACCAGTGAGACATGCATTATTAGTGAGGGAGTATTTGTCCCTATGGCAGAATACGGACCCTTTTTTTGTTGTTTAAACAGCAAAGAAACACCTTTTTTGATATTTTTTTGTTGTTTAAACATAACCCATGTTATAAGTGCAATAACCCACCCCAGACCGTGGGTATACCAGGCATTAATGTACTTCCCAGTTAGTTGGAGGTCACTCAGCCTGCACCCTCGTGCCTCACAACGCAACTGGATCATGCATTAATGCCTTGTATACCAACGTTCTGTCGTGGGTTATAGCTTTTTTGTGTAACCACCTCTAATACTACCATCTGCACAACTACCTGCAAGTGGTGCTGCCTAATAGATGTAGGTTCGCGCCTGGGTTCGCTGTTGGAATTAGATTAGTAAATGGCACAGTGCTTGCACCTATGAGGATCCTTATAGCAGCATGCTGCCAGGGTGCTTCACCACAGAAAAGGAATATTTTATTTCTTTAAACTTTGGTAATGGGGAAAGGCACACTGAGCTAAGGCTTGTTTCCAGGTGCAACCTGGGGGACAGTTGGGTAATACAGAAGAAAATACAAAGAAATATACATAGTGGATCAGTAAGACAATAAATGAAGGTACAGTGCTGAGATACAGGCAGGTTACAGAACAACATTTTGGTATGTACAATACATTTTAGTAAAATTACATACAAGGATACAAATATATACAGAGTTTATATAAACATGACTTATGAGTTTGTACAGCCGGAGAAATAGCAGTAAAGCCAGATTTCAGTACGACAAGAGTCGTATTGCACACAATTTGGTAGAGTACATAAGTATTTGGAAATAAAAATTATAAAGAAACCGGTGTTTGTTCAGATCAAGGTGTAGGTAGAAATTAGGGGCAGTGGCAATGAGCAATTGGTGCCTGCCTGAAAAGGTTTTTGAGCGCTGGGAGCGAATATAACCCCCTCCCTTGGTGATACATAGATTAGTAACACAATCCCCTCCCCACTTATAAGTTATCGCTCTCATTTTTTTTTATTACTTTTTTCTCCCGTCTCCGGCGGCCCACGTTGAGGAGGAGACCCCCACCCATCTCCCCAATGTCTACCATCAGCGCTGACCATCTTCCCCCAGGACTTGCCTCTAGCAGGGATGGCGGGGGATCCCCAGTTCCCCACTGAAGACTGGATCCACTTCCGATTAGTACCTGGCTGGTCAGGGAGTGGGACCTGCCAATCACTCCATCATCTAACCACCGGAGACATGTTTTTCCTCTTTGGTGGAAGGACGTGCAGTGATGCCAGTAGTGGTGTCGTGCATGCTCCTGTGTGCTGCACACCAGGCATCTGCCCCACCTCCTCCCACCTTGGAGAGCATTGGTGTGCCATCCCCAGCCTCTGCAAGGGGCCAGGCAAGCACCAATCGCTGGTCCCCCCTATTCCCAAAGGAGGAGAGTTATCCTTGGGACGCTCGATCCTCCTTCTCCCTGGCGACCCACTCGCACCGCGAACATGAGTCGCCAGCGTGGCAGGAGGTAAGGCATGTTGCCTCAGCCCTCCGTGCCACTGGGCCTGCATCCCAATTATCACTCTAAAAAGGCAAATAGTACACTAACACAATGATGGTAAATCCTCAAACAGTTGCAGAGAAATAACCAGATGGGTTTATTTGGGGGGTTGGAAAATAAGGTGGGGGCCAAGGGAAATAGTGGGAGTAAAACATCAACTAATCAGCTATAAATAAATACTGCATAATGCCCCAAAGTTGGGTCATTCCAGAAAAATAAAATAAAGTAAGAGTCCACAGGTGCTCAGGGTACCTGCTGCAGCTGTAGGCAGCAGGGTACTATGCTAAGGGGCCCCTGGAAATAAAGATACACCTCCTTGTAAAAGGGGAAACACTGTAAATAATAGAAAAGTGCCCTGTGCACTTACAGCTTGGTCAAAAGTCAGATTTTAAAAGCAATATATGTCATAATGGCCTGGATGGAATGTTGTGCTGAGTGGCTCATACACAGCATTCCACTCCTGCAAATCTAGAACCCAGGGAGGTTCAAGTTTGAAAAATAATTGTTCAGTTGGTCAGTTCCTGCTAGCTGTGGAGAAGAGAGGACACAGAAAGTTAAGGGGAACCAGGAAGGCTTACCTGGTGGGTTAAAGCCGTTCCCCGAGGACTGTTCTGTGTGCCTGCTCGAGCTGCAGCTAGTGAAGATGTCCAGAAGCTGCTGTTGCTCCGAAGTTGTGTGGCGCGATCGGTGGTGCCATCAGGGCACCATGAAGAAGAAACGCCTGCCTCTGCTTTTGGGCTTAAAAGCCTCCGCTTATTTATTTTAGCCCCAAGCCATGTAAAAGTTAATCCCCGGTCCCACGCCAGTGACATAGAAGAGCCGCATCTCGCTCGCTTCCCCTTCGGGGACGTCTTAGGCCCCGGTCGCTCCCCTAGCTGCCTGTTCACTCCCTCCCACCGCCAGCTCACCTCCCACCTCCGCTTATGCCTTGGTCCGGAGTAGCTCGCAGGAGCGGTGAGTCAGCGGCAGTGTGTGGTGCTGACCGCCTGTGTCCAAAGGAAGACTCTGTTTAAAGTAGAAAAGCGCAGTAGGTGCATTGAAAAGCGGCCGAGCGCCGCAGGGGCAGTGGGTCGTAGGAACCTTTTGAATGTCCTCTTTCTAGACTTCAGCAAGGCATTTGACTCTGTTCCTCACGTGAGCCTGTTGGATAAACTAGGAGAAATGGGGGTGGGAAACCAGATGATCCGATGGATAGGAAATTGGCTCCAGAACCGGACCCAGAGGGTCGTAGTTGGTGGGATAGTCTCCTTCCCAAGGAGGGTCATTAGTGGGTCCTACAGGGATCAGTCCTTGGGCCCTTCTGTTCAACGCCTACGATCTGACATAAGGACAGGAATCAGGAGTGAGATGAGTCTCTTTGCAGATGACTCGAAACTGGGGCGTGGTGGATGGGGAGGAGGGGAGGTGGCCCTGCAGGGGACCTGAGGCTCTGGAAAGATGATCTAGAAAGTGGAAGCTGAGGTTTAATGCAGGGAAATGCAAGGTACTCACCTGGGGCCAGAAACCCAGGCCAAGTGTACACCCTGGGGGAAATGCTACAAGTCTCAATGGCTGAGAGGGACCTGGGGTGGTGGTGGATGTCAAGATGAACAACTCTGAGACTTGTAGGAGGGCAGCAGCCAAGGCCAACAGGATGCTGGGATGCATCGCTAGGGGATCACTCTCCAGAAGGAGGGAAGTGATACTCCCTCTGTATAACTGCTTGGTGAGGCGCACCTGGAGTATCTGTGCAGTTTTGGAGGCCGCCTTAAAGAGGGACATTAACCTCCTGGAGAGGGTCCAGAGGAGGGCAACCAAAATGATTTGGGGCTTGGGGGACAGGACCTATGAGGAGAGGCTCGAAGAGCTAAATATGTACACCTTGGAAGAGAGAAGGGACCGGGGGGACATGATAGAGGTCTTCAGGTACATGAAGAGGGTAAATAGGGGAGGAACAGTGAGGGTGCTTTGAAGGAAGGAGGAGGGGCCACTAGAGGGCATGGGTGGAAGCTGGAGGGGGGAAGATTCAGGGGAGAAAGGAGGAGGTGCTACTTCACTGAGAGGGTGGTAGAGCCATGGAATGCACTACCTAGGGGGCTGGTGGAGGCAGAGACAGTGGAGGGGTTCAAGAGGGGGTGGGACAGGTACAGGGGAAGGGTTCAGGAAGCAAAATCCAATGCAGCAAGAATATCCGGAACTGGGAAGGGAGAAGCCAGAGAAGGCGAGGGGGGACAACAAGGTCAGCACCCAGGGTGGGGGCTGACCAAACGAGCAGACACGAAAGACCATTAGGCCTATTCTGCTGGCATTTTAGTATGTTAGTATGTTAATATTCATCAGGAGGCGGGGCTAGCGATGCCCTCAGGGAGGGGCCAGGACACTAAGGCCAGTTCAAAGGCCTATAAATATGCATTAGGGGCGGGATTTAAGGCGGGGTTTCACTGAATAAGTGACAGCAGGCTCAGGAAGCCTGAGAAATTTAAAGGGGAAACACATTTAAAAGGGCAAGTCAGGTCCAGATGCAAAGTAGGGCATTAGGCCCATTATAAAGTGGGGCACCAGGCCCAGTATTTAGTGGGGCACCAGGCCCAATGCAACGTGGGGCACCAGGCCCATTGTAAAGTGGGGCACCAGCCCCAGTATTATGAGGGGCACCAGGCCCATTGTGAAGTGGGGCACCAGGCCCAATCTAAAGTGGGGCACCAGGCCCAAGCTAACGTAGGGCATCAGGCCCGATGTAAAGGTGAGGCAGTGGGCCCGGTGAGCCCTGAGTATAGGGCCCGGCCTCGCGGAATAGGGCAAGCCAGCCTAGTGGTACTATAGGGAGGCCCCAGCCAAGTGGAATAGGGCAAGCCAGCCTAGTGGCACTATAGGGAGGCCCCGGCCTTGCGGAATAGGGCAAACCAGCCTAGTGGTACTATAGGGAGGCCCCGGCCTAGCGGAAAAGGGCAAGCCAGCCTAGTGGTACTAAAGGATTCCTTAGCCACGACGTACTGAAAGAGATCCTATTCCAGAAGACCCTACGTTTAGAAACGGGTTCATTTAAGAGTGTTCGATTTGCCTATACTGCGAAACTACTGTGATTACTGTACTGCTTATGCTGAACTATTGCCCTAAGTACCTGAACTATTGCCCTAAGTACCTGAACTATTGTCCTAAGTACCTGAACTATTGCCCTAAGTACCAGAACTATTGCTCTAAGTACTTGAACTATTGCTCTAAGTACCTGAACTATTGCTCTAAGCACCTGGACATTGGCCCTTATCAGTAATAATTACCCCTGAAGTTATAATTTGCCCTCCTCCGGCAAATTATTGTATCATTCTACAGTTCTTTGGGCATCTTTCAGTTATATGTTTACTACTGTACGAAGACAGTCTCAATCTTCTACCACACTGCAGTCTCATAGTGTGGTCTGTAACACCACGTACTCAGAATCAGTCTCTACTCAGAAGAAGACGTCTTCTCAGCATTCTTCACTCCTGGGAGATCATCCATCAGCTCATCACGTCCGCTTGTGTCATCCGGTCGAGTCCATTGCCAGTCGTACAAGTCATACCGCCCGCTTTCTTGTTTTCACAGCTTGAAAGTACGTCCGCTGAAACGCACCATGACAGCCGTGCAAGTAGTTCGTTTGTATGGTTCCTGTTCCAGATGTCCCGGGTTGGTCGCCTTCACAGAAGAGAGGAGCTTCATCCTGGAGAACCTAGTCTGCGCCCCCACCTTGTCGTCGCCGAAGTTGAGTCCGGTCAAGCCCAGTACGGACACATCCGCCGTTTCTTTGTTTTGTGTTAGTTCCTGATCCTAGGATTGCAGAGTCAACCATCATCTCTTCAGATTCTTATGGCTCCTGGTCCCGTCAGATTTCCTTCCGAGTTCAGCTGGCCCTTGGAGTGCCGCAGCATCATTCAGGTCGTGGTAGTTCTCCATTGGATTCATCACCACGCAGATCTTGATCTATCTTCGTCCTTGGCAACCCTGGAAGTGGGTTTTGGCCGAGGAACCCTTTATTTTCAGTGTGTTATTTCAGGAACCAGTTGCTCTGGTTCTACATTCTGGCAGCCTTGGAGAGAGTGGGCTTTTGCCGAAGAATATATGGTCTGTTTACCAAACCTCTTACCACCCCAGTGGCCTTAACTAGGTCCTTGCTGGGAATTGAGATTAGGGTTCTACAGTTCTGTTTTACTTCCCTTGTAGCTACCAACGAAGAACGACGGTGTACACAAAGACGCCAGATCTCTGGACTCTTGTAATATCTGGACTCTTATGGAAATGTGTGATGCTAATTACCCTAATGCAGTGCTGAGTAGCTTATGTCACCTGATTCTCATGTAGAGTATTGAAGTATAGAATAGTGTCAGAAATAAGAGTGGCATTAGGCCTAAAGTTTATTCTTGTGGTAATAACCTTAGAAGTGGTAGATAAAAGTATTTCCGTGTTTTATTGCCCTATTGTTCTCGGACAACCCCTCCTCCTTCTTGTGACTGTGTCCATCTACCCTTGGTACAAAATAAATGCCTGCGGGCAACCCAGGAAGGTTCAAGTTTGAAAAATAATTGTTCAGTTGGTTAGTTCCTGCTAGCTGTGGAGAAGCGAAGACACAGAAAGTTAAGGGGAACGAGGAAGGCTTACCTGGTGGGTTGAAGCCGTCCCCTGAGGACTGTTCTGTGTGCCTGTTCGACCTCCAGCTAGTGAAGACGTCGAGAAACTGCTGTTGCTCCAAAGTTGTGTGGCGCGATCGGTGGTGCCATTGGGGCACCATGAAGAAGAAAACGCCCGTTTCCCCCCCGCGTTTTGGGTTTAAAAGCCCTCTGTTTATTTATTTTAGCCCCCGAGCCATGTAAAAAGTTAATCCCTGGTCGCACGCTGGCGGCATAGAAGAGCCGCATCTCGTTGCTCTCCCTTTCAGCCGTCTTAGGCCCCCGGTTGTCCCCCTAGCTGCCTGTTACTCCCTCCCACTGCCAGCTCACCTCCCACCTCCCGTTTGCCTCTTGGTCCTCCTGGAGCAGCTCGCAGGAGCGGTGAGTCGGCGGCAGCGCGTGGTGCTGACGGCCTGTGTCCAAAGGAAGACTCTGTTTAAAGTAGAAAAGCGCAGTAGGCGGATTGAAAAGGGGCCAAGCGCCGCAGGGGCAGCGGGTTGTAGGACCCTTTTGAATATTCATCGGGAGGCGGGGCTAGCGATGCCCTCAAGGAGGGGCCAGGACACTAAGGCCAGTTCAAAGGCCTATAAATATGCATTAGGGGTGGGATTTAAGGCGGGGTTTCACTGAATAAGTGACAGCAGGCTCAGGGAGCCTGAGAAATTTAAAGGGGCAACACATTTAAAAGGGCAAGTCAGGCCCAGATGCAAAGTAGGGCATTAGGCCCATTATAAAGTGGGGCACCAGGCCCAAAGTTTAGAGGGGCATTAGGCCCATTATAAAGTGGGGCACCAGGCCAAATATTTAGTGGGGCACCAGGCCCAATGCAACGTGGGGCACCAGGCCCATTGTAAAGTGGGGCACCAGGCCCAGTATTATGAGGGGCACCAGGCCCATTGTGAAGTGGGGCACCAGGCCCAATCTAAAGTGGGGCACCAGGCCCAAGCTAACGTAGGGCATCAGGCCCGAGGTAAAGGTAGGGCATTAGGCCCGAGGTAAAGCCTGGTACTATAGAGAGGCCCCGGCCTCGAGGAATAGGGCAAGCTAGCCTAGTGGTACTAAAGGGAGGCCCCGGCCTAGCAGAATAGGGCAAGCCAGCTTAGCGGTACTATAGAGAGGCCCCGGCCTAGCGTAATAGGGTAAGCCAGCCTAGTGGTACTAAAGGGAGGCCCCGGCCTAGCGTAATAGGGCAAGCCAGCCTAGTGGTACTAAAGGGAGGCCCCGGTCTAGCGGAATAGGTCAAGCCAGCCTAGTGGTACTAAAGGGAGGCCCCGGCCTAGCGGAATAGGGCAAGCCAGCCTAGTGGTACTAAAGGGAGTCCCCGGCCTAGCAGAATAGGGCAAACCAGCCTAGTGGTACTGAAGGTTCCTTAGCCATGACGTACAGAACAGGATCCTATTCCAGAAGACCCTACATTTAGAAACGTGTTCGTTTAAGAGTGTTCAAGTTGCCTATACTGTGAAACTACTGTAATTACTGTACTGCTTATGCTGAACTATTACCCTAAGTACCTGTACTATTGTCCAAAGTACCTGAACTATTGGTCTAAGTACCTGAACTATTGTCCTAAGTACCTGAATTATTGCTCTAAGCACCTGGACATTGGCCCTTATCAGTAATAATTACCCCGAGGTTATAATTTGCCGTCCTCCGGCAAATTATTGTATCATTCCACAGTTCTTTGGGCATTCTTCAGTTATATGTTTACTGCTGTACGAAGACAGTCTCAATCTTCTACCACACTGCAGTCTCATAGTGTGGTCTGTAACACCACGTGCTCAGAATCAGTCTGTGCTCAGAAGAAGACGTCCTCTCAGCATTCTTCACTCCTGGGAGATCCTCGATCAGCTCATCACGTCCATCTATGTTGTCCGCCGAAGTTGAGTCCATCGCCAGTCGTACAAGTCATACCCGCCGTTTCCTTGTTTTCACAGCTTGAAGGTATGTTAGCCGAAACGCATCACGACAGCCATGCCAGTGTCGTTCTGTATGGTTCCTGTTCCAGATGTCCTGAAGTTGGTCGCCCTCTACAGAAGAGTGAGCTCATCCTGGAGAACCTAGTCTGCGCCCCACCTGGTCGTTTGCCGAAAGTCGAGTCCATCGAAGCCCAGTCCGGGACGCATCCGCCGTTTCTTTGTTTTGTGTTAGTTCCTGATCCTAGGATTGCAGAGTCAACCATCATCTCTTCAGATTTTTATGGTTCCTGGTCCTGTCAGAGTTCCTTCTGAGTTCAGCTGGCTCTTGGAGTGCCGCAGCATCAGTCAGGTCATGGTAGTCCTCCATTGGATTCACCGCCACGCAGATCTTGATCTATCTTCGTCCTTGGCAATCCTGGAAGTGGGTTTTGGCCGAGGAACCCTTTGTTTTCAGTGTGTTATTTCAGGAACCAGTTGCTCTGGTTCTACATTGCGGCAGCCTTGGAGAGAGTGGGCTTTTGCTGAAGATGTATGGTCTGTTTACCAAACCTCTCACCACCCCAGTGGCCTTAACTAGGTCCTTGCTGGGAATTGAGATTAGGGTTCTACAGTTCTGTTTTACTTCCCTTGTAGCTACCAATGAAGAATGACGGTGTACACGAAGACGTCGGATCTCTGGACTCTTGTAATATCTGGACTCTTATGGAAATGTGTGATGCTAATTACCCTAATGCAGTGCTGAGTAGCTTATGTCACCTGATTCTCATGTAGAGTATTGAAGTATAGAATAGTGTCAGAAATAAGAGTGGCATTAGGCCTAAAGTTTATTCTTGTGGTCATAATCTTAGAAGTGGTAGACAAAAGTATTTCCCTGTTTTATTGCCCTATTGTTCTCGGGCAATCCCTCCTCCTTCTTGTGACTGTGTCTCTCTACCCTTGGTACAGAATAAACACCCTTTGGGCATCGAAACACTAATTTGACTCCTGCCTCTCCTTGTCTGGATAACAGTTATCCTATCCACATAATTCGGACCTTGGTGCCTCGCTCATCTCTTTTCACCACCTTAGAGTAGAACACTCTTAGCAGAGCACCTCCTGCTCATCACATCACAAGCATCACATACTGTAACACAACTACTGTATGGTATGACCTCCGTCCCGGTCCCTCTCCCCCCACTGGTGCACCAATTAATCCCACAGTCCCTGTGGGAGCTCCTAATAGTCTTAGGTGCATACAGTGAGGAGTTGCAGGCCTGTAACGAATGGACACAGGGTGCATCACCGTTACAGTTGGGTGGAGTTGTGACTGCTAAACACAAATTACACCAGGGGATAGAAACACACAGATGATCCTGACTGTGACTGTTGCTGTGGACTTAGGTTAAGATCACGCAGGATGCCCAGGTGATAAAGTAACTAGCTAGCTAGCTGGACAGTTTAAATTGGTTGGGTAAACCCAGTACTCACGACCTTTAGGTAACCAGGTGCTGCAAGCATTGGGGGACATCTCACCTGTCTGGCAATTGGGTAAAACTGTTCGGCTGGTGTAGATGATGATGATGGAGATCCTCTTCACAGAGGGGCTTGTCTTCACCCATCACAACAAGTAGACAGGCAGGCAGGCAGTGGATTGTCACCCCACATAGGGACTTGTCTTCACCCACCTCAAAAAATGGTCCGGCAGTTGATTTTCACCCCACAGAGGGACTTGTTTTCACCCACCACAACAGGTAGGCAGGCAGTGCTAAAAGAATTGGTCCCCTGTCAGAAACACAGTTGTGTCAGGATCAGAGAGGCAGTGGCTATTCACTGCCTCAGAATAAAAGTAGCTTTCATATCACCCTTTGTTCTTCTTTGATACCAAAATCCTGGCTGTACACTCAAGCTGAGATAAATCCCCTTGTTTCTGGGATTTATAAGTCTGTTTAGCAACAAACTGTGAAGGTTTAGTCAGTGACAGCACTGAGAGCTGTCAAACAGTTGCTTTCTCCTCAGAAAACACTTTCAGACTACTACAGGGTTAACTGTAAACCCTAGAATGTTGTTTGAAAATCTCGACATCCCATTCGCTGGACAGGAGGATCGAGCTCCACCCCTGATTGAACTAGTGCAGCTACCAGTTGGGGCCTGACTGTTCTTCAGACAGACCACTTTCAACATGGCTGCCCCCATACAGTCTTGTTCAACTTTATTAAATGTCTTTTTTTTTTTTTTTTTACCCTGTATTTATGCTCCTACCTTCCTCACGTCAGCCCCACTCTTTGGGGCCTCTGTGATGACCAGCCCGAGAGCCCTTCCAGGAGATGCCCACACATATCAGTGCCCTGCTCTTTAAGACCTTAAACTCACCGGATAACCCCCCGGCTGGGGTGGAGTAGTCCCCTTAACTCCCCCAGATGCTTGATGGAGCATGCAGCCTGTGCATGGAGCCCCCCGGAATCCCAGAGTGCCGTCCTCCGAAGCCCATCTACTGGCTTCGACATGGGGAGCATTTTCCTCTTTTCTCATCCCACCCCCCCTGAGCATTGGCGAGAGCCAAGGAGTCAGGGACATGCTGAGACACATCTTCCATGCCAGCTCTCGGCTGATGCTCAACCCACCCATTCACGCTGCTTCCTCCTGCACCTACCACCCGGGGCACCCCCAGGTAGTGGTATTGCATCGAGGCCTGCAGGTCCTCCCTCCCCAGAGAAGGAGAGCAGCCATTGGGCACTCAATCCTTCTCCTCCCCTGCCAACTCCCGGCGGCCCGTGCTTGTTCCTGAACCCGGGTCGCCAGTTTGGCAACCAGCGCCTCAACCCTCAGCACCACCGGGCCATATTAAATGTCTTTTAAATTAAAACATTTTGGCAGCTTCTGGTTGCTGGGTCAGGACCTTCCTGGTCCCATCTGGTGGTCACTAGGGCCAGGGGGCATGTTGAGGGGACAGGAGTGCCACTGAAAGTTCCGTTATTCTGGCTCCCTAGCAGGAGCAAATCACTGGAAAACAGCGCCTGTGCCGCAGAGGATCATGGGACATGTAGTACCAGTGCCATCTTATACCCATTTTCTCCCCGACCCACTGGTAGCTTGGAATTGGGTTGAGGAGCCATTTTAATTATTTTATTTATTTCAGTTTCCCCCCAGCCCCCTTTTTGTGCCTGATGGGGCTGGGGAGATTAACTTTTAAAGCGGCGCTTCTGCTGCAGCTGCTGGACACGTCTGAGGTGCCGAAAACACACAGAGGCCTTTTCTCCAGCTCCCCACCCCACTGTGCACTGTTCAAGGGGGCAGGGGAGCAAAGCATTCTGGCGGCTCACTGGCTACATAGATTGGGCACATGGAGGAGCCGAAGAATGTTTAAAATGCTCCCCGGCCCTGGAAGCAGTCCAGGAGAGGGCTGTGGGAACAAAGGAGTGAGCGGCTTGCCAGCCGCATGGATCAGGTGCATGGAGGCATCCAGAGAGTGTTTGGGTGCTCCCCAGACCTGGAATCAGTCCAGGAGAGGCCTGGGGGGGCAAAGTTGAGAGTGGCTCCTGGCCACAAGATACGGGAGAGAGCTGCAGGCTCATGGTGAGCTCCCGATATTGGGATGGGCATTACATTTGCATTATCTGGAAAAGTACAGCAATTAGGCATCCATAGGAAACAATGTAATCTACAGGAAAACCCAGGACAATTGCCCTGGCCATTACAGGGAAAAGGCTACATTGATCTGGGAGCACTGCACTGTGTCCAGACACAGAAACTGTGGTTCCACATATGCAAATCTCAGACTTGCACCCTTCCCCACCAGCTTAAGTCAGTGTCTGCTAGTGGTCCTGTTCCCAGTAAAACTGAAGAGATCCTAAAAGCTCACTTTGTTGAACCTCTATAGGAACACTGTCAACCCTCTTTTCACCATGTTATTTTGAGTTGAAAACCCCACATTTTATGACTGTTTTCCATCTCTAAAATTCATTTATGTTGCTGGTTGTTTAATCTGCGTTCTTTCTTAGTAAAACTGAAATGCATGCTAATGGTGTAATTACACTCAACCTTGTTTTGTTTTAAATCTATGATCTGCTCTTATTGCATGCATCCTGAACATTAGGGCAACCTCAAACAGCACAGTCAGTGCCACTCATGATGCAATAGTCTCCTCTCCTACCAGTGCATTATGAGTGGAGAGATTGTATTTGGTGGTGTTCCCAAGTCCAGGAAAGATGCAGTGGGAGTTGATCAAGGACTGTAAGCAAACTTGTGGGTGTGGGTGTGTGGGCGTTGGGGGTGACACCAATATGGTGCGCAGTCTGTTTTTCACTTGTAAACAGAAAAAAAACAGAATCAAATTATTAGCTACATCACCAATTTCTACAGAAAGCGACCAATCATAACATGTGTTTTTTAAACTGTAGACACTTAAAGAGATCTATGGCAGTTTTCTCCCCCCAAATCTGTGTATCTCTCTGTGGCCCAGTCTTCCTTCCGGGGTACTCTCTCGGAGGGGCCTCTGTTCCCATGCCTGAAACCCCCGCTGCCAGTTTCACTCCCACCAATTACCCAGTCAAGGTCCATCCCCCCGCTAACCTGGTACCCCCCGGGGGGGGTTCGCTCTCCCATGGCGACCTTACAGACTCAAGGGACCCTACCTGGGCATCGGGCCAGCAAGGAAGCTTTTTCCTGCTGCGCCGGGCCAGCCTTGGGATGTGGGCCTGCCCCAGGAGTCCCCATCATCTCCATGGCTCCGCAGAGGACACTTTCCCCTTTGTGTAGCTCCCTTCCTCCCAATGTGCGATGTGCAGTGATGCCTTAAGTGGACAGCAACCCTGCTAGCACCTGCCGCACTCTGCCCACCATGTTAGCTGGTATCCTGCAATGCCCCCGATCTCCATCGGGGGCTGTCAGGATGCCAAACAACCCTGAAGCCCTACCCCAGGGAGAGGAGAGCTGTCCCTGGATGCTTCATCCTCTCCTTCCCTCCCCTGCCGACCCCCAGCAGCCCAAGTCCGCTTCCAAACCCGGATTGCCGGTGTGGCATGAGGTGTGGTGTCTGGCACCTCAACCCTCAGCGCCACCAGGCCGGCAATCTATGGCAGGTTGACAGTGTCCTTTTAAGGTATTTAAAAGTTTCAGTCATGTTACCCTCTCTCTTCTACCTGCCAGGGAGTACATGTTTTGATCTGTGAGTTTCTCCTCATATGTTCTGCTTTCCTGCCTCAGGATCATCTCAGTTGTCCTTCTTTAGACTGTCTCCAGCAGATGGATGTCTTTATTTAGGTAAGGGCACAAATATTGCACAGTGTACTCAAGATGTGGCCTAACTAGTCAGGGTTTTAAATAATTGATTAGCAGTTTTTTCCTTGGGACAATCCTAACTATACAGAAAGTATTTATATAGGTTTTGTAGAAGTGTTATGTTTGTTAAACACAGTGAGGCAAGTGATATGCATTTTTACGATATTTTAGCACTTTTATGAGCAAAATGCTAATCAATTTTTGGAGTTAAATAAAACCCTGCTAGTGATCTTTACAGTGGTAGAATGACCTCCACCTTCCTACTGGTTATACCCCTGGCTATATAGCCCAGCATCCTTCTTGCTTTGGCTGTTGCTCTGTTGCAGTGTGCAATGTACTGTAGGTCACTCGTAATACTTACCCCCAAGTCCTCTTTCTCTTCTGACTTGGTGACCTGCACACCTTCCAGACAGTATTTGGTCTCCGGGTTCTTCGCCCCCAAGTGCATTACCTTACACTTTTTGGCATTGAATCGTAGTTGCCAAATACCTGACCTCCTCTCCAGTACAGCCAGGTTTTCTCTAATGTCTTGTCTCCTCTCTTCTCTAGAAAAATAGTTAAGCTATAAAAAATTTAAAAAATATGCAGTACGTTTAAAAAGTATCTTAAAATGAATATTGAAACATGTATTTTATGTTCTCAGATAAATAAAAAGCCTTTGAAACAGTGCGAAACGTTAGGGCATATTATCAAGCAAAATAAAAAGAATTTGGTTTTGAAAAACCCCGTGTGAAGTCACTTGAAGATTTCTTTGTGTCCCTCAACATTATTTTTTTCTTGAATTTGTGGACACCTCAGGGGTGCATACCCTACCAGAACTATCACCATTTCCCTGGATACCTACCTACATAGGTTCTTTTTTGGACTAGAACAAGGGAGCATGCAATGAAGTGAAAAGGGGGAATGTTAAGGAGAGATGTGAAGAAATACTTCTTCGCAGAAAGAGTGGTGGATGACTGGAACAGCCTGCCAGAGGAGGTAGCGGAGGCAAAGACTGTGGGGAGTTTCAAGTATGCATGGGATAGGCACAAGGACATATCAGGTAGAGGAACAGGAGGAGGTAATAACACCTATGATCAACTAGGATCAGTGGTGATGGAATAGGCAGGGACAAGGGGCAGACTGGATCATTTTCCTGGACCTACAGGTCCTTTTCTGCTGGCAAAATCTACTTTTCTAACCTTCTTCTGGTCCATTGACAGGTGAAACCACACTGTGTAATGGTCACTTTCTGTAGGACTCATTTCTGAGTGGGGGATTGGGCAACTGACACATACTTTTTACTTTTGACCCACCTTTTGTTCTACAACTGGGATGGTATACCATTGTTACAGCGATGCTGTAACAACGACTCCCCGACAGTGATTCCCTGACAGCAGATGAACTAGGGGTGAGCTGTATTCACTGCCAACAACATGTTGCGGTGACTGGTGTGCGGGCAGCAGGATTTGCCATTCCTCCACTGCCAGTGCAACTGGAGTTGGCAGTTGATGGGGGGATGCGAGGGGCACCTCCCCCCACATGGAGGGGTACAGGGGGCACGGCCCCCCCCGCATTGACTCAGGGCCAGTGTTGATCCATTTCCCAGTCGGTGTTGGGATGTGGTACCGTCGGGACTGTCGGTGGCAGTGTGTCGCTGTAACACCTGTCGGGGAACATTCTGTCACCGTGGCATAGTGGAACCCTTGGGGACAACCTTGGTACATAGTTTTTAATTTTGACCCACGTTTTCTTCTACCCTTGGGAAAGACTGTTCACCATTATAGAGGTTTTAAACAGCTGTTTTATGAATCTGGGCTCAGCTGAACAATAAGACCAATTTTTGTTTTCATTTGACCCCAACTTTTTATACGCAGTGGGTCAGTGTCCCACATAGATAACTATCTGAAACAAACCCTGCTTTCAGACAGTGGTGCTTCCACCTTTACCTCCTTAACTTCCTGTTACCTCAGCTAGTTGGACATTACCAACATCAGGTCTTAGCACTTCATAGGTTGTGGCAGGGATCACTGCACTCTCATGCTTGTCCCTACCCTGCACTTCTCTCTTTATACCCAGTGTTGTATATGTTATTTTTTGTTTTCCATTACAGTTGTTCTATGTTTGATTTGAAGGTTGTAGTCTCTTTATATTTCTTGTGGAATCCGTACCAGGTCAGATGAGCACTATATTAACAGAGCTAGTCAAGAGAGCGATAGTCCATATAGCACTAACACAGACAGGAAGAGGGGATTCACAGTGCTTTCATTAAGTGCTCCCCTGGTCGCTGTCCAAAGTGCTGGTACAGCACAAGGGCATCAGAATCCCAGAGGCTAGCAGAGCTGCTCATGTGGTGTGGAGGGCTGGTGCACAGAGCAGCTTGGTCAGCAGCAGTGGAGACTAGGGTTCTAATCCTGGTCTCCAAACATTTTACACATGTTGAGACTTTGTTTTTTTACGTGGGGCCATGGAAACAGTATTCCACAGCCCCACAAATTGTAACTTTCCCTGGGATCCCCTCCTCCTCCTCCTCGGAGTGAGAATCCTATAGAAGGGGGTGCGGGGGAGCCAGCGCCCCCTGCGAAAATGAAAACTGCTATTTTTTTACAGCACGCTCCTTGCCGATGCTATTGTTGTCAGCTCTCTTTGGACCCAGTGCCATCTGTACCATTAACCTATGCATTTACATTTTGTTTTATGTCATTGCTGTTCTATCATGTTCCTGATGTTTGTTGTTTTGCCTGTGGAAGGACCTCCTTGTAAATGAGCTCGCTCAATGCAGCTTTCCTGATAAAATAAATTTGAACATGCGCCTCATTGAACAGAACCAGATCCAGGACGCTTTATGTCAGGTTCCCTGAGTCTTTAATATTAGTAAAGATTAAATCTAACATGAGTAACACCCTTATCCACCATGGTAGTGGTAGTGGTTCCCATTCCCCCTCCTCTCCCGGGTTAATTCCAAACAGCCCTATTATTGGATCTACCTGTAGGGGATATCCTGCCAGGTTGGTAACCTCTCCAATCACTTCTCCCCAAAAGCTCTGAAGTACTCTGCATGTCCAGAAGCAGTGCATATACGTCCTTCTTTCATCTCCACATCGACCACACATAGGAGACACGGAGGGATGTGCCTTATGGACTATCACGGGGGTAATAAAGCCTGTGCAGAAATTTATACAAGGCTTCCCTAAATCTACTACATACTGAGAGACCCATGTGCCCTTCTAGCAGGAGCTGCCAGTTCTCCTCCGTGATTTCCCTGCCAATATCTCTCTCCCACAATTGTTTCACTTTTTGAGTATGGTCTGGGTAATCTTGCTTCCCCAGGTTTGCTGCTTTTCTAATAAATCCCTTGGGATCATTTTGTGCCAGGTATGCCAGAGTCTCTGTCAAGCACCATCCATGAGGTTGCACCCCTCCGCTATCCATTTTCAACATAAATGTTCTGAGCTGCAGGTATCGAAATAATTGTTGCCACCTCAGTCCCAACCCTTGAACAATATCCCCCAAAGGACTTATTATACCATTCCTTGGTAAATTCCCCTTACTCTGCACCCCTTTAATCTCCCACTCTCTAAATCCCCTGTCCTCTAGTCCCAGAAGGAAGAAGGGGTTCCCTGCCACAGGCAACAGCAGGGTTTCCCCTTTACAGATCTCCCTTCACTTCCTGAAATGACCCCATGTCACTAGCACCGCCTTCACTAGTGGGTTGCATCCACCTTAGGTGGAGTATACTTTGAGACCTTTACTGTGTAGGTACACCAAAAGGTGGCCCAGGCATCCCCATTGCTCTAAATCAAACCAACTTGCCACTGCATGGTGGCATACCCAGTCTGCCACATAGTGTTGTTGGATTGACAGGTGGTAGTTCATAAGATCTGGGAAACTGAGACCTCCCTTAGTCATTTCAGCCTTCAGTCTCTGAAGGCGAGCTCTCAGCTGTTTTCCCCTCCAAATAAACCCTGTCTATGTCCCCTTTTGTAAGACCCACAGGTACCATCTGCATAGGGTGTTTTGATCAGGTTAATGCGGCCTAATCATGAGATAGGTAACTGCATCCACCTTCTCTGGTCTGCCTCCACTGTTTTAATTAGTGGTGTATAATTTAACCCATATAATGACCCTACTGTCCTGCCAACTTTAATACCCAGATAGGTGATGCTCATGGATGCCCCCTGGATACCTCACTGCTCATCCTCCCTCTCAGTTCTGGGGAAACACAACATTTCTGATTTAATAAGATTTACTTTATACCCATAAAAAGCAGCAAAAGTATCTACCAGTTCCAACAGGGGCCGCATAGAAACCTGAGGATTCTTAACAAATAAGAGCATATCATCCACATAAAGGGTGATCTTCTACATGGTTCCCCTTGCTCCCTCGATACCCTGAATCCCTGGACACTGCTGGATTGCCACAGCCAGTGGCTCCAGCACTAGTGCGAACAGCAAAGGGGAAAGGGGGCACCCCTGCCTCATGCCTCGCTCCAGACCAAAAGAGTCAGTGGGCACCCTGTTAACCAAAATCTGAGCTTTAGGGGCCTGGTACATGGCTCAGACCCACTGGATATATAATTCACCCAGACCAAACTGGGTCAGCACCTCAAAGAGGTACTTCCACTTCACCCTATCAAAAACATTTTCAGCATCCATAGAAATGACATAAGTTTTCTCCTTCATTTGTCCTGTTCTCCACACTACATTAAGCAGACAGTGCATATTATGATAGGAAAACTTCCCCTTTATGAACCCGGTTTGATCTGGGTGGACCAGCATGGGTAGGTGATCCTCTAACCGCATAGCCAGTACCTTAGCTAGAATTTTAAGATCACAATTCAAAAGAGAAATTAGACTGTATGATGCGCAGTCCAGCTCATCTTTCCTGGTTTGGGAATTAAGCAAATCATGGCATCATAGCAAGTTCTGGGCAGGTGCGGGTGCTCCTCTTCCTCCTCCGCCTGGAATACTCCACTTAACACTTCTGCCATCTTTCCCACTAAGGTTTTATAAAATTCCACTGGGAATCCATTAGGGCCGCTCGCCTTGCCCCATTGCAGCCGCTCTATAACTTTTAAGACTTTCCTTCATAATGGGTTGATTTAACTGCTCCTCCTGGACTCTTGTGAGCCTTGGGAGCTGTACCTTATCCAGAAATTCCTATATCAGTTGTCCCTTACCTCTACGTTCAGCGTTGTACAACTGATTGTAGAACTCCCAAAAGCAATTTCTTATTTTCTTGAGTTCTCTATCCATTACACCCCCCATCCCTAATCTCCGTTACTGGAGTGGGACATCTGCCCCCTTTCATGAGTCTTACCAAAAGGGGACCCGGCTTATTGGACCATTCAAACATCTGGTGTTTGCAATAGAATCAGGATGTCTTTGCTTCACCTCGAACCAGGGCATTCAAGGCCTCCCTTGTTACTGTCAAAAGCTGCCCCACCTCTCCTCATTCTTCCTTAGCAACTCGCTTTTTCAACTCTTTTAGCTGTTTCTCCAACCTCTGTCTTTTTTCATGCTCCTCCCTTTTAATTCTAACTATAAATTCTATTATGGCACCTCACATGAAGGCTTTCCCTGCATCCCAGTATGTAGCTCTTGAGACCTCAGCCCCCTCATTGGTTTCCTTATACAGTTGCCACTGACTCACCAGATGCTCTTTGAACTCTTTATTTAGGAGCATATATGAGGGGAACTTCCACTGAGGCGAGAGGTCCCTCACCGCGAGCATCCGAATCTGCCTTATGATCATGGCATGGTCAGACACATGAATGGGTCTATGGGCCATATTAATCACTCTATCATTCCAAGCCCTGTGGCATAAAGATATAGTCAGTTCAGGTCCAGGTCCCATGAGGGTTAGAAAAAAATGTATACTCCCTAGCCCCCGGGTTCACTGTCCTCCAGCCATCTACCAAGTCCATGTTTGCCATGCCCACTTGCCACTGGCTCAATGCCTCTGTCACCCTACCTTTACTTTCGGAGTGGTCCCATACTGGGTCCATTGTGCTATTCAGGTCTCCGCCCAGAATTAACCCTGGGAATTGTTCCCTAGTTAGTAGGTCCAGGAGTTCAGGAAAAAACTTAGGGTCATATACAGCAGGGGCATAGACACTGCCAAATGTAATCTGTTCCTCATATAACTGTCCCACCAGGAAAATACACAGTACTGACCCTCCCGATGGTCTTTCACCATCCTCATAACTTCCAGTGGCAGGTGTTTACTCAGAAGAATGGCTACGCCTCGCTTACAAGAGGAGTATGAGGCTGCAAAATATTTACCAACCCAACCTCGGGTGAGCTTAGTGTTTTCCAAATCAGACAAGTGAGTCTCCTGGAGTAGTGCCACTTGCATTCCCCTTCTTTTAAGCACCATCAGGAGCATTGTGTGTTTGACTGGATTAGCAATCCCTCGCACATTCCAGGAGACCACCATCAGTTCTTGTGTATTAGCCATAACCATTCCCCCCCGTTCCTTTAAATTCACCTTTCTCACCAAGCTTGCCTTGACAGACTTAGAATGCTCATATATTCGGTTTTCTGGAATCTGTAACAACCTGTTCACACTACAGAATGCACCACAAAATACAGACTAACAACACATGAAGAGTATAAACAGTAACAATACCCCTGTTCCCCCCGCATTCCTTCTTGATCGAAATTAGCAGTATCCTTCATCCCAAACTCTCCCACATCCTCCTTCCCCCCACCACCATACCATACTTGAAACATGTCCCCTTCTCATTCCTACCCTTCAAGATCTCCCCCCCAGCATTGACACTAATTGCTGCCCTGGCATGAGTGTCGATTAACCCTCTGTCGATATGGATGCCCCGCTGCTCCAGCAATGGCTGGTGCAAAGATTACCATCTGAAAAGAGAAACATCCCTCCTCCCCTGCACAACAACATCAATCTGCATTAAAACAGTTTGGCAGACAATTTTAACCAGTGCAGCATGAGATACATAACTAATGATCTACTAATTTTAGTTATAGAACTAGATTTCAAAACTAACCTGCTCCAACCTTCATATCCCCATTTAGAAATTATATAATAAACATACACAGTACTCACCATCAGAACACCTCGCAATTGCTATTGAGAACATATGCAAAAAATCCCTTCATTTCACTGTATCAGGACATATACCCCCCCGATCTATCCAGCCAATTCCCCACCATTACCAGCCATCAGTCACTCCATCAGGCCTGTGCTACTGCAGTGGTTTGCAATCCCAGGCACCCCGAGTAGGAAAGCAGGCTGCGCCATAAACACACATGCTAAGCGCCCCCCTCATCCTCTCCTTCTCAATGCACAGCTGAGCCATCTTAACATGCCAGGCACCTTCCTCAGACTCGTGTAGCTCCACAAAATAATACCCAGAGCTTGTAAGGCTCATCGCTAATCCACAAGTAACATGAGGGGAGACAATCAAATCCCTGCAAGTCTCGCCAGTTATCCACTTGCCAGCTGAAGCTGTTCCAAGGTTATAAATACATCAAGTCCCTCACCCCTGCCTTCTCCTCCACTGGGGTGACAGTTCCAGGCCATCCACGGCTGTCGTGCTGAGCCTCATGGTGGGTTCCTCCTGCAACAGAGTTCGGGGTGGAAATAGGTGTGCACGTCCAATGCTACCAACTTAGGATACTTCAAAGAAAGAAAAACAGTTCAGAGTGAGTATTAGCAATGCAGGAAATATCCTCCTTATACAGGGGTGATTCCCTTCACTTGGTCAGCTTCTTCTGCAGGTCGGTGACAAATTGCTCTGCATTGGCGATCTCCCAGAAGGAGTATGTTGCCCCTTCATGTCGAATCTTGAGTGTCGCCAGGTAAATCATGCAATTCTCTACTTTAAGATTTCTCAGCTGGGTCATGAGGGGGTTGAACATCTTTCATTTTTTTAAGGAGCGAAGCAGAGTAATCTTGGGAGAGGAACAGTCATGTGCCTTCAAATTCAAAGACCCCTTTCTCTCTATATGCTTTTAAAATCATCTCCCGATCTTGGAATGCATGAAACCTCATCACAACTTGCCTCGGGAGTTGATCTCCTGTGGGGCGAGGCATCACTGCCCTTTCCAGCGTAAGGCACCCATTTTTGGGTTGTAGCCCCAGCAATTCAGGGAGGATCTTAGCACAAAAGCCCAGCACATCTCCATTTTCTGTGCCTTCTGGGAGACCTCTGAGATGCAGGTTAAGGCATCTATAGTAATTTTCCTATTAGTCGAAAGCCTCTTTCAGTTCTTCTAGCTCCTTTTGGAGGGCTGTCACTTGCCCATGGACCTCCAGAGTCTCATCTTCTAGCCTGGATATACGGTCCTCTGCCTCCACAATTCCGTTAGTATGTAGAATTTGCTGCTCCAAGGTCTCCTGTAATTTGAGGTCAGTTTTACTTTCTACCTTGAGGATCCTGGGTTCCAGTGCTGCAAACACTTGCCTGGTCACTTCGCAGCCTAGCGCACTCATTTCAGCCACTGAGAACGAAATTATACCTGCTCTTTCACCCGTCGTGGAGGCCACCGACTTCTTCCCTGCTTTACCAACCAGGCACTGGATCGTTCCTGGATTTGGCATTAAATATTCTTCCATGACACCTTCCTACAGGTACTCATATCTTTTGTTCTGTGCAGAATTCGGTTTTTAAAATTGAATTATTATTTTTATTGGCTGTTAACTCGGGGCAGCGTTCAGGCACATCTAACTGATTAGCTGCTCATCTGTGCCCCCAAGAGATTGCTTAAGAAAATGGAGGACCTGGGCGCAGATAAAATTCTAGTGAGTTGGGTGGGAAACTGGCTAACAGGGAAGTGAGAGAGAGTGGTGGTAAATGGGGTTAAATCAGAAGAGAAGGAGGTAATGAGTGGGGTTCCGCAGGGGTTGGGTTCTGAGTCCGGTCCTCTTCAACATGTTCATTAGTGACACTGGGGAAGGAATCCAGGGCAAACTGTGTCTATTCGCTGATGACCCAAAACTGTGTGGGAGGGTGGATGAAGGAATAAGGAATATGCAGAAGGACCTTAGAGGGGTGTTAAAAGGTCTGGCAGTTAAAATTCAACACAATAAAGTGCAAGGTGATGTACCTAGGGGGGAAAAAAAATGTAACGGAGTACTGGATGGGAAGGGAGCGACTTAGCACTACAAACAAGGAACGGGATGTAGGACTTATCCTCAGTAACTCCCTTAAACTAACCAGTGCAACAAGGCCTATAGTAAGGCTAACAGGATGCTGGGATGCATTGAGAGGGGAAATGATAGTAGGAAAAAGAGGTAATACTACCCTTCTACAGAGCCCTGGTGAGGCCTCACCTGGAATACTGTGCCCAGTTCTGGAGTCCTCACCTCAGAAAAGACAGTAAGTTAGAGACAGTACAATGTGGAGTGACTAAAATAATCCCGGGGCAGCAGAGTAGATCCTATGAGGAGCACCTTGGGGCACTAAATTTGTACTCATTGGAAACCAGAAGAGAGAGAAGCAATATGATTCAGAACTTCAAATTCCTCAAAGGAATAAATAAAGTGAACCACTGAAAATTATTTAGCCTGAGTACCAACTTATGGTCATGAGTGGAAGTTGGCAGCTGGAGATTCAGGAGAGACATTAGGAAGTACGTCTTTACAGGAGGGGTGGTGGAGCCCTGGAACAGTCTGCCAGTGCAGGAGGTGGGAGCGAGCACAGTAAGGTGGTTCAGATGGGCCTGGGATCGAATGAAGGAATTAGTGGGCCAACGGGACCAGAAAAGAACATAGGGAAGGGTACGGGAAGGTTAGCACCCTGGGGGAACATTAGGTTCCAAGAATGATTCCAGAGATTTAGGGAACATGGGCAGACTAGATGGACCATGGGCCTTTTTCTGCCGTCATTGTCTGTGTTTCTCTCTGTGCACCTCCAGCAATTGTGTCCAGGCAGAAGGCCTCTAGTTTGCTAGGTGTAAAGCAGAATATATGCCATATCTTAAATTGACTTAACTTGCACTGTACCTGTCTGCTACATTTAGTTGCATTTTTCCATGCTTCACCCCACTCTTTATCAGCAAACTTTGGTAACTGGTATCTGGTTAAGACCTACTAGGCACAAGTGCCTGTTTTTGGGGTGACCTGGGAGCACGGGGTGGTTAAGTGGCTTGCTCAGAGTCACACAGTATGCAAGTGGAGGTTGTGAGAATCAAACTGAGGTCTGGTCTGCTGGATGGACCAAGCTCGTTCACACCTCATTCCTCTAACCTCTAGGCTATACTGCCAGCCCAAACTTCAGAGATAATTATTTTTCTTAACTTTCTTTTGTGTTACTGGTGACACTAAATTTACTGAGGTTCATACTCAGGTGGAAGAAGCTGAGGAGGCGGGTGGCCCATGTGTGCTCCTGTCCATTCACCCACAATAGGAAATAATATTACCTTCCAATGTATAGGAATCTAATTTCTTTTTGAAGTCATTTTTATCCTTACTGGCTATGATTTCTGGAAGCAAATGATTCCATGGGTTAATTATTCTATGTGTTCATAAAGCTTTTCTTCTGTTAGTTTGAAAATGTTTTGGTCTTAATTGCAATGGGTGCCCTCTAATTCCTTTCTGATCATTTTTAAATTATAGATTTAATTCACCAAATAGGTAATCTTCTTGTATTATATTGTAGCATAGTAACAGATCACCCCTTATTCTTCTAGTCTCTAAGGACAGTAGATTTAGTTCCCTTACCCTATCTTGATAGGGAGTTGTTTTCAAGTTGTATGTCATTGTATTCGCCTGTCTCTGTACCGTTTCGATTTTGTCTATAGCCCCTACAGTAATAGGGCTCCACACTGGGCTGCCGTAGTCTAAGACTGGCTTTACGTATGTTCTGTACAGGGCATTATTACTTTCTCACTTCTGCTCCTGAAGTTGTTTTTAATAGTCCAGATTGGCTTTTTTTGCTTTTGAGATCTGAGCCTCACAATGGGATGAGCTTGTCAGGTTATGATTTATTATTATTCCCAGGTCCTTTTCTTCTGTTGATTTCTAAGAAGGGGATCCATCCAGGATGTAGGTAGTCTTTTGTGTTTGGTTACCTAGATGAATGATGCAACACTTATCACAATTGAAACTCATACCCCATGGTTTTGTCCATATTAGTGTAACCCCCCCCTACAAATGGGGGTTCATAAAAGCTTTCCTGGAGCTTGTTTAGGTGCTCCATGCCTGGTTGGTGTCTGGCGTTTAAGCCGTTTAAATGTTGTAGCCAGTGAGCGCTTTTGAAGCCTCCGTATACTGTCTCTTTAAGGGCTGCCTATCCGCAGTCATAGTTAATTGAAATGGGAGGGGGGCTGTGTGGTCCTATGCCCGAGTCCCTCCTGGGCTGCTGAGTAAGCGCTCCATTCTGCCATCGCTAGATGTGTCAAGGGGAGTTCTCTGAAAGGATGTAACTATTTGCTGGGGATAGCTTAGAGTGGTAATGATAATGTAGTTGTTCTAACCTGCTTCCTTTGCAGCAAAGACTGTTTTGATTATCTCCTCCATGTTGGTCCCGAGCTGCCGACTTGGACCAATCAGTACCTCGGGACTCTCGTGGAGCTGTTTGACCAATAGAGGGATTGCTTGTAACTTTGGAAAAGGCATTATGGGCTATGGCATTTTTTCGGGCCACTGAGGGCCAGAGTAATTGACTGACAGGTGACGCCAGCCAATGGAATCGGGTAGCGCCCGAACTGTAAGGAGTGCCCCATGCTGCTAGGGGCAGATTCACTGTGGCTGTGAAGGAGAAGGGAGCTCTGAGCTTCTGGCCGTTTGAGTGTTCGTGCGGGAGGCGCGTGAAAGGCCTGAGTCGGCCATTTTTGCCTTGTCAAGTGCTTCGGATTAAATCCGCCAGCGTGCAGTCGAAGGAGGCTGTGTAGGGACACAGCTAGCTACCAGGCTTTACCTGAAGGGGACTGGAGAATCTGCTGAATCGCGCTTGGTCCATTAGGACGGTTGGAGTGGCTGCTACTGCCCGAAGTGGTCGTGAGTTCGTTCGGGTCCTGAAAGCTGCTGCCTGGTATGGTACCCCTCTGTGTTTGCCATATAAATGTGTGAGGAGGCTGGTGAAGCTCGTGGTTCAGCCCTACCAGTGGTAAAGGAAGGGTATCTGCTGGAGTCGTGAGTATTGGATCAGGGTAGCTCCCTGTTAAGCTTACAAGCAGTGGCCAAGGCCCTTTTTGTTATACTGCTGCCTGCATTAACTGAGCCTTCTGCTCATTCTGATCTGCTCGGGACAGTAAATGTTCATTTGTGTCAGGGCCCCAACCAGCTGCCACGAGGGACTAGCCATTAGGGCTTGGGTACCCAGGGCAGTAACTATTAGGTTTAGGCCTGTGCACAGAGCCCTAGGTAGAAAAGTATAGTGATAAGCCAATCACCTTGATTTCCCCAGCCTTGTTATTCTCCCCTTAAATAAATCAGATTGTTTGTTTTGCAACTACACCCTGGCTGGATTGTGTTTTGCTGAAGATATACTGTACAGTGAAAGTGTAATAACGGTACCTTACTTCTCAGGGGGTCCCCGGAGTGAGCTGAGAGATCCGAGCCGGGAGGGGGGGGTACGTGTGCCAGGGAAAGGTATTGTCGTTACCTCTTGTGAGCCACTAGTGGGACAAAAGGGGGGTTGCAGTAACCCAGAGGGCTGTGACCGAGTCAATCTTGACTGTCTTGCCCCCGACCTCTGGGTGGAGGCACCCGTCAATGGATCTGGGCCCCTCACCCTGTCGCAGGCGAGGCAGGCAGGGGTAGTAGCCCTAAGGGAAGCGCCCCCTGGGGGTTACATTAGGATATTATTTAAACTGTTCTGTAATTCTGTTTTGTCCTTTTCTGTGTTAACCACCCTTGCTAGTTTTGTGTCATCTGTGTATTTACTGATCCAGCTTGAATCGTACTTCCCCATGTCTGCAATGAATGTCTGAAACAGCAGCGGTCTCAAAACCGAGCCCTGCGGCACTCTGCTAGTGACCTCCCTAGAGAGAGAGCAATATCCTCTTATGCACACTCTCTGGGTTCTATCGCTGAGCTAATTTTGCATCCACTAAACTATCCTAGAGTCTAATTTTAGTTTAGTTTCTCTACTATTGCCCCATGAGGTACTGTGTCAAAAGCCCTTGAAAAATCAAGATATATACAATCAATCAGCATTCCCATATCCAAAGATTCTGATACTTTCTCGTAGAAACACGATAAGTTTGTTACACAGGACCTATTTTGAGTAAAACCATTTTGCTCTTTGTCATTAGAACAGTGTTTTTTTTGGTGTGCTCCTATCATATCTTTTACTATAGATTCTAGTAACTTCCCAGGAACCGAGGTCATACTTATGGACCTATAATTTTTACAGTTCGCCTTGCTACTCTTTTTGTGCACCAGGATCATAATAGCTGTTAGCCAATCAGATGGGATTTCATTTTTGTCCAGAGATGAAGTGAACATCTTTTGTAATGGCTTGGATACATAGGTTACGTGAAGCTTTAGTAATCTAGGAGATATATTATCCAGGCCTGCTGAGTGAGTGGTTTTTAATTTGTTGATTTTGTTATTGATGTCCTCCTCTGTTATTCCTAATGTACCCTCATGTTTGGTTTCTATCGTTCCTTTATATGGCTTGTTCTCAGAAAACACAGATACAAAATATTTATTAAATACTTCTGCCATCTCCTTCGGTTCATTTATTACCTGATTTTCCTCAGTAATAGAACATAGGCCACTATTTGAGTTTCTTTGGGACTTTACGTGTGCATATAATGCCCTCATATTACATAGAAACATAGAAATTGATGGCAGATAAGGACCGCAAGGCCCATCCAGTCTGCCCATTTTTTCTACCTTATGAATGTGCCATCGGCCTTTACTCTGTCAATGGCCTATCTATTCATACTCATCTGTATTGCTCCCTTATGCCTATCCCATACCTGTTTGAAGCCCTGCACTGTACTCATATCCACCACTTCCTAAGGTAGGCCGTTCCATGCATCCACCACCCTTTCTGTGAAAAAGAACTTCCTCACATTACCCCTTAATCGGCCTCCCTCTATTCTTATGCTGTGTCCTCTTGTCCTACTATTTTTCTTACATTGAAACATGTTAGACTCTTTCACCTTGTTAATGCCCTTAAGATGTTTGAATGTTTCAATCATATCACCCCTCTCCCTCCTTTGCTCTAGGGTATACATATTGAGCTCCATTAATCTGTCAACATATGTTTTCTGATGCAGTCCCTGCACCATTTTGGTTGCCCTTCTCTGGACTGCCTCCATTTTGTTAATGTTCTTGTGCAGGTACAGTCTCCAATACTGCACGCAGTACTCCAGATGGGGCCTAACCAGTGTCTTGTAAAGAGGGATTATTACCTCCCTCTTATGACTTGCGATACCCCTACTAATACACCCCAACATCCCTCTAGCCTTACCTACTGCTTTAGTGGTCTGCTTGGATGATTTCATGTCATCTGTGATGATGATGCCCAAGTCTCTTTCTTCCCTTGTGATTGCCAGCAACTCCCCTCCCAACCTATAGGTGACTTCAGGGTCCTTATTTTTATTTGTAGCCAAGCTCTTTTCAATTTTCTGCTTGTTTTTCTTTATTTTTTTGTTTGCATTCCTTTTGTACCTGCTTGTATGTTATCCAGATTTCATCAGTTGTGTTTTTTAAATATGAATCGTAGAGTTTGCTCTTCTTGTTTAGTAGCTTTTTCAAGCTGTTGGTGAGCCAGCTGGGTTTTATACCCCTATTGTTATATTTCTTAATGTTTTTTATGTGTATCACGTTTTAAATATTTCCCTTTTAAAAATTTCCCACAGTTCATGAGTTGATTTATTTTCTAATAGTGTGTCCCATTTTAGCTTGTTTAGGTCCTCTCTAATGTTAATCAAGTTAGCAGTGTTGTAGTTAAACACTTCCCTACATCCTTTCTTTATTTTAGTACATTCTTGGAATGAGAAATAGATACTTTTATGATCATTGCCTCCGAGTGGTTCATCAGTTTCACAGTCTGTAATGTTCACTTCATTGCTGCTTAATACGATATCTAATGTTTTAGTTCCCCGAGTGGGTAGATTTATATGTTGCTTAAGGCCTAGATGTTTGGTTACTTGTAAGAATTCTTTGCTCTGGTGCTTAGTAGCTGACATTGATACCCAGTCGATGTCATTAAAGTTAAGGCCTCCTAGGAATATTACTTCCCCCATCTCAGATGCTTTCTCAAATTCCTTGCCTGTATCTTTTGTAAACTTATTACTTGCGTTGGACGGTCTGTAGCATATGCCCATTACAATATTTCTACCACTTTTATTGATAAGTTGTATCCATAAAGTCTCAGTTGTACTATCAACCTGTTTAATTTTGTCAGAGATGTTCTGTGTCTTGACCATCTCTGGAATGTACAGTATATTGCTACTCCTCCCCTTTTCTCCCATTTCTGTCACATCTCAGGAGGACCTGATACCCTGGAATGCTTTTTCCCCAGTTATCATGTGCTCCCCTCCATGTCTCAGTTATAACAGCCATGTCTGTTTCCCCAGTGGGTTTTAATGTAGTCTGCAATTCCTCAGTTTTATTACTTAGGCTTCTAGCATTGCTTAGCTAGCATCTTATTTTGTTATTTATTGGATTGTTTTTGTGCTGGTGTTTTGCCCCTCTTTGCTGGATGACTTTGCCTGTCTTTGGTGACCCCCCACCCCCCCAGTTCTCAGTTTAAAGTCACCGGGGGTAGTTCTTTATTAATCGGGTCAAGGTTTTGGTGCCTATTGTGCGCAGATTTAACCCATCTTTGGCATGTAACTGTTGTTTCTCAAAGAAGGATCCCCATGTGTTTATAAAAGTGATATTGTTTAAGCTACATCTGTTTTGCAGTCTTGTATTTATTCTTTCGATGATTTTTTTTTATTATGCCCCTTTAATACTAGTAATATACCAAACACAACAATCTGACGACCCTTACTTTTTACTAAGTCATCAAGTTCCATGATTTCCTCCACGATATCCTTTTCATGGTCCCTTCCTACATTATTTATGCCGACATGCACTACCACTATCGGCTTTTCATCTCTATCATGCATTACTTCAGGGAGAATTGCTTTTATGTCTGTAACCTTAGCCCCTGGCAAACAATTCACTTCTCAATGCATTCTGTCATTCACTCATATTATACTGTCTGTTCTTTTCACTATTGAATCACCAATTACTAAAATTTGTTTTATTGTTTCTTCCTCCTCATTATTCTCATCTGGTTTAAGGGAGGCAGATCTATTGTGTAGAACGATATCCTTATTTCCCAGTGCCCTTCTACCCTTTTTTATTGCGTGTCTTGTTACTGTTGTCCAATCATCATTATCTGTTACCGCAGTTTCTAAACTTGCTGTTTCAGGTTCTGTTTCATTTAGTTCACTGAAATTGTTCATTTTACCCTTTGGCCCCTTGTTTATCATAGTTAATGTATCCTCTGTCACTTGCTCTTTTAGGGTTTAAACCTGCTTTAATAAATGCCGCATCTCAATGCCTTTAGGACAAATATATGTGGTGACACTGTGATCTGTTGTGTTGGTTGAATACATTAAACAGTTTTTGCACTTTATTAAAGAGCCTTCATTGCAGAGAATACCAATGAAATCCGAAGATGGGTTATATGCTGTCATGTTTGCTTGGTTTGACTCATATACAATGATAGGTTTACAACTGTTTGGTTCAGTACTTAGATGCACTACTCTTTTGTGTTAGCTATATTGTTGTCCCCTAGTCCCCACAGGACACATGCTGATGCGCTTGGCTCTGCGCGTGTCTCCCTGCCCAACGCCGCACGCTCGCCCCACTTGCTCAGGGCACTCATTTAAATTGTCATGGACCCAGAAGTCACATTACTGTTCATTTGTGGACCTCCTTATCCCCAAAATACAAATGTAACCTCCCTGTTACCTGGGATTACTAGAATCCCTGTAAGACCTAGTGGTAGGCAGGGAAGGCAGCTTGTGAAACTCCAGTTAAATGGATTTCGCACTGTCTCACTCTGTTCTCAGTCTCAGCTGAGACTGAGGGATGACATCATTTTAGAACTGTCGCAGCTACATAAGCCACACTGAATGTTGCAGTTGGGGGTTAGAGTAGAACGTTGGTGAATTTGAAGCCAGTCTGTGTGCAGTCTGAGAGAGAGACTGTAGTGCAGCAGAGTGTGTGCAGGCTCTCAGAGCTTTAAGCTCTGTTTCAGAGCTAGTTTTGTTTTTGGTGTGTGTTTCCACCTGAAGAGAAACACAGGAACTGATAATTGAAGTAGTGGAGACCTCTCTCAATGGTTCAGAGCTCCATCCCTGAGAGGATGGGGGGAAGGTGTCTGCCTGTTTTCCAGGGGCAACCCCTCTGGGTCCAGCTAAAGGAAAGAAGCTGCCTGTCTGAGTTGTGCTGAGGCACCAGAAGCTCTGTAAGAGATTCCTTGAGGAGGAAATGTCTGTGGGGCACCTGCAACCAAAGGGTGAGTTCGCTCTGAAAAAGGGCCAAGTGTTTTCACTTGAAACAGAAGGAAACTAAAGGGACTGTTACTGTGGGATCAGGAAAAGACAGCCAAGTACAGTTGGAAGATGTGGGGATTGGACTGCTTAACTCAGTGTGGGGTCTAGAGTAATGGACAAAACCTCTTATAAGTATGTTCAAGACCAGCACAAAATGGAAAGAAAGAATGTGGGGATTGGACCGCTTAACTCAGTGGGGGGGTCTAGCATAATGGACAAAGCCCCTTATAAGTATGTTCAAGGCCAGCACAGAATGGAAAGAAAGAATGTGGGGATTGGACTGCTTAACCTGTGGGGGGTCTAGAGTAATGGACAGTGCCACTTAATTAAGTATGTTCAAGTCCAATACAAAATGGGAAGACAAGACAAGTAGACTGAATGTGAAATACATTTTCAAGAATCTACACAGCAAAGTGTTAAAGGATGAGGTGTTTACTGTCCAGAGAAATGGCCAGGTATGAATTGTGGGAGCGAGAGGTGGGAGACCCCCCCCCCATCAGTAGTAACCAAATTCACCTCTACGGATTTGCTGTGAGACACCTGTTGCTTTCCCTCAGGTACTTGGACAGTGCCTGAGGAAAGTACCAAGACATGGGATTAAAGAGGAGGATTCCCTAATGGAGCCGAGATGCTCTTAGGTGGTTTAGGGAGCCACCAGAAAATGTCTCCATGAAGTATGGAAAGTGTCCAAGTGGCTGGCAAGGGAGCCGAGCCAGGGAAAACCCAGAGCAGTGTACAAGTTCGGGCTGTGTAACCAAAAGCACCGTACAAGTCCAGGCTGTGTGCCCAGTGTGTTGTAGAGCCTGAGGGCTAAAGTGATGAAGATGTGTTCTAGTCTCCTTTAATCTGCATTACCAGGAGTGTAGCCCCGTGGGGGTCCATCTGTGCTTTGTTTATTCTGTTTGGTTGTGAATAAAAGCCACACTTTAGAATCCCACTTCTGGTATTGGACATTACAGTTATTGCTTCCTGTGTTCGGAGTTACTTGGGTGCCCCTGTGCAGAGTAGCCAAATCTAGCCTTTGTGCCGAGAGACATGTACCTTCCCAAACCCTGCCCACCTAGTAGAGCTGTCAGATACAAACGGCATACCAGCCTGGGGTTACACAAAGTTTTATAATATTGTGTACACAAACACCCTTATTTAGTGCTTTAGATGCTGCACTCTGCTGCCCAAATGAAAAATAAATGCTCCGAAGGCGAATTGTAGTCTGTTTAACAACACAAACTACAAACTCCACCTGCTTCCTGTTTCCCTCTTCTTGTAGCTCCCCTTAGCCCTTGGTCACAAAATAAACAAAGAAATCAAGTACCAATTCCTGCTGTTTACTACTTATTCGTAGTCTCAGTCACCAGCTAATTTTACCTTTAGTTGCTCACTCGAAGAAATTTAATAGTAATGAGCTTGTAACTCCTTTCCTTGGATAATAATTTTTTAGATGTTTTTCCCATTCTAAAGACTTAGGCAAGGATAAATCAGACTGAAGAACATGCATTCCGAGCAATTCTCTAAGCTGAAGTTAGAAACAGAATTGAAATCTTGGCTCATTATAAGTTGATCTTACTGCCTCACATGACATTAGTACTTTTGTTCTGGGGTCAATTAAATATTCTAGTTTATTCATTCCTGATTTCCCCCATCCAGGGTGCAGTTTTTGACCACCAGCGATAAGTTTTGTTTTCCAAAGTGGTAACCATTCCCAGAGCTGCTCTTGATATTTAGAATTATTCGATATTGTCTTCATTAACCTAATGGAACTCATTAGACCTGGGTGTGCTTTAAGCTCATCCACTATAAGGATAAACAAAAAGTCTGCCAACTTGTAATCTTGAAGGAGTTGTTTTTCAGTTTCCAGCCACGGGCATATCTGAATTATTGAAATTAGGTAAATCGGCTACTACCTCCTTCATTCTCCCACCATGGGAGAGCAAAACCTTCTTCTACCACTAGGGCCCTAGGTTTCCTGAAATACATACATACATGTATGTTGATGGCAGGTAAGGGCTTATGGCCCAGCTAGTCTGCCCATTTGCATACGTAACTTTGCTTCTTCAAGCGTCTCTAGAATTGGGTTGTCCCCTTCCCCCAACTACCAGGATCCCCTGATGCCTATCCCACGCATTCTTAAAACCTGTAATCATTTCAGCCCCTACCGCCTCCTCGGGCAGGGTGTTCCATTTGTCCACCACCCTCTCTGTGAATAAATACTTCCTCATGTTCCCTCTGAATCTCCCTTCTTCCTGTTTTATCCCATGTCCCCTTGTCCTGGAACCCAATTTTTGATGAAAAATTGTGTTTTCCTGCATCTTGTTGCTCCCCATTAGATTCTTATATGTCTCAATCATGCCCACCCCCCACGGAGTACATATTCAAGTCTTTCAGCCTGTCCTCATAGGTTTGGTGATGTAATCATTGCACCATCTTGATTGCCCTCCTCTGAACTGCCTTCACCATTTCTATGTTTTTAGGTAGGTAAGACCTCCAGAACTGGACACTGTACTCTAAGGTATGGCCTCACTAATGTCCTGTGTAATGGAATTATGACCTCCCTTTTCCTGCTAGTGATACACCTGCCTATGCACCCCAGCATCCTGTTTGCTTTACTTGCCACCTTGTTGCACTGACTCCCTACTTTGAGGTCATCAGAGATGATAACCCTCAGGTCCCTTTCTGCTTGGAGCATTCTAAATCCTCCAGCCCACTCCAGCTGATATGTTGTTCCAAGGTCTTTGTGCCCCATGTGCATTATTTTGCATTTATTTGCATTAAACCTCAACTGCTACTCCCTTGACCAGTCCTCAAGCTTCTGCAGATCTCTCCTCATTCTGTCCACCCCCTCCAGTGTGTCCACCCTGTTACAGAGCTTGTGTCATCAGTGAACAGGCAAATTATCCTATCTAGATCTTCTGTAATGTCACTGATAAAGATATTGAAAGGACTGGACCCAGCACTGATCCTTGTGACATCCCACTGGTCACCCTTCCCTCTGCGGAGTGACAGCCATTAACCATCACACTCTGTGTCTTGCAGTCCAGCCAGTTTCCAACCCACCACACCACCATCTTTCCCACTCCCATGTTCTCCAGCTTGTTTAACAGCCTTCTATGCGTCACAGTGTCAAAGGCCTTGCTGAAGTCCAGGTAAGCCATGTCCACTGCCCCCCAATCCTCCTCCTCCCTTGTCACCCAGACAAACAATTCAATGAGGTTAGTCTGATATGACCTCCGTGTAGTAAAACTATGCTGCCTTGGGTCCTGTAGACTGTTGGCAACCAGATGTTCCACTATTCTTTCCTTCAGCAGTGTTTTCATGATCTTCCCTACTACTGAGGTCAGGCTGACTGATCTGTAGTTTCCCGCTTCCGCTCTGTTCCCACTTTTGTAGAGGGAGACTACATCAGTTGTCTTCCAGTCTTTTGGTACCTCCCCTGTTTCCAGTGACTGGCTAAACAGGGTTGCCAGAGGTTCAGCCACCACCTCTCTTAGCTCCCTGAGCACTTTGGGTTGTAACCCATCTAGCCCCATATCTTTATTGACTCTTAATCCTTCCAATGCCCATGGAAAATGACTTGTATCCATTTCCTTGCTCTTCCTTCCTTTACTACTCCCTTCTGGCCCATTACCCACCCCTTCCTCTGTAAAGACTGAGCAGAAATATCTTTAGTATATCTGCTTTACTGTTGTCATCCGCCACTCTACTCCTGCCCTCCCCTTTCAGCCTCACTATTCTCCCCTTTGCCTTCCTTTTTTATTTATGTACCTGTAAAAGGTTTTGTCCCCTCTAACCACTGATTTCAAAATGCTCTCCGGCTTCCTTTACTGCCCTCCCTGCCTCCCTTTGTCTCTCCTGGTACTGCTTCCTGTCCCCTTCTGCCTGTGTCTTTTTGTATTGCTTGAATGCAATTGTTTTTTGGTTTTCACTTTCTCCGCTGCCTCCTTGGAATACCATAATGGTCTTCTCTTCCTTTTCCCCTTGCTAACCCATTTTACACATAACTGTGTAACCCTCATTATCCCTGCTTTGAATACTGTCCACTGTTCCTCCATCCCTAAATTTCATCCCTGTTCCAGTTAGTGCCTCTTCTAAGCATTTCCCCATTTTTCCAAAATCTGCCCTCCTAAAGTCTAGGATTCATGTTTTTGTGTGGCTGGGTTCTGTCCCTTCAGTTGTGTCAAACCACACTGACCAGTGGTCACTGTTCCACAAGTGCTCCCCCACTGTGATCCCCATCACACTGTCCCCATTTGTGAGCACCAGGTCCAGTAGTGCCTCCTGCTGTGTGGGTTCCATGACCAGTTAAGGAAAGCTCCCTGAAGGGAATCTAGGATAAACCTGCTCCTGGCTGATGCCACTGCTGGGAGGCTCCAGTCCATGTCTGGAATATTACAGTCCCGAACCAGCACTACCTCCCTCTTGTTTACCATCCTTTGGATGGCTAGCATCGTCTCCCTATCCATCTCCTCCCCTTGGGCTGGTGGTCTGTAAATTACCCCTGTGCAGATGGCTGACCCTGTTTTTCTTTCAAGCTTTACCCACAGTATCCCCACCTTGTTGCCTTTGAATCTCTGTGGCCTTTATGTTATCCTTCACATAAAGTGCCACTCCTCCCCCTTCCTGCCTGTTCTGTCCCTACTAAATAGATTGTAGCCTGTTATGACCATCTCACAGTTGTAGTTATCATTACACCAGTCTCTGTGATGGCCACAGTGTCCAGGTCTGACTGTGCCATGGCTGCCTCCAGGTCCTCCATTTCCTCCATCTTGTTATTAAGGCTCCAGGGATTGGCACACATGGCTTTCCAGGATATTACTTCCCTTCCCTGTTTTGAGAGCCTCACTGATTTGTCCTCCTATAAGAATGATGTAATGAGGGGAGTTTTCTGTTTATCCAATTTGGGATGTTTTGTATCATGTTGAAGATTCTAGGAGCTTGATCATCTTTGTCATATTTATTTTTTCCCTATTGGGATAGATTCAGTTCCCCCCATTTATTAAAGCCCATTTGCATTTCTGCCATGATGGGCTCATATTCCTTTCTATGTCACTATATATGTTGTTAGAGACTCTCAAACCCACGTTATCCCTTTTTAATCATTTCTGGTTGGTATCTATCCAGCAATGCATTTTTGAAGCAAAACAGGGGCATTAGTTGTATTTTGCTCCAGTTTAGATTTAGTCCTGATAGAGCACTGAACTCTTGATGGATGTTTAAGAACCTGTACACTCTAAAGGCCTACTTTGGGTAAGAAGAATATCATCCGCAAAGGCGAATCCCTTGTTACATACCGTTCCTACTTTTATGCCATGAATTCCTGTTGTTGATTGGAGAATTCTAATAGAGGTTCAGTAGAAAGAATAAACAGGTAAGGAGAGATGGGACAGCCCTGTCTAGTTCCACAAAAGAGTTTGAAAATGGGGATATATAATCATTAGATATTAATTCTTCTGAGGGGGTATTGTAAGTAAGCATTAAGCCACGATGGAGGTGGCATCTAATGCTGGATTGATGTATGGGGGGGCGGTGGGTGCCCGAGGCCCAGGGCCGAGGGCTTCCACCCCCCCGCATCAATCGCATTAGATGCCACCGACGGAGTGGCTTAATGCGCTTGTAACATGGGCCGCGCGAGGAGAGAGTTCCCAGGAGCCTATTTTGTCTCGGTACAACTACATAAGAGGAGGAGGCGGTGTGCTGAGCAAACTTTACGGTGCACTTACACATCGGGTAACAAACCGGCATTACGATGCTTATGCGGTCAAAAGACTCTGTACCTATAATGATAGCAAGCAGCGCGGCCGACATGCTCCTCCAACAGCTGTCCCGATGTACACGGCTATTTGTTTCTTATCACCCGTTGGAGGTCTCTGGGGACGCCTCCCTCGCCACGGTGTGCGCGTGGTGACAAATTAGCATGCGGGTCACTCACTTCCCAGTGCCTCTCATACAGTTCTCCGACCGCACACCACTTCCCTGCATGGGGTCTCTGTATGGGACTGGTTTACCTATTGCTCCTGTGCATGATTGCTTGTCCCCCCCCTTCCGTCTGCCTCTAGATTGTCTCACTCTTGGTCTGCCACGCTTCCCTGTCTAACACTCGCTCCCCTGCTGTGCCCAGTGCTGCTAAGCTGGGGGTCTGGCTGCTCAAGGTACTGCCGAAGCGGGCACGGCATATAAGCTGGGTTAATGCCCGCTTCAGCTGCCATCTCGTGACCCTGTTCCACCTATGGCTGCGCCACATTACAGGCACAGTATTAATGCCATGTTACAAATGGTATTGATCCTGTTGCAGAAATGATGTTCAAACTCATAGTGCTTTATCACCTTGAACATGTAATACTAATGAAGAGTATCGAAGGCCATCATGTCTAAGGAAATAATTCCTGAAATTTTTTATTTATTAGTCTGCCAAGTGACACTGTATAGCCTTCTTACAATTTCAGCACCTGACTTGCCCTTAAAAAAACTACTTGTTCTTTTCCAATCAAGTTTTTGATTATCAGTTGGAGGTGTGCAGTCAGTATTTTGGTGAGAATGTTGTCTTTGTTATTAAGAACCGATGTGGGCCTATAGTTTTCACAGTCCAAGGCATTTTTTTCTCTTTTTGAGTATAAGAGTTATATAGGCCAAGGACATTGTGGGTGGAAGTTTACTTTTGATCTGAGAGTCTGCAAAGGCTCTAAGCCAATATTTAGAGATTTAAGAGTTCAGAATGGAGTAGAATCCACCCATTAGGCCCTCTGGGCCTGATGTTTTCCCTTTAGACAAATATGTAATTGCTTCAGTGACCTCTTCTAAGGTTAATGGTTTTCAAACCTACTATATCAGATTCAGCAGTTTGGGTAGATCAGCTTTGGACAGGCTTCCTATTCTGGATGGGGGTTTACTTTTTATAAACACCCTTAAAAGTTGATTAACACTTTGTTAATTTGTTTGTTACCTAACTGCAAATGCCCTTTAGTATCCATAGTGCTAAGAATAATGTTTCAGGATTGTCATCGAGGCACAGGTCAGGAAACATAGGAAAAACCAGGAGCAGTTGTAAAATTTGCAACAAGAGTTTTATTATGAAAAACAATAAAATAAAAAATAAAATTGTTCAGAATAACTATTTACAAAGGCAGAATAAACAGAGAAGATCCATCTGAGTTTTCCTTCAGTCTCTGTCTCCTTTTGTTGTATAGCCCACCATTTGAAAAAATCCATCAGGCTTTCAGGTTCTGTCACTGCCTGTTCTTTTTCCATAACTGATGCTGGCTGTACAGTCTCATCTTGGACTTCTGTCTCTGCTAGTTTGGCTGCCATTCCCCTGGTAACCACTCCTGGACTTGCTGCTGCAGAATCCATACTTTTTTCTATGCTTCCCTGGTACTAGGTCCAGTACCCATGCACAAAAATCCTGGTTTAGAGTATGTATGGTGTAATCCCACCTAATCTGACACCATCTGTCATTGAGGCACAGGTCAGAAAGCATAAGAAAAACCAGGAGCAGTTGTAGAATTCGCAAAATGTGTTTATTAGTACTAGCAAAAAACAACTTATTCAGTATGACACTATTTACAAAGGTAGAATAAACAGAGAAGATCCGTCTCAGTTTTCCTTCAATCTCTGTGTTTCTCCCAAAACATTGCAGCTGTCTCTCTTATTAAGTCTCTGCAACCCCCTTTCTTAACAAGCATCCTGTTTTTTTCTAAAATGTTCTTGTAAATTTCAGGCAGGTGCAGCCAGAACACAATGTCCCAGAACTCTCTAAGTTTAGAACTTTCCAGACTGCCACCCCTGCCCCACAACACCCAGCCTGAAGTGCCGGGGCTTCGCTCCACCAGCAGGCGGTCGGCGGAAACTAGCCGACCCAGGGAACCACGAGGCCGGGAGGGACAGCCAGGAAACTCTCGGGAAAGCTGCAGCCAATCGACTGCCACCCCTGCCCCACAACACCCAGCCTGAAGCGCCAGGACTTCACTCCGCCACCGGGCGGTCAGCGGAAACTAGCCGACCCAGGGAACCACGAGGGGGAGGGACAGCCAGAAAACTCTCGGGAAAGCCGCAGCCAATCGACTGCCACCCCTGCCCCACAACACCCAGCCTGAAGTGCCAGGGCTTCGCTCCGCCAGCGGGCGGTTGGAGGAAACTAACCAATCCAGGGAACCACGAGGCCGGGAGGGACAGCCAGGAAGCTCTCAGGAAAGCCACAGCCAATTGACTGCCACCCCTGCCCCACAACACCCAGCCTGAAGCGCCGGGGCTTCGCTCCGCCAGCGGGTGGTTGGCGGAAACTAGCCAACCCAGGGAACCATGAGGCCGGGAGGGACAGCCAGGAAACTCTCAGGAAAGCCGCAGCCAATCGACTGCCACCCCTGCCCCACAACACCCAGCCTGAAGTGCCGGGGCTTCGCTCCACCAGCGGGCGGTCGGCGGAAAGTAGCTGACCCAGGGAACCACAAGGCCGGGAGGGACAGCCAGGAAACTCTCGGGAAAGCCGCAGCCAATTGACTGCCACCCCTGCCCCACAATACCCAGCCTGAAGCGCCGGGGCTTCGCTTAGCCAGCGGGCGGTCGGCGGAAAACTAGCCAACCCAGGGAACCACGAGGCTGGGAGGGACAGCCAGGAAACTCTCGGGAAAGCCGCAGCCAATCGACTGCCACCCCTGCCCCACAATACCCAGCTTGAAGTGCCGGGGCCTCGCTCCGCCAGCGGGCGGTCGGCGGAAACTAGCCGACCCAGGGAACCACGAGGCCGGGAGGGTCAGCCAGGAAACTCTCGTGAAAGCTGCAGCCAATCGGTAAGCAAGTGCTCCTCTAGGCACAGCAGCCGATTGGCTCTCCTGCCCCATTGACTTATACTGACTGAGTCTGCATTACTGAAATCTGTCTGGGACTTGGGAATTTCTTCCCTGTATTCTTGTAAAAATCTCCCAAAAAGAGCTGTCTTCTTATTGCTGCAACTGTAAAGGGAATCTGTTGATTTGTTGTATTTTTTGCTGTAATTCCAAATCCTTGGTAAGCTAAGTGGGCCAGACGCTGAGGCGCCACTTTTCCTTCCTTAAATTGTGTAAAATACCTAAAAGTGCTGTTTTCTGCTAAGGTAATTGCAAGGGGAAACTTTTGATTTACTGTTTTTGCTATGATTACAAATCCTTTTGCATTTGTAAGGTGGGCTAGACACTGAGGCGCCACAGCCCCCACAGTCTTTGTTGTGCAGATTTAGGCACTGTGATGACAGGAACACTTGTTCTGCCTCTATTTAACTTAGTGCACCTTCCTCTGTCTCTCTCCAGACTGCCACCCCTGCCCCACAACACCCAGCCTGAAGCGCCGGGGCTTCGCTCCGCCAGCGGGCGGTCGGCGGAAACTAGCCGACCCAGGGAACCACGAGGCCGGGAGGGACAGCCAGGAAACTCTCGGGAAAGCCGCACAATTTTTGCCCACCCACTCTTCCCCCCTCTTGTGTGTTACTTTTATAGGCATCTTCCCGCCGAAATCTCTTCCCTGCCCTCAGCATTACCCTAAACCAATAAACTGTTCCACCGGCTTGCTGATCCAACTAATCAGCAACTTCACTACTCTCCCGGTAGCCAACTAACAATATCTCTCTCACAATGGGGAGTTTACTTCTGATACTTCTTTCACTGTCAGCCATGGGGTTCCCCAAAGAAGATGTCCCTATCACACAAACTATGGTGATCCATCCGCCCAGTCTCTCTGTATCATCCCCATTGTTTGACGCTCAAACCCTCACATATGCCCTACCATTGCTGCATCTATTACAGTGGGGTGACCCCCAAAAAGAGACGTAAACCACCACACATGTATTTCAATCAAGGCTCCACTACTGGATATACAGATCCCCCCCTACGCCTGACCACCAAACTGCTACTTGGTGTCTCAACACAATCCTATAATCCCACATGGAGCACCCCAAAAGAGTGGCAACAGAATAAGAGAAGGAGGACCAAAGACAGCCCCCTCTCCCTATCTCTGGCAGCCCTCATGAAACTCCTGCTCTTTCTATTGCTCTGTATTGGAATGTGGAAATCAACCCTGGACCCCCTGAATGTATTACCTCTCCAGCAGACCTAACCTCAATTAAAGGCCTCAGTTTTTTGCATAATAATGTATGGAGTCTGTTGAAAAAACTTACACTGATACAAGCCTGGGTTGCCCATACCTTGCCAGACTTTCTCGTGGTGTCTGAGACATGGCTCAAACCCACCACAGCAGACAGGGATGTTAACCTACCCAACTATCAGTTATTCAGAGCGGATCGCCAAACAAGGGGCGGTGGAGTAGCTACATATGCAAAATTCGGTATACCTGTATTGCTGCAACCTCTATGCCCAAGGAATTTGAATGCCTATCCCTAAAAGTCTCTCTCCAAAATACAGCAGCTTTTCAGCTAGTTGGATGCTACAGACCCCCCTCTGCTGACCTCAAGCTCTTATCCCACCTGGGGAATCTGCTCAAGCCCAGCACTGAAGAAGTCATTATTCTAGGTGACCTGAATTTCACCTGGCTTACCCAGGCAGCTGCACCTCTGGTATCATTCTGTGATACATATGGGTTCACACAACTAATTAATGAGCCAACAAGAATTAATGCAAGGAATAGTAATAACAGCACATTACTTGATATCATGCTAGTGAATAAACCCCATCTATTTACACATGCTGGAGTGCTTTTCTGCGATATAAGTGATCACTGCCCCATCGCAGGGGTAAGATCTTCCAGCAAAATAACAACCCCTGCAAAATTCCTAATGAGGAGATCCAAGAAAAACATCAATATTGAAGGATATTTGCATGATCTAGCTCACTTCCAAGCTGGCAAGAGTTTTATCTTGCTCATTCTGTGGAAAAAGCACAGCAGGTGCTAAATAGCATTATAATAAGTGCCCTTAACATCCATGCCCCAATCTCTAGTATCCGAATAAAAAACAAATCCTGTTGTTGGTTTTCAGCTGACCTCAAAGCTGCACTGCTGGAGAGAGACAAACTCTGGAAAATGGCAAGAAAAACAAGAATGCAAATGACTGGATGATCTTTAGGAAAGCCAGGAATAGATGCACCAAGAAAGTTAGGGATGCAAAGGCTGCCTTCTACTTGGCTGAGCTCGACTCCTCCTATCATAATCCTGCTAGGTTTGGGGTACCATCAAGGGTATGGTTGGGCAGGATTCTAGCACCTCCCTACCAACTCAATTACACCACAGTAATGGCCCTATCTCTGGCAAAATGGAAATTCTGGACGCCTTCAATAACCACTTCACAACGGCTGGCCTTGCCTTTGACACCTCTCCAGCTAACCTGCTGCGTGAACAATTAAGCTCCCAGTACACTGGTGCTAAGAGAGCTGACTCTTCCTTCAGCTTCAAATCTGTACTGTTGAAGCAAGCAGAGGACCTACTATGGCAGCTGGATATCAAAAAAAGCGCAGGGGCAGACCCTCTGGACCCCTACTTTCTAAAGATTGCATCCCATGTACTTGCAGTCCCCCTAACACATCTCTTTAACCTATCTTTAAACTCTGGTTCTATTCCCACACTGTGGAAGACAGCCCAAGTGGTTCCCCTTCTAAAATCAGGGGACCCTATGGACCTTAATAATTACAGGCCCATTTCCATTCTACCAGTGCTATCCAAGATGCTGGAGAAATTAGTGAGTACCCAGTTAAGGGAATATCTTGACGATGCTAACCTCCTGAATACAGCTCAATCTGGATTCAGGGCCAAGCATAGCACTATCACTGCACTAGCCAAGGTCACAAATGACTGGCAAACCGAATTAGATAGAAAGAATAATGTCTGTGCAGTTTTTCTTGACCTGAGCAAAGCATTCGACACTGTGGACCATGAGCTTCTACTATCATCCTTGCACTCCATTGGCCTAGATCCACCCTCCCTTAAGTGGTTCAGGTGTTATCTTACCGGTAGGTCACAGCAGGTAAAAGCTGAAGGTGATCTATCCCCGTTAAAACCACTGTTAAGAGGAGCCCCCCAAGGTTCTATCCTGGGTCCTATCCTTTTTGCCATCTATATAAATAATATTGATTCAACCCTCACGAAATCCTCTGTACACCTCTTTGCTGATGACACTGTTTTGTATGTCAGCAACCCTTCTTCTGCAGCTGCCCGTGAAATCCTACAAACAGAATTCTCCTTGTTACAATATCAGCTACTTGGGAAAAAGCTTCTGTTAAATGCAAAGAAAACTAAAGCAATGATGTTCACAAATTAAAGCTCCACCAGCACCTCCTCTTCAATCATTCTCCCCCAGCTATGCACTATACTTGGAGAAAATCTGGAGTATGTAGAAAAATTCAAATACCTAGGTGTGTGGATTGACAGCAGACTCGACTGCTCATCATTTAGAAGCACTGCTAAAAAAGCTTCGCCAAAGGCTTGGCCTTTTCTATAGATTAAAACCCTTCCTAAACAGAGATTCAAAGATGAGGTTAGTCCAGGCCATTTTTCTCTCAGTTGTTGACTATGCAGACTTCCTTTATAGTCACTGCCCCATCTCCTACCTACACAAGTTGGATACCTTATACCATAGAGCAATAAGATTCATAACAGATCTGCCATCTAATATCCATCAATGCTCTCTTTATGCTGCAGTTGGATGGGTTTCCCTACACCTCAGAAGGAACAGAAATGCAGCTTTGTGGACTTACAGAGCGTTATCAAAAAAACTTCCAAACTATATTCTGGACTGCTTCACCCAGACCATTCCTAGCTCCTATGCACTAAGAAGCAACAACATCATCCTGTTCAAATTGCCCAAATTCAACACCCGGCTAGGGAGGGCAGCAATCAGCTATTCTCTAGCTATAGCATGGAACACCATACAAAAATCCCTAAAACTGTCCAATATTATACCAATTGCATCCTTTAAACAGCGTTGTACAGTTTTCTTCACAGAGAAATGCAGTTGCTACCGCTAGAGCTAGCTTTGTCATCTCACAATCTCCCTCCCAAAAATTCTCCATATATGGCATAATCTTTGTTCTTCAGTTCTCCCTCCCAGGCAGACACCCCATCTTATGGCACCCAGTAATACCTTCCACCATCCTAGTATTACATTATGCTGTGTGTTTGCCATGGCCCCTCCACTGGGTTATGTATACACTGTATATACTGTAAATATTAGCTTAACTTTCCTATAACCCATTTTATCATGTGAATTTTACTGTACATCACTGTGTTTATAAATGTTTTTTTTCCCCTGTATGTATAACTGTTTATATAATGTATGGTAGAACGCTGTTAACCTTAGGAAATCATCATTTTCTAAGGTTGTTAACCTATCGATGTGACGTAGACATGTTGTTAACCTATCAATGCTACGTCACATCGATAGGTTAACAACAGCGATTGGTCTGAGCATGTGCGCACTTATTTTTTTTCAGCGGGGAACCGACAGATGAACAGCAGCGGTTAGAAGGACTGAACGTCGCAGCGGTGACTAGTTAGCAAAAGTAAGCAGTCTTTTATGTGGGACATACACTATAAAAATAATGTATGGTCCTACTTGCGCACGGTCAATGTTAACCGTCTCGAGGTTGCCATGGCGACGTAAACCTCTCGAGCTTCACTCTCGAGGTTTACACGGTCGCCCTGGCAACCTCTCGACAGTTAACTGATCGGTTACCGATAGAGGACCATACATTATCCTCTATATAAGTGTATTGATGTATCTGCTGTGTACCAACCGTTGAACCTTGACCTTATCAGGTCCATCTTGTAAATGAGCCTTGCTCAATGATGCTCGCCTGAATAAATAAAGATTTGATTGATTGATTGAACTGAGGCCCCTTCTCCACAGCTTCTGAAAAGGGCTTAAAAATGCTCTTGAGTTAACCCCTTGACTTCCCAATAGTTTTTGCAATCATTTCAAACTGTAATTATATACATTTCAACAGTAACGCTGTATAATTTATAAACAAAGGGATCCCAATATCAGGTACATTTCTGCATAATGATTTGCATATATTTTTATACCAGCAGAGTTTGAATGCAGGGATCTATTCTGTTCTTTCCTTTCCTGTCTCTTGTCTGTCTGGTCGCACAACCACATTTTCCTATGAGACCTAGGATTTGATCACCCTGACAGTCTTTCAGTTCTCTGCCTCTCACTGTCTCTCAGTCTTCCCTTGCTATTTCTGTCTTTTTCCTCCCTTGCATATCTGCTGGTATAAAAATATATGCAAATCATTATGTGGAAATGTAACTGATATTGGGATCCCTTTGTTTAGAAATGATATAGTGTTACTGTTGAAATATATATAATTATAGTTTGAAATGATTGCAGAAAGTTATTGGGAACTCAAGGGGTTAACCTGAGAGCATTTTAAAGCCCCTTTTCAGAAGCTGTGGAGAAAGGGGTCCTGTTCTGGGACATTGTGTTCTGGCTGCACCTGCCTGAAATTTACAAGAACATTTTAGAAAAAAACAGGATGCTTGTTAAGAAGGGGGGTTGCAAAGACTTAATGAGAGAGAGAGAGAACTGCAATGTTTTGGGAGACACACAGAGATAGAAGGAAAACTGAGATGGATCTTCTCTATTTATTCTGCCTTTGTAAATAGTTATACTGAACAAGTTTATTTTGTTATGTTATTGCTAGTACTAATAAACACTTTTTGTGAATTCTAGAACTGCTTCTGGTGTTTCCTATGCTTCCTGACCTGTGCCTCGATGACAAGGATTTCTTTAGCTTTCGCCTATGTGTTAAGAATTTTTCACCTGCTTGCCTGACTCCCAGTACTTTTGATTAGTTTGAAATAGGGCATATTAGGCCTTGGCTGAGTATATTTTGTTTACGTCATAGTTAAGGTTTGTAGTCTTATGAAGTAGAGATACATAGATACTATTGTCAGATAAGGGCCTATGTCCCAACCAGTCTGCCTGTTTGATTTTGTAAGATCACTTTACGTTTTTCTAGAAGTCTGTTGTCCCTTACCCCTGACCTCTAGGATTCCCTTATGTCTATCCCATGATTGTTTCCGGCCCCACCACTTCCTCAGGCAGGAGTTCCATTTTATCCACCACCCTTTCTGTGAAGAAATTCTTCCTCACAATTCCTCTAAATCACCCTCCCTCCAACTTCATCCCATGCCTTTTTTGCTGGAAAATAGTATTTTCCTGCACCCTGTTCCTCCCCATAAGGTACTTTTATGTCTCTATCATATCCCCTGGACCAATGACAGTCAGTCGACAAATTATTTGTTGACCGAGGTTACAGTGACTCCCTTATGTCGATTGCATTTGTTGTCGGCATGAAGGGAGCCAATGGACACATTGTTTTCTAAGGGGGGGCTTTGCCCCCCGCACCCCTGCTACTAAAATAATCAACTCCGAGTCAGATTCATTTCAGGGAGGGGGTGCAGTACCCCTGGAAAGAAGTGGTGGGGTCCCATGCTGACACTACAGTGACCTGGCTCTGTTATCACTGTAGTGTCGGGCACTGTTGAATTGTCATGGTAGCGTCAGTATACCATATCCTCTCTCTCCCTTCTCTCCTCCAGGGAGTACACATTCAGTTCCTTCAGCCTGTTCCATACGATTTAGATGCAATTCCTGTACCATCTTTGTTGCCCTCCTCTAAACCTTCTCCACCCTGTCTATGACCTTATATAGGTAAGGTCTGCAGTTCTGAACACTGTACACCAGGTGGGGCCTCACTAGTGTCTTGTATAGTGGAATTATGTCCTCCCTTTTCCTGCTGGTGATACCCTTGCCTGTGCATCCCAGTATCCTATTTGCTTTACCTGCTGCCTTGTCGCACTGTTTCCCTACATTGAGGTCATTAGAGATGATAACCTCAAGGTCCCTTTCCTGCTTGGTGCATGCTATATCCTCACCCCCCAGCTGATATGTTGTTCCAGGGTTTTTGTGCCCCATATGCATTATTTTGCACTTCTTTGCATTGAATTTCAACTGCCAAACTCTTGACCATTCTTCAAGTTTCTGCAGGTCCCCTCTAATTCTGTCTACACCCTCTGGTGTGTCTACTGTGTTACAGAGCTTTGTGTCATCAGTGAACAGGGAAATTCTACATTCTAGGTCCTGTGCAATGTCACTGATGAAGATGTTGAATAGGACTGGTCCCAGCACTGAACCCTGTGGTACCCCACTGGTCACTCTTCCCTCTGTGGAGTGACAGCCATTTACCATCACCCTCTGTGTCCTGCCTCCCAGCTAGTTACCTACCCACCACACTACTGTCCTGCCCACACCCATATTCCCCAGTTTGTGTAATAGTCTTCTATGTTGCACAGTGTCAAAGGCCTTGCTGAAGTCCAGATAGGCCATGTCCACTGCCCTCCCTGGATCCACTTCCCCAGTCACTCAGTCAAAAAATTCAATGAGGCTGGTCTGACATGACCTCCCCCTGGTGAAACCATACTGCCTTGGGTCCTGTAGTCCATTGACAACCAGATGTTTCACCAATCTCTCCTTCAGTAGTGCTTCCATGATCTTCTCCACTACCAAGGTCAGGCTGACTGGTCTGTAGTTCCCCGCTTCCTCTTAGTTCCCACTTTTGTATAAGGGGACTACATCTGCTGTCCTCCAGTCTTTGGGTACCTCCCCTGCTTCCAGTGCCTGGCTAAACAGGATTGCCAGAGGCTCAGCCACCACCTCTCTTAGTTCCTTTAGGACCTTGGGGTAGACCCCATCCAACCCCATTGCTTTATTGACTCTTATTCCTTCCAGTTCTTTTAGGACCCTTTCCTGTGTAAAAGGAATTGTGCCCATTTTCATGCCCTTCCCACCCCTTGTACTCCCTTCAGGTCCATTACCCTTCCCTTCCTCAGTAAAGACTGAGCAGAAATATCTGTTCAGTATGTCATTACTGTTGTCATCCTCCACGCTGCCCCTGTCCTTCCCCTTCAATCTCAGTATCCCTCCCTTCGCCCTTCTTTTTTCATTTATGTACCTGTAAACGGTTTTGTCCCCTCTAGCCACTGATTTTGCTATGTGCTCTTCGGTTCCCTATCATAACAGCAATCGCAAAACAGCGATCGCTGTTACAGCGAATGTACATTGCCAAAAAGCAAATCAACGATGTTCACTTGTGGCCGACAAGACATTTGGCAACTTAAAATAGTATTTATGCAGAGGGGTCTGCACCCCCCCATGGGGAGCTTTGCCAACCACCCCCCCCCGACTGAATATAACCAACTCCAGGGGGGTGCATGTCGGGGAGGTGGAGATAGTCCAAAAAAAAAACAAACAACGGCAGCAGTAAAATTTTCCCCAGTCCCCAGCCACTGTACCTGCTGCACCAAAGCTAGCCACCCTCACCACCACACCACACAGCTAGCTCGGTAGCAGCATGGCACACTACTCCACACAAACCCTCTTCCCTATCCCTCCCCATCCATCCTCTTCCAGTCACAATTTCTTGCTCATCCATGTTGTTGCTTTCGGATTCCATCACTACCCTTACAGGGTAGCCCAAAACAGTAGCGCTGTAAATGAGTCACTGTTTTGACAGTCGCTTATTTACAGTTAATATCATCACTGGATACTGCGTTCTTCTGTCTGACCTTTGGCTTCCCTTAATGACCTCCCTGCCTCCCTTTGCTTCTTCTGGTACTTCTCCCTATCCCCTTCTACCTGTGTCGTTTTGTATTGCCTGAATGCAATCTTTTTGTCTTTCACTTTCTCCGCTACCTCCTTGGAAAACCATAATGGTCTCCTCTTCATTTTCCCCTTGCTAACCTGCTTAATGCATAATTGTGTTGCTCTTGTAATCCCTGTTTTAAATATTGTCTACTGTTCCTCCATCCCCAGTTCCCTCCCCATTCCTATTAGTGCCTCTTTCAAGCATGTCCTCATTTTCCAAAAATCTGCCGTCCTAAAATCCAGGATATGTGTTTTTGTGTGGTTTGGTTCTGGTCCTTCTGAGATTTCAAATCACAGTGACCAGTGGTCACTGTTCCCTAGGTGCTCCCCCACTATTTCCCCTATCACACTGTCCCCATTTTGAGAACAAAGTCCAGTTTTGCCTTCTACCGAGTTGGTTCCATGACCAGTTGCTTAAGGAAGGCACCCTGAAGGGAGTCCAGAATAAAGATGCTCCTAGTTGATGTTGCTGCTTGGGGGCTTCAGTCCACATCTGGAATACTGCCATCTCCAGCCAGCACCACCTCCCCCTTGTCTACCATCATTTGGATGGCTAGCATTAACTCCCTGTCTGTCTATTCCTCCTGGGATGGTGGTCTGTAGACCACCTCTGTGCGGATGACTGACTCTGTTTTCCTTTCCAGCTTAACCCACAGTATCTCCCCCCTTCCCCCCGTTTTGTTCCTCCTGGATTTCTGTGGCCTTTATGCCATCTTTCACATAAAGTGCCACTCCTTTTCCCTTCCTGCCTGCCCTGTCTTTTCTGAGTATGTTGTAGCAATGTATGGCCATCTCTCAGTCGTGGTTATCATTACACCAGGTCTCTGTGATGGCCACAACGTCCAAGTCTGACTGTGCCATGGCAACCTCCATCTCCTCTGTCTTGTTGCTAAGGCTCCTGGCATTGGCACACATGCCTTTCCATGATGTGACCTTCCTGTTCTGTTCTACTTCAGTCCCCTTCCTGGTTGTCCTTTGTCCCTTGTTCTCTGTTTCTGCCTATCTACTCCTTGGGTGCCTGTTGTCGCAGATCCACTCTGGGGGGACAGGCCCTCTGCTTCCACAGTGCCCAGCCCTGAAGTGCGATTCGTGATTAGGGGACAAACAGGGACACCCTCCTGTTTGTTTTGGGTCCAAACAAACTACCAGTCTCAAACCCTGGGGTCAATTATGAACCCTTTTTACCTAGCACAACCAGATAACAGGTCCAAATATCATGCTTTCTGCAGGGAAAACAGTGCAATGCTTGACCCAGCTGGCACACAATCAACCTGCTTCACAACCCCCTGCCGACTTACTTGAGATGATGGTATTTTCTTACCTTCTGGATCTTTACACAGATCCTTGTTAGTATGGCTGCATATGGTGACACTTGAAGCAATTTAACAGTTATGTCAGAATTATCATTACTATCCCACCATTCACATTCAAAATGAACAAGTTCCCAGGCAGGTTTAAGCAAAAACAAGGTTTACTAAAATTAAAAATAGTAAATAAATACAGAACATATATACATTAAGGTTACAGTCAGAAAAGAAATGGGCAATTACAAAACAAAGCGTCTTGTAACTGATTTAGCTAATTCTACCTCAGGTTTTCAGTTGGTAAATTATTTTGGCTGTTACATATCTTGGCAGAAGTATCCTTTAGAAGTCCAGAAACAAATATGACTCTTAGAAGTCCAGAAAAGAGTGTCAGTCCTTTCAGCCAAGCTTCACCAATATCAGGGAGGCCTGAATGTCCCTCCCTCCTTGTGATGTCATAGCTCTGAGCTGTTAGTGTGAGGTCTCGCTCAATCCTGCATACTTAATTTGTAACATACAGCTGCATAGGCAAAACAGATCAGATTACTACTTGATTGGAATCTGCAAATACAGTAATATTCTTAATTATAACAAGACAGTCTGTCTTCCTCAGAGTATGGTTTACAACACCCTTTGATGTTGCAGAAATATTCTGTAAGGTTAATTCACATATGCTTTCCAAAAACAATCTTCCTCCTGTTATCCTATAAACTGCAACCTTTTCCAGCAGTCTTCCTAAGTCCAAAGCAGTTGTTTTTTTATAACCTGGTTGTATAACAGCTACACAGATTTTGGCAGGTAGGTGTTAAAACAGGAAAGGAAGCTCTAATCAGCTTATCCTCTAGGTCAGCGAGAGGGCAGACCATTTTTTTCTTCTCTCTTAAAATCCACTGTACCATGAAGCTCTGCTGCTTGGCCTGTTTCCTAAGCAGGACTGCCATACAAAACATAGATTTCTAACAAAATTATATACATATAACTGGCAGATGGCTATTCCCATTATACCTGTCTCCATCTTTTGCACACTGCTTTGTAGTGATATTTCATCCAACTGTTTTCTGGTTCCACTGCTAGCTATGGGGGGGGGGACAGCAATCGGGTACCCTCTTTGCTGACCTGCCACTCCCTTGGCTAGCTTAAATGCTTATCCATATAGCATTTAAACTTTTCATTGAATGCTTGGATTCCCCTCCAGGATGGATGCATGCCATTAGGCTTGAACGAGCACCCATCCCCCCAGGTGGGTCCCCAGTCACCAATGAATCTGAACTCTTCCTTGCAGCACCAGTTCTTCAACCATGTGTTAAAGTTCCTGGTGCATGCACTCCTATGCATGCCCATTCCTGTCACAGGTAGTACTTCTAAGAAGGTGTTGAATGTAGCTACAGTACTTGCTTGAGACCCCTCCCCAATTTTCTAAACTCTTCCTGTACTTCCTTAGGCTCCTTGTTTGTCAGGTCATTAGTTCCTAGGTGTATAATGACATCTAGCTCTCCCTCTCGTCTTGCCTGCCTGGTGATCCCAAGGATCTTCCTCCCATCCCTCCATGCCATGGCACCTGGTAGGCACCTCACCTACCTGTCCTCCCCCTCACATGCTCCTAGCTCAATCCCCCATAAGTTAGCATCCACCACCAGTATTTGCTTTCTCCTCCTCTGGGGTCCACTGATTCCCCCAGTGAACTCAGCTCCTCGGTTGACCTCCACATCCTTCCCATCCACTTCTCTGGGTGCCACTATTTGGTTTTTCCTATTTGCTAGTGCGGCACATGAGTTCTGAAGTGGAATAGGATTTGGGATTTGCCTCTGCCTGACCATCCTAACCCTACCCAAGCCCACCGTTGTCCAAATGCTCCTCATTCTTGGCATCCTTTGAGGCTGCGGCATTGGACTGGGTGGTCTCTAGATGGGGGCGAAGGTACTCCTGACCCAGTTCACCTCTGCTCTGAGTCTGGCTACCTCATCCCACAGTCCACAGAGATGCCTGCAGATAGGGCAGTGCCTCTTTGTCCAGAAGATCTGCCTGAATACGGCTGCCCTGCACCCACTGCATTGTACCACTCACCACATTATTCTGCACTTATACAGCTACTGCCCTGGTTTTGTAATTACACTATTACACTATTTGTCTGTTAGCTATTACACTAGTAGTCTGTTTCTGATGCCCTCCTTCTGGTTCCCCCTAGACATGTAGCTCTCTTTCTACAGTAGGTCCTTGTATTTGTTTTTTTTGGAAACATTTTTACTTTATGTCATTTTATTTTTATTTTTTTTGTAATTTACACTACAATAGCCCCTGAGTTGACTTCAGTTCTACATTACTGGTACTTGTTGTGCTGAGGGTGGGCTTACTCTCCCTTATGTCCCTCCTACTCCACAGCCCCTGCTATTCCCTGTGCTTGGCTCCTTTCAATCAGATTTAACAAGGCATTTAATTAACAGTGGGGGCAGGGGTGGACAAATTCTGCAGCACATAAAAACAGCAATTAAATAACAGCCCCACTATAAGCACACCAAAATAGGTTTGAAATTAAAAGAAACAGATTTCTAACTCAAAGAAATAAAAACCTCACTTAAATTACACCAACATAGATTTCACATTTTCAACAGCCCCAAAACAATTCCCTGTTAGCCCCTTATAAGATATCAACAAATCAACCTGCTACCAAGATAATTCAACAATAAGCAGTGAAAGGAGCACTAAAAGCAGCAAAGAGTAGTTATTGCACCGAAATGAATCTGATTCCTTCCCTTTCTGTCCTCTTATGAGATGCTCATTGAGGTGGGTTTACTTTATAGGGATTTGCCAAAGTTTTTTGGAAGGTCTCCATCTCATTAAATTGTTTAACTGATTCTCCTTTCTTTTATGAGGAATACTTGATTATTCTACCCTGTTATAGCTCTGAAGCAGTCCCACAGACAGGTGTCCAATGTGTCACCAGTATTATTTATATTGAACAAATCTGAAGACTTTTTATGCAGCCACTCATTAAACCCCATTTTTTTTTACAAGGGATGTATTAAATTTCCATCTGAAGCTGTTAGTTCATGCTCCCTGGAGTGACAGAGTAGCACTGATTACACTTATGATCTGACAATATTATCAGTTCTATTTCTGCTCTGTTTAAACCCTCAACTAGAGTCTTGGACATGAAAATATGATCTAATCTGCTATTGCAAAGGTGTCTGCTAGACTAAAAGGTGTGATCTCTACCAGTGGGGTGATATTTCTGCCAGGTGTCAATCAGACCAATATCCTTAGTTAACTAAATTAGTGAGGTTCTGGTCCTTGTGTTTTCAACTTCTGAGTTAGATTTATTATGGTCCAGAACAGGATCCATGACCTCATTAAACCCCTGCTAGAATGATTTTATAATCCTGGATGTTGCCAAGCTGAATAGACAGTGAGTCAAATACATTTGCTTGTGGATTGCCAGCGCTGCACCTTAAAAAGCAAGAAGTAGCAAGGGCAGTCAGGCATATTGGACAGGAGGGTTCTTGAACATTATTAACCAGCCCAAGAGGGATAGTAGAGGCGTTCCAGTCTTTCTGTGACAAACTGTATAATGTAGAGAAGTGTGTGATTCCTGACAAAGAGATAACTGGATACCTGGATAAAGTGAATTTGCCGTCTCTCTTGGAGGAGATCCAGGAAATCCTTAAAGAAACTACTTTCCTTGGGAGAGATGAAAGTGGCATTAACGTTTATGACCTTAGATAAAGGAGCAGGGCTGATGGCCTATCTATAAACTTATATAAGGCACTGCAGTGTACCCGCCTCCCACGTTTGAGGGAGGTCTATTCAGAGGCCTATGAGAGAGGTAGTTTAGAACATTCAATGAAACAGGCCATTATCACAGTTTTAGCAAAACCTGGGAAGGATGAGAGTTTAGTTTCTAGTTATAGACCTATATCCCTTCTAAGTGTTGACTTGAGAGTATTAGTAAAGGTAATGTCCTTTAGACTACAACAGGGTTGGAACCCTCAGATAGGTGCCAAACAAGTGGGCTTTATGGCAGGCAGGGTTTCATCGGGTCACATATGTAAACTCTCTAATATCATCTCTGTTTCCAGGGATAACTCTGCCTCTGTGGTGCTGGTCTCCCTAGATGCAGATAAAGCTTTTGATAGAGTATCATGGATACTTCTCTTTAACATTATGTAATGTTATAAAATGCTGCCGGAATTTATCACCTGGGTAAAATTGTAGCATTCTGAGTCTACATCGCAGGTGAGAAGTAACAAAGTCCTGTCACCTGGCTTCCCCTTGCCAGTGGCATATGCCAGGGCTGTCCATTATCACCATTCTTGTTGAACTTATATCTAGAACTTTGGCACTCTGCCTTAACCAAAGCCTAAACGTTGATGGGGTTGCCTTTGGGGAAACACACTATAAAATGTCACTGTACGCAGATGGCATCCTACTGCACATTATAAACCCCCTAACTTCACTTTCAGCCACCTTGCTGACATTCAAGAATTCAGCAGTATCGGGGAAAACAACCGTGATGCCCCTCAACTATCATGCTAGAAGGTGGCACCTTGAACACCTGGGGCTGTCGTGGACTAACAAAAGCCTAACTTATTTGGGGATCAAATTGTCTGTGTCTACCTCCCAAATGATAGAAGGCAATTTAACAAACCCATTTCTGTTAGTTAAACAAGACCTTCAAAGGTAGAACAAACTCCCACTTTCCCTATGGGGCACATCAGTACTGTCAAGATGATTGTCTTGCCTCGACTTCTATACCCCTAAATATGCTCACGGTCACCCTACCGCTCATGTGCTTTCATAAACTACACTCCATACTCTTTATTTTCTTCTAGCGGGGGTGGGGGGAGCCCAGAAGAGCCTATCTAAAATTGGCAGTGGATAAGCTGGCAGGGGGCCTTAACTTATCCAGTTTCTTCCCTTACTATCACGCAGATCAGGGGGCACAGTATTTTAGATGGCATGCACAGGCTGAACCAGAGATGACCCACTACACCCCACAGTAGTTTCACCATCAAACAACTTCTGTGTGCAGCATGGGGCATAGCTTTGGATGCTCAGTTGTACCACAGCTAAATTGCCCAGACACAAAGCCCAGTCTCCAATTGGTGTCTCCATAACCATCTACAAACAATTATGTAGAGTTCTTAAAAGCTCCCCAGGACGAATTTACAAGCACCCAGTTTGGCAAAAATCCAGTTTTAAAATAGGGAGTAGGACAGTACTTTGACAGCCATGGAACGATAAAGGCATCTTGCATGTTAAACACTTTATCTATGGAGGCACTTGGATAAAATTCCATCAATTTCAACACCTATATGGGGTTGATGAAAAAGACATTTTTCCATTTTGCAAACATGACACATGTTAGCGGGAGCAATAGGCAGAACTATAGAGTCACGCAAACTGCCCACAACTCTAGAGTTCTTGGGAGACCTAGCCTACCAAGGACATCTAGGTATCTATTGTACTTTGCGGCATTCAATGCCAGACAGGTATGGTTCCACCTCAGAGTACTGGCCAATTGCCTTACGTTGGAGACTGAACCATGAATAATGAGATAAGGTGTGGATGAACACACATAAATATATTAAATTAGAAGGCTACCACCTTATGCAATTCAAAATATTTCAAAATATATATCACACCCCCAGAAAATTGCACAATTTGGGCTTCCTAGGTTCTCCCATTTGTACTATGTGGGGTGGGGGGGAAGAAAGCCCTTTACTGCACATCCTTTGGAGTGCCCTAAGGCATAGCCCTTATGGTAAGCTGTACAAACTGCCTTAGACCCATTGATGGGCCTCGAGGGGATTTTTACCAGAGAGAGGTGTCCATTAAATATTAATCTCCGACCACTGATGGGCAACAGGAAATACCACTTTACACTAATATCTGTGGTTGTCAGGAAGCTTATTTTATGACATTGACTAGATCAGTAGACTCCTAAGCTAGTTGAATGGCATCGGAAATGGTCCTAGTCTTTCAGCTAGCTAGAAGAGGATGACAGCCTCCCTGAGACATAAGAGTACAGGCCTTCCACACAAGCTGGAATATCTTGTATGCCCTTCTGACTACAGTGGATTATACACAGTGTACTGATATGTCATAAGGGTACTTCTTTCTTTTTGCAAGTGTATTACTTTGGATCAGTTTGAGCCAACATGGTCACCTGTGTTTTGGGGGTATGTATGTTATGTTGTGTGTCTTGTTATAGTCACTATACTGTGTTGTCTTGAATACTTAATAAAGTGCATCTTTTGAGAAAAAAGAAATCTGCTTGTGAAGTATTAGGAGTATACACATTATGGAGACAGATTTTATCCCCATTTATTGCAGCTAGAAAGGCTTGCAAGCTACCTTCAGAGTCAGTGAGATGTTGGTGTTTCACAAAAGTAACTCCTTTTCTAATTAGTATCACCACCTCCCTCTTCCTAGAAGTAAAGCAGCTATGCTGTACCTGTGAGACCCATTCTCTACATAATTTCTCTGCCTAAGACTCAATTAGATGCATCTCCTGTAGCTTGGCTATGTCAGTTCTACATTACTTAAGTTATCCTAAGACTGACCTTCTCTTTATTTATTTATTTATTTATTTATTTAGTTAGTTAGTTAAACATCAGTTTAGAAACCTTTGAGCCAGAGGCTCATTTACAAAGGTACCTCGTCACAAAGAGGACATCAGAACAGTAGTACAAGGGACACAGTACTTACAAACAAAAAAGTTACAGTTCAATTACAATTTTGTTACAATAGAATACAATCTCCAACGAAGCAAAAGATAACAAAAGGTGCAAAACTTATGGTCGGGGGAGAGCTGGTGGGAGTAGAAGGGAAGGAGATAGGGGAGGAGGAATTAGTAGGGAAAGGAAGGGGGAGCCGCTCAGTGAGCATTGTCAAACAGAGTATATATTTTATATTTTTTTACACTAGGCTAGCGGCAGTTGCATTTGCGAGAGCTAAGCAGGAAGTTTCTGAGCCTGGGCTTAAAGCAAGCTAAGGTTAGTGAGTTTGAGACACTGGCAGGGAGGGAGTTATACCAGTGGGGCGCACGGTAGGGGAATGCCCTCTGACCTTGAGAGGTCCTGGCTCTCGGAATAACTAGGGTAGCTCTTGACGAGCTGCGCGTGATCAGGGTCGGTGCAGTACGGCGAATGGAGTTGGATAGGCCTATGGGGGATAGGCCACGCAGGGCTTTAAAGGTGAGCTGGCATGTCTGATACATGAGTCGCTCTTCCAGGTTGAGTAGGGTAGCCAGGGTGTACAGCTCACATGTGTGAGTGAGTCTGGGAGCACCAGTGATAAGTCTGCAGGCCTTATTAACTGTGAGGCGAACCTTGTTGAGGGCAGTCTGATCTGCTGAGCCATAGACCGGAAGGCCATAGTCAATGAGAGACATGACAGAGGAGGTGACAGCCAGGTGGAGGGCATCAGGAGGGAGGCATTTCTTGTGCCGGTAAAGAATGCCTAGCCGTGAGTTGGCGACAAATTTAGGGCAGATATATGTCCATGGAATGAAAGTGCAGGGTCAAAGGTTATACCAAGATATTTATAGGACTGCACCTGGTCAATGACGAGATTGGTGTGGAGTGGACAGCTAAGGGAAACTTGCTGTACTTATTTTGGGGGTGGGAGAAGAGCATCGTTTTTGTTTTCTTAAGGTTGATAACAAGTCGGTGCTCAGTGAACCAGGTAGCTGCAGAGTCAAAGACTAGTTGGAGGGAGTTCTGTAGCAGCATGGGGTCATTGTGGGAGGCAACGAGAACAGCATCATCAGCATAGAGAAGCATCTTACCCGTACAACTGCTGGGTAGGGAGTTAAGAAAGAGTGAGAATAGTAGGGGTCCAAGAATTGAGCCCTGCTGCACCCCAGAGTGAATGGGGCATGTTTCAGAGAGAGTACCATTGACTTTCACACATTGGGAGCGGGCGGAGAGATAGCTGGTGCACCAGGAAACAGGTCCTGAGGCAAAGCCTATTAGGTCGAGGGTGGAGAGCAAAAGAGGATGTGAAACAGTATCGAATGCTTTAGACAGGTCAATGAATATAGCACCAGCCAGGGCACCAGAGTCCAAGGAGGCATGGAGGAAGTTGGAAAATTCCAGGAGTGCTGTATTGGTACTATGACCTGCTCTGAACCCGTGTTGTTCAGGGCAGAGAACATTGTACTTACAGAGGTAGTCAGAGACTTGGGACGCCACAATTTTCTCTAACGCCTTAGAGAGGGGGGAGAGGATTGAGATGGGTCGGTAGTTACCCGGAAGAGTCCTGTCACCACCTTTATGGACAGGGTAACTGTGGCAATCTTCCAGGCAGAGGAATTGTCCGAGACAGAGTGATTTGTTGAAAATGACGTAATAGGTGAGAGGACCTGATCCAGGACCTGGCGTAAAGGCAGGGATCAAGTGAGTCATTACCGATGGTGTTGACCTTTTAGGGCTTTTAGCAAGTAAGGCCTAGCTTTGCATGGTGACACGACACAGGTGAAAAGAGGGCGGCAATGGGTGGTGGTACAGATGGAGGAGGTGGACTGAAAAAGTTACCAGGAAGTACTGAGCTAAGGTCGGTAAAGGAGTTATTGAGGTGGGTGGCAATGAGGGCAGGGTCAGAGGAGCGGTACCATTGATGTTGAAGAGAAGGAGAGGGGACTGGGAGTGACCATTCAGTTGCTTGATGTTGTCCCAGAAGCACCTGGGGTTCCCCAGGAGGAGGTAAGAGAGGCTTGGTAGTATCCTCGCCTTTGCTTTGTGGATGGCCCAGGTGCACTGGTTATGGGTGGCAGCATAGGACTGCCTGTCAGCTGAACGCCAGTAGCAACAGCAAGGTGCAAAGATTGTCGCGTTGTTAGTTGCCACAGTAGGGCAGGGGTGATCCAGGGGCATGTTTCACTTTGGACCTCCTAGCAGTTATGGGAGCAAAGATATCACAGGCAAAGTTGAAAGTGCTTACAAAGAAGGCCAGGGCCAAGTCAATGTTGGTTGCCCTCGTCAGAGGGACCAATCAGTGTGGGCAAGGAAGCGCTTAAGGCCTATGAGTCCCCAGGCCTAAGCCACCTTGAGAAGTGGTTTTGACCGGGATGAGGGCCGAGGGTTTCCCAGTTGAAAGCACAGGGAGTGGTCACTGAGGCAGTCAGGAGGATTTGGATATTGTGGATGCGGATTGGCCTGTTGGTGAGGACCACATCCAGGAGGGTGCTTGTCCCCCAGGGTTTTCTAGTAGGCTGTGTGACCAGTTGAGTTAGGTCAATTGAATCGAAAGCCTCACGGTGGGAGGAGGACGAGGGGCAGAGCCAGTTTATATTCAAGTCACCCACCAAGATTTGGTCCGACGAGTTGGGTAGGGAGGTGAGGTAGTCAATTAGTGGGCCCAGGGCCTGGGATTGGTTCTTGGGGGGTATGTAGGCTACGGTTAGGAATAATGGGCCTCTAGCTGGGTCAGGGGACAGCTTTAGAGTAAGTGCCTGGGCCTTATGGTCGAGGTCAGGCGGGGGGAGTGGTAGCCCCATGAGACAATCCTTCAAATAGAAGACACAGCCCCCACCTCTCCTGCCGACACGGTCCAACCGGTGGAGAGTGTAGCCGGGGAGAGAGACATGAGAGTTAGGAGTGGAGGGAGACAGCCAGGTTTCAACCAGGGCAACAACATCAGGTTTATGAAGCGTCACCCAGCAGTGTAGAGAGTCCAGTTTTTTCAGGAGGCTACAGATGTTCATAGAAGCAATGAGCAGCCCAGGAGATTTCAGGGGGAGGACCAGTGCTGCCAGGCCCGGGATTGGGGTGGACATTGCCTGACAGGAGCAGGAGGAGGAGGGCTGATTTGGGGAGTGCACAATGGCGGGATAGCTTTTGACGATTGGAGAGGGGGTGATGAGGGGGTGATCACCAAGTGAAAACAGCTACTAGAGAGCAGTAAAATGTGACAAGTGAGGTATTGGGAGCAAATTGTTCAAACTTAATCAGGCTCCCTCTAGTGGGAAAACAATATAAGGAGCTAATGGAGAAGTTAAAAAAAAAAAAAAGATCAAGCACAGGCAAAAGATTAACTTGCTGGGGGCGGGCTGGTAGTGGGTGTGGGAGAGAAGCAAATGAGCTGTGGGCTATCAGGCCTATTGTGATTCAAAAAGAAGGTGATTACTAGCAGGGCAGACTGAAATTCTGCACACAGGAAAAGCACTTAGAAGTTAAACAGTCCCCAAATGAGTTTTTCACAGGGAGGTAATTCAGTTACAACTGGAAATGCTCTTTTCAAATTAACAAACAGTCCCCAGTGAGATTTGCACAGGGGGGATTTCAGATAGAACACAGGTCCTGGGCTTGCAGTGACTCTAAGCTTTTAAATACAGTTACAGGCAAATGCAAATAGTTTTAGCTGGTTCGTTTTAAAAGTTTCAAAATCAGGCACAAAAGTTACAGTTCTGCTCCATTTGAGCCTGGGCAGCAACTCGGTGCTGCTACTCTGGCGGGATTCATCGCTGAGCAGGGGGAGCTTGTGGCGTTTTCAGAAGGCGTCAGATATTAGCGATGGTGGCAGCAGCCTGGATCAAGGTAGAAATTACCTGGTGTGTCTGGGTTGGGGCTTCTGCGGGCAGGGAGGGCTTCAGAGCAGGCCCTCCGACCTCCGGTCTCCTCAGGGAGGGGTGGTCTCTGGTGTGTCTCGGGTTCGGGCTTCTGCACGGCAGGGAGGGCTTCAGAGCAGGCCTCGCGACCTCCGTCTCCTCAGGGAGGGGTGGTCTCTGGTGTCTCGGGTTCAGGGCTACTGCGGGCAGGAGGCTTCAGAGCAGGCCCTCGAGACCTCCAGGTCTCCTCAGGAGGGGTGGTCTCTGGTGTGTCTCGGGTTGGGGCTTCTGCGGGCAGGGAGGGCTTCAGAGCAGGCCCTCACAACCTCCGGTCTCCTCAGGGGGGTGGTCTCTGGTGTGTCTCGGGTTCGGGGCTTCTGCGGGCAGGGAGGGCTTCAGAACAGGCCCTCGCAACCTCCGGTTTCCTCAGGGGAGGGGGGTGGTCTCTGGTGTGTCTCGGGTTCGGGGCTTCTGCGGGCAGGGAGGGCTTCAGAGCAGGCCCTCGTGCCCCCTGTCTCATGTGACAGTGATGTAGCCATGCCCTTAGATTTAGCATGTGTATTGCTTTAAAATTAGTTTAGCAACAGCAGAGCCTTGTAACTTCTTATCCAGGAAGCACAAATGGCAACAGTTAGTTTAGCAGATACATGAGAGCAAGCTAACTGGGGTTTCTGTAAGACAACAGCTACTGAATAGCTCTAATTCATTATTTATGTTTTTGATGTTACAACACTCCTGCTAGGTAGACCTGATGCACAGAGAAAACAAAAATAGTGAATTAGAGCTATTTAGTAGCTGTTGTCTTACAGAAACCCTAGTTAGCTTGCTCTCAGGCATCTGCTAAACTAACTGTTGCCATTTGTGATCCCTGGATAAGAAGTTACAAAACTCTGCTGTTGCTAAACTAATTTTAAAGCAATACACATGCTAAATCTAAGGGCATGGCTACATAACTGTCACATGAGACAGGGGGCATCCTGGGAGAAAGAAAGCCAATAAAACTATTTGTTATGGAGATCCCTAGGGGTCGTAAAACTACCATACAGCTAGCAGGCAATTTAGGAAAAACTCCAAATAGCAGACAGAGGGAAGGACACACTAGGATTTAACATACATGTCAAAACACTCTACATAACATATGTTTTTTGCACATTCTGGGTGGACTACTCCTTTAATATCGGCCCCTGCATGGATCAGCCTGAAATGGGATTTCTTTCTTTTTTATAATTTTATTTATTGTCCCCTAGCCAGCAGGTCTCTGCCCCCTGATCCCGAGATACATCGTCCTTCCAGACCACTTGATAGGAGACAGCTATAAATTGTACAGTGGGCCCCCTTATGGGGGGATCATGACAAGTAGTAGAGAGAGTATACATACAGTATATATGTATACAGAGAACGATGTACTCCAAATCCCTGTCATGTTAGTTGTGCTGTCCATTTCTATTCCATCACCTTGGTGACCACATGTCGTGATGCAGGGATAAGCATAACAACCTGACATGTTATTGTTACCTGTTGTCAGCTGAGTGTGTCAGGTATGCACAATGATGTTGTGTGTTTGTTGTTTTTTGTTCCCATTACTAATGTGGGTAAGCCACATCCACCACTCCTACCCCATCCAAGTCTTTGATCACCCAGGCAAAGGAATATATTGGATTTGTCTCAAAAACACTCCATTGTGTTATATGGAATACTGCTCTTCATCAAATTATTTTGCTCCACCAAGGAAGTGGACAGACCTATGCCACAAGGGAAAATTGGGGAGATCCTTAAGAGGGGGAAGGAGTATGAGGAGTAGATAGGGGTAGACAGGGTCTTAAGAGGGCTGAAGGAACTGAGAGTGGGAAAGGCACAGAGCCCAGATGTGGTACACCTGAGGGTCCTGAGAGAACTGAAAGAGGTTTTAGCAGCACCACTAACTGATCTATTCAACTCCTTGTCGGAAAAAGGGTATGTACCTCTGGACTGGAGTACAGCTCGTGGTACCTCTCCACAACAGTGGACCCAGGGACGACCTAGATAATCACAAACCAGTTAGCTAAACCTCCATAGTTGGTAGGTTAATGGAGGCCATTCTAAAGGAAAGGCTGGTGTCCTTCCTTGAGGAAAATGATCTCCAGGATGACAGACAACATGGGTTTGTCAGGGGGAGGCCATGTCAAACCAACATGTTGGACTTCTTTGACTTGGTTATGGGGACCTTGGACAGGGGCCAGGCAGGTGACATACTGCCCTAAAAAGGGTCAAAGTATCACTCAACAAAGCCTGCTGCCTCTCACTGGGCTGCCCCAGTACCACCCACACCAGCTCCCTCTATAACCAAACAAACTGGCTGGACTTTGATGGCAGACTACAATACCACACCTGCCTATTAGCCAAACAATTCTCCACTGAGCTCATAGCCCCTTACCTCTCTACTCTCCTGCAACCAACTCCACATGCAAGGCTCACCAGGAGCTCCCTCAAGCCATCTCATCAGGTGCCAAGGCAAAAAACCTCCCTGGGACAACGCTCCTTTCTCTATCGTGCCCCAGCTTGGCTTAACTCACCCCCCACACACACATTGCTGGGAACCCAAGCTTGCTTATTACTTTAGAATCCATCATGGCCCCACCTTCAGTCCTCATGCTCCTGTACCTGTCCCTAATTTCCACTATTCATGGCAATGACATTTGTCCTACCCTCCGGCCTTATTCCCCCTGGCCGAAATCTGGACATGTCTAGCCTTCCTCCTCCCCCCTGCTCTCTCTCTTGCCTGTCTTTCTGACAATGGACTCCATCCAACCTCTGACTTTCCCAGACATTTTGTGTCATTCTGTCTACTTTTCCCGCTACCATTCCCTAGTCCCCCCTGAGCCACCATACAATCCCTGATCTCGGCTCTTACCCATGGCCTGCCCTAAGCCCTGCCATCCCTCCCCCAAAATTTTTATTTTTTTCTCTGTCTGAATTGAAGATTGTACCTAGCAATGCCTCTAATGCTATGATCCGAGACCATTATGTTGTATATAATGTAACACAGTATGCTCACTTTGTATATAAACTGTACCAGTCTTAACCACTTGTATTCGATTGTCTGTTATATGTATTGTTTTCCCTGTAATTGTTGTGGAGCCTTTGTAAAGGAGTCTTTGACTCAAAGGATTGTCATTCCGAACAACCAAATAAATAAATAAATACTATACCTGGACTTCAGCAAGGCATTCGACTCAGTGCCACGTGGCAGGCTGCTCACCAAGTTGGGGGACCTGAGACTAGGGGACCAAATGCAGGGGTGGGTCAGGGGTTGGCTAGGGGACAGGAACCTACCAATGGTGGTAGAGGGAACTCTCCAAGCCTTAGTCTGTAACCAGTGGGGTACCACAGGGCTCAGTACTCAGTCCCGTGCTGTTCAACATATTTATAGGTGACATTGCAGAGGGGGTCAAAAGCAAGGGCTGTCTCGTGCTGATGATACTAAGCTCTGTGGGAGGGTGGACACAGATGAGGGATACTGGATTTAAGGGAGGACCTTGCTAAGCTTGCGAAATGGTCGGGCATCTGGCAGTTGAGCTTTAATGCTAAGAAATGTAAGGTAATGCCCATGGGGGCCAGAAACCCAAAGGCCAGTTATTGGCTGGGGGGGGGGGAATACAGGTGTCAGTATCAGAGGAGTAAAGGGACCTGGGAGTAATGGTCAGGGGTGATATGAGACACACAGCGCAGTGCCAAAAGGCAGCAACCAAGGCAAATAAAATGCCGGGCTGCATCGCCAGTGTAATCACCTCTAGGAGGGAGGAAGTTATTCTGACACTGTGCAGGTCACTAGTGAGACCACACCTGGAGTTCTGTGTTCACTTCTGGTGCCCTTACCTGAAGAAGGATATGATACTGCTGGATGGGGTCCAGCAGAGGGCAACCAAAGTGATCAGGGGCATGGGGGACAGAACATATGAGGAGAGGCTGAGGGAACTGAACATGTACTCCCAGGAGGACAAAAGGGAGAGGGGGGATGTAATCAAAACCTTCAAGTACCTTAAGGGCATGAAAAGGGTTGGTAGGAAGGGCATCTTTAACTTAAGAAAGGAGGGTACAGCAAGGGGCATTACTTGAAATTGGTGGGGGGTAGATTCAAGAAGGAAATGAGGATGAACTTTTTCACTGAAAGGGTGGTGAAGCAGTGGAATGAGCTAGTGGAGAAGGTGGTGACAGCAAAGACAGTGGCCAGTTTTTGAAGAGGGTGTGATGGGGTGATGAAGAGGATTAGAACTGAAGGGAACTCTATGGAAAAAGGGGGTTGGGGAAGGAAACGGGAAGATGGGGATGACTCCAGATAGAGTTGTGGAGAGGGGGCAACCCCAGGGAACTAACTGAGCTGCACACTCAAGCAGACTCGATAGACCATTACGGCCTTTTTCTGCTGGCAATTTCATATGTACGTATATAAATTCGGTCAATATAGCATTTATCTTGCAGCAGCATAAACATTCTAGTGCTGTGTACATGATAGCACAATGGTTGCAGGAGCCCCAATTTAAACAAGCATTTGTCAATGCCGAATGTTGATTGCGTGGTCTGTTGAGCTTGCGCAGTGGGCCTCTGTCAGTGGCTCATTCTGTTAGTCCCAGTGCTGCAGGCTGCTCTTTTGTACTGGGCTGGTGCGTGCGTTGGCACCTTGTTCTGCCGAGGAAGGAATACGCTGCTGTCCCGAGAGAGCTCCACTGAGGTGGCTCACTCCCCCTGTGTCACTCACTCATTCTGTGTCTCCTGGCGCTGCAGGCTGCCTTTTTGTACTGGGCTCCTGCCTGTGTTGGTGGCTTTTTCTACCCATGAAGAAATCCACAGCTGTCCTGGCAGAAGTCCGTTGAGGTCGCTCAGTCTGCCTGTCTCACTCACTCATTCCGGTTCTCGTGGCGCTGCAGGCTGCCCTTTTGTACTGGGTTCCTGTCTCTGTTGGCACCTTTTTCTGCTCACAAAGAAATCTGCAGCAGTCCTGACAAAGCTCCGTTGAGCTCGCTTACTCCCCTTCTCTCACTCACTCATTCTGTTCTGCCGGCGCTGCAGGCCGCCCTTTTCTACTGGGCTCCTGCCTGCGTTGCTGCCTTCTTATGCCCATAAAGAAATTTGTAGCAGTTACAATACAGCTCTGTTGAGCTCACTCACTCGCTCATTCTGGTTTTCGTGCCACTGCAGGCTGCCCTTTTGTACTGGGCCCCTGCATGCATTGCTGCCTTTTTCTGCCCACAAACAAATCTGCAGCAGTCCCAACAAAGCCCCATTGAGCTCACTGACTCCCTCTCCCTCACTTGCTCATTCTGTGTCTCCTGGCGCTGCAGGCTGCCCTTTTGTACTGGGCTCCTGCTTGCAGTGGTGGCTTTTTCTGGCCAGAAAGAAATCTGAAGCAGTCCTGACACGGCTCCACTGAGCTCGCTCACTGCCCGTCTGTCACTCTTGCATTCTGTTTCTGCTGGCGCTGCAAGCTGACCTTTTGTACTGGGCTCCTGTCTGCGTTGCTGCATTTTCTGCCCACAAAGAAATCTGCAGCAGTCACGCTACAGCTCCATTGAGCTTGCTGAGTACTGCTCTGTCACTCGCTCGTTCTGTTTGTCTTGGCGCCGCAGACTGCGCTTTTGTATGGGGCTTCTGGTTGCATTGGCACCTTTGTCTGTCCACAAAGAAATCCGCAGCTGTCCTGACAGAGCTGCGTTGAGGTCGCTCAGTCTCCCTCTCTCACCGCTCATTCTGTTTGTCCAGGCACTGCAAGCTACCCTTTTGTACGGGGTTCCTGCCCACAAAGCAATCCCAGCAGTCCTGACAGAGCTCCGTTGAGCTCACTAAGTCCCCTTGTCTCACTCGCTCGCACTGTTTGTCCCACCGCTGCAGGCTGCCCTTTTGTACTGGGCCCCTGCCTGTATTGATGCCTTTTTCTGCCCACAAAGAAATCTGCAGCAGTCCTGACAGTGCTCCGGCGAGTTCGCTCACTCCCCCTCCCTCACTTGCTCTCTCGTTCTGTTTCTCCCAGTGCTGCAGGCTGCCCTTTTGTACTGGGCTCTTGTGTTGGGGCCTTTTCCTGCCACAAACAAATCCACAGCAGTCCCGACAGAGCTCAGTTGAGCTCGGCCACTCCCCCTCACTCGGTCGATCTTAATCTGTCCCAAACACTGATTTCCCAGAGTGACCGTGCTATTGTGCGGCAGGAGTGCAGAAACATATTTTAGCCAGGATGTGCAAAATGACAGCTGTAGTGTTCATAAGGAGTTGTGAAAAAATGCCACTGTTGAAAACGTGGCGTGACAGTATTACAAATTTGCGAAATTAGAAGGGTGCGTGGAAACAGTTCAACGCACGCTTGTAACACAGTCATGTTATGGCAGTCCCAACAGAGCTCCATTGAGCTTGCTCACTCCGCTTCTCTCACTCGCTCATTCTATTGTGCCGGTACTGCAGGCTGCCCTTTTCTACTGGGCTCCTGCCTGTGTTGCTGCCTTCTTATGCCCACAAAGAACTTTGCAGCAGTTACAATACAGCCCTGTTGAGGCTCACTCACTCGCTTATTCTGGTTTTCCTGCCACTGCAGGCTGCCCTTCTGTACTGGGCCCCTGCATGAATTGCTGCCTTTCCTGCCCACAAACAAATCTGCAGCAGTCCCAACAAAGCCCCGTTGAGCTCACCGACTCCCCTCCCTCACGTGGTCATTCTGTGTCTCCTGGCACTGCAGGCTACCCTTTTGTATTGGGCTTCTGCCTGCATTGGTGGCTTTTTCTGGCCAGAAGGAAATCTGAAGCAGTCCCAACACAGCTCCACTGAGCTCGCTCACTCCCCCTCTGTCACTCTCGCATTCTGTTTCTTTTTTTTGAAATCACTATTTTTCCTCCTTCCTGCCTGCCATCCCCGACCCTTCAGGAACCTCAAGGTAGACATCCCTCTGCCTTCCACCCTGCCCGTATGACCCCACATGAACCCCATAGAGCTTCGGTTTACCCCCCGAGCGGGGATGGGGCAGAGCCCCCTTACCCCAACAATCAGATTTCATTGGTCTGGGGGCCATCGGGTGGGCGGAGGCACATCGAGGGCACGTCTCCGGAGGCTCCATCTTCCTGGCGATGGCAGGTGTGTTTCCGCTTTTTCTCCCACCCCCTACAGCATAGGACTCCCTGACATCAAGGCGCACAGCGCCGATGTCACGCTGTATGTCGGCAGCCCTTCCCCTTAACAGTGGGGGCTTGCAGTACTCCGAGCCTCTGCTAGGTCAGACAAATGTTCGAGGCTATAGCCTGACCCTCCGGAGTTGGCGAGCTGTCGTGGGATGCTCAAGCCTAACTCCCCCCGGCCAGCCCACCAGCGACCCGAGTCCGCTCCCAAACCCGGGTCGCCGGCGTGGAGTGAAGTGTGGCGTCCAGCGCCTCAACCCTCAGCGCCACTGGGCCAGCCAACGCATTCCGTTTCTGCTAGCGCTGCAAGCTGGCCTTTTGTACTGGGCTTCTGCCTGCGTTGCCGCATTTTCTGCCCACAAAGAAATCTGCAGCAGTCTCACTAGAGCCCGTTGAGCTCCTCCACTACCGCTCTGTCACTCCCACTCGTTCTGCTTCTCTTGGTGCACTGACTGCGCTTTTGCATGGAGTTCCTGGCTGTGTTGGCAACTTTGTCTGCCCACAAAGAAATCCACAGCTGTCCCGACAGAGCTCTCATCGCTCATTCTGTTTGTCCTGGTGCTGCAAGCTGCCCTTTTATATGGGGCTCCTGCCTGCATTGGTGCCTTTTTCTGCCCACAAAGAAATCCCAGCAGCTCTGACAGAGCTCCATTGAGCTCACTAAGTCCCCTTGTCTCACTCGCTCGTACTGTTTCTCCCACTGCTGCAGGCTGGCTTTTTGTACTGGGCCCCTATGCCTGTATCAACGCCTTTTTCTGCCCACAAAGAAATCTGCAGCAGTCCTGACAGCGCTTCGGTGAGTTCGCTCACTCCCCCTCCCTCACTCGCTCTCTCGTTCTGTTTCTCCCAGTGCTGCAGGCTGCCCTTTTGTTCTGGGCTCTTGTGTTGGGGCCTTTGCCTGCCACAAACAAATCCGCAGCAGTCCTGACAGAGCTCAGTTGAGCTCGGTCACTCCCCCCTCTCACTCGGTCGATCTTAATCTGTCCCAAACACTGATTTCCCACAGTGACCGTGCTATTGTCCACAGGAGTATAAAAACACATTGTAGCCAGGATGTGAAAAATGACAGCTGCAGTGTTCATAAGGAGTTGAAAAAATGCCACTGTTGAAAATGTGGCGTGACAGTATTACAAATTTGCGAAGTTACAAGGGTGCATGAAAACAGTTCAATGCACGCTTGTAACACAGTCATGTTATGGAGTTTCGACACCAAATTTTCAACATAGGGATTTTTGGATCTCTGCTCATGAACAGTGCCACTGTCATTTTCTTAATCTGTCCCGAACACTGATTTCCCACAGTGACCATGTTATTCTGCGCCGGAACTGTGAAAACACATTTCGGTCAGGATGTGAAAAATGACAGCTGTACTGCTTATAAGGAGGTGTGAAAAAAATGGCACTGTTGGAAATGTGGTGTGACAATATTACAAATCTGCGAAGTTACAAGTGCGCAACGCACGTAACACAAGTCAATGATGGGCTATCATCACCAAATTTTCACATAGCCATTTTAGGACCTCTGCTCATGAACAGTACCATTGTCATTTTCTTAATCTGTCCCGAACAGTGATTTCCCACAGCGCGCTCTATTCTCGCCAGAAGTGCGAAAACACATTTTGGCCAGGATGGGAAAATGGCAGCTGTACTGTTCATAAAAAGGTCTGGGAAAATGGCAATGTTGAGAATCTGGAGTGAAAATATTATAAATTCGCGAGTTACTGACGGCGTGCAACTGCGCAATGCACGCTCGTAACACAGTCATTTATGGATTTTTTCCACCAAATTTGCAACATAGGCTTTTTGAGAGCCCACCTCATGAACACTGGCACTGTCGTTTCATTAATCGGCCCCGAAGGGTGATTCCGCACAATGACCGCAAAACCACCTTTCAGGGCCGATTAACGCCATGACAGTTCAAGAATTCATGAGGAGGGTCCCAAAAACCCCATGTTGAAAATTTGGTGAAAAAATTCCCCAAAATGCCCGAGATATGCACTAAAGTTGAAAAAACCCTATTCATTACATTATACAGCTTACCGGCATTTCCTCAGTTCGCGGTCGGCTTTGAAGAGTGCAGATGTGTTCCTGGTCAGCGAAGATGCTCGCACTGTGCTCTGGAGGTAAGTATGGGGTGAGGGTGGGGTGTTAGTAGAGGCTGGGTGCACAGTGGGTGGAGTGCGGGTTGTGGGGGTGCGGGGGAGACTACGAGGACCATTTCCTTTCTTTCCAGGTACAAAGAAAGCGTCGCGGGGCCGCTTTCCACATTCGGGAGCATGGGAGCACGCTGGGGTGGGCTCCCAGTGTGCCACCAAGTCTGGGGGACAGCTGTGACACGAGTTAGGCACCCCGTCGACAAACAACAAAAAGGATTTCTTTCTGCCGATGGGGATTGGGCACCCCGTCAGCAAACAACAAAGGGGGGTTATTTCTGCCGACAGGGACTGCACAACCCGTCGGCAAACAGCAACAAAGGGGGAGCATTTCTGCCGACGGGAGTGGGCTCCCGTCGGCAAATAAACATTGGGGTACATATTGTTTGTGAATACGGCTGCAAGCCGCCGCCATGTTTACAAACAATACAACAGATGCTACATCCCGCCCTGCAATGATGGGTCGCTCCCTCATTGCAGCGGATGGCTGACGCTGCAATGAGGAAGGGGCCCCTGATTGCAGTGGCTAATTTCTTTGAAAGTTGTGGCACGCTGGCTGAACTAGTGTCAGCGGCAGCGTGCCACGGCATTGGGGGACAGGGGATGAGCCTTTGCAGGCTGTGGGGGCATTGGGCGCAACAGTGCCACGCCTCCACAACCTGCTTCTGCAGAAACCTGCCGCAACATGTTTCTTGAGCATGCGCGCAATCAACATAACAAAAAAGAGATAATGGAAAAGAAGTAAACATGCTGTTAAAGTACACACAGAAGCAAAACCAACAACCACAAAGAGGATATATAACACTACGTGAAGCAACAAAAGTGACATGCATCTGTCATGCCTTATTGCTGTTTTCAAAATTTTTTTTTACTACAGTTTCACTCTAATTCCACAAGCTTCTATGTAGTCATACCCGATGAGAGTTGGGGAAACATGATTGGCCTGAAGGAGGTAGGGAACCTTGGTGAACACTGGCATTCAGGTATGAACATGCGAAAATTGCCAGCAGATAAAGGGCTACTGCTCGAATGTGCAGCTAGCACCCTTATTCTGCAGCTGCCCCCTCCTCACCCCTTCCTCCCTTGACCCTCCCCTTGTCCTGTTCCAGTCCCTTGAAGCAGCCCACTCTTCTACTGGATACCACTTCTGCTGGTAATGCATTCCACCCGGTACCACCCTTTCTGGAAAAAAAGCATCCCCTCATCTCCCTTCTGAACCTTCCTCCCTCCAGTCTCATATCATGGCACTAGGTGTCCCTTACTTTGAACAGCCCCTTCGTCCCTATCTTGTTTATTCCTTTCATGCACTTGAAGGTTTCAATCATATTCCCCCTGTCTCCTCCAGCGAGTACATGTTCAACTCCCCCAGCCAATGGATCATCATTGTTGCCCTGCGCTGCACCCCCTCCAGTAACTTCATGTCCCTCTTCAGATACAGGCATCAGTACTACACACAGTACTCCAGGTGTGGTCTAACTAATGATCTATACAGTGGCAGAATCACCTCCTCCCTCCTAGAGGATACACCCCTTGCAATGCAACCCAGCATTTTGTCAGTGTGCCGAGTTGTTCCATTGATCCGGTAATGAGCACCCCCCGATCCTTCTCCTCTTTGTCTCAGATAACTGCACTCCCCCAAGCTGGTAACTCCTTCTTGGGTTTTCTGCCCCAAAATGCAGCACCTTGCACTTTTTGGCATTCAACCCCAGTTGCCAGTTGTCCGACCATGTTTCCAGGTAGGTGTCATTATATGTTGTGGTATCAGAACTGTGGCATTCGGCTGATGTGGGACCGTCTGATAAGGGAGAATTAAGAAAATTAACAGGAACAAAAAACAACAAATACACAACCTCATTGTGCATACCTGACGCACCCAGCCAACAACAGGTAACAATAAAATGTCAGCTTGTCATGCTTATCCCAGCACCTTCACTTGTGATCACCAAGGTGATGGCACAGAAATGAACAAACCAGCCAGTATAACAGGGATTTTGAGTACACTGTATTCTGTATACATATGTATACTGTCTCTGCTGCCTACCATGATCCCCAGAGGGGGGCCCACTGTGCTGGTTATGGCTGTCTCCCATCAAGTGTTGGGGGGGCAATGTGTCTGGGGACCAGGGGCCAGAGACCAGCCAGCTAGGGGAGAATAAACAGAATAAAAAAAAAGGAAACTCTCATCTCAGGCTGATCCATGCAGGGGTCAAATTAAGTTTTATAGCTACTAACCAGCCGGGTAGTGACTTGGAAAATCCACTAGCCACACAGACTTTTCTACTGGCCCAGCTGATCTACTTCTTGAAATATTACCTTTTCTAGTACAAGCCCTCATGGCTTCTTAAAAAGATTTTTGACTTTCGCAAAAGAAAATCTAACAGCATTTGGCTAGTGGACTGGTGCCAGTTTCGACCCTGTCCATGAACTTCCACAAGTGATTATACAGTAGACAGTACAGGAATGGACAGCCAGGACCACACTCCCAGTACACACACACACACCCACACATATCAGAATAGGTAACATATTCAATGAGAAAAAATGCACAAACATGCTTGTACTGCAATACAAGATGAAACTATAACCAAACACAGCCCCTAATAAACAAACATGAAGTACCATCAAATTATTTATTTATTTATTTTAAGTTGGTAACCGGGAGAGGCACACTGAGCCGAGGCTCGTTTCCAGGTGTGACCTGGGGAAAAAGAGAAAAAGAGGATTACAGTAATATCAGTAAAACAGACAATAAATTTGAATACTCATAAGTTAACACTGAATTGCACACATAAGCACAGCACATTTACAGACATGAAGTAGTAACAACGTAAGCAACTGCAGTAAACACTGTCTAATTAGAGTTGTAGTACAGTAACAGGAAAAAAGTCAGTAAAACCAGCATGAGTCAAATAGCTCAGAATCAAATACAATAAAAGGCTGAGAAATCATTTTAGGAAGAAAAGCAGAGGAGACTGAGAGGGGGGTGGAAACAAATGGAAGATAAGTGGAGAGAGTGACAAGAATGGCGGCGTGCCAGTACCAAATGGGGAGAGTTAGTCTTGGCAGTGGCATGGGTTTGGGAACACTGGTTGGGTGCTTAGAGCTTGTTTTAGTAAGGAGATGGGTGGGGGGAGTGGCTGGTTTAGAAGGGGAGGTATTTCCAGAGTGAGGGTAATCTAAAGGAGAAGGCAGCTGAACCTGAGCTGTGGGAAGGCCGTGGGAGGGTGAAAGTGTGGGCATCCCTGGATTGGAGAGGATATGAAGTTTCTATTGAGGGAGAAAACAAGGGATTGGAGGTAAGAGGGAAGTGACCCGTACCAGAATTTTGAGATGAATGCAGCTGAGTGGAGCTGCAGTCACCGTTGAAGGGATGTGAGGGAGAGGGGTGAGTAGATGGTGCAATGATGGATGAGGGGAGCATTTGTGGTGATGCAACAAAATGCGTTATATGAGGCAGTGAGTCTGGTGAGGAGGGAGGCAGGTGCAGACCTGTACACCACATCGGCATAGTCAACTGAGGGTATTATCATCTTAGTCAGGAGCTGACGATGGGTGCAGAGGGGGAAGGCATCCTTGTTTCTGTACATGATGCCCAGCTTGGGCAGGAGATTCACAAGAATGTGTTCAATATGTCTGGAGAAGTCAAGCTGGGAGTTGAGCCAGACACCCAGATATTTGTAGTGGGGGACAACGTCAAGCTGGGTGCCATCAAGTGTATAGAAAGTGAAGGGGGAGGAGAGGGAGGTTAGCTTTTGGGTGGTTCCAAAGATCATAGAGACAGTTTGTCACAGCATGTGGGAATAAACTTCAGACAAGGCAAATTTACAGGTTTAAAGCACACCATGGTGTGATATTTATTTTTCAATAAATTAGAAAAATGATAAATGAAAACAAAAAAATTGCAAAGAAAATCACTACTTAGCATCAGTAATTTCTCACAAAATACAGTCCTGGATCTAAGACCCTTCTCATCTGCATTCAACAGCTTGTCTGCCTCTCTCTGCTCTCTCTCAGGACTGAGTCCCACTGGGCTAAACTGAAGTGAACTCAGTGAAGAGGTTTTTATATATTTTTGGTGGGATCACCTGACTGAGCCCTTTCTGTATTTACATGTCTGGACATGCTGTTTCATGTCTGAACATGTTGTTTCAAAACTGGGGGGGGGGGTTCAGGGGACTTCCTGGTTCAGTTAAAGGTACAGTGTATATCTCCACAGATATTGACTTTCTATATCTCTGATCCACAGCGACTGAACACTTTTATAACATTATACAGTAACAGGTTTATAGTGTCAATTTAGGAAAATACCTTAAGGATTTCTTATAACTGTACTAATCATGACATTATTATTGCTTTATATGACTTCTGAATTCTTTTTATTTAAAAAAGGCTTTATTAACTGTATGTATTCCTATTTAAAATAGCCTTCATGCTTTTTGTACACAAAATGCACTTATGCACTTTACACAACATCTCTCCAGGTATTTGGCATCATTCCAGGGACTGGATGGATGGAAGTGGAAGAAGAATGAAAAGAGAGAACTAGTAGGAAGTTTAGTAGGGACAGTAAAGAGCTGCACTAGGTGGCCAACCTAGGGTGGGGGGGGGAAAAGAAAAGCAAAGCGAAAAGCGTTACCTGTTGCTAGGAAATAAGGAGATAGAAAAGTGGTCCATCAGTCACAGCCGAGGGTGTAGCCTAACTTTGCCACACTGTCTTTTTGACATTGACCTTGAGGTGATTAGACTGAAACCAACGAAGGACTGAGTGAAAGTTGGTTTGGAGGAGTTCTTGCATGGACGTGAGGGAGGGACCAGTGGCGTAGAGGACCGTGTCATCAGCATACATTTATATATAATTATAATTGTTGGAATATTGTATTTTATGTTTATAGTGTGTTGTTTATGTATTTATTATGATTTGTATAATGAAATTTTAATGTGTTTGGTGCCCAGAGCCTCTGGGATGGGCGTTTTCTTAAATAAAAAATTTGCCTTGCCTTGCCATATGTTTGCCACTGAGCATGATGATGGGAGGTCATTTAGGAATATAGAGAATAAAATAAGGCCCAAAATGGATCCTTGTGGAACACCTGCCAAAATTGATAGAGGGGGAGATAGCGCTCCTCTACTCTTAACATGTTATGTTCTGCCTATGAGATATGATTGAAACCAGTTTAGGGTGATGGGAGAGAGGCCAGCAGCAGACAATTTGTTGAGCAGAAGTGGGTGGGACATCGAGTCGAAAGCCTTTGCAAGGTCAATAAACATTGCGGCAGTGAAGTGGCCATGATCCATGCCTGACAGGATACTGTTTGTGACATGGAGGAGCGAGGTAGTGGTGGAGTGATTGGCCCCGAAGCCTGAGTAAAAGGGGAGAGGAAATTTGTGGAGTTTACGTACTCAGAGAGGTGGACGAGAACAAGCAATTCTTGCAGTTTGGCAAGGGATGGGAGTAGAGAAATTGGGCGATAGTTGCCTGGGAGTGGGCATCCCCTCCTTTGTGTACGGGTAGGATGTGTGCAGTCTTCCAGGCCTGTGGGACCATGGCTAGGAGAAAAGAACGATTTAAGATGGGTGCACATGGGCACCTCTAAAGATCCCTACACACACACACACACACACACACACACACGACTTGATACAGTTCAGAACTAATGAGTACAAAGACAGATTAAAAAATATAGTATAGATATCCAGTTTGTGATGCAGCATAGGACAATGAGTTGCTATACAATACAATGGGGTGGGGCATCGCAGATGATATGAAGGACAGGAATACCTTTGTGTTGCTAAATAAAACAGACAATGACCCCTAGATTACAGATAAAGTAATGATTAGGTATTAATAATTAAAAATACTAACAAATCCAAGGTAAGTCTTTGATTTGAGTCATCCGAATCATAACTGTCAGTCTCTGTGTCAGAACTGGATGCAGCTTGGGCCCCTCACACTGATTAACATGGGATGCTGTGGGCTCAAATAGTAAATTGGTAAGGCTGGATACTAGTATCAAAGTTAAAATGTATGTCCTCAACATCTTTCTATTCTTCTGCCTCAAACATGATGAATAGTGAGCACAGGCACCGTAAAGATTATTGAAATCCAAAGGTAAAAAAGCACACTCCCTGTAAAACAGCTAGGCCCTGCATGGACATAATGGAAGGCTATCTGACAAGTCTGACATCCTCACAATGCAGCAGGGTGGGGCTGATCTAAGTTTTCAGGAAGAAAGCACATAACCAGCACAGACCATCAAACTCTTGTTCCAGTACTTTTGCAACAGAATTTCAACTTCATGGTAAGTTTTAAGATGAAAAAGTGCATATAAACAGTCCACTTCAAACCTCCACTGTAAAAAACAAAAAAAAAAAAAAACAAACAGTGTATCTTAAATTGACTGTGTTTGGGCAAGGGACACCTAAACCCTCTTTTTACACATTTTGTTTTAAATTACTCCATAGGTTTGTAAAAGAGAGGCTGATGTGTTTCATTTATACTGGAATTGCATTTATTAAAATAGGAAGCATAAGCAATAAGACACAACAGGGTGTTGGTTGTTCTGTGATAACCGCAGGCCTAGTTGTGTGGTAAGGCATGAGGCCGAAGGCCGAGTGTCCTTCCATACCTATGCGTGCAGATATCACAGAACAACCAACACCTTGGAGTGTCTTATTGCACTTACAAAATGGGTTATGATTTTGGAAAAATGACACTGACAAGTAGTTTGTATTTATAACATTCTGTAACATAAAAGTTCTTAAAAATGGAGAAAAATAGTCCCTAACTAGACTGTTTGAGGTGTTCAAAATAATAAAGCGCTTAGAATCGCATGATGCATTACTTTTTGAGGGGCAGTCAAAATAACAGGAAAAAAACTCACCACAATGTGGAACATTTTAGGTTTACTTGTTGAAACTGATGAATTGCACCTTGCTGTGGAATACAGGGTTTAAGAGCTTGAAAGGCATGTTTTCCAGCACTGTATTTCCTCTTGATGGTGTTTCATGCTCATTGTCTGTGAAATCATTTTCAGGCTCCAGCTTCTGTTTCCTGTTTGTAGGCTTCATTTCTTGATTCTTGCTTGAAGATTCCATCTGCTGATTTTCTTTCGTACTGTGTGCCAAGATTCCACTCCACTTTTTCCAGTCTTTGGCTGAGGCACTCCAATAACTTCACAAGCTCGCTTCTGATCTGTGACCCATGACTGCCATAATTTCTCGTGCTTGCAGTCTGGCAGTAGATAGTAGATGCACAGCTGTGGCTCTAGTAGAGTGGTTCGTGTACCATTGGCTGAGGCTATACTCCTTGCTCAACAGGTTGACTGTCTGTTCCCTGTTGGAACAGATTAATATCTTTTCACCAAACCAGTGAAAGGCACATCTGTGGGTCAAACCCTTTCTACCCTGAAAATTTTAGACCAAAATTCCAAGCTGTCTGGGTGCTAGATGATGACCGAAAACATAGTAAAAAACAGTAATTTTTAATTTTTTTTACTATCCAGATCTCAGAAGCTGCATGGCAAACATTCGGCCTTGACAAATACTTGTTCCTTGTAGAGGCCAGTTTATAAGTACTGGTTCAAATTCTGTTATTGTTCCATCTACATAGGCCTTTTAGTGACCTCAGTGGATATTTCTGCTTCACACTCTGATGGTAAGTACCATTTTAGAACTGTATGATGTAGTTTATGTCCCAAACAACCATAGAGTTCTGAAATAGAACATGGGTGCATTTTGCCAACAATGGAAGAGTAGAACAGGGACATAAACTACATCATACAGTTCCAAAATGGTTCTTACTAGCAGCATGAAAATCAGAAACAACCACTATGAGCAATAAAAAGCCCGAGTAGCTAGAGGAATAACAGAATTTGAATCAGTATTTAAAAAGCAGCATCTTCTGTGAAAACTGACTTATAGATTTGGTGGAGTTCTCCTTTAAAAGTAAATCAGATTAGCAGATAGGGCCTCTCACTATTCAGATCCCAATACCCAGTGACTTATAATAAATAACATGTATTATAAGTCTAATTAATTATTCATGAGCCTGGCGAGGCTCCTGATTGGTTACTGGATTGGTCATTAATGTCAGAGAAATGACCGACGCAGCTGCAAACTGACACTGTGTGGCATGCACTGTTCACACCACACAGCTAGAACTTAATAAAACCGGCAAAAATTAAAGTTGATCTTGGGATTAGACTTACAATGGCAATAATGATCTTGAAGCCAGTCATTTCCTTGGATTAATGACTGGCTAGGTGGAGGTGGGAGGTGGCTTGAGGCTGCACCTTGGACCGCCCATCCCCCATCTGGTCATTAATGAGTTGGAAATTACTGGTTTCTTGGTTGTTATTGCTTAAATAGAATGAGTAATAATAATACATACTGGTTCATCACTGTGCATCATGCCTTATGCAGCTCATTCTCATGGTAGTTCCAATGGTTAAAAGTAAGCAATAACCCATGACAGGGTGTGCTGTTATTGGGGATTAAAGCACACCAGGGTGTGTTGTGAGGCACGAGGCCACAGGCTGAGTGTCCTCACAGAACCTGGGTGTGCTTTAAGCCCCAATAACAGCACATTCTGGAGTGGGTTAGTGTGCTTATAACACGGGTTATGTTTAAACAACAAAAAAATATTGAAAAACATGTTTTTTTGCTGTTTAAATACTGTACCTAAAAAGGTACTGTATTCTTCCACCTTACAAAATAGTCCCTAAGAAATAATGCATACTGTATTGCTGTTATGCACATAGAAATGTCAGAGATACACTACTGAGACAATCTGTCACATTTCTTGTGCATAATAATGTAACCCCCAAGGGGCGCTATCCCAAGGGCTACTACCCCTGCCTGCCCTAACTGTAGCAGGGTGAGGGGCCCAGATCCATCGGTGGGTGCCTCCACCCAGAGGTCGGGGGTTAGAACAGTCGAGGTTGACTCGGTCACAGCCCTCTGGGTTGCTGCAACTCCCCCTTTCTTCCCACTAGTGGCCCCCACAGTTCAGTTCCAGTGTCCTTACCATATACACTTACCCCCTGGCTCGAGCCAGTCAGCTCACTCCGGGGACCCCCTGGAAAGTAAGGTACAGTTACACCACATTCATTGTGCAGTATTTCACCATTAATACACAGACTAACCAGTGTACTTTTGCAAAACAGGCAATCTGATTTATTTGAAGGGGAAATAACAAGGACTGGGGGGAAATCAGGGTGATTAGCTTACCACTACAGTATATGAAAATCTACCTATGGCTCTGTGCACAGGCCTAACCTATTAATTACTGTCTATGGGTACCTAAGCCCTAATGGCTAGTTCCTCGATGCAGCTGGTTGGGGCCCTGACACAAGCGAGCATTTAATCCCTGAGAAGATCAGGTGGAGCCAGAAAGCTCACTTAGTACAGTCAGCAATACAACAAAATGATTTTGCCTTTGTTTGTAAGCGTTGACAGGGAGCTACCCTGATTCAGTACTCACAACTTCAGCAGAGAACCACTCTTTCACCACTTGCAGGGCTGAGCCTGAACTTCCGATGCCTCCTTACACATTTATATGGAAAACAACAGAGGGGTACCATACCAGGCAGCTGCTTCCAGGACCCGAACGAACTCACGGCTATGCGGGCATTTCACTGCAGCTTCAATGTCCTGACAGACCGAGCGCAATTCAGCAGATTCTCCAGTCCTCTTCAGGTGAAGCCTGGTAGGTAGCTGTGCTTGTACACAGCCTCCTCTGACCGCAAGCCTGTGGATTTAAACCGTGGAGCGCTGGCAATGCAAACGGCCACCTCAGGCCTTTCACGCGCTTCCCTCGCGAACACTCAACAGCGCAGAAGCTCAGAGCTCCCTTCTCCTTCACCGTCACAATGCATCTGCTCCTAACAGCATGGGGCAATCCTCACAGCTTGGACGCTACCCAATCTCATTGGCTGGTTACACATGCCAGTCACTTATTCTAGCCCTCAGTGGTGCGAAAAGGCACCATGGCCCATAATGCCACTTCCAAGAATTACAAACTGTGTCTCCATTGGTCAGCTGGCTCCAGCCAGAGTCTTGATTCCTGGTTGGTCACCTTCACACCAGTTCCGATGCCCCTTAGCTACTATTGGGCCCCTTTCACACAGTCCGGGTCCAATATGGAGGGGCACAACACAAAGTCCCAGCTGCAAATAAAAACGTTAGACCAACTGCAATCTTACCAATACTATACATGTTTTTAAGGGGATGACTATATCTTTCAGATGAGCTTCCTTAGCGCTCCTAGCGACTGCAAAAACAGAGCGAGCAGACAGCAGTCCAGGGTGGGACTCGAGCAGGGAAACCCCAGTCCCCTATTTGAACCACTAAAGCCTGCGAACAGGCAGCTCTTAAAGAGACAGTACTGGAGGCTTTAAAAGCACTCAGAACCCCCACAGGTAGCGGCCTTACGCCCAACACCAGCCAGGCATGGAGCATGTAAGCAAGCTCTGGGAAAGGCTCCTAGGAACCCCCATTAGTGGGGGGGTTACACTCTTCCTGGCCTGGAAAGAACTTGGTGTCCGCGTCAAGTAGTTACCCTTAAATTACTTTAAGGCAAGCAGCTTAGTTAACATTATGTCACACTTTAGATTACATGCATTGATACTGTATTCACAGTTTACTAGGGTTCATGCAATATTACCCACACACACAACCTTTTCCCTTTTTAAACCAGGTCATTATTTCCTGCCCATGACACCTGGACAGAGGGAACCTCCTCCCTGTCAGCTACTTGTGGGCTACCTAAAGCAGGGGTGCCACACTCGAAGGGCAATACTAACAGGCTGGAGTTATCCTCCAAGGCTAGCTTAGGCAAGGAGCTCGGGGACACATACACCCCTTTATGGACCACATTTAAGGGCAGGTCCACAGGCTGACCCAGAAACTCATAACTCAACTTTACTACAGGCCGTACTTCTCGGCTGGAGCATCTAGGGGTCTCGGAAAACCCTGCCACAAGCCCCGATTCCATTTCAGCCTCATTGAGATTAGTAGGGGGAACCTCCACAGGGGAAGGGGACCCAGTGCTCATAGTACTTTCGGGTGCATGACCCTCTATATCAGGACCCACACTACTTGGCTCAGCTGGGGACTGTTCAGGCACTAGTAAGAAACCATCAGGGCATTCAAAATATTCTTCAGGTTCCGGCATATCACTGGCTTGTTCTCCCACATCACTTTCTTCTTCTGAAAAGTCAGATAGCTCAGCCAGGCCAGACAGTTCAGCCAGGCTCAAAGACCCCACCCCTTGGGCTTTGCTGCTACCCAATTCATCCTCTGGAAGCATTAGTTCCGGAGACAAAGCTGGGGGCTCAGACAGTCCAGAAAGCCCAACCTCATCTCCAGAGTTAACGAGGGGATTGCCCCGAAACAGTTGGCTCAGTTCATAAGAGGGATAATATTCAATATTATTTTCATTGTCTTCCAACTCAGATTGGCGATCATCTTCATCAGAGGGGTTTGGACAATGCCCTCTTATTTGGCTTGCTGAAGAATCAAGTGGTCTGTTTTTTTCCTTGGCAGCAGATCTAGTCATGGGTCTGGAGGGGGGGCATTGGGAGGTTCAGCTTCAATCAAGATTTGCCCGATTGGCAGCAGATGATTTCTGTGTATAGTCTTCACATCTTTTGAATTGTTTTCAGGCCACACTTTATATACAGGTAAATCTGCCAGTTTTCCCACAACAATATGAGGGAGGTGATGTCATCTGTCAGCAATCTTATGTTTGTCATGCAGTCCCAAATTCCTCAAGAACACTCTATCCCCCTCTCTCAGTTCCATTGTTTTTACTTTCTTATCATACCTCTCCTTGTTGGCCAGGTTTTGTTTAGCAGCCATAGTTTGGGCCAGTTGGTAGGCATGGTTCAATTGGGCCTTCAACTTCTGTACATACTGTAGATGATTTTCTGCTTGCACCCCATCAGGGGAAACCCCGAAACACACATCCACTGGCAGTCTAGCCTCCCTCCCGAACATCAGCCTGTACGGGAAAACCCAGTGGCATCACTTTTGGTGCAGTTATAGGCATGAACCAGGGTGCTAATCTGCTGTCTCCATCTAGGCTTGTCTTTGGGTTGCAGGATGCCCAAGATATCAAGCAATGTGCGGTTAAACCTTTCAGGCTGGGGATCTCCCTGGGGATGGTATGGGGTGGTTCTTGATTTTCGTACCCCCCACAAAGATAACATTTCTTTAATCAGGCGGCTCTCAAAGTCCCTCCCTTGGTCGGAATGGATCCTCTGGGGGGCCCCATAGTGGACAAAAAAGTTCTCAACAAGTACTTTAGCCACCGTGGTTGCTTTCTGATCTTTAGTAGGAAAAGCCTGTGCATACCAGGTAAAATGATCAGTGACTACCAATACGTTACTGATGTTTTTTAGATCTGGTTCTAAACTCAGGAAATCGATGCAGACCAGTTCCATACAGGCACTGGTAGTGATATTGACCATGGGGGCAGCTCTCTGAGGTAGAGCTTTTCTTTGCAAACAGCGGCCACAGGTCTTGACATACTGCTCTACATCTGCACTCATTCTTTGCCAGTAGAATCGGGTCCGTACCAGGTCAAGAGTTCAGTCTGTGCCAAGATGCCCCATGTGATTATGCAGGGACCTCAAAACCAGTTCTCTAAAAGCAGTGGGCAGCACCAGTTGTTGTTTGTCTACCCAGCCCTCCTTATCCACAGTCTCTCTGTATAGTAGTTGGTTAATCAGTTTTAACTTTGACCCCTCTTTGTATAACAAGGCAGTTCTCAGGTCAGTGGAACGCAACTTAGACACGTCCCTCCTGGCCTGCAAAGCCTCCACAGCAGCTTTTATCATGGGGTCTCGGGATTGAGCCCATTGGAGACTATCATTGTTGAATTTGGGCAGCGAGCTAGTGTCTAATGCAGAAAAATGACAGTAAGCAGCAGGTATGCAGTTCTCGGATGGCCCCAAGCAATCCACCATGCAGTCCACAGCATCAGGAGACACCTGTTCCTCCTAGTCAAATTTTTGGCAAAGGGCTCTTATGTCAGGTTCTGACAACCTGACCCAGTTGGATTGTGGCATGGGCCTCCGAGAGAGAGCATCCGCATCTATATGGTTTAGACCGGCTCTGTACTCAACAGCACAGTCGTAGGTGGCCAACGCAGAGAGCCATCTATGGCCAGTGGCATCCAACTTGGCTGAGGTCTGCACATAGGTCAGAGGATTGTTATCAGTCTTTACCGATATCTTGGCACCCTACAAATAGTCATGAAATTGATCAACAATGGCGCACTTCAGAGCCAGGAACTCTAGTTTGTGCACTGGATAATTTTTTTCTGAAGGAGTCAGACTTCTGCTGGCAAAAGCTACAGGTCTCAGACCGTTCGAGTGCTCCTGATATAACACAGCCCCCAATCCTTGTAGACTGGCGTCAGTATGGAGAATGTACGGCTTGGCCAGGTCAGCATAGGCCAGCACTGGGGCATGGGTAAGTTGATATATGATGTCATAGAAAACTTCCTCACACTCAGTAGTCCAGCGATGTCCAAACACATCATTCGGCCGAAAATACTTCTTCTCCATCTCAGAGTGCACAACTTTCTTATACTTTTTGTGCGTGGGAGGGTACCCCTGAGTAAGGTTGAGGAGGGGGCGGATCACTCGAGAATAATCTTTGACAAACCGCCTATAATATCCACAAAACCCCAGGAACCGTTGCAGCTCTTTCAAATTCTTGGGCTGAGGCCAAGTAGTCAAAGCCTCCACTTTGCTGGGGTCAGTCTCTATGCCTTCGGTGGATACTATGTGGCCCACATACTTCACAGAAGTTTGGAAGAATTGGCACTTGTCTATGGATAGCTTGAGGCCGAAATCCTCCAGCCGGTCCAGGACCTTGAACAATCGACGTTCATGTTCTTCCAACGAGTGGTCAAACACTATGACATCATCTAAATAAACCAAACACTCGAGTAAATTCATGTCTCCCACAGCACATTCCATCAGGCGCTGAAAGGTAGCTGGGGCACCTGAAATCCCTTGAGGCATCCGGATAAACTCATAGAAACCTAGGGGGCAAATGAATGCAGTCTTCTCTCGGCCCTCTGGGGCCATCGGGATCTGATAGTACCCACTGCGGAGGTCTAACACAGAGAACCACTTGCTGCCATTTAAACAGTCCAAAGCGTCCTGTATGCGGGGCATGGTATACTGGTCTGGGATGGTCCGCCGATTTAAGGTACGGTAATCCACACACATCCTGACTGCCCCATTCTTTTTCCTCACTGCTACAATGGGGGAAGCATAGGGGCTCCTGGACTCTTGTATCACACCAGCAGCGAGCATCTCTTGCAAATGCCACCTCACATCGTCTATGTCAGCCGGGGCCAGGCGCCGAGATCTCTCTCAAAAAGGCCTTTCATCGTGCAGCCGGATGTGGTGCTCAGCCCCTTGCACACATCCCACATCCCATTCTTTTAGGGAAAATACCTGGTCTCTTGTAGCAAGCTTCTCACTGATCCTCACTCTCCATTCAGCAGGCAACGGGGAGTCACCGAAATCAAACAAGTCGGGAGTTATTCTGTCATCTTTCCTCGAACCCTTGCTATTGGGCAGTATCTGCACAACGTACACGTGCCAGGGTGCACCCTCTTTTTATTCGAATCTCCTTGTCGGACACATTATGAACTTGAACCATCACCCTCCTGACGTAAGCATGAGCTCTAGCAGGCAAGATACTGGGTTTGACCAGCAGCCCCTCAGGCAGTCTTCCCTCCCCAGGTGCATCCAACATCAATAACTTAATCTTAACATCTGTTCTCATTCGGACTTCCCCTTGCAAAACACACTGGGCATTTGGGGCAAGTATCAATGGTGCCGGATCCTTCTTCCATACTACACCCACCGGGCCTTCAGGTTCCTCCTGGCTAACCTTCCTCTGAATTTCAGAGGCCTTTTGAATCACAGCGGGTATTCTTAGGGCTCGCCCAGTCCTAAACGCTTGCTTTTCTGAACATAATTGGGCTAATCGACCAAACATATGAGCATTTTTCTCAATCAACAGGGGTACCCCATCATACAGTCTAGTGGGCGGGCAGACTAAAGCCAAGGTTTCCACCTGTTCGTCCACTCCAGCCACAGAAGTAGGAAATGACAACCAGATCCGGATATACCCCAAATACGGATAAGCCTTGTCACTGAGCCCCCATACATGTAGACCATCCAAGGGTTGTAGTGGCACCTCAGGTAGGTGTGTCTGATACCAGTCCTGAAACATGATGGTTACCTGAGAGCCACTATCTAAGACAGCTCGGGTGGGAATCCCATTTACTCGCACTGGGGCCTCCATCGAGGGCCCGACCACATCAGACCATTCGGGGGCACAGCCTTGACAGTTGCTTGGGCGTTGGCCCGGGTCACAAAACCCTTCCTGGGGGGTCGGACATGGGCCCTGCGATGCCAAGTGATCAGTCTGCTGTTGACCTTCCTTAAATTCTCTGGCAGCTGGCACTCAGGCTGAAAGTGTCCATCCTCCCCACAATGGTAACAAAACTTGGGGTCCCAGGGGTCTCTATTGGGAGGGGAGTACTTTGTCTGCTTGGGGCCCTCCGGGGGGTGAGGGGGTTTCCCAGGGCTAGAACATCGGTTTCTAAATGAGTCAGGTTTCCCAGACCTAACAGGGTGGGTAGTGGACTGCCTCAAATCCCTCACCAATTCTCGTAAGTTTCTAACCTTGGCCCTCAACTCGCTGTCTACTTGGGTGTCAGAGGAAATGGCACACACCCCCACATCACCCTGAAATTCTAGGGACGCGTCAGGCCTCCCTGAAAAGTGGGTCTCCTCGAGTGCACTAGACTCAGGGGTTCAGCTTGGGTTCACAGCTCCCACATAGGGTTCCCACTCCTCCTCATCCATCTCCACTTCTCTAATCTCCCTCATCAATTGACAGTATTCAGGTGGGGCAGCCCGTCTATCATGTAACTTAAGTTTTAACAATATCACACTAGAAAATCTAGCAGACTTCAAAACATGATCCAACCTGCCTGGTTCAAGGCCGTGGCTGTGATCCCCCCTTTTCGATAGGCCTTTTGCAAGGCCCGCTCCACCCTAGTAACAAAGGCGGACAGCTTCTCATTTCTCCATTGCTTGACAGACTTGAATTTCCATAATAAGTCTTCCTCAGTCTTGGTACTCCCAAACACTCCCTCCAAAGCAGAAAGATACTCTGCTGCAGTGGCTTCCGGGTTAGTGGCCCGCAAGAACCTAATGACTTCTAAAGTGGGGCCCCGCAGACTCTCCATCAATTGCTTTCTTTTCTCCCCCTCAGAGCATTGCCACTCCTGAACTAAGGGGGTGGCGTAATCCATCCATGCCTCCAAGTCATCCTCCCCAGAGGGCACCGGCACTGTGCCAGAAAAAAGTTTCAGCCTTCGGTAAGAATCGAGCTGTATAGGGGGAACCACTAGGGGCAGTGGAGCCAAAATAGAACTCTTAGGGGGACAGGGAGAGGTACCTGGGGAAACCTGGGGGGGTGGTGTCACTACAGAGGTTCAATGCTTGCAGCAACTCCTGGGTAGTCCTCCCTTCCACAGCCAGCAATTTAAGTAGTGTATCTTTGAAACTATTAGTCTGGGGGGACACCCCAGGAGTAACTGACCCACTCCGAATGTGAACAAGCCTCCACCCCTGTGGGGCACCCTCTGGGTAAATCACTGGAGGTACCCTCTTGGGGTCAATGGCCACACTACACAAAAGTAGCACCTGCAGGGTCTGCTCGAGCAGGTCAGCCATACGCCCCTTCACCTCCACCTTGCCCAAACATTTAACACGCTCTGCAGTAGAAATAATGACAGCTGTCGGTGTTCCCAGAGGCACGATTAATAGTAACACAATTCTCTGAGAGTCCAGCTCTTCGGCTTCGCCCCACCCCATCAGTTTGTGTACCATTGTCTTAATAGGATCCAACTTAATTTTTGCCATAATATCCCCTTCCAATTTCCCGTCAGCTTTTCCATTTTTATGCACTTCTCCCGCTTGGCCACTAGGGGATGCAAATCCCAGCGGTGCCTCCACTTTGTAACCCCCAAGGGGCGCTATCCCAAGGGCTACTACCCCTGCCTGCCCTAACTGTAGCAGGGTGAGGGGCCCAGATCCGTTGACGGGTACCTCCACCCAGAGGTCGGGGATAGAACAGTTGAGGTTGACTTGGTCACAGCCCTCTGGGTTGCTGCAACACCCCTTTCTTCCCACTAGTGGCCCCCACAGTTCAATTCCAGTGTCCTTACCATATACACTTACCCCCCCGGCTCGATCCAATCAGCTCACTCCGTGGACCCTCTGGAAAGTAAGGTACAGTTACACCACATTCACTGTGCAGTATTTCACCATTAATACACAGACTAGCCAGTGTACTTTTGAAAAACAGGCAATCTGATTTATTTGAAGGGGAAATAACAAGGACCGGGGGAAATCAGGGTGATTAGCTTACCTCTACAGTATATGAAAATCTACCTATGGCTCTGTGCACAGGCCTAACCTATTAATTACTGTCTATAGGTACCCAAGCCCTAATGGCTAGTTCCTCGATGCAGCTGGTTGGGGCCCTGACACAAGCGAGCATTTAATCCCTGAGAAGATCAGATGGAGCCAGAAAGCTCACTTAGTACAGTCAGCAATACAACAAAATGATTTTACCTTTGTTTGTAAGCGTTGACAGGGAGCTACCCTGATTCAGTACTCACAACTTCAGCAGAGAACCACTCTTCCACCACTTGCAGGGCTGAGCCTGAACTTCCGATGCCTCCTTACACATTTATATGGAAAACAACAGAGGGGTACCATACCAGACAGCTGCTTCCAGGACCCGAATGAACTCACGGCTATGTGGGCGTTTCACTGCAGCTTCAATGTCCTGACAGACTGAGTGCGATTCAGCAGATTCTCCAGTTCTCTTCAGGTGAAGCCTGGTAGGTAGCTGTGCTTGTACACAGCCTCCTCTGACCGCAAGCCTGTGGATTTAAACCGTGGAGCGCTGGCAATGCAAATGGCCGCCTCAGGCCTTTCACGCGCTTCCCGCGCGGACACTCAACGGCGCAGAAGCTCAGAGCTCCCTTCTCCTTCACCGTCACAATGCATCTGCCCCTAACAGCATGGGGCAATCTTCACAGCTCAGGTGCTACCCGATCTCATTGGCTGGTTACACATGCCAGTCACTTATTCTAGCCCTCAGTGAAGCGAAAAGGCACCATGGCCCATAATGCCACTTCCAAGAATTACAAGCTGTGTCTCCATTGGTCAAGTGGCTCCAGCCAGAGTCCTGATTCCTGGTTGGTCACCTCCACGCCAGTTCCGATGCCTCTTAGCTACTATTGGGCCCCTTTCACACAGTCCGGGTCCAATATGGAGGGGCACAACACAAAGTCCCAGCTGCAAATAAAAACGTTAGACCAACTGCAATCTTACCAATACTATACATGTTTTTGGGGGGACAACTATATCTTTCAGATGAGCTCCCTTAGCGCTCCTTGCGACTGCAAAAATGGAGCGAGCAGACAGCAGTCTAGGGTGGGACTCCAGCAGGGAAACCCCAGTCCCCTATTTGAACCACTAAAGCCTGCGAACAGGCAGCTCTTAAAGAGACAGTACTGGAGGCTTTAAAAGCACTCACAATCCCCACAGGTAGCGGCCTTGCGCCGAACACCAGCCAGGCATGGAGCATTTAAGCAAGCTCCGGGAAAGGCTCCTAGGAACCCCCATTAGTAGGGGGGGTTACAATAATGTCTGCTACATTGCCTAATGCCCTTATTGTAACCCCCACATGCACACTACTGAGAAACTCACTCTGACAGTTGACTGTCAGTCTGCCCCTCTGTGTCAGCACAGTAAGCGATGCACTTTGCCGTACCCGATCAGCACTTGCAAGAAATATTGTTTGTACCATGCTGTGCTCCATTCTCACACATAGAAAGGAGTCAGTGCAGAGTGAGCGTGTGAGCATGACACCCTGTGCTGGCAATCCAAGCAGGGAACATCATCCGTCTGTCCGCTTCATATTGCACATTGTTAAGATTAAATGCCTTGACAACAGCTCTTTCCCTCTCGCAAGTCTGTGCTGCCTCTCTGGGGTACAGTGTAATGGGTCTCTTATGTACATGACAATACAAATCTTTCCCATAAGCCGACTCCGCTGAAACACACTGGCAGCCAGGGAGACAGAGAGTGAGCGAGAGCCAGAGAGACAGAATACACACCCATTCTCCCTTCACAGTTGCCGTTCCATTTGCTACTCTCTGGTACCGACCGTACAAGCTGACATCGGTAGTACCTGACACCAGACCATCACACTACAGTGTCCTGGGGTGTGCGTTGCGGGAAGCGGGGGGCATCACAGAGATGTGAGGTTATTGGTACTAAGCATGATGACACACTGAGCAGTGGGTCACCGGAGATCCTCGGCTAGGTGAGGAGCAAAACACTGGTGGCTGCACTGTCTGGCTCAGTACCCAGAGATCTGCATTGTAGGTGGGTGGGGAGTCAAACAGTGTCCTGCTGTCTCTCACTAGCATATCACCGCACTGACCTGCTCCCGCTCTCTCTCTCTCTCTCCTCATTTGCATTCCACATGCTGCTCTGTGCAAAAAAATAAAACAAAATGCAGTTTGCAAGGAGTGCGATACACACAGGAGAGAGGACAGTACAGCAACAACAATACAAATGTTCCCTGTAAGCTGACTGCACTGAAACTGGCAGCCAGCGAGACAGAGAGAGAGAGAGAGAGAGAGAGAAAGAGAGAGAAAACACACACACATATTCTCTGTTCAAGGCTGCCATTCCATGTTCTGCTCTCTGTGTCACTAACTGTGCTGACAGAGCTACCTACATGCAGGATATGGCAGTCATCCAGAAGAGGTGGAAGGGAACAAAACACCATGCTGTGTGATGTGCAGAGACTGCCACACTGCTGGATGCCTCATCTTTGATGCAAGACATTCAGGAAAGCAATGGGGATGTAAAGCCTGGGGACCTAACTGTGCGGTGGGTGCATGGAGATCCATGAGGGCGGTGGGTGGATGCACAGACATCTCTGCCAAGAATCCTGATAGTATGAGGTGTTACAAAACAATGGGACATAAACACTGAGGACAGCACTGTGTGGTCGTAGCATGGAGATAACACTGGAGACCGCACTTGTGATTGGAGCATGGAGATCTGCGGGGTGGGTGGGTGGGGGCTATCCACACACATCCCTGCCAAGAATAATGATACTATGGGGTGTAACTGCACAGAGACCCCTGTTAATAGAGTGCTACTAGGTGACAATACAACTAACACTTTGATACTGCCGTCAACACGTAACACCTGCCACTTTGTAGCGCTCAGTAATATCTCTTACACTGCTGTACTCACTAAGCTTGGTCTGCAAATGGCTGACATTCACATAAGATAGAAAAAAAAGAGCAGTTTTGCCCAGTGATGCTGCAGAGAGCTCACCAGATCACACCAAATGTGCCGATAAGTAGGCATTAATGCACATAATATTTGGACACAAAACAGCTAATATTTCTCATTATAACATGGGTAGGGACAGGCTGCCAGTGTGTTTCAGCAGAGTCAGCTTACGGGAAAGATTTGTATTGTCATCATATACATGAGAGACCCATTGCACTGTACCCCAGAGAGGCAGCACAGATTTGGGAGAGGGAGAGGGAGAGACAGTTGTTATTGAGGCTATTTAGGCATTTAATCTTGGTGTGCAATATGTAGCAGACAGACAGACGGTGCTCCCCTGCTTGGATTGCCAGCACAGGGTGTCCTGCTTACCCGCTCACTCTGCACTGAGTCCTTTCTGTGTGTAAGAATGGAGCATGGCATGGTACAAATAATATTTCTTGTAAATGCTGATCAGGTACAGCAAAATGCATTGCTTACTGTGCTGATACAGAGGGGTAGCTTGACAGCCAAGTGTCAGAGTGAGTTTCTCAGTACTGTGGGTGTAGAGGGGAGCTACAGTAAGAGTGTTAGACAATGTAGCAGACACCGTTATGCACAAGAAATGTGACAGATCATCTCAGTGGTGTATCTCTGACATTTCTTTTTTTTTTACTTTCTATTTATTTTAATTAATTTATTTATTTATTAAATTTTGGTGACCGGGTAAGCCCACTGGGCCCCGGAGGTCTCTTTTTCAGGGGCGACCCAGGAAATTACATAACGAAATTACTTAACATGAGAGACAAATACAGCGTTAGTTCAGTCAACAGGAACCACTCCAATACAGTTATGGGAACAGTACAGAAGCATAGCAGGCCAAGCGGAATACATAGGTTGTTTAGTAGTGTCAACAATGTACAAGTATTAGCAGTTTGGCCTTGAGTATGGACAGTGGTGGAGGAATAGGATCTGGTAAGTCATTTGTCTCCAGGTTCCTGTCAGGGACCAGTGCAACGGCAGGATCTGGAGACTGATAGGTGGGCCTTAAGCGTAGTGCAAATGTTTTTGATAGTGGGGGCTTCCAGCACCCCAGGAGGGGGAGCTGATTCGACAGTGTTGGAGCAGTGAGGGCAAATGACCTACTGCCCATCTTAGTTCTAACCCTGGGGACATCAAGAAGAGTACGGCCAGTAGAACGTTGTTGTCAGTGGTTGGCCTTCAGAGCAACGAGGCCAGAGAGGCTGGGGGGGTCAGGCTGACTAACTTGTATGCTAGACAGAGCAGGGGGTATTGGAGGCACGCTTCCAGTGAGGGCCAGTTTAGGAGGGATAGGGAGTCGCAGTGGTGATCCCTATGGTTGGCCTTTGAGGCAAAGCGAGACACCTTGTTATAGAGTACCTGAAGTCTGTTCCTCTCCACCTTTCCCAGCCTTTCCACAACTGGGGCAGCATATGTGAGAGTCGGGAGGAGGACGCTGGTGGCGATTGAGATTCTGGCTTCTGGTATGAGCTGGTCTTTTAGATGGTAGAGGGTTCACAGTTTCCCATGTAGGGTTTTGGTGACCGAGTCCACATGGTTCCTCAGGGTGAAGCCCTGGTCCAAGGTAAGTCCGAGGTATTTCAGGGAGGGCTCTACTTCTAAGTTATTGCCAGATGCAGTGGTGAGGTGTAGGTGCTGTGTTCCGTCCTGACCAAGGGATCTAGGGCTGAACAGCATTGCCTTGGTTTTGGACATATTGAGGACCATTGTGTTCTCAGTGAATCAGTGCTCCAGTGACTGGAGGTCATCCTGGAGTAGGGGGCTAAGGTGTCTTAGGTTAGTGGTGGCCCCGTAAATGACTGCGTCGTCAGCATACTGGATGATGGAGCTCCCGCCGCAGTGGTCCGATAGTTCATTTGTGAACAGGGAGAAGAGGAGGGGGCCTAGTATTGACCCTTGAGGCACCCCTTCTTTTAGTGGAAGTGGCCCAGATATGGTGTCCTTCCACTTTACCCACTGTGTGTGGCCGGTCAGATAACTCTCAAACCGCTTTAGGGTGTGGCAGTCAAGGCCTGTGTTGCTTAGCTTAGTGAGTAGGAGGTTGTGGTGGACCAGGTCAAAAGCCTTGGAAAGGTCTATGAAGACCGCACCAGTGGGGGTGCCCTTGTCTAGGTCGCGGAGAACTTCTGTTGCAAATTTGGTCAGAGCTGTGTCTGTCCCGTGGCTGGTTCTGAAGCAGTGCTGGGAGGGAGACAGGATTTCATGGGCCTCTAAGTAGTCACGTAGTTGCCTGTAGATCAGTTTTTCCTGGATTTTAGACTGGATGTAGAGCAAGGAGATTGGTCTGTAGTTGCCAATAGACTCCCAGTGGCCACCCTTGTGGATCGGGACCACGTGGGCTTGTTTCCACTGTGTGGGGACAGCACCCTCCTTCACTGAGCAGTTGATAAGCCAGGATAGGGGTCTGGCCAGGGCCGGAGCCCCGTCCTTCAGCAGCTTGGGGTGAATCCCGATGGGTCCCCCAGACCCAGAGGTTTTTAGAGCTTTAAGTTGTACTAGCACCTCTTTAGGCTTGACAAGCACCAGAGTGTGTTAATCCCCAGTAACAGCACACCCTGGAGTGGGTTAGTGTACTTATAACATGGGTTCTCTCACACCAGAGCTATGCTTCTTCGGGAGACACCTGGTTACAACCCCACAACTTGCCTTACCTGAATCCCCAGGAGTTCCTCCCATAGATCCATGGCTATACTCCCCCAGGCGGGTATGGGACAGGACTCCAACGTCCCGATGCATCAATGTCTCGTCGGGTCCCCCGGTGGTCAGGCAGGCAGTCGTCATTAGGGTCGGTATTGGTGCTCCATCTGCCCATGCTCCGGCGGTGTTTTTCCTCCTTTTTTCTTAGGAAGTGGCCGGGGCCCTGACATCAAGGTGTTCCGCTAACGACCGCCACTCCCAGCCCTCTTTTTATGTGCTCCTGCACGTGCTGTTCCTCTGACCTCCGCCAGAGGCCAGCCAAGCACTGAGCAAATGCCCCCCTCCCTCCCAGGAGAGGAGAGCTGTCCCTCGGATGTTCGATTCTCTCCCTCCCCTGTCGACCCCCGATGGCCCAGGCTCATTCCTGAACCCGGGTCGCTGGCGTGATGCGAGGTGTGGCATCCAGCATCTCAACCCTCAGTGCCACCGGGCCAGCTGTTGTATCTTTGACATTTCTATGTGCGTAACAGCAATACAGTATGCATTATTTGTTAGGGACTGTTTTGCAAGGTGGAAGGATATAGTACCTTTTTAGGTATTTAATCAGCAAAAAACATGTTGTTCAATATTTGTTTTTTTTTAACATAACCCATGTTATAAGCGCACTAACCCACTCCAGGGTGTGCTGTTATTGGGGATTAATGCACACCCAGGTGCTGTGAGGACACTCGGCCTGCAGCCTCATGCCTCACAACACTCCCAGATGTGCGTTAATCCCCAATAACAGCACACCCTGGAGTGGGTTATTGCTTACTTAGCTCTGTATTATTTATCCCCAGTATTTACTACTGAGATCATATGCATGAAAGCAAGATAGTTGTTCCTTGAGGGTTCATTAGCTCCTGTTGCTTCTTCCCAACCTGATGTCATAATACTCTGCTTTTGACATCACAGTTATACCCATGACAATAGACTGTGATGACACAACAGTGCATTATAATTTCAAGTAGGGAATATGTTATACATTTAAATGAACTCTAAGGGAAGAAGATGTTGTTTTTGTGAGAATTTCTTCATTAATAAATGATGGAGGGGAGAAATCTATACCAGACATATGAAATACAAGCTGAACTGTATCTGAATATTATGTTTTTCAATGTTTTCCCAAAGGCGTCGACAGCTCTTTAAGGGTGGTTTAAAAGAGTCATCCAGATTAGTGAGCACCTTTTAAGGCAGCACTTGAAGATGTTGCTAGGAGTGATGTACCCTTTTCAAACAATCAGGAGTACAGTAGGTGGAGCAGCTTGATTGCGAATTTGTTTGGTGCTAATTGCTAAGCCAGTGTTTCTGAGGAAGGCAGCAATAATGCTCATCTTAAGCCTCGTTTGCACCACTGTCTTTATAGTGCATCAACTCATGTGCGCTGCAAAGATGGTGGTGTGGATACTCACCGCATCACCATAAGTGTGCTCCAGCTCCAGTTTTTAGTCCAGTGGAAAAGAAGGGATGTGTACTGGATTGAGCGCATTACCCTACGGTGTGAATGACCGATGCACTCGATCTGGTGCGATCCCCTGTTTCCCTGCCATGAATCACTGCGGATGTCAAGCCCCCAGATACTCCTCTTGGCATGATCTGCGGTGCATCAAGCTTGGGAGTATAAACAGAAAATTGCGGAGCAAGTCACAGCACAGCGGGAAGGCAATAGATCAGTAAGTGAAGCACTGCTGCTGTGTAAACAGTGCTTTAGCAGCATCAGAGGAGAGCAAGTACTGTGATGCAGTCAAGTAACTGCTTCAGCTGAGTATGCAAATGGTTGAGCCTTATGAATGTAGGAGACACAGTAGGTATCAGGGATCGAACATCAAGAGTTAAACCCCTCTGTCAATAAAATAATAACAGAAATGTGGTTAAGGGGACAGACTAATTATCACATTGGTAATCAAAAAAAACTGTAGTTTCTTCAATGATACAGCTGGGAAGGGGAACTAGACAGGGTTGCCCACTTTCCCCCTTACTGTTTGCCATATACATTGAGCCATTGGCTGAAGCTATAAGGCAACATCCTAATATTCAGGGGGTCCCTTTAGGAGGGAGGGATTTTACTATATCATTATATGCAGATGATGTAATACTAAAACTCCTAGAACCTGAAAAGTCCATTCCTGCTACTTTACCAGTGATAGATAAGTTTTCAGAAATAGCTGGATACAAAATAAATATACAAAAAACAGAGTTATTATATTTAAATTTCACCCCCTCTTAATCTCTGAAGAACCAGATCCCTCTGAAATGGAGAAATAATAAGATTAAATATTTGGGTGTAAATATTCCAGAAACTGGAACATTTAGAACAGTTTAATTTAGAGCCTCTATCGATAGAAATAGAGAATTTAGTTGGGAACTGGACACATCAGGTATTATCTTTTTCTGCTCGAATACAAGCTACTCGGATGACCTTATTTCCTCAGATATTATATTATTTCCAGACTTTACCGATTATTCCATCACAATTCTACTTTGCATCCTGGGCTAGAATTTTTTCGAAGTTTGTATGGGCTGGGCAGCAGCCAAGGGTCAGATGGTCTTTGTTACAGTTACCAGTGGCAAAGGGAGGTTGTAATCTTCCAAACCTTAGAGATTACCATAAGGCAGTAACATGTAAAATAGTGATGACATGGCTGAATCCTCAGGTAGAGAAACCATGGAAATTTATTGAATTTATACTAAATGATCTAGTAAACATTATCACTATTATATTTGCCCCCCAAAATTCTTATCCACAGTTACAAAACTTTACATTTGTAACCCGTTATACGTTAAAGGCTTGGTATGAGATAAGGGTGTCTACCACATTAACTGAAGTTTTTGGTTATTTTAAACTAATAGGTACAGAAAGTGTATCTTTGGAGATGGGTGCTGTTCGGGTCCATCAAGAATGGCAGAAAAAAGGTCTGCTTTTGTTATATCAGTACCTAGATGTGAATGGAGTACTGCCTTTTGCCACACTACAGGCAAAATATCAATTTCCCCATACATATCATTATAGATATTTACAGATTTGGACATTTATACAGAAAGAATTAACATTAAATACTCTGCCCTCTCTCATACCTATGTTGATGTCCCTTTTTAGGGACGCTATAGAAGGCAGGGAACAAATTCATCTAATTGGACAAATATATAAAGCAATAAGAGATTTTTGGAAGGAATCTACTGAGGATATCTTAGGGGGATGGAATAAAGAATTAGGGACTCAGATAACTTATGAGAAATGGTTGGAACCTATTCCTCACTCGATGAGAGTATCACAGTCATCATACTGGTCAGAATATGTATATGGAAATGTCATAGTAGATATTTTTATACCCCTGACAAAATTGCTAAATTTGTATCTATGGGGCATGGCCTTTGTTGGAGAGAATGTGGAGAAAAAATGGCAAATATAACACACATTTTTTATGCTTGTCTGAAAGTTACCCAATACTGGTTAGACATAGAAAAGAGCATACAAAATATTGTGGGACCAGAAATTAAATTATCCAATCAGATGATTCTGTTTTATATTGGGGAAGACGGAAAAGTTCCACCAAGTAGAAATAAGTTATACCTGTACCTGGCAGCAGCTAAAAAGGTTATAACTTGCCTATGGCGAACGGCTAAAGTACCCTCCCTCTCTGATTGGCATTCATTGATGACTGAGATATACTATCTAGAGAGAATAGTAGCTTCTAGAGCTAGAAGGCGGTCACAATTTGAGCTCCAATGGAGGCCATGGTTTTCTATATCTCACCTCTGGATGAAACATTTGTTCCCTGATAGAGCTATTTGAAAGTGACCAATTTTTGTAGGATATGAATTTTGATCTAGCGTCATTTGGTATATAACAGAATGATGTAGAAACATGAATTACCAACCTGAAGAACATTCTATGTATTGTAAGACAAAAGAGCAATACTGTATAGATGTACTCCTGCTGTCATATAAATATATATATATATATATATAAAAACTCTATAAAAAACAATAAAAAATAAAGAATATTAAAAAAAAACTGTAGTTTGAACTGTGAAAGCAACTAGGTGAAAAGAACAATGAGTGGGGTCAAATGAGGCTAGAGTAGAATTATAGCCCTTCTCACCATGTCTATTTGTCAGATAGAACCTGTGATGTTTTACTTTCTTTTCAGACTAAAGTGTGAGGTAGGTTAAGATTCTACAGAAAGCAGTGGGAGAGCCAGGATTATACTGAAGCCTTTTCATGACAGTGATACTATCAGAGCATGAGAGGGTCATTTTGCTCATCAAGTCAACATTGCCAGAGACAGTGAAGCTTAGAAAAAATGAAATGAACATAAATCAAGTCCAAATGTGTCTCTTTGGCTACTATTAGCGTATTCCAAGGATGGACCTCCTTGCAAGGGAGATCCTCTGCAGAAAACATTAATAACTTCTGAAATCAATGGATTACAATCAAGTGGAAGAGTCTGATATTCCAGTGGAATAACCATTAGACTGTAGGCGAGTTAACATGCACAAGACTGCATATTTAGCATAGGGATTCTCTATGCATAGGACTGTTCACATGTGTTTAGGATGTCAGGAATGCCATCCTTAAAACCCAGTGCAGGACAAGTATGCAGCTACTGTATCTTTCCTCCTGAATGAGTTCTTCCAAAGTTGCTCAAGTTAAGAGGTAATCATGAAGACTACTGGGGTATTAAAAAGGAAAAAGAAAAGAAAAAGATTATAACATTAAATAAGGCAGGGAAAAACTAGAAAGCAGAAACTGGGTTAAACCCTTATACTTAGCGTCACCTGGGGGAGTCACATGATGCTCGCTTCATGCTAGACGAACTTTGGGTGAGACTCGGTCAGTCCGTATTAATATTAGCTTTTTTCCCCCAACAGTTTGTGTCTAAAAGCGACACATTTTTACTTAGGTGGTTTACTTTTTGTGGCAAAAGCATGGATTTTGCTGCATAAGTCACAGAACCAGCGCCGATGGCAACCGAAACCTCAAAGAGTGTGCCTGAAGCTGAGAGGCCTATTGTTCCCTTAGCCCTTGAACCCAAATGGCCTTGGAGGAGCTCCTCGCCTACTACATCTTCAGCTGCTGCACCGCAAGAACTCACAATGGAGAATTTTCTCACAGAGCTTACCAACATAAAAACAGCAGTCTATGATTTAATTGCAGCATTCCCATTGGTTAAACCGGCTCTTCAGGCATTATCAACACAAATGTTCGATGCCAAAGTGTGAATTAGTTCATTAGAAGATCGACAGGCCAAGACAGCCCCTGATGTCATTCAGCTCTGCCATACAGGAGCTAGATTGAATGACAAGGTGGAAAATGTAGAGGGTCGGTCTTGAAGAAACAACCTAGTGCACCTTGGTCCCAGAAAATGAGGGGTCCCAACCCAGTATAATTTATACAGACATGTTGTACCAAAGTTGCAGGGCTCTCCCCGAATGGACTCAGTTATATTGGGGAGAGGGCACATTGAGCTCTACCACTGAAACCAGCCCCAGGAGAAAAACCCAGACCCCTAATTTTCTGGCTGTTAAACTACCTGGATAGGGTCTATATTCTTAAACAAGTCCAAGCACTACAGTCATTGCAATGGGGGGGAGGGGGTCATCGGCTCTGGATGGTGCAAGAGTTACCTTTACCGGTTCATCAGAAATGAGCAGAATATAAGGATATTAAATTTAAACTTTGGGCAGCACATATAAAGCACACAATGATTTACCCTGCCTGTGTCGAAGTGACCACTGATTCAGGAATTAATCACTTTGACTTGGCGACACAAGCTCAGCAAGAATTACTGAAATTGTTCCTGAATCTATTTAGTCTGAAATCATTTGGCGAGCTGCACATTTTATTCTCTATATATTCTTGCAATTTAGCCCTAGTGCTTGTCACAGATCCACTCTGGTTCCATGTAATAACAGCGACCGAAAAACAGCGATCACTATCATTGTGAATGTAAATTGCCAAAAAGCATTTCGGCAACATACAATACTCAGCAACCCGACTTCTGGTCAAATAAAGTTTTCTTTGGAGGAGCTTGTGCCCCTGCACCCCTCCTGGGGAAACACACCCTCCTGCACCTTCTTACTTAGGATTCTAAACTCCAGGGGTGCATGTCGAGAGGATGAAATTCTGTGGCAATGGAAAAAAACAAACAGCCACAAGCAGCGACAAAATCAGTATCCCCGAGCAGGTCCTGAACCCAGTGCCTACTGCACCGTAGCCAGCCACCCTCACCACCACACCACAGGGCTGGCTCAGTTGCAGCAGGCTCACCTCCCCTTCTAAACCCTCCTTCCTATCCCTCCTCTACAGCTCCCCATCCCTCCCCTTCTGGTCGCTCTAGGTGCTATACCATCGGTACCCTTACAGGGTAGCTGATGATGATAGCACTATAAATGAGCTGCTGTTTCTACAGTCACTCATTTATAAGCGCTATCATCACGGGCTACCACCCACTCCTGGGTCAGGCCCTCTGCTCCCACAGTGCCCAACCTTGAAGTGCGATTTGTGATCAAGAGACAAACAGGGACACCATCCTGTTTGTTCTGGGTCTGAGCAAACTATCAGTTTTGAGTCATGGGATCAATTATGAGCCCTTTTTAGCTAGTACACCCAGGTAACAGGTCCAAATATTACACTGTCTTTGGGTAAAGCAGTGCAATACTTGACCCAGGGGGCATACAACCAACCTGGTTCACAACCCCCTGCCGACTCAATTGAGATGCTGGTATTTTCTTACCTTGCTGGATCTTTACACAGATCCTTGTTAGCATGGCACACTAAGAAACTTAACAGTTATGTCAAAATTATCAATACTGTTCCACCATTCACACTCAAAATGAGAAAATGTCTCAGCAGGTTACAGGACCTCCTTGTGAATGAGCTTGCTCAATGGAGTTTTCCTGCAATAAACTTGAAATAAACTTGAACTTGAAAATTAAAAATGGTAAATAAATACGGTACATAAAACAAACATATATGTATTAAGATTACAGTCAGAAATAAATGGACAATTACAAAAAAAAAAAAGTGCCTTGTAACTGAATTAACTAATTCAAGCTCAGTTTTCAATTGGCAAAGGTTCACACTTGAATTACCGGTCTTGGCAGAAGTGGTCTCTTTTGAGTCCAGGAACAAAGCATCCCTTAGAAGTCCAGAACAAAAGTATTGGTTCTTTCAGCCAGCTTCATTAATATCAAAAAGGCCAGAATGTCCCTCCCATCCTGTGATGTTACTGGGCTGCCAGTATGAGGTCCCACTCAGTTCTACATACTTAATTTATAACATGCAACTGCATAGGTAAAACAGGTCAGATTACTACTTGATTAGAATCTGCAAAAACAGCAATATTTTTAATTATAACAAGACAGGCTGTCTTCATCAGAGTATGGTTTTATGGCAGGTTACAATATCCCTTTGATCTTCCAGAGAAACATCCTGGAAACACTTCTCATATTAGGCTGATTTTTCACAGAGGTCTATCAGAAACAGCTTTCTTGTTAAGTTACTGGGATCCAAAATATCCTCTAAAAATGAGATACCTGCATTTTTCCAACATGACCACATTATGCAGTTGCCTTCTAATTTCATTAATGGGTTCCCCCATAATGGACAATGAGGTGACGTTTTGGAGACCAATCTAGTGAGGAGGCCACTGAGTTCCAGGAACTATATATCTGGCTTAATACAGGATTGGAAGCAAACTTTTTGGAGGTATTGGAAAAAAGAACAATTCTTGGATGGCTACCCTTTAGAATATTATTTTCCACAGATACCCACACTGGGATGTCATGGTTTTCATTTAAGCAGAGTGATTTAATACATTGTGCCGCAATAAAAGCATCATGCCTCAGTTTGAAATCTGGTAGGCCGAAGCCTTCTTTCAATTTATGTTGTTGGAGCTTACTTAAGGAAATCCTTGGTGTTTTGTCCTCCCACAAGAATTTCCTGATTAAGGTGTAAACCTTGTTAAAGTAGATTCTAGGAATCTTAATAAGTAGATGTTGTAGAAAGTAATAAATCACTGGGGCTAACATCATATTAAAAGCTTGGATTTTTCCCCATAAGAACAAACATATTTTTCCCTACCTAATAAAATCTGTTGTCATTCTTTCTAGAATAAATGTGAAATTATTTGGAATGATTTGGGATATAGAAGGGAAAATAAGTATACCAAGAAATTTAATGTTGTGAGTCGCAGTTTTAATATTATACAGATCAAAAATAGATTTGTTAAAGATTTTTGTCAGTGGAAGAGCCTCAGATTTCTCAAAGTTAATCTTGGTACCGGAGAAAATGGAAAATTCCTGAAAAATTTTAAATATTTGAGGAATAGTAGTCTGTGGGCTCGTTATGGAAAGCAGAATGTCATCTGCATAGGCTGAGATTTTTTGTTCCTTCCCTATGCTCAAATCTCTTTGAAATTTAAACTACCTAGGACTGAATTCTATAATTATTTAAAACTTAGAGAAGTTCTAAACCTGATGGGTGCACCTTGTTCCCAACTTCATCACTTAGATAAAATCTGCTGTACTAATGGTGGCCATAAAAAAATATATTCTCTAATCTTAGATTCATGCCATTATCCAGTCTTAACACTTTTGGACAGCTGGCAACAGGAATTAAATTCTCCAATTTCACCTGAAGAATGGCAAACAATGTGGAAAATGATCTTAAAGGCTTGCAGAGAGCCTAAGGGCAGACTTACACATTACAAGACAACACACAGATGGTATTATACACCCAGCAGGATGACTAAGCTTGGTATAGCCACCGCAGATATATGTTAGAGATGTTTATAGGAAAAGGGCACGCTTTCCCATGTTCTATGGTTATGCTCTAGTATTTGTCCCTTTTTGGGATGACATGCTAGCATTATGCAGTAAGGTTCTTGGTTATACAGTTAAGTGTTCAGCTAAATTTGCAATACTTGGTATCTGCTCTGAATTCACTGATCTAACTGAATATCAGAAGTTATGGCTGATTGGGCTTTTGTCACAGCAAAAAATGTAATCCTCAGACATTGGAACAGTCAAACAATTCCAACACTTAAAGAATGGATGCAAGACTTGTCTACTAGAGCCAGTTATGAAAGGGTTGCCTATGTAAATATAAATCATTACAATATCCCTTTGATATTCCAGAAAAAACATCCTGAAAACACTTCTCATATTAGGCTGAATTTTCACAGAGGTCTATCAGAAATGGCTTCCTTCTTGGTATGCTGTAAAATGTAACATTTTATGACTGGTTGCCTAGGTTCAAAGTAGTGACTTGTTATAACCTAGTTTTTATAACAGTCTCAGGAAGTTTAGCAGATAAGTGTTAGTTTTTCTACAAGCCAGCTGTGCCCTTTAGGTTAGCAAGAGGGCAGAACATTTTTTCCTTTAAAAAAAATCCAATATCCCATGATGCCTTGTGCTGACTGCCATGTTTCACAAGCAGAAATTCAAAAGAAACAAATATTTATAGCAAAAATATAATACAAATAATAACAGGCAAGTGGCTATTGCCACTGTGCTGAGCAGGACACACTGTATTAATTTCACCTTGTGGCCAAGTTGTCTCTGTTCAGAGACTTGGTGTTCACTATGAGTAACCTTCTAGAACCTTCTGCTGAATGTGGACAGACTTCTTTGTGACTGTGCCACTCTCGTATTTTCTCTTAATTATTTTTCTTTTGCCATTTAATAGTCTGGTTCTAAATTAATGAATGGTGATTCATTTTCAGATGGTTGATACTGGACTGAAAACATTTAGAACAGGTCGCTGTACAGAATCCTTATTTCGGGATTGGCTATACAACATATGATATCGCTGTTAGTCCGATATCTGCTTGAGACCTGAGTTTCTTTTACATGGTTTGTTCTGAGAAGGTTCTCCGGTTTGGAGTTTATTTTACTTTATGTACAAAGATAGTTATTGCACTATGCGGAATTCTCTTTTTGATATGACGTTCAAACAACGATTACCTATTCACCTAATCTACTGTATATTATTTTATAAAATGAAGTGTGCATGAACACTGCCCGATTAACTGCCTCCACCTTTTTCCTTTTTTCAGCTGCATTTTATATGACACCAGTTATTATACTTAGCTGATTGAAACTGAGACAGTTTTTTTTAGCTGTATACTATAGATACGGTAGCAGTTCATATTTTTTACTTTTTTGAATATCGGATTCTTCGGCTGAATGTCTTTATTGATATCACCTTTGAACCTGGCTTTTTCATTTTGTTCAAATTAAGGTTAAGTATTACAGCTGCTGGATTCTCATTATTAGCTGCTATTATTATTATCTACGTGTAAGCCCAGCAGACTAGCTTAATTTTGTGGAGCTAATGTGATGCTTAAGGGGCCTGTATTACTTTTCCAACCCGTAGGAGAAGGTCCTGATGTCGAGCCGCCAGTGGAAGGGGGTAGTGACCAGTAGTGCTCATTCCTCCAGTGGGGCTGAGGATGGAGAATGGAGCATGTTTATTATTTTGTGGGGTGCCTATGTGCTCTTAATCTTCCATTTCTACTTTTTTATATTTTCTCATTTTCTTTTCCTCCATTACACTTTTACTTTGCTTCTGAACAGGCATTCTACCCTGTGCAACATGTTGTTTAGGATCACCATGCACAGAGTTGGTCCTAGCTCCCTGTTTGGTGGACATTAAGCTTTGGAAAATGTGTGCTTGTCAAACGGTTTTGGAGTGGTGGCAAAGTTAAGGTCCAGCATTTATTGGGGGAGATAACTGTATCAGCTGTTTAAATTGCCTGATCTATGTAAAAAAGTAATTTGGCAGTGCAGAGGCAGGGCGCCTATCTGCGATGCCAATGACCCAAGTTCAGGAATGGACTTGGGATATCGGAGGTCCGGCCAGGGGGAGAAGGATTGAGCATCCGGGGACCACTCTCCTTCTCTAGGGGGAAGGGTAGAGTGTCCGGCACACCATGAACCTATGGCAGAGGCTGGGGGAATCACTGTGCCAGCGCCATCATTTGTGGGGGCAGGGTGGATGCAGGATATCATTGCATGTCCCCACCCCCAAGGATAAGCATATTAAAAAAAAAAATTCTGGCCCCTGTTCATGATGCCCCCACCTCTGCCGCCACTCCTGTTGCAGCTTAAAGTCCAGTGGGGGGGGAGCCAGGGCTAGAGACTGTGTTCTTAGGGAAGGGGTGACCACATGGCAGCCCCATCCAGGAGGTAAGCCTGTGCATGGAGGGGTGGCGTACGGGGTGGGGGATCAAAGCCTGGGGGAACTGGGCAAAAAAAAAAGAAAAGAATGTGGCTAGTCTTGGTGGCTGGAATTGGTACCTGGGGCCCCATTTCCAGCGGATGCTGCTACTATAAATGTCTGAACTGTTGGCTCCCCCCTCACCATTAATTATCACCCGCTGTACTCTATAGAACCGTAGTGTGGCCGCTGATATCCATCCTTGCCCATGATACTTGTGCTAATATCTGATAGCCTGTTCTTGTTTCACTTTAATCCTTTCCTGCTTTTCTCTGACTGGACACCCTGGTTTAATTAAAATTAAAATGAGGTTCTCTGGCTATACATGCCTCTCTCCTGCTGATCAGACCCTATATAAGATGATGGAAGGGCACACTTTAGCCGCCCCTACCCCGATGGGTCTGATGTGGAGTTCATTCTCCTTTCTTATGAGGCCCCCCCCCCCCTTACTGTGACTTTTGTTTTTTTTACTGGTCTAATACAAGGCATAACCCCTTTTTTTATTATTGTGGTCTGCTTTTAATTGTGCCACGTAATGTGGCGAATGCAAAACATCGAGCCCAAAGTACTGTGAACAGAAAATGGCAAGTACCAGAATGGCAAAAACAGTTTTCCCTTACCCTGAGGTGCTGTGACCTTGAAGTTAAATATTAAATAAAGGGGGGGTTGGGGGGACAAAACCCCCTGCAAGGGGTGTGCGTGGGGGATGAAGCCCCACCCGCAGAAAAAGCACAGTTGCTGTTCTGGTCCTTGCTGTTATCCGTTTGCTGATATGGGCTCACTCTTTTTGATTCACCCATATCACATGGAACCACTTTTAATTGTTCTATGATTTAATTTTATATTATCCATTGCTTGTTAACTCCTTGATAATAACTTGTCTGTTGGCGAGCCTGTTAGATGGTTGGGGGAAAAGATTCTGTATTGCCGTCCTATCTTGTTTATTGTTCCCCTATATGTTATAGAATTATTTCTATATATTCATCACAAATGGGCTTCCTAATAATAGTTGAAGACATTTGCTAGTGTTTTTTTCTTATTTTTTTCTTACAGGTTACACGTTGGGAAAGTGAGTTAGATAGTAACAACATTATTGGTCCTGGGGAGCTCCCCAGTGGCCAGCATTCATGGGCCAGCCCATAGTGGGTGGGGGTTACCCTATTTTTATAGGGTATCAGAGATTATTAATTTTGGAGGTTTTTAGTTCTTGATGGATATGTTTGATGATTTACTTGGGGGGTGGAGGATAGAGGGATTTTTTCTTATTGTATTGGTGGTGGTGGTAGGGGGGTTATCTGCAATCCACAAAGAGCTGCATTAAGTTTTATTGTTGGGGGCTATTTTTGTCTGTTATTGAGTAACTGGCCAGAATAGGAACTCAATGGCATGTGACTACTTGGAAGATTAAAGGAGGGCAATCTCGAGTCAAATGACAAGCCATACTCAGGCATTTAAAAACATTTAACACTCATATAGCTTTGCTTCAGGAGACCCATCTCCTGACTAAAGATGTTACTTTATTTCATAGACTTTGGATAGGACAGGCATATGGAGCTGGAAATAGTAGCAACCGAAGGGGTGTGGTAATAGTAATACATAAGTCCCTCCCCTTTTCTTATGAATCTGAGATACAAGATCAGGAAGGTAGATATATTTTCATCCAGGGTCATCTAGGTCCTACAAAGATTGTCATAGGATCAGTGTACGGACTCTATTTATTTATGCCTTTGATAACCGGGTCAAGTGCTCTGATCCAGTGGACCATTTACAAGCATGACCTGGGCCAAAAGGCACGAGAGACAAAGCAATACAAGTTAGCTGGTACAGAACATAGTCAGTTAACAGCAAATTAGCGTAGAAATGTAATGGCATAGGCAAGCACAGTGGTACAATTCATATATACAGTATACAAGTATAAGTCATACATGGGTAATGGTAAGCAAGGAAAATCAAACCACAATTGCCCTCCCCTCCCACATGAAGCAATAGTCTCAGACTAGGTGATAACCCATCAATAGCAGGAAGGAAGGTTAGTCGTAAGGTCAAGGGAAAACCTAATAGTGATATGCCTGACTTTTTTGCCAGATTAACCAATGTTTTGGCCCCATTTGCGCACCTTCCTTGGATATTGGGCAGGGATTGGAACATAGTACTAGTAAATGATTTGGACAGAACCTATAGGTTGAAGTCCAGTCTATTGCCAGTCCAACATGGCCTCCGAAACTTTATTGATGATTCCGGTTTGGTGTACCCCTGGCGCACTCTTAATTCTGGGTCTAAGGAATATACCTTCTACAAACACCCACATAATTCATATTCCAGACTAGATTATTTCTTACTCACTACCCCTCTACTGTCAACAGTGTATGGATGTCAGATAGAAGCTATGGTCATTTCAGACCATGCCCCAGTTAAGCTCATCATTGACCTCACATATCATACTGACAGAGATCTAGTTATTTATTTTATTTATTTGTATTTCGGATGACATCTTTGAGCCGAGGGCTATTTCACAAAGGTTCCATTTCAAGGCAATAAGGACAATAAGGTACAAACATAACATGATCATTACAATGGAACTTATAAAAAAAAAAAAAAGACAAGTAAGGTTACAATAATAGCAGCCAAAGGCATTGTCAAGGAATTGTGTTGCGAGTTAATTATACAGTACAAGTCATAGGCGACTCAGTGAAGCTTTGCTAGGAGTGGGTTAGTGGGAAAAGAGAAAGAAGAGTAGTGGTGAGAGGGTGGTATGGGAGAGAGAGGGAGGAGAGGAGAAATAGGGAGGGTATTGCGTTGGGTATGTGGTACATGGGAAATAGCAAGGGAGGAGGAATGGGGGGGATGAAAAGGAAGAGGAGACAGATTCATCCTGTACCCAGTAATGGAGGTTAGGAGAGGAGGAGGAGCTGAGGCAGTGAGGAGGGATGCTTGAGGGTAGTATGCCTGGAGGGGATTATAAGAAGCAATCACAGAAGGCACTAGCCACGAGGTGTTGACATAGTTTACACTTAAAAGCACCAATCATGGCAATGTTGGAGATTTCTGTAGGTAGCAAGTTGAACTAGGTGGAGGCTCTGACAAGGTAGGAATGCTGAGCTTGAGAGGTCCGGCAGTGAGGTATTGTAAAGGTTAGACTGTCCGATCTTCTAGTTAGGTGGCGGACACGCTGCGGGGTCAGTATTGATTGGACTTCAGGGGGCATGAGGCCCAGTGATGTCTTCTTAGCTAAGATGCCGGTCTGGTACTTTAGCCTGCTGGATAGCTGGAGCCAGTTAGCCTGCTCATAAATGTCACATGTGTGAGAAAGGCAGGCAGCTGAAATAAGGAGTCTACATGCCTTATTAAGGGCTACAGCTATGCGCCAGAGTGCAGTATCAGTAGTGGATCCATTGATAATGAGCCCATAGTCAATAGTTGAGATAACAGAGCTCTGGATAGCGAGGTTCAAGGCTTCAGCTGTTAGGCAATGTTTATGCTTGTACAGTAGCCCTATGTGGGAGTTCACAGTTTTAGCGATATTGTCAATGTGTTTGGTATACGAGAGGGAGCAGTCAAGGGTCAGGCCCAGATATTTAAACATATCCACCTGCTTAAGGGCGACGTCTTCATGGTCCTTGTACTTGTTGTGGGTTCCATGGAACAACATTGTTTTAGTTTTTTTGTGGTTAAGGATGAGTTTATGTAAGCAAAACCAGTCTTCCACTTCTGTGAAACTTTTCTGTAGTTAAGACTGAAGGGAGGTGGGGTCAATGTGGCAAGTGAAGATTACTGCATCATCTGCATACAGTAACATTCTGTCAGGAGGCAGGGAGATTGTTCAGAAATATGCTGAATAATAAAGGACCCAGGATAGAACCTTGGGGTACTCCAGAGTGGATTGGTAGGGATGACGAGAGGAATTCACCAACCCTGAACTGTTGGGTCTGGTTACTGAGATAGCTTTGAAACCAGAGGGTAGTTTCACTTGAAAAACCAAGGAGAGATAATTGTTTGAGGAGAATGGAGTGATTGACAGTGTCAAATGCCACAGTCAGGTCAATAAAAGAGGTGCCAACCAACTGGCCCTGATCAAGTGCATGATGGATATGTGTGGTGAATTCGAGGAGTGCAGTGGTAGTGCTGTGCCCTTTGCGGAAGCCATACTGCTGGGAACATTGCAGGCTGTATTTTACAAGGTACTCCATGAACTGATCAGCCACTATCTGTTCCACTACTTTAGATAGAGGGGGAGGATGAATATAGGCCTGTAGTTGTTTGTGAGAGTCTTGTCACCGCTTTTATGGATTGGATCACACTTGGTCCTTGAATACTTCTCTTTTGGATGATCCTTCAGTTGTCAAATCTGTAAAAGAATGCATCAAGTCTTCCTTTGAGATGCATTGGCCAGTTCAGGCCAAAGACAAAGCTTTGGGGGGGACGTTAAAGTTCTTGTGGCGTGGAGAGTTGATATGCCTTGCCACTACCTGCAAGAAAAAAGAACACAAATCATTTTACCACTTTACTTACTACTATTAGAAGTATAGAGAAAAATTTGTCTCCATCTACCCCGGAGAATACTTGTATCCATCTTACCCAACTCAGAGCACAGTATTCGGCTTTACTCTTAGACCAAGTACAGCAGTCCTTGAAGGCGTTGTGGGCCACTTATATTGGACAAGGCGAGAAAGCTAGTAAATTACTGGCCCTTAGGCTGCACCAAAGAGCAACATCCTGATGGATAATAGTTCTATATGATCCTGTCCATTCCACTCATACAGTCAAGGCTAGGAAAATGGCCTCTGTATTCAGAGATTATTATATTACGTTGTACTCTGAAGACAGAGAGATAGATGATACATCTGATGATATGTCTCTTTTTCTAAGAGATGTTCCCCTGACCTGCTTATCAGTGGAGGCAGCCTCCTCTTTAGCAGGCCGCATCTCTGAACAAGAGGTTAAAGAGGCTATTACCACCGGCTTAGTGGCGCTGAGGGCTGAGGCGCTGGATGCCTCACCTCGTGGCACGTCGGCGATCCAGGTTCGGGAACGAGCCCGGGTCATTGGAGGTCGACAGTGGGGGTGGGGGGTGGGCAGAGCTGGATCGAGCTGCCGACAGGCAGGCTCTCCTCTCTGAGGAGGTGATGCGGCATCCCTCGGCCAATGGTGAGCCCTAGTGGAGGCTAGGAGCTGCAAGGGCTCAGAGGAGGTCGGGCGTTAGGCCATGGGGTGGGGGATAGTGGTCGTAACTGGGGCTGTAGGCGCATGCATGCCTCCATGTGCATGCATTCCTACTCCTGGGGCTCCTGGGTGAAAAACCGGAGGCAGAAAAAGCCGGCGGCAAGCAGGATGATGACCGACTCCCCACAGGCTCGCTCCCAAGGCCGGGTACAAGGTAAGCGCCGGCGATTCCGGGGGCGGGGCTGGGAGTTAGTCCGGATAGGGCGGCCGTCTGGAGGAGCATAAACAGGAATAAAAATAAAAAAAAAGAGGCTATTACTGCTCTTGCCCTGGACAAGGCCCTGGGTCCTGATGGTTTTCCCTCCAATTTTTATAAGTTTTTTGTTGATGATCTTGCTTCTGTCTTAACATAGAAACATAGACTTTGACGGCAGATAAGGACCACTTGGCCCACCCAGTCTGCCCATTTCCCTACCTATTGGATAAGCTGCAGATTCTAGTTAACCAACAGCCTACTTCCTGCAGCCCCCCACTATAATTGCCTTATGTCTGTCCCATGCATGTTTGAATTCCCCCACTGTTTTAGACCCCACAACCTCTCCAGGAAGGTGGTTCCATGCATCCACCACTCTCTCCATGAAAAAGAATTTCCTCACATTACCCCTGAGCCGTCCCCCCTCTAACTTTAAATTGTGACCCCTTTTTCTTACACATCTCTTTTTCTGAAAGATGCTACCCTCCTGGACTTTGTTGATTCCCTTAAGGTACTTAAAAGTTTCTATCATGTCCCCCCCGTCCCTCCTTTCATCAAGGGTATACATATTAAGCTCTCTCAGTCTCTCTTCATATGGTTTCTGATGTAGACCCTGCACCATGTTAGTTGTCCTCCTCTGGACTGCTTCCATCCTGTCTATGTCCTTGCATAGATGAGGTCTCCAAAACTGCCCGCAGTACTCCAGATGGGGTCTCACCAACTGTCTGTACAGAGGGATAACCACTTCCCTTTTTCTACTTGTGACGCCCCTCCCTGTGCATCCCAGTATCCCCCTGGCTCTTCTTACTGATTTCTCACATTGCTTACCCACCTTTAGGTCATCTGATATGACTACACCCAGATCCCTTTCCATTATTGTTGTTGTTAGTACCTCCCCTGCTATTGTGTACTCTTCTCCTGGATTTTTATTTCCCAGGTGCATTACTTTGCACTTCTTTGCATTGAATCTAAGTTGCCATATATCTGACCATTCCTCCAACCTTGCCAAATCCCTTCTCATCCTTTCTACCCCTCCCTTGTGTATCAACTCTGTTACAGATCTTTGTGTCACCTGCAAAGAGGCATACCTTTCCTTCCAGACCCTCTGCAATGTCACCCTTACTGACGTTAAAGAGGACTGGACCCAGTACTGAGCCCTGAGGTACTCCACTAGTAACCCTTTTCTTCAGAAAGTGTTCCATTAACTATTACCTTCTGTGTCCTGTGTGCAGCCAGTTTGCTACAGAGCTACCACCCTGGGACCCACTCCCAGGCTGGCTAACTGATTATTTATCTTTTATGCGGGACTGTGTCAAATGCCTTGCTAAAGTCTAGGTAGACCATATCCACAGCTGCTCCTGGTCTATTACTTTGGTCACCCAGTCAAAGAAGTCAATCAGATTCATCTGGCATGACCTTCCTGCTGTGAATCCATGCTGCTTTGGGTCCTGTGCCTCGCTGGCCTCTAGGTACTGAACAATTCTTTCTTTCAGAAGTGATTCCATCATTTTCTTCACCACTGAGGTCAAACTAACAGGTCTGTAGTTTCCTACTTCTGCCTTGCTCCCATTTTTGTGAAGGGGAATCACATCTGCCCTCCTCCAGTCCTCAGGTACCACCCCATCTTCCCATGATTTGTTAAAAAGTGTGGTTAGTGGTGTCACTAGGTCCTCCCTTAGCTCTTTTAAGTTCTAGGGTGAATCCCGTCAGGCCCCATTGCTTTGTCCACCTTGAGTTTTAGGAGTTCTTTCAGGGCTCTTTCTTCTGTAAATGGACTGGCGTCAACCCCACTACCCAGAGTGCTTCTATTGTTTGGTTTAGGTAACTTCTCCTCTTCTTCTTTTGTGAATACTGAGCAAAAGTATTCATTCAGTATCTCTGCCTTTTCACTGTCTCCCTCTGCCCACCTCCCCTCTCCTTTATTAATCTTCACTATCCCTCCCTTAACCTTTCTATGCTCCCTAATGTACCTATAAAAGGTTTTATCCCCCTTCTTAACTGAGTTGGCTATTTTTTCCTCGGTTTGGGCCTTTGCTTTTCTGACAACCTTCCTCACTTCTTTCTGCTTTAATTGATACAGTTCCCTGTCATGCTCCTTCTGTGATTCCTTATACTTTTTGAATGCAGCCTTTTTCTCCTTAACCTTTCCTGACACCTCTTTTGAGAACCATAGTGTTTTTTTATTCCTCTTTGTTTTCTTTATTTGTTTCACACAAAGGCTTGTTGCCTCTATGATGGCAGTTTTGATTTTTCTCCATTGTTCTTCCACCCCTCCTTTCTGGCCATTTGCTAATGCATTCTTCAGGTATTCACCCATTATGCCAAGGTCAGCCCTTCTAAAGTCAGTATCCTTGTCTTTGTGGCTTGTCTCCATGGTTGTGTTTATTGTGAAGCACACTGTGCAGTGGTCGCTTGTTCCCAGATGTCTACTGACTTCTAAATTTGTGATCCTCTCTTCATTTGAGAGTACCAGGTCTAATATTGCTCCCTCCCGAGTGGGTTCCACCACTAGCTGTCTAAGGCATGCCCCCTGTAGGGCATCGAGAGTGACCCTGCTCTTGGATGTGGCTGCAGTCCATGTCATCCAATTAACATCTGGCATATTCAGGTCCCCCATCAACAGTATCTCCCCTTTTTCAACCATTTTGAGAATGACCCCTATCATTTTCTTGTCCATTTCCTCTCCTTGAGACGGGGGTCTGTATACAACCCCTGTGCAGATCGTGATTCCATTTCCTGTCTCCAAGGTGACCCAGAGTGCCTCTTGTCCTCCCCCTTTACTTTTTAGTTCTGTAGCTTTGATCCCTTTCCTTATGTAGACAGCTACTCCACCTCCTCTTTTACCCTCCCTGTCCCTTCTGTAGATTGTGTACCCTGGTATGTTGACATCCCAGTCATGGTTCTCCGTGTACCATGTTTCTGTGACTGCCACAATATCCAAGTGTTCCTCTTCCATCAGGGCTACAAGCTCTGGAAGCTTGTTTCCCAGACTACGGGCATTGGTAAGTGACTTGTTCAGAGTCACACAGTATGCAAGTCTATAATTATTTTACATTCTTCCTCACTACTAGAAGTCTCATTATTAGAAGTCCATGTTGTTGTTCTACCTAAACCTGGTAAGGACACTTTATACTAAGAGAATTACAGGCCTATCTTGCTCATTAATGTCGACATGAAGATACTGGTAAAAATCTTAGCCATTTGTCTTAACCAGGTCTGGTTGGGACTTATAAACCCTGAGTAAGTGGGATTTGTAATGTGTTTTTTATTTCTTGCTGTACCTCTTATTTAAAACTTATTAGACAATATAGCCTAGAGGTTAGAGTAATGAGCTTGATTCATCCAGCAGACAGATCTGGGTTTGATTCCCACAACCTCAACTTGCATACTGTATGGCTCTGAACAAGTCACTTAACCTCCTCAGTGCTTCCGGGTCACCCCTGAAAACAGGCGGCACTTGTGCCTAGTGGACCTTACCTGGTTACCAAAAGAAAAATAATAATAATTAGCGTGACCACCACATGTGAACCATCAACCAGAAGTATTAAAGCAGCAGTACTGGATAATTAGGAAGTGATTATCAAAATTCTGCTTTTTAGCTGGAAGTATGCAGCTACAGTTCTGGTTTCCATGTATGTAAATATTTTTTTCTAGAGATCTTAAGTTTTTTAGATATTTAAAAATTATTTCTGTAACCCCCCTGCAAATGGGGGTTCCCAAAAGTCTTACAGGAGCTTGCCTGAATGCTCCAAGTCTGGGCAGTGTTCGGCGTCTGAGCTATTTAAATGTGGTTCCAAGTGAGTGCTATTTGAGCCTCCATGTACTGCCTCTTTAAGAGCTGTCTGCTTGCAGACTTAATTAGTTTGTATGGGGGGACTGTGTGTTCTAATGCCTGAATCCCGTCTGGGCTGCTGTCAATTCGCTCCATTTCTGCCATCGCTACATGTGCAGAGGGAGCCTTGTTGAAAGATATAACTGTTTGCCAGAAATCATTTAGAGTGACTGAGAAAATGTAGTTTGTCTAACCTGTCTTCATTTCAGCATGAACTGTTTTAGTGTAGCTCTTTCATTTTGGTTCTGAATAGCTGACTTGGACCAATCAGAATGATATGGAGATCCTAAAATGGAGCCTGTGGACGAATCGGAACTTGGACTCTCAATTTTGAGCCAGCCACAAGGGGATTGTATGGGCAGTGACTCTGGGAAATGTAGTTTTAACCTTGGTGCCTTTTTCCACCAACAGAGGGAGTCTTATTGTGAGCGACAGCCAAACCAGCCAACAGAATGGTGGTGAGCTAAAGGAAATGCCCTGCTCTGTGACTGGAAAGATGAGATCAGTTGTGACTGTGAAGAGAGAAGGAGCTCTGTGCTTATGCGGTGTTTAGTTTTGCACAGGAAGTGCGTGTGAGGCCCTGAGTTTCGGTCTGCAGCCTTTGTGAGTGCCAGTTTGGACTGGATCCAAGTTGTGAGGAGAAAGAAGCACTAGAAGTGTGGAAACCAGGCTCACCCTGTAGAAGACTGGAGAAATTGCTGAATCGCGTTCGGTCTGTCAGGAACTGAAGCTGCTGTGTGTGCTCCCGGGTATTTTGCAGTAATTGCGATCAGGATCAAGGAGCAGCCTGCCTGGTATAGTACTTTCCTTTTACATATGAATGTGCGTAGTGCTTGTGGGGAATCGCTATTTCCAATCCCCTGTGCTGTGTGCTGTGTGTTGAAGCTGAAAGCAAACCCCAGCTTGTCTCGGACTAAATTCGTTTGCTATAAACTGCAGTGGGGTCCAGTCACAAGGACCTTGTCTCCATGCCCTGTTGTTTCTGACAATCCAGAGAACATCCACCATCCGGTTCTCAACTTGGATATTATGAGTACAAATCAGGGTATTCCCCTGCAGCCTGTTTTCAATCACAAGTGTATCATCTAATTCTTGTTGTTTCACTGCTTCATGGACTGAGCCATCCGGCTCCGGATTACAATTGGATGTTGTGCATATATTTTCTTCTACAGGGCCCTATCCATCTGCACCTGCCGGCCAACCCCGGGCAATGGACCTGGCTAGCCCCCCCCCAACCTGGGTACCCAGCGTGTGACTTTTCAGACCCTGTATGTGTGCACAGTACTGTGATTTAATGCCACCAGTTAACCTGATTTCCCCCTCCCATGTTACTGTCCCCTAAATAAATCAGATTTGTTGTTGTTATACTATATACTGTCTGTGATGTTGGTACTTATGGAAACAGTATTGTATTTCGCTGTGTATGTTGTTTAACCTTAATTTACAGGGGGGTCCTCAGAGACGTGCTGCAGAGTCAGTCTCGAGGGTAAGTAGTGCTTTATGAGTGAACAGTGTGTATACGTGGGGTATTGGGGCTGTAACTCCTGTGTACTGTGTGAGCCACCAGAGGGAACCAAAGGGGGTCACAGTGTCCTAGAGGGTTGTGATCAAGCTAGTCTAACCACTACAAACCCTGACCTCTGGGTGGAGGCCCCCGCCATAGAACCTAGGCCCCTCAACCTGTCAGTAGTCAAGCAGGCAGGGGTAGTAGCCCTTGGGATAGCGCCACCTGGGGGTTACATCTTGGAGGCTCACTGCTGGGATTTTGTGTCCTCTAGTGGCCACATTTATGAACCACTGTTAAAAAAAATAAATGGGTATCCTGACAGAAGTGGCTGTGCACCGGTTGGTGGAGTGGTGTACTGGGGAGGAGATCGACTCCCAAAATGCTATGCTTATCCTGGATATCCCCCTGGGTATCAATACAGACACTGTACAGGGAGTACTTTCCAAGGTGGAAGGTTTAGAAAACCCTGTGGTGGTGGGTCTACATGCTGATTTGCTCACCCACACTTTCATGGCCCTAGTAGAGTATAAGGACCCCATAGATAGCTCCAAAGTGCCACAGACTATTACCCCAGAGGGAGCCCTCACTGCCTGGAGAGAGATAACTAAGGACAGTAAAGACTCGGGGGGGATGACCCCCCCACTATCTGAATCTTTTGAGGAGAAATTTGCTAAATTGTTGCTGGAGGAGGGGAAAACTGTGGAGGATTTAAAGAAACTACTATTGCCACCTGGGGGCGTTCCTCCCTCAACACCCTCTCCCCCTCCAGCACCCGTTATTGCCCCTCCTTCTGTGCCAGTGCTAGCCCCTATGTTTGTACCTGCCATTAGTCATAACTCTCACTGCAAGCTCAAAGTATTCTCTGGCATCTGCCCTACTCCAAATGGGGAGGTTGATCTGGAAACCTGGATAGACTCTGCTACCCTTGCGGTACAAGACTGGCAATGCTCCGAGGCAGAAAAAAGGGCTCGCCTGGGGGAGAGTCTCCAGTGACCCGCCCAACGTACTTTTCAATCCCTGAGGGTCTCTGACCCTGACGCCAAAGCCCAAGAGTACCTAATTGCCCTTGAAAATGTGTTTGGGAGCACCACTAGTGTTGAGGCCTTGAAATAGAAGCTTAAAGATGTTAGACAACAGCCGGGGGAATTGTTATCTGCCTATATGGATCGATTAGAGGGACTCTTGCAAACCATTTTTCAAAAGGGGGTTGGACCTCTAGTGAAGTGGACTGGGTAAGACTAGATCATATACTCTGCTCTGCCCGGCACTCTAGCTGGGTGTTGCTCAAATTGCAACTGCATCAAAGGAAATCTAGTCCCTTGCCTTTCCATGTGTTGATGAAGGAGGTATGAGAAGTTGAGGAGGAGGAAGGTTTTTCAGAGCCCTGTGCAGTTGTAGCTGCTACATCCCCTGCTCCAGGTGTGGGGTCAGATGCTGATGGTCTGGAATCACCAAAATCACATGACAGAACCCGAGACCCAAATGTCAGCCAAGGGGGGGGGGCCCAGCCAGAGAGGGATGGCTACCAATGTTCTGCTATGGGATGAACTGCTGAGGGAGTTCAGGGAAGCAATAAATAGTCTCTTTATGAAGGCTCCTTCTATGAGTACAGGCCCCAACTCTTACTCGACTGCATCTGCTATGGGAGTGGGGGTGCCCCCCCAGACATCTCCTGCTGACAGCAGCTCAAAGCTTGATATCTTGACTATGGAAGTGGGGGAACTGAAGAATCCTCAAATGTCCAACCCACCGATGGCTGAGGTGGCACCAAGGTTTTCTATTGATAGTACCAATGCCGCAGCCCCCAATGTGATGCCTCGGTCACTCCAAACTTCAGCAGACATATTTTGCCATAATTGTGGGAAGGATGGGCACATAAAGAGGGAATGCTGGTCTCGGAAAGACTTAGAGAGAGTGGTGAACCGGGGTCAAGGAGAGCTTTGGAGCACAAAACAGTGGTTAAGAGGTGCACGAAATGACCACAGTGAAGGTCCAAAAAATGCTATCTCACGTCCTTCTGTGGCTAGATCATCTACCCAGGCCCTTGCTACCGCCTCTCCAGACTGGTCCAGAATAGTGGGCCCTTCAATGGAAGCTACAGGAAAAGTGAATGGTGTGCCCACCAGAGCTGTGTTGGACAGTGGCTCCCAAGTGACAATTATGTTCCAGGACTGGTATCAGAAGCATTTGTCAGACGTACCCTTACAACCATTGAAAGGACTGCATGTATGGGGGTTAAGTGAGAAGGCCTACCCCTACTCCGGGTATATCCGAATTTGGCTATCTTTCCCTACCTCCATGGCTGGAGTGGCAGAGCAAGTAGAGACTCTGGCCTTAGTGTGTCCTCCACTGGACTGTATGATGGGATTCCTCTATTAATTGGGACAAATGCACGTATGTTTGGACGATTGGCGCAGTTGTGTTATGAGAAACAGGGGGTCAAGGACTTTTAGAGCTTTGAGAATTCTGGTCTTGATCAAGAAGGCCTATAAGGCACAGAGAGATGCTGAAGGAGTGGACTCAGAGGAACCGGTTGGAATTGTCTGGAAGAAGGATCCTGAGTCTCTGTTCCTGGTGCCAAATACCCAGTGTACCTTACAGGGGGAAGTCCGTATCAGAAAGGATGTCAAGAATAAAATCCTCATGCTGGATGCACCAGGCGATGGGAAATTGCTGGAAGGACTGCTGGTCAAGCCAAATATTTTGCCTACCAGAGCCCATGCTTATGCCAGATGGGTAATGGTCCAAGTTCATAATGTGTCTGATAGAGAGATTTGAGTAAATAGAGGTTGTGTGCCCTGGCCAATATACATTGTGCAGATGTGGCAGTGTTACCTAGTAACAAGTGTTCGGGGGAAAATGACAGAGTGATGCCTAACTTGTTTGATTTTGGTGACTCCCCATTGCCAGTCGAATGGAAGATGAGAATCAGTAGAAAGCTTGCCCAGAGAGACCAGGTGTTTTCTGTCAAAGAATGGGACATAGGATGTGTGCAAGGAGCTGAGCACCACATCCGGTTACATGATGAAAGGCCATTTCATGAGAGGTCTCAACCCCTGGCACCTGCTGACATAGATGATGTGAGACGGCATCTGCAAGAGATGCTTGCTGCTGGTGTAATACAAGAATCCAGAAGCCCATATGCTTCATCTATCGTGATAGTGAGGAAAAAGAATGGGACAGTAAGGATTTACGTGGATTACCGCACCTTGAACCGGTGTACTATTCCTGATCAGTACACAATGCCCTGCATTCAGGATACCTTAGACTGCCTGAACAGTAGTAAGTGGTTCTCAGTGTTGTATCTTCGCAGTGGGTACTACCAGATCCCGATGGCCCCAGAAGACCATGAAAAGACAGCCTTTATCTGTCCGCTTGGTTTCTATGAATTCATGAGTATGCCTCAAGGGATTTCAGGTGCTCCAGCCACTTTTCAATGACTGATGGAGCGTGCGGTGAGGTACATGACCTTGTTAGAGTGCCTGGTATACTTAGATGATGTTATTGTGTTTGGCAGCTCACTGGAGGAACATGAGAGCAGATTGTTCCAGGTGTTGGACCGACTGGAAGACTTTGGCCTTAAACTATCCATCAATAAATATCAGTTCTTCCAAACCTCTGTAAAGTATGTGGGACACATAGTATCCACCGAGGGAATAGAAACAGACCCGAGTAAAGTGAAGGCCTTGACCACCTGGCCACAGCCCCACTATTTAAAAGAACTGCAAAGATTCCTGGGATTCTGTGGTTACTATCGCTGGTTCATCAAGGACTATTCAAGAGTGATTCATCCTTAATCTTACTCAAGGTTACCCTCCTACTAACAAAAAATATAAGAGGTCGGTTTCTTCTGAGCCTGAGAGAGTGTATTTCCATCCTAATGAAATATTTGGAGCCAGATGGACACCTGAGTGTGAAGCTGCTTTTCATGAGATTATATATCAACTTACCCACACTCCTGTCCTTGCCTATGCAGATCCAGCGAAGCCCTATGTCTTGCACACTGATGCTAGCCTGCAAGGCTTGGGGGCTGTATTGTACCAAGAGCATGAGAATGGTCTGAGATCAGTGGCCTTTGCCAGTAGAAGCCTGATCCCATCTGAAAAGAACTATCCTGTACATAAGTTAGAGTTCCTAGCTTTGAAGTGGGCCATTGTTGACCAGTTCCATGAGTACTTGTATGGGGCTAAGATACTAGTAAAAACTGACAATAATCCTTTGACCTATGTGCAGACTTCAGCTAAGTTGGATGCCACTGGCCATAGGTGGCTTTCTGCATTATATACATACGACTATGCTGTTGAATACAGAGCAGGCCTGAGCCACATAGATGCTGATGCTCTCTCCCAGAAGCCTGTTCCCCGGAATGACTGGGTCAGACTGTCAGAACCTGATATTCGAGCACTCTGCCAGAAGTTTGACAGGGAGGAACAAATGTCCATGGACACAGTGGACTGTATGGTGGATTGTTTGGGACCCTCTGAGAATTGCATACCTGCTGCTTATTGCCACTTTTCTGCAATAGATATTGGTGCACTGCCTCAGCTGGACAATGACAGTATTCAGCTGGCTCAATCCCAGATCCCATGATCAAATCAGCGTTAGAAGCCCTCTACACAGGGAAAGATGTGTCCAAATTACGCTCCACTGATTTGAGAACTGCATTGTTATATAAGGAAGGTTCTAAGTTGAAACTGATCACTAGACTGTTATACAGAGAAACAGTAGACAGAGGGGGACAAATAGACAAACAACAACTAGTGCTGCCCACTGCCTTTCGAGACTCAGTACTGAGGTCCTTACACAACCACATGGGGAACCTTGGTATAGACAGAACACTTGACTTGGTGAGATCCAGATTCTATTGGCCTAAGATGGGGGCTGATGTTGAGCAACACATTCGAACTTGTAGTCGCTGTTTACAGAGGAAAGCTTTGCCCCAGAGGGCTGCCCCCCCCTTGTTAACATCACCACCAGTGCCCCCATGGAGCTGGTCTATATTGATTTTCTGAGTTTGGAGTCTGATCAAAGAAATATTAGCAATATGCTGGTGGTTACTGACCATTTTACGAGATATGCCCAAGCTTTCCTCACCAAGGACCAGAAGGCATCCACTGTGGCCAAAGTGCTTGTAGAAAACTTTTTTGTTCACTATGGGGCTCCACAAAGAATCCATTCTGATCAAGGGAGGGACTTTGAGAGTCATTTGATCAAAGAGATGCTTTCTCTGTGGTGGGTGCGAAAGTCCAGAACCACCCCTTACCACCCTCAGGGGGACCCACAGCCTGAACGTTTCAACCACACTCTGTTAGATATGCTGGGCACCCTCCACCCAAAGGACAAGCCTAGATGGAGCCAACAAATTAGCACCCTGGTACATGCCTACAACTGCACCAAAAGTGATGCCACTGGGTTCTCCCCCTATTGCCTGATGTTTGGAAGAGAAGCCCGACTACCAGTAGATGTTTGTTTTGGAGTTTCTCCTGATGGGGTTCGAGCTGATAACATTTACAGTATGTGCAAAAGTTAAAGGTCCAGCTAAATCATGCGTACCAACTGGCTCAAACCATGGCTGCCAAAAGAAATCTGGCCAACAAAAAAAGGTATGATAAAAAGGTGAAAGCACAGGAACTCCAGGAGGGGGATTGGGTATTGCTAAGAAATCTGGGACTGCATGGCAAACATAAGATTGCTGACAGATGGCACCATCTCCCTCACATTGTAGTGGGCAAACTAGATGATCTGCCTGTGTACAAAGTAAGGCCTGAGAATAATTCAAAAGATGTTAAAACACTGCATAGAAATCATTTTCTGCCCATTGGACAAATCTTGATTGAGTCTGAGCCCTCAGAAAATGACCCCTCTGGACCAGTGACTAGAGCTGCTGCTAAGCAAAAATCAAGAAAGCCTGCACCTACAGAAGCTGAGTTAAAGTGTTCCCCTCCACAAGTCCCAGTTGAACACGACTGTCAGTCCATGTCAGAGGAAAGTGAGTGTGGCTTTGAATACTACCCTTCTTATGAACTTAGTCAATTGTTTCAGGGCAATCCCCTAGTCAATCCTGGAGATGAAGCTGGGCCTTCTGGACTGTGTAAGCCCCCAGATTTGTCCCTGGAGCCAGTACTCCCAGAAAGTGAAGTGCGAAGCATCAAGTCAGATGATATGGAATCATTGTGTATGGTTGAACTTTTTGAGTTTTCAGAGGAGGAAAATGATGGACTGGGACAAACTGGTGATATACCAGAACAAGAAGAGTATGTTGAGTGCCCTGATAGTTCACTGCCAGTGTCAGAAAACTCCCTATGTGAGCCAAGTGTTGTGACCCCTGAAATTGCAACTATTGGAGCTGACAGTGCCCAAAGTTCTAACCTTGCTACCCTGAAAGAAAACCCCTGGCAAGTAAAGACAGTGCTGAAAGTGAAGCTAAAAGTGCAGAGACTGTAACAACTACACCTAGAAAGACTGGTCAAGCTGTAAAGCCTGTGGTGCACCTCAGCTATGATTCTCCTGGGAGGCCTGTAGACTTGCCTCTCAATGTTGTCCATAAAGGAGTGTATGTGTCCCCAAGCTCATTGCCCAAACTGACCATAAGTGCTACCTCCAAGTTAATTGTGTTGCCCTCTAGGTATGGTGCCCCTGCCCCATCCAGCTCCAAGGTAGTTGATAGGAAGGGCCTCCCCTCTTCAGGTTTCATGTACAGGAGGTAATAACCTGAGTTATGGTACAATGTGTGTATAATACTGTGTAAAAAGTGATGTACTGAAAAGTTTCAGGAATGTGTTTCTGGTAAGGTGATATGTTGACTGATGATTACATGTATAAGCCTAATGTGATAATGATGTAAATGTATATGGTTGTATTGAAATTTATGGGGGTACTTACTTGACATGGACGCCAAGTTTTTCCAGGCCAGGAAGGGTGTAACCCCCCTGCAAATGGGGGTTACCAAAAGTCTTCCAGGAGCTTGCCTGAATGCTCCAAGTCTGGGTGGTGTTCGGCATCTGAGCTGTTTAAATGTGGTTCCAAGTGAGTGCTATTTGAGCCTCCATGTACTGTCTCTTTAAGAGCTATCTGCTTGCAGACTTAATTAGCTTGTATGGGGGAACTGTGTGTTCTAATGCCCAAATCCCGCCTGGGCTGCTGTCAATTCGCTCCATTTCTGCCGTTGCTACATGTGCAGAGGGAGTCTTGTTGAAAGAGATAACTGTTTGCCAGAAATCATTTAGAGTGACTGAGAAAATGTAGTTTGTCTAACCTGTCTTCATTTCAGCATGAACTGTTTTAGTGTAGCTCTTTCATTTTGGTTCTGAATAGCTGACTTGGACCAATCAGGATGATAGGGCGATCCTAAAATGGAGCCTGTGGACGAATTGGAACTTGGACTCTCAATATTAAGCCAGCCACAAGGGGATTGTATGGGCAGTGACTCTGGGAAACGTAGTTTTAACCTTGGTGCTTTTTTCCACCAACAGAGGGAGTCTTATTGTGAGTGACAGCCGAACCAGCCAACAGAATGGTGTGGAGCTAAAGCAAGTGCCCTGCTCTGTGACTGAAAAGATGAGATCAGTTGTGACTGTGAAGAGAGAAGGAGTTCTGTGCTTCTGCGGAGTATAGTTTCATGCGGGAAGTGCGTGTGAGGCCCTGCGTTTCAGTCTGCAGCCTTTGTGAGTGCCAGTTTGGACTGGATCCAAGTTGTGAGGAGAAAGAAGCACTAGAAGTGTGGAAACCAGGCTCACCCTGTAGAAGATTGGAGAAATTGCTGAATCACGCTCAGTCTGTCAGGAACTGAAACTGCCGTGTGTGCTCCCGGGTATTTTGCAGTAATTGCGATCAGGATCGAGGAGCAGCCTGCCTGGTGTAGTACTTTCCTTTTATATATGAATGTGCGTAGTGCTTGTGGGGAATTGCTATTTCCAATCCCCTGTGCTGTGTGCTGTGTGTTGAAGCTGGAAGCAAACCCTAACTTGTCTCGGACTAAATCCATTTGCTATAAACTGCAGTGGGGTCCAGTCACAAGGACCTTGTCTCCATGCTCTGTTGTTTCTGACAATCCAGAGAACATCCACAATCCGGTTCGCAGCTTGGGTATTGTGAGTACAAATCAGGGTATTCCCCTGCAGTCTGTTTTCAGTCACAAGTGTGTCATCTAATTCTTGTTGTTTCACTGCTTCATGGACTGAGCCATCCAGCTCCAGATTACAATTGAGTGTTGTGCATATATTTTCTTCTACAGGGCCCTATCCATCTGCACCTGCTGGCCAACCCTGGGCAATGGACCTGGCTAGCCCCCCCCCAACCTAGGTACCCAGAGTGTGACTTTTCAGACCCTGTATGTGTGCACAGTACTGTGATTTAATGCCACCAATTAACCTGATTTTCCCCTCCCATGTTACTGTCCCCTAAATAAATCAGATTTGTTGTTGTTATACTATATACTGTCTGTGGTGTTGGTACTTATGGAAACAGAATTGTATTTCACTGTGTATGTTGTTTAACCTCATTTTACAGGGGGTCATCAGAGATGTGCTGCAGAATCAGTCTCGAGGGTAAGTGGTGCTTTGTGAGTGAACAGTGTGTATACATGAGGTATTGGGGCTGTAACTTCTGTGTACTGTGTGAGCCACTAGAGGGAACCAAAGGGGGTTACGGTGTCCTAGAGGGCTGTGATCAAGCTAGTCTAACCACTACAAACCCTGACCTCTGGGTGGAGACACCCACCATAGAACCTAGGCCCCTCAACCTGTCAGTAGTCAAGCAGGCAGGGGTAGTAGCCCTTGGGATAGCGCCAACTGAGGGTTACATTTCCATTGTTTTGGATCTACAGAAAATATGGCTGATTCTAACTTTTAGCCAAGCTCCCCCCTCACGTCTCATCATGCCTTTTGCTTACTTCTGTGAGACCTTGTGCTGCACGTTCCCACTGTCCCTGTGTAGAAATTGTGAGTCATGCAGCAGAGGGCTCCAGTTGAGCATGGCGGACGGGAGAAATGTAAACAAAAACCAAGAAAAACCAAGCAAATTACAGGGTAATAGTACAGTGAAACCAAGAAAGATTACCAGGTAAGTGCTCAACAGAGCACAGGGAACAAAATGTTGCAAAAGATCCAATTTTTTTTATATAGTACTGCTGCTTTAAAAGAGCCAATAAGAGTGCTTTAACAAGGAACTCAGTTCATATAAGGTCATTTCAACACTATTGTTATTGCCTTTAACATTATCTTCTGGTGATGAGGATGATGAGGATTCTGTTGCTCTCTGACTCTCCTGACTCTGGCTTTTACCTCTTTTTTTTTCCATTCCTCTGTGGGAGTGCTTTCTGGTAGGAGGCAAACATGTGGGTGGGAGGTTTACTTTTTCTATAAATTCCAGAGCTGTGAGCTACATTATAATAATTGGGATGAGCTTGTGTGACAGTAGCATAAGGCCCTGTCCACACTACACCTGAAAATACTGAAACGGTTCCAAACCGTTACAGACCGTAAACAGTACAGTGTGTCCACACTGTCAGGGAACAGATGTGGAAATGGTTGGAAACCATTACAGCTAGTCCACATTGTGTGAGATGGTGTGAGTGGATGCAACCCCCTAGTAGCGGAGCACATCCCATGGTGCACTTGGGCGTCAGCTGCGATGAGAGCACCCTCCCACCCTGTAAGCAGCTGTCATATTAGTACACAGATAGCATAGCAGAACAGTGGCATCATGGCCCAGTAGGGCACGGGACAACACAGCGGCCACATGCTGCTGCAGTATAGCTGCCATCAGTGTTCCCCACTGCACACCATGCAATGGTGCCATGAGGTATTCGGCCACCACAGCAGTGATCCATGATGCCCCTATGAGCCCACAGACTGGCACTGCTCTGAAGGGACCTGTAGCGCCACTGGGCGGCCCTGTAATACAGCCTATACTGCCGCTCAGCGATAATGGTGGATCACGGCCCATGCGCCGTGACCTCAGCATGTATGGTACTGTGCCGTGCAAACCCACGTTGCGCGATTGTGCCTCCACTAACCAAACAATCGTAGACGTGAGGCATGTATGCACACAGGTACAGTCCACCAGACAAGACAGGGACTGAGGAATGATGTACTGATGTGCAACGGCATACAGGAATGCGGTTCGGGATCCAGTATTAACACACCACTACCCGCAGCAGTACCGTCCACACTGGACAGGACGTAGCACACTGATGCACACTCTTCCACTGCATATAGCAAGGGTGTGTGTGGGGGGCAGAGCCCCCCAATGACAGTAGTTCCATACCCATAACGGAGATCACAAGGACATAATAGGGTATATTGTGATGTGTAGCAGTGGTGACAGGACACAGCCATTGGACCGTGCCGTCCTTGTGATGTAATGCCCAGGGCAATATCAGTGATACAGTGGAACACACAGGCCTTCTGCTGTAGCCATGTCAATGTGAGGCTGTGTCCCCCCAGCCATTCCCTTGGTGTATTGTTAGTTGGTCCCAGTGTGGTGCACCGCAGTAGAATGGATAGCCATTGCATGCTGTACTGCACACTGCTTGTTACTGGCACTACCTACTGCACCCCATGTGCGTTATTCGGACTGCCATTCAGTGCATTGTATGCAACCCACCGTGCAGTACCAGCACACTGTTTAGTACATTGCTAGCCATGCCAGCCTATGCGTAGGACACGCTCAGTCCTGTGGATGCATGTTCATGGAGTGACATGTTGCTGGCCACATTGCCGTATTCCCACAGCATGTTCGGAGCCATGCGGGGTGGTCCGGGATCCTCCACCACTGCCCCTGCGCTCCACTCAGCCACCTGTTCACTTCCTAGTAGCCTCCCAACTCCCAGCGTGCCGCACACCCTACAACATTCTACAGATCTAAATAGGTACATGGCAGTGTTGCTGTGGGGGGAGGGGGGGAGCCCCAATGTGGCACAGCGAAAAGGGCAGGGAGGTCCACACAGTGGAACTGCCTGTGCAGTGCCCTCCGTGTTGGAGTCAATGGACTGTCCCAAAAGGATTAAGCCTTACAATTGCACACGATTGTTCTGGACTATCCCCAACCTAAGTGCCTTTGTTTATGATAGAGTTCAAGCTGATAGAGAGATCGAGATTGACAGATATACAGTACAAGCAGTAGTAGAAGCCCACTTCATGATCTGGGTTGCCTGCACAGCGGCATTCATTGCCACTGGGTCATGACACCATTGTTGTTTTGAACATAACGTATTATGTTCTGTTTCTTTGTTGTCATCTGTATTACACCCTTAGTCCTACTTCCTAAGCACGTTTTGTAGGGAGAACCATCTACCAAGCATGACCTGAACTATGACAAGCCAAGTCTCCATCATCACCACAACCCGCTTCGGAGGGGGGGTCCCATCTTCTTACCTTCTACCTCTGCACACTGGTACTGATTCAGTGGTCTCAGATGGCCTCACCTGGCTACCCTGAGCTGTGTGATGTGGGGGAGGGCATCAACGTTGGCACCAGCGGGTGCTCTCACTAGTCCCTCCAGAGTCATCCCGATCATCACACTGCTCGCTCCATCCTCCCACCGTCATGATGTCACGTGGCCCACTGTGGCTCGTGGGACTTGGAGACTGGGGAGGGTTTCAGTGTTCTGTCCTAACTGCTACCGTCCCACCAAGTATGGTCCCAGGGGAAGGGGCAAGGCTGTGCAGCACTCAGCGAGTGTCACCGTGAGCCCTCTGCCGTCGGTGCCACAAAAGGCCAGGCAGTGAGGCACTGGTTACCATAGGGACCGTCAGACAGAGTCCCCGCCTTGGACTGTCAGTGCCGGCTCGTGGCAAGGGTGTGGAGTTCGAGATTGCATGGGGAATACATAGACTGCTTACAGAGGCGGCACAAATGCTGTACACAGTACGATCCAGGAAAGATCCGGTACCAGTCTTACAATGCCGGTATTGTAATGGCACAGATGATACAGTTGGAGGGTCTGGTGCTGTCCGATAGTGCCACAATGCATGCTGGTATGGTGGGGGACTGGGGGGCTACACGATGGAGCGTTTAGATGCAGATTGGTACCGTTACAGGGACCTAACCATTACAGCAACCGTTGTTGAAACCACCGCACAACAGGTTTCAACAACGGTTATGAAAACGCCTTCTGTAACGTTACAGGTGTAAATGCAAACCGTTGCAGTAACGGTTTGGGCACTCTGTAACGTTACAGAGGCGTAGTGTGGACAGGGCCTTAGAGAAGCGTGTAGTAGGGGACGTATTAGGGAATTATGCTTAGGGCTGCTGCCAGACTGTAAGGTCTTGTTGCTCAGGTGTTTGCTCGTGGAAGACATGTTCTAGCTGTATGCTCGTGAGGAGCGTCCACATGCACCGGAATGGAATTCTGGTGCACATTCAAATCGTCTCTCAGAAAACATTTTTGGCCTGTAGGAAAATATTCTCTAATGTGAGACCAGGCCGAGCCTGGGGAGTCCTAATGAAATGGTTGTTTTCCTAGAATCTGTATAACTACAGTGGAAGGATATTTAACAAAGAAAGACATGCCCAAATCCTGTTCCATTTTTTTTTACCATCCGCAAAGATTTCTCTCCTATCCATAACATCAGCAGAAAAGTCCTGAAAAATAAGAACCCCCTCTCCCCTCCACATTATACACTTTCTTCATCTGGCAGCCTGTATTAACTCTTGCTTCACAGAAAATATTGAGAAGCTGGCAATAACTGGCCTGGGCCTGGAGCTTGCCTGCAGTCTGGAGCAGAGTGAGCGAGGTGCTTGTTCTAGTTCTAGTGGATATGGCCATTGAACTCCCAATATTTCAGTCAGAGTTTTTGTAAAAATTGAATAGTACTGTTATCTTCTGCACCTTCAGGAATCCCCAAAATTCATACAGCGTTCTGCCTCTCTCTGTTCTCTGGGTCATCAAGTTTATCAGTTTTTTCCTCTTAAAATGCTGTGTCCTAATGTTGAAATTCTGTTTCCAGGCTAGATCACTCCCCCCATCTCCTTGAAGTTAGCCTGAAGGTTCTCCATGGTGTCTTTAAATTCTCCAGTGTCAATTTTTATTTCCGCAAGGAGCTCTTTGATATGGTTAATGTCTGAGTTTTTGTGCTCTGGAGAAGCTGCAGTGGCACTCCTGCTGGCAGTTCCTCTCCCGTTGCCATTATGCTTCAGTGTCGGCAGTCCCCCCATGTAGAGCCAACTCAATAACATTTCACAGAAAAACTACAAAAAGCGATAAGGTCCCTGAATTGTTTCGCATAATTCACTTAAATAGACTTTAGGCTGAAGAACTGAAATTTTAAGCTCCCAATCTTGATTATTACCCACTTTAGGATCAATTTAAAAACAGGCTTGACAGCAGCTCTAAACTCAAGTGAACATTTCTCTCAGTGCTGAGTGAGCAGTCTTAATTACCATCTCATATCTTTTTTTTATCACACTATTATTTTTTCACCACCACAGACCCGGAAGGAGCTATGACCCCCCCCCGGAGGGGGTACGTCCTCCGGCCCCATGGGTCCTGCCAGGTCTAGTATTTTCCTCCGTTTTCTCCCTTGCACCCTGCGCACCATGCAATGGCGGCAGCTGTCTCCACCACTGCAGAGGCAGCCAAGAACACTGGGTGTGGGCGAGCCCCTCTAGCTGTGCTGCCATTCACAGCACAAACCCCCCACCCTGAGAAAGGAGAGCTGTGGCACTCAAGCCTTACCTCCCCTGCCAGCCCCCAAATGACCCAAATCCATTCCCGAACCCGGGTTGCTGGTGTGGTGCATGGTGTGGCCTCCAGCGCCTCAACCCTCAGCACCACTGGGCCACCTCATATCTAATCTTAAAGCTCATCTCTTCCTCCTTGCCTTCAGCTCATAAACCCTAACCGCACTGTCTTGTTGGCTCCTGGTTATTGAACCATCCATCATTATACCATTCCTGACTTTGCTTGGCGTGTTTAATTTCATTGGATTATTACTCAGATGGTTATGCTGCTACACAGTTTGTGCACTGGGGTTTAAGGGTGGGATGGGGTAGGTACAGGGGCACTGACCGTGGGTTCAGGAAGTGGGGAGGGGGACATAGTTAAAAGTGGATCACAGCTCACATCTGAAGGCTTTAGCTAAGCTACACAGCAATAGGTGATAGTGGGTATAGGTAGAAAAGTACAGACCCGATGGACTCCAGTTCTCCTTGTGGCAGAAGAATGTGAATGTAGGCTTTGAGCCCTAGCTTTCCTGTTTTCTGTTTGTTGTACAAGCCATGTTTTCATGGGTGCTTGATTGCATTTTCCTCAGAAGCAATGTAAGGGTCTCTGTTCTGCCAAGGCTGAATTGTTTTATTTTTTTTTGTTTGAAGTGCACTTTAGCTGTTATACCACAGCAGTGCTTTTTTATTTCAATAAAGAGTTCAGTCGGCTTGAAAGTGCTTCGTCCTACGTGCTACTTCAATACAAATAAGGAAAGGTCTTTTGTTAGCGCACTGTGATATGAGGGTTATTTTTTCCCCAAAGCACTCTTTCTAAGCAGCATGACCCCATTGTGACTTTGTATGTGTGCAGTTCTTTCATTGTGAAGAGATGGTCTCCATTTACAGGCACAAAGAAGTAAGCAATGACTAATGATGGTTTCGTTTCATGCTGCTCACTGGCTCAGGGCTCAATGTTTGAATCAGTGACTGTTTTAGTGAGCCTTAGTTGAGAGCTCTCTCACTTCTCTCTGAGCTGGCCCGTTGTAGGGTCAAGTTCATAACAAATGGGATAACAGCTTGCACAATGTGCACTGACATCACTAAGGCCTTGCACTATATTTAAAGCAGCAGTGATCATGGAGCGGAGCTGGTACACAAATGAGTTGAAACTGCACTCATAACATATAAAGAATGCAAGTTATCTGACATGAAGTTTATCATACTGCTCTCAGATCTGCCCTGTCTTAGAATATCTCTGTAATATTTTGTCTTATGAATAAAAATACTTAAAAAAAGGAAATTCACTTGTACCCATAAGAGGTGCTGTAACCATGCATACAAATACAGTGTATTATAGTATTGTTCAATGTCAGTGGCTCAGTAGGTAGCACACTCGCCTCTGAGGCCAGGAGATCAGAGGGCTGTGGGTTCAGTTCCCACATCTGGCACTTGGGTTAATATCCCAGTACTGACACTGTAGTGCAGCATGAGAGGGGTGCTGCATTTCTGAGGTACTGTCTTTCGGATGAGACGTTAAACCGAGGTCCCATCTGCCTGGATTGGTGGTAGTTCAGGTGGATGTTAAAGATCCCATGGCACTTATCGAAAAGAGTAGGGAATTTCCCCGGTGTCCTGGCCAAATTTCCCTCATTCACTAAAAATACCACCAACAGCTTAATCTGGTTCAAGGTCAGTTGGCATTCATCTGTATCCCCCTCCCCCGGGTCGTGCCTGAAAATAGGCAGGATTTGTCTAGTGCACTTACCCGGTCAACAAAAGCTAAATAAAAATGTTGCTGTGTGTGGAAATCCATACATTTACAGATGCTGTTGCACCACAGTAGAGATGTCAGAATGCTGTAGTGCCCTAGAAGTGATGTCAGAATGCCATTGTACCACAGTAGAGATGTCAGAATACTGTTATCCACAGTAGTGATGTTAGAATGCCATTGTACCACAGTAGAAATGTCGGAATGCTGTTTGTACCACAGTAGCAATGACACAATGCTGTTGTACCAGAGTAGCAATGTCAGAATGATGTTGTTGTACTCTAGTAGTGATGTCAGAATGCTGTAGTGCCATAGTAGAGATGTCAGAATAATGTTGTACCAGAGTAGAGATGTGTGTATGATGTTGTACCAGAGTAGGGATGTCAGAATGGTGTTGCACCTTAGTAGTGATATCAGAATGCTGCTGTACCACAGTAGAAATGTCAGAATGCTACTGTACCACAGTAGTCATGTTAAAATGCTGCTGTACCATGGCAGTGATGTAAGCACAATGCTGTACCACAGTAGCAATGTCGGAATGTTGTTGTAGTACCACAGTAGTAGTGTCAGAATGCTGTTGGACCACAATAGTGCTGTCAGAATGCTGTTGTACCACAGTAGTGATGTCAGAATAATGTTGTACCATAGTAGTGCTGTCAGAATGCTGTTGTACCACAGTTGTAATGTCAGAATGCTGTAATACCACAGTAGTGATGTCAGAATTCTGTTATGCTACAGTGGTGATGTCAGAATGCTGCTTGTACCACAGTTGCAATGTCAGAATGCTCTTGTACCCTAGTAGTGATGTCAGAATGTTGTAGTACCATAGTAGAGATGTAAGAATGATGTTGTACCAGAGTAGTGATGTCAGAATGCTGTTGTACTATAGTAGTAATGTTAGATTGCTCTTGTACCCTAGTAGTCATGTAAGAATGCTGTAGTACCATAGTAGAGATGTCAGAATGCTGTTATACCCTAGTAGTGATGTTGGAATGCTGGTGTACCACAGTAGAGATGTCAGAATGCTGTTTGTACCACAGTAGCAATGTCAAAATGCTGTTATACCAAAGTAGCAATGTCAGAATGCTGTTGTACCCTAGTAGTCATGTCAGAATGCTGTAGTACCCTAATGGTGATGTCAGAATGCTGTTCTACCACAGTAGAGATGTCAGAATGCTGTTGTACCACAGTAGAGATGTCAGAATGGTGTTGCACCCCAGTAGTGATATCAGAATGCTGATTGTACCACAGTAGTGATGTTAGAATACCATTGTACCACAGTAGAGACGTCAGAATGCTACTGTACCACAGTAGTGATGTTAGAATGCCATTGCACCACAGTGATGTTAGAATGCAGCTGTACCACAGTAGAGATGTCAGAATGATGTTGTAGCACAGTAGAGATGTTACAATGCCGTTGCACCACAGTAGTGACGTCAGAATGCTGATGTACCACAGTAGTTATGTTAGAATGCCATTCTACTGCAATAGAGATGTCAGAATGCTGTTGTACCACAGTAGTGATATTAGAATGCTGTTGTACCACAGTAGAAATGTCAGAGTGCTGTTGTACCACAGTAGTGATATCAGAATGCTGTTTGTACCACAATAGCAATGTCACAATGCTGTTGTATCATAGTAACTATGTCAGAATGCTCTTGTAACCAAGTAGTAATGTCAAAATGCTATAGTACCACAGTAAAGATGTCAGAATTTTGTAGTACTCTAGTAGTGATGTCAGAATGCTGTAGTACCATAGTAGAGATGTCAGAATGCTGTTTGTAAGCTGGCTCGGTGGCGCTGAGGGTTGAGGCACTGGACGCCATGCCTTGCGCCACACTGGTGAGCCGGGTTCGGACGCGAGCCTGGGCCATCAGGGGGATAGGATTGATCATCTGGAGGACTGCTCTCCTATCCCTGGGGAGGGATCTGGGGTACCATCACTCTGCAGTGGCCACTGGTGATGACTGGGGCCACTGCTAGAGTCAGAGCAGCAGTATGGAGTGTGGCGGATGTCGGCATATATGTGCCATGACATCATTGCACGTTTGCACACCCGGGGCTACCAGAACACGGAAAATGGCAGCATAGACCACAACAGCTTGATGGGTGCTACTCGGTTGGCCGACGATGCCTGGACAGCGCGTGTCGGTATTGGTTCCTTGCCTGGTATGGGGGCAATGGGGGTGCCCCTCTCGAAGGTATAGTTGCATATGCCAGCTGGGAATGCAGCTTCAGGGTCGGTGGTGAAGTTGGAGCAGTGGCTGGAGTTTGAAGGCAGATCAGTGGCTGCAGGGGTGAAAAATGTGATATGATAAAAAAAAAAAAGAATGCTGTTTGTACCACAGTAGCAATGTCATAATGCTGTTGTACCATAGTAGCAATGTCAGAATGCTGTTGTACCCTAGTAGTGATGTCAGAATGGTGTAGTACCATAGTAGAGTTGTCAGAAAGTTGTAGTACCCTAGTAGCGATGTCAGAATGCTGTAGTACCATTGTAGAGATGTCAGAATGCTGTAGTACCCTAGTAGAGATGTCAGAATGCTGTTGTATCACAGTAGAGATGTCAGAATGCTGCTGTACCGCAGTAGTGTTGTTAGACTGTCATTATAGCACAGTAGAGACGTCAGAATGCTGCTGTACCACAATAGTGATGTTAGAATGCCGTTGTACCACAGTAGATATCAGAATGCTGTTATACCACAGTAGAGATGTTAGAATGCTGTTGCACCACAGTAGTGATGTTAGAATGCCGTTGTACCACAGTAGAAATCTCAGAATGCTATTTGTACCACATAGCAATGTCACAATGATGTTGTACCACAGTAGCAATGTTAGAATGCTGTTGTACCCTAGTAGTGATGTTAGAATGCTGTAGTACCATAGTAGAGATATCAGAATGGTGTTGTACCAGAGTAGAGATGTCTGAATGGTGTTGTAGATATATCAGAATGGTGTTGCACCCCAGTAGTGATATCAGAATGCTGCTGTATCACAGTAGTGATGTTAGAATGCTGCTGTACCACAGTAGTGACATCAGAATGCTGCTGTACCACAGTAGACATGGTAGAATGCTGTTGTACTACTGCAGTGATGTAAGCATGATGTTGTACCACAGTAGAAATTTCAGAAGGTTGTTGTACCACAGTAGTTGTGTCAGAATGCTGTTGGACCACAATAGTGCTGTCAGAATGCTGTTGTACCAGAGTAGTAATATCAGAATGCTGTTGTACCACAGAAGTGATATCAGAATGCTGTTGTACAACAATAGTACTCTCAGAATGCTGTTGTACCACAGTAGTGATGTCAGAATAATGTTGTACCATAGTAGTGCTGTCAGAATGCTGTTGTTCCACAGTAGTAATTTCAGAATGCAGTGGTACCACAGTAGTAATGTCAGAATGCTGTGGTACCACAGTAGTAATGTCAGAATGCTGTTGTACCTCAGTAGCAATGTTAATGTGCACTGTTACTAAAGTAGTGACATCAGAATGCTGGGTTCCACAGTAGCAATGTCAGAATGCTGTGGTACCACAGTAGTGATGTTAGAATGCTGTTGTATAACGCCAGTGACATCAGAATGCTGTTGTACCACAGTAATGATGTCAGAATGCTGTTGTACCACAGTAGCAATGTCAGAATGCTGTTGTGCCACAGTAGCAGTGTCAGAATGCTGCTGTACCACAGTAGCAGTGTCAGAATGCTGTGTACCACAGTAGTAATGTCAGAATGCTGTTGGACCACAGTAGTGATGTCAGAATGCTATGGTACCACAGTAGTGATGTTAAAATGCTGTTGTACTACAGCAGTGACATCAGAATGCTGTTGTACTACAGTAATGATGTCAGAAAAAAAGAATGCTGTTGTAGCACAGTAGCAATGTCAGAATGCTGTTGTACCATAGTAGTGATGTCAGAATGCTGTGGTACCACAGTAGTAATGTCAGAATGCTGTTGTACCTCAGTAGTAATGTTGATATGCACTGGTACTACAGTAGTGACATCAGAATGCTGTGGTACCACAGTAGCAATGTCAGAATGCTGTGGTACCACAGTAGTGATGTTAGAATGCTGTTGTACCACAGCAGTGATGTTAGAATGCTGTTGTACTACAGTAATGATGTCAGAATGCTGCACCCTATGACATTGCCATAGCAGAAGAACCCTTCATGAACCTGGCATTTGGGACAAATCGGAGATCTTATATGGCAATTCTATGGGCCAACCAGGGGGTGTGATAAGTCCGATGAAGTACATTGTATTGGATGGCCCTCACCCTGTTTTCACTGAGCACCTAGTAATATTTTTCAAAATCAGTAGCCAATCCCCACCCGTTAGCTCCTTCGGGTAAAAGTATGCTTCCCATTTCATGTTTATCACTCCAGTTGGTCAGGCAGGACACCCATCAGGATCCCATATACTCTTCTAAGGGGCTTAAAGGATACATCTCCTGATTAACCCCAGAACATTTCCTCAAATGGGGAGTGAGAAACCGCCTGCTCCATCCCTTCTAAGTTAAGTAATCTGGAAAGAGCCTGCCTCAGCTTGTCATATAAGGGGAAGTGAGATTGACCAATATGATACTCATTTACCAAGTCTATGACAGGGCATATCTCCCCCTTCCTGACTAAATGCTGTATGAGGTACAACCCCTTACGATACCAGCTCTGTAGAATGGGTCTCTGGCAAACTGGTTGACAGGCAGAAAACAGAGAGTGGTGGTAAATGGTATACAGTCAGAAGAGATGCAAGTCGCAAGTGGGGTACCTCAGGGATCAGTTCTGGGGCCAGTCCTCTTCAACATCTTCATTAGTGACCTTGCAGATGGACTAGAGGGTAAGGCTTGTCTGTTTGCAGATGACACCAAGATCTGCAACAAGTAGATGATCCAGATGGGGTGGGCAGAATGAGAAGAGATCTGGATAAACTAGCAAAATGGTCAGAAGAGTGGCAACTGGGATTTAATGCAAAGAAGTGCAAAATCATGCACATAGGAAGAGAAACCCTGAAGTCACCTGTAGGCTGGGAGGAGTTGCTAGCAGTCACAAAGGAAGAAAGAGACTTGGCATCATCATCACTGATGACCTGAAATCATCAAAACAGACCTCTAAAGCAGTAGAAGTAAGGCTAAGGGGTGTTAGGGTGTATTAGTAAAGGGTATCTGAAGTCGTAAGAGGTAATAATCCCTCTTTACAAGACACTAGTTAGGCCCCATCTGAGTACTGCATGCAGTATTGGAGGCCACACCTTCACAAGGACGTTAACCAAATTGAGGCAGTCCAGAGGAGGGCAACCAAAATGGTGCAGGGACTGCATCAGAAGACATATGAAGACAGATTAACAGAGCTCAATATGTATACCCTTGAGCAAGGAGGAGAAGGTGATATGATCGAGGCATTCAAGCACCTTAAGGGCATTAACAAGGTGAAAGAGTTTAACATGTTTAAATATAAAAAATAGCAGGACAAGAGGACACAGCATGAGATTAGAGGGCCGATTAAGGGGAATGTGAGGAAATTCTTTTTCACAGAAAGGGTGGTGGATGCATGGAATGGCTTACCACAAGAAGTGGTGGCTATGAATACAGTGCAGGGCTTCAAACAGGCATGGGATAGGCATAAGGGAGCAATACAAGTGACTATGAATAGATAGGCCACTGACAGAGCAAAGGCCGATGGCACATTTATAAGGTAGAAAAAGAAATAGGCAGACTGGATGGGCCTTGCGGTCCTTATCTGCTGTCAACTTCTATGTTTCTATGTTCTATGTTTCTATGTCTCTCCCAGAGAGTTAACCTGTACCCCCACCCCAGGAGTCTCCCTATAGAACAGTCCAGGGAAAGTCCCAACCTGCACCAAATCCATTCATGAGCCAACTCACAAGCCTTAACTGTGACTCTTGTGCTAGGGTTGACAGGGTTCCCCAGGGAAGTTAAGTCACCCCCCCCCCAGGGCCAACAACTCATGGTAAGGGGACAGACAGGATACCCTCTCCATTTCCACTCAAGCTGGCTGTGCAGCAGGGCCCTTCAGCATGTCCTGAACATGGCCGACCTGGGCAGCAACATAGTGCCTCACACTAGGTAAGCCCAACCCCCTCTTCTTCTGTGGGAGCCACAGTCGAGCCTTTTTAATCCTGGGTCTCTTATTATTCCAAAGCAGCTACGTAATGGCTCCCTCTAGCGCATTAATAAATTTAAGCGGAATATATAAAGGGACAGTTTGAAAAAAATAAAGAATTTGAGGTAGTATGGACATTTTTACCAAATTCACTCTACCGATAAGGGTCAATGGTAGGGCCATCCACACCGAACAATCATCCTTGATTTTAGAAATCAGGCCCTTCATGTTGATTTTCACCAAAGTTGACAGTCTGGCCGGAGTGAAAATTCATGAGTATTTTAACTGCCTGTAAGGAGGGACGTGAGCTTGGGCTATAGTAATTGAAAGTTTTTTCCCACCTAGTGGCATCCACTCACATTTTCCCCAGTTGATCTTATGACCTGACAGGGGGCCATATATTTCAAACAATTGATTTAGGGCCGGTAGCGAATCCCAAGGGGAAATGAGGAAAAGGAGCACATCATCAGTGAAAAGGAATATCACCTGATTAGTCCCCTTCCACTGAAAACCCTTTATGTTATTGTGAGATCTTATACTTTGCGCCAGGGCCTCTATTGTAAGAACATACAACAAAGGTGAAAGGAGGCAGCCCTGTCTGGTCCTCATCGAGATAGCAAAAGGAGCTGAGAGAATATTATTTGTAAGAATTTAGGCTTTTGGGATTGATAAAGGGTGCCTAGCCATCTCATCAAATTAGGTCCCAAACCAAATTTCCTTAAAACCGCCATCATAATGGGCCATTCGACCCGATCGAAGGCCTTTTCATCGTCCAAAGCTAAAAGGCCCCCTCCACCTCCTGGGCCACCTATGCATGATGTTTAGAGCACGTCTGATGTTATGTTTGGCCTGCCTTCCCTTCACAACCCTCCCTGGTCAGGGTGAATCAGCTTATATAGGAGCTTGTCCATTCTAGTAGCCAACAATTTGGTCAGAATCTTATAGCTGGAGTTCAAGAGTGATATAGGGTGATAGGAAGAACATTTCTGGGGTTCTTTTCCCGGCTTTGGAAGGACAGTTGGTGGCCAAGCACTGAAAGGGGGGAAGAGCTCCCTCCCCCAAGAACTCCACCACCATGTCCAGCATCAAAAGGCCCACTTCCTCCCATAACTGCTTATAAATCTCGAAAGGGTTCCTGTCAGGACTTGGAGCCTTCCCTTTTTTTGCCTTCCAAACCGCAGTTTTCAGTTCCTCCACAGTAATAGGAGAATCTAGGTCTTCCCTCTCATGGGAATCTATACTGGGAAGGGAGACTCCATTCAAAAAGGTCGCGGGTCAGCTCCCACAGGGAAATCTGTTGTGTACTATTAGGAATAAATAGTTTTGAAGGCAGCATTGATTTTGTACTGGTCATAAGTTATGCCTCCCCCCTTCCTCCTCAACTCCCATGATAGTCTGTTCGGCCCTTTTCCGCTTAACCAGACCTGCGAGCCACTTACCGGAGTTGTCACCTTCAAAATAAGAGATAGATTTTGTCACAATAAGGTCTTTTTTGATTTTCTTATTCGATAGCTGATTTAACTTACTTTTCAGAATTTTAAGTTCCGTCACTTTTGTCATGCAGTGGGAAGCCATTATCTCCCCCTCCAACCTCTTAATTTGCTTTTCCAGAGAGGCTTCCTGACTAAAATCAGATTTTTTCTTAAAGGAGGAGTAAGAGATGGTCTGTCCCCAAATAAAGGCCTTGAGAGCGTCCCATATCACCCTAATATTAGTCTCCCCCTGTCTGTTTACAGAAATGAATTCAGACACATGGACTTTTAATTGGGAGAGAAATTGTTGATCTATCAAAAGGAAAGGGTCCATACGCCACTGGGGGGATGCCAACTGTTTCACCTCTCCCTCGAGCACCATCTTCAATGGAGCGTGATCAGAAACCACCAGGGGACCATATTCAGCCTCCCTGATATTACCCACCCTAGATGCAGGTAGGAATATATAATCCAATCTGGTATACACCCTATGCCCATGAGAATAAAATGAAAATTCTTTGGAGGAAGGGTGACAGAATCTCCAGGCTTCCTGTAAAGCTCTCCCCTCTATGAAAGGTTTTTACACTACACGGTACTGGGCCCCGCCTCACTCCAGAGTGGTCCAATTTCTGGTCTCAATAAGTGTTCATGTCTCCCCCCAAGATAATATCATCAGGAAATGGAGCCAGCGTGGATTCTAAATGTGTAAAAAACTCAGGGGAATCAATATTAGGTCCATACAGTGAGACCAGGGTCCAGGATTTACCCCCGATGTCTACCACCACAATGACATACCATCCCTGAGGATCAGATATGGAGGAGAGAACACGATGGGGGAAGCCCGGCCGAATCCATATAGCCACCACTCGGGCCTTGGAATTAAAGGGGGATGCCACCATGGTGCCCCCCACAACGATACCCTCAGCTGATCAAGCTCTTCCTTCATAGAGTGAATGTATTGCAAGAACATAATGTCTCCCTTCATCTTTTTTAACTGGGACCATACCCTCTTCCTTTTTGCCATGGTTCATAACCCATTCGTATTCCAGGTAACCAGGACAAGTCTATCCATTGTCTCTAAAACATCCAATAGGCATGGTATTGACTGCTGTCAAAGGAAACCAACAAATAAGGATAACTCTGTTCCACTTGTTTTTTCTAATCCAGAACATTTTGTGAACATGTAACTGCAATAAGTTTTCTCCCCATCCCCACCCCTGACAAAGAGTGTCACCATAATACCATTCACAATGGGTGACTCCCCCCCTTCCCACAACTCCCACCTAGCATAATTAACCCCAGAAACTGAACCCAATAGACAACTTCACTCCGAGTGTGACTTAAGCACGTCTCAGGAGAATGAGATTGTGAATGTTGAAACTGAAAATGATAAGCAGTCTGGACAAACTGAATCTGCTAAAAGCAGCAATAAATTACGTTGTGGAAGGACAGCTGGGCCTTCACACAAAACTGAACTCAATCTGCTTTATCTTATGCACTTAATTTTTCATGGATCTTAGACACGGTGAACAAACTGTCTCTAGTCATGCAGTGAGAAAGTGCTGACATTTCGGTGGCCAGCAGCTTGACAGAAGCCACAGTTACTAGACTGCAACAGTTTAAAGAGCAGAATGAGGTAGAGCTACAGAAGACATTTCAGGAACTTGACCAATGTCCTGGCATGTGGCAGGATCAAAAAGTGAATGACAAGCCAGCACTGCATATACACTTCCAGACAGCATCTCAGGAATTCCTGACGCAACTCATTGAAAACATTCACACAAGATTTGAGTCTGCTTCAATGGAGCTGCTGCATAACTTAAATGTTCTTCTAAATCCTAAGTGTCTCCCTGATGACTCCAAGATAATGAACCATGGACTGCATGAACTCAAGGATGTTTGCACTTATATCCAAGACACAGCCTTCGAAGAAGAAACACTGCCAGCACCTATTGACCAAGACAGGGCTGAGAAAGATTACAGACAATTCAAACTTGTTCTGAAATCTAAACAAGCATCTGTCAATGCTGAATGTTTCCTTGCATAGTTTATGTGGCAGGTGTGTATTGTGTTAGCTGAACTTCTGGTGGGAAGAAAAGCCTGCCTGAACTATGCTTTGACAAGCTGTCATATTTAGCACAGCATTTGAATACAGAAGCTTGGGTAATAAGAAGGCTATGTTGAAAATGTGGGGTGGGGGGCGTGGCTAGCCACTAGACATGGCAGATGTGTGCTAGTAACCTCCTTGGGGCATTGACTTTAAAATTGCCTTCAAAGCTGTATTTTGCCTAAATAAACTTTCAGAAAACACTGCCTAGCAAACTTAAGATACATGACAACTGGAAAACAGAAAAATCGACAGGGGAAATTGCAAATTGATGCAGCAAATCCGACCCGAACGGGTAAGACTGCTGAGGCTATCGGAAAATCACAGGCCTTAAACCTGGAGACCGCGGGGACAAGCGAGCGGTTAGAGATGGAGGCATTATTCAAGTCTTTAGCAGGTGTCCTCAATACCCTGCTACAAATGCAATAAGAAATTAAAGCTGGTTTTATTAATATAACTGCACAGCTTACCCATCTTCAGGGAGTTGTAACTGGGCTATCCGAGACAACCGCAGAACACACCAACCAGATTGCTGAATTAGAATAAAGGGTGAGTACCCTGGAAGACAACCTAACAGCTGTCTTGGGTGAAAAAAACGGATTAAAAGCCTCTGTAGAAGAGCTGATGGCAAGGATTGATGATCAAGAGAACAGGTTGCGGAGGTCTAATCTCCCTTTAATAGGTCTGCCTGAAGGATCCAAAGGTAGGAATATAGCGCAGGGCCTCCAAAAATGGTTGGTGAAACAACTTGACCTCCCAGAAGAATATGAAGTTTGAAATAGAACGAGCACATTGAGTGGGGCCACCGCCTAAGCCGGAGGAGTGGGCGAGACACTGCCTAATCAAATATCTCCGTTTTACGGATAAAGAAAAGATCTTACAAAAGGCCAAACAAACAAGGCTTATATCTTTTGGCAACAGCAAGGTGCATGTATACCAGGATTACAGCAGAGATCTTCAGACACAACAGCAAAAGTTGTCGCAGATTAAAAGCAAACTGCACACCATGGGTTAGGCCTTCAACTTTCGCTATCCAGCTCGCCTGCAGATCGATCAACCAGGCCAATCACCACGTTTTTCACCTGCCCTAAAGTTGCAGAAAAATGGGTAGCTGAGGAGGAGACTAGGAGAGATAGAGTGCAAGAAGGTGACACTTGAAATAAGTTAAGTACTAACTCTCTTTATTTGCTCTCTATCTACCTGGGGATCTTATGTCCACAGCACTTAATCTGGGTTGGTATCTGGTCAAAGGTAATAACTTTGGTTCAAGGACCAACATGATAGTGGGACTGGCCTTAATGTTGTACCTTTGTGTGGTACAGACCTCCTGACCATGTCTGGGGACACGGGTAACGGCGGGTAGGGTGTTCAAACCCCAGATCAAATGGGGTTCCTCTGTCTTATGTTCCTGCACTAATGGTGATTCTGGAAGCCATGGAACTCTAAGTGACAATTAAGCTGGTTCCTACCATCGAGCCAATATCTGTTTAAAATGTTAAAATTAACTTTTGAAAGTTTATCAGTTGTTTGTTGAACTTCACAGCTTTGAGCATTCAATGTATAAAGGCTGAGGTGCACCATGTTACACTGAAGATGGAAATTATATTTCTCTGCCATTTGTTAGTAGTGGGGCCTTGGGCAGGAACTTCTCTGCCTCATGGCAATGGGGGAAGGGAGGGTTATGGGGAGCTTTGTGGTGGGTTTTCTTCTGGGGCTTTGTTGTGGGATGGTGGGGGGGAGATCAGGTTGGGAGGAAGTGATGTACGCTGTGGTACTGGGGATGTTTGTTTTGAGGGGAGGTTGCCTGTGGTGGCTTTTGTGGATGGAGCCGAAGGGTTTGATGTCGCCGTTCTCAGAGAGTCTCACCTTTCTGTCTTATACTCTTACTACAGGACGGCATCAGCACTCATTGGTTTGCACTTGTTTATTCACAAAAAGGGGATACACAAGGAGGGAGGAGAGAAGTTTTTTGGGGGATGTGTTTAATGTTATGTTAAAATGTTTGGTTCAGGATCTGCAAAAATTAAAATCTGGTTGGGTAAGGTTATATATATAGATAAATGGTATGGCATCTGATATTAAGATAGTCACATGGAACATACACGGTTTAAAAACGATTAAGCGCAAGAAAATTATGTCTGAAACACGTCTGATGAAGGGACAAATATTATTATTAAAAGGGACACACTTCTCAGTGGCTGAAGCTCGCAGGACCGCTGCCTTTATGGGGGTTCATGGATATCCTCTGCGTTTTCGTCTAAGGCCAGTGGCACATCCATTTGGCTCCCCAGGGGATGTCCTGCAGAACTAATGGACTTGCTGGTAGATACAGCAGGTCGTTATGTGCTTACAAAAGTATGTATGCCGGGGGGAGTACTCTTTTACTGGGTTCAATATACACTCCTAACATTGAAGACCCAGGTTTTTTCCCAAAATTGGCTTTGGGCATGTCTAGATGGGAGGGATCATGGGTAGTCAGAGGGGATTACAACTGTGTGTTAGACTATGCGCTAGATCAATCTAAAGCCACTGTGGTCCCAACGACCAAAAATGCTAAGGCTCTGGAGCAGTTGCAACTGGATCTGGGCTTAGTGGACGTTTGGCATGATCTCTACAGTAAAGATAGGGATTATAGTTTTTCTCTCACTCTCACCAATCATATGCCGGAATTGATTGACTGCTAGTTTCCACTTCACTACTGTTGGGGATTAGAGAGGTTAAATACCTCCCAATTTTGGTCTCCAATCATGCCCCCCACTACTTATCCCTCAGCATTCTAGGCTCTACTACGTTACCTCGTAGTTGGCGGCTGGACCCACTCCTTTTAAAAGACCGAGCATATGTTGAACAGATGCGGGGAGCATTCAAGAATTTTTGTCTTATAATGGCAGGGGGGACACATCACATGGCACTAGGTGGGAAGCCTTGAAGGCATTTATCAGGGAACATACCATTTCCTTTGCAGCTCACTGTAAGTTTGAGGAGGAGAAGGTCCTGGCTTCCCTTCAGACTAAGATCTCGGCCTGTGAGGCGGCACATAAATGCAAGCCCACTAAGGAACTATACAATATCATACAATGTCTCAAATATCAGTTTAATATGCTAAATGGCACCAAACTGGAGGGCTCAATTTTAATGGCCAGTGCGGGCGCTTATTTTGATGGAGACCGTGGAGGCAAGTTACTTGCCTGGCAAATCAAGCATAGAGAGGCTGAGAGGAGAGTGGGAGGGATTACAGATAAGTGGGGGGGGGGCACATTACATGATACAGTAGGAATCGGTAAAACCTTTGTAACTTTTTATAAAGAACTGTACACTACGGAATATTAGCCTACCAGTGATGACTTGGACTTTTTTTTTAAGCGTGCTCCTCTGAACACTTTGGCAGAAGCTGACTCCAAAAAGTTAGATGTCCCCGCCTGACTAGGCAAGAAGTGCAAAACGCGATACACGCCTTGAAGGGAGGGAAGGCCCCCGGACCGGACGGTATCCCCATTGATTTTTTTAAAGCCTTTTGCCCCTTATTACTGGACCCTTTATTTGATATGTTAGAGGAGGGTCTTGTGCACGGTGTTTTGCCCCCCTTCACACAGTCTGCAGTGATAACTATTCTGCTCAAACCTGGAAAGACTTGACGAATGTGCCTCTTACAGGCCCATGTCTTTGTTAACATTGGCCAAAGTGATGGCTACCCGCTTGGAGCCGATGTTACCACAACTAATCCACCAAGATCAAACGGGCTTTGTAAAAGGACGACAGGGAAAGCATAACATTAGATGAACTTTAAATATAATTCATAGGTGGGGGTGGACAAATAATAAGCATGGAGCTGCTGTGGTGGCATTGGATGCAAAGAAGGCCTTTGACCATGTGGAGTGGGGCTACCTTTTTGAAACCTTGGGGAGGGTAGGGTTGGATTAGAACTTCTGTCAATGGGTGCGTACTTTATATACCAGCCCCTTGGCATGAGTGATGGTTGATGGTTGCCTTTCTAACCCCTTTTCCCCTTGAGCGTGGTACTCTGCAGGGATGCCCCCTTTCTCCCTTGTTATATGTCTCATCCCTGGAGCCCCTGGCTGCGGTCATGCGAGTACAACCTCATATTGCTGGTTTTATGGGGGGGGGGCCACAGAGCACAAGATCTCAATGTATGCAGATGATCAGTTGCTATATTTACAAAACCCTGCATGGGACCTACTTCTAGTCCATAAGCTTATGAGGGAGTTTAGAGCTCTGTCTGGGCACAAGGTGAACCGGACAAAGAGTGAGCTGTTACCCATTAGTACTAGGGATGGAGCACAGTTAATTGCTAACTTGGGAGGTTTGCAACTTGTTACACAGATAAAATACTTGGGAATTCAGATTTCTGCCAGGGTTGGTCAACTCTACACCCTTAATTATAGGCCACTACTTGCTCGACTCACTGAGGACTGTGAGCGCTGGTCTGCTCTCCCTCTGTCACTGTTGGTCAGGGTGAGTATCATAAAAGTGACCATCCTTCTTTGCTGCCTATATTTGTAACAATTCCTGCCCATTGGAGTGCCACAATGTAATTTCAGAGGCCTATACATAATGCTGCATAGATTTTTATGGAAGGGGGGAGTGCAAGAATTCGCAGAGCAACACTCTTCCAGTCCCCTAGAAGAGGTGGTGTAGGACTACCAGACTTTAGGGCATACTACTGGACCTCTCAATTAGCATTCTTGCCGCAGGGACCTGGCAAGGACACCCTTGTGCGGATGAGGCTTGAAGAGGAAATGCTGGAGGGCAATTTTAAAAATGATTTGTTAAGCGGTTGCCTTGCTTCCTGGAGCAAATTCCAAGTGTTGAATCCTTTCTCAAACAATACAGTGGGGATATAGATGTGTGCACACCGGCACATTGGGTGGCAGGAAGGTCTTTCACCATACATGAGTACACTCTGTGCAGTGAGGCAGAAAGGATCTTGTTCTCTGCAACTCATACAGTGGTTATGGCAATGGAGAAAGTTGGGCCTCCTCAGTGTAAATCAGCTATGCGAAGGGGATACAGTCTGCAGCTTTCAGGCCTGATGTGCTCAGTGGGGACTTCACCCAGGAGATTTCTTTGTATACCATAGTATTCGACAATTATTTGGGACCTCCCTAGTTGCTGAGGAGGGGTGGACCTCGCCTTCCCCATTTGAAGAGGAACTGTATAGGCCCCCACCGGGCTGTAAACCACTCTCTGTCTTTTACCACACAGTTGTGGGAGGAAGTGGAGGGCTTCCTGAAGTCAGCAGGCAGTGTTGGTCTAAGGACCTCTCCATACAAATAGACACCCACACTTGGAGGATGGCGTGCTCCCATTATGTTAACTGTGCGAATAGTAATAAGCTTAGGCAGATACAACTTTATTTCCTGCATTGGGCGTATATAACACCAGACAGGCTGCATGCTATAGATAACTCTAAGTCTAAATGTGCCCCAAGTGTAGTGTGGAAACTGGAGATTTTCTTCACCTGGCCTTGACATGTGCAAAGATTGCCCCATTTTGGAATAGTATTCATAGAATTATGTCCCAAGTTTTGAGCTATGTCCCCTTGAAATCCCCTCTCAAACTTCTTTTGGGAGCAGACCCAAAACACCCTAACAGGTCTTTAAGTAACCCATTGTGGAATATAGCCTTAATAAATGCTAGAGCTAGAAGAACTGTGGCCCAGTCCTGGATGTCTTCATCTCCTCCCACTGTGAGCAGATGGTCTAGCAACCTGCTCTCTTGCATGTCGTTTGAACAAGCGCAAATGGGGGCCATGGGCTACTCTCATAAATTTTATAAAATTTGGGGCCCTTTGATTAATGCAATAGAGGAAGGTTGGTTCCCTATTTAATTCTTGGTTTAGTATACATGTTAGAAACTCTGTGTCCGAACCCCCAATAACTGATAACTGATATACAGGAAGTTCTACCTTAAAGTGTTCCTATGTGACAATTTTTATTTTCTTTATATAGTCTGTAATTGATTTTTTCCACTGTGTACCTCTATCTTTGGAAAGACTATGCCTTTTGAATACTGCATTTTATTAATGAGGTGATTGTTCTCATTTCAATGGAATCTATAGCAGTGGAGAGTTCATATTGTCTATGGAGTAACCTAATGCAGATCATTTTATCTTGCTGCATTCAGTGACGATGTAACTATATATATCACATGTATGGTAATGCTCTTAAACCATCAATCAAAATGTCACTGTACTTTGTGATTGTATTTCCTGAACTATTCAATAAATTATTTTTGAAGAAAAAAAATGTTGAAAATGTGGGTGCATCACCAGCCCAGTGGCGCTGAGGGTTGATGCGCTGGACACCACACCTTGTGCAATGCTGGTGACCCATGTTCGAGAGCGAGCGTAGGCAGCTGGGGGTCAGCAGGGGAGGAGAAGGATCGAGTGTCCCAGGGACAGCTCTCCTTTTCCGGGGAGAGAGGTGACCAGTTGTCAGTGCATGCCTGGCCCCTAGTGGCAGCTGGGGGCTGACACACTGACGCTGCAGACATCGGATCCGAGGCAGGGCAGATGCCTGATGGGGTAGGCACACGAGAGTGTGCATGGCACCATCGCCAGTGTCCTTGCACACTCCATCCCTGATGGGGAGAAACCAGGAGGAAAAAAGCTCACAGCGGGTGATGGAGGGAGCTCACAGGTCCCGCCCCCAAATAGTCACAGTGCTGACCACTGTACTGGATCCAGTCTTGGTGGGGTGGAACCTGACAAGGGGGTAAGCCCTCGGGGTAGCTGGTCAGCTGGTGGACATCGGGGTGGGTATGGGGCCCCTTCAGATAGAGAGGGCCATGGAGCAGGAGTATAAATAATTTTTTTTTGATATTTCTGTTTATCCCCTCCTTCACCCTGCCAGTCCTGCTTCCTCGGGAGATCCTCGGAGTCTACCCCTGCAAGCCATCTTACCTTGAGCTGACGCTGGTCCCCCATGGAGCCATGGTTTGCCCCTCTGGCGGGGATGAGGTGGGGCTCCTACACCCTGATAATCAACCTTTCATCAGTCCCATGTGCCAAGCAGGTGGATGCAGATGAGGGCTAGCTCCAGGAACTCCATCTCCCCGGGACTGGCAGGCATTTTCTCTTATTTTCTCTGGGCACCGTGAGTCCCTTGACGTCTTGACATGAACGCTGACGTCTGTAACACCCTACCCCTCCGATGTAAGCCTCTGGTGCCCACTGAGTCCCAGACCTCCGTCCAGGGTCAGCCAAGCATCAGAGGCACTGATGTCCTGCTGCTCCCCCAGCCTCTGCCAGGGGTCAGTAGATGCCGAGCCGTTTCCCCACCCTCCCCCAGAGAAGGTGAGCTGTCATGGGACACTTCAGCTTTCTCCACCCGGCCCTCCGGTGACCTGGGCTTGTTCCCGAACCCGGGTCGCTGGTGTCACAGATGGAAATCCAACCGCTGCGCCAGTGGGCCAGCTGGGATTATAAATAATTTAAAAAAAACAATGTGGGGTACAAGTATTTAAGATTTACGCAGTTACTAGCATGCACACCGAAATTGAAACAAGTGGCCATAACTGTCATTTTTTCATATTTTGACCCTGAATGTTGGACATAGTTTTCTTATCACCCCACCTCATGCACCCTGTAGGTGAAAATGTTCAAATCCATGGGGAAACGATATTCCATGCCACAGATGTGAAAACACATTATGGGCAGGATGTGAAAAATGACAGTTGTACTGGTCATGAGGTGGTGTGATAGAAAGGATATTGAAAATCTGGAGTGAAAATATTGAAAATGACCAAAGTTACATGTGAGCGTAGAAAATTTTGAATGACCAGGTGTAACTTGGCCATTTTTTGGAGTTGTTTCACCAAGTTTTTAACATGGCCTTTTTGGGACTCCACCTCATAAAGAGTGCCACTGTCATTTCATTCACTTATCCTGAAAGGTGATTTCATAGAGCAACTGCGTCATTCTGCGCCACAGGGCAAAAACACATTTCAGGCAGGATATGAAAAATGACAGCTCTACTGCTCATAAGGAGGTATGGAAAAATGGCAATGTTGAAAATCTGGAGTGAAAATATTAAAAACGGGTGAAGTTAGGAGCGTGTGTAGAAACTGCGCAATGCACGCTTGTAATGCAGTCATTTTTTGGAACTATTTCACCAAATTTGAAACATGGGCTTTTTGGGACCCCACCTCATGAACAGTGGCACTGTCATTTCATTAATTGGTCCCAAAAGGTGATCCTGCGCAGCGACCACAAAATCACCTTTCGGACTGATTGACGAAATGACAGTGACAGTGTTCATGAGGTGGGGTCCCAAGAACCCCATATTGAAAATTTGGAGCCAACATTTCTAAAAATGGTTGAGATAGCAACCCCAAGTTAAAACCCATATTGACTGCCATTATATGGCGCTTACCTTTGATTCTTCAGTTTGCCGGTCGGCTTTGAAGAGTGCAGATGTGTCCTGGTCCTCAGAAGATGACAGCACTGACTCGGAGGTAAGTATGGGGTAAGGGGTGTGCGGAGAGGTGGGTGCTCAGGAGGGTGGGGGATGGGGGAGGGGACTGGCTAGATGACGAGGACCATTTCTTTTTACAGGTTAAAAAGAAAGGTTGGGGACTGTTTTCTTTATTTACAGATACGAAAAATAAATATATTTGGGCACACTGGTGGGGGGCTCCCAGTGTGCCACATGAATTGGTGGGTACATGATGCCAACATGGGGATTGGGCACCCTGATGTCAGCATGGGAATGGGGAATGGAGGGTGCGGGGCGGACTGCAGCAGTGGGAGGCAGTGGGAGGGTTTGGTTAGATACCCGGGGCTGGGGCAGGAGCGGGGATGACAGCAGCAGTGGGAGGGTTTAGTGAAAGATGTCAGGCTGGTGGGGGAATGGAGGGTGCGGGGCGGACTGCAGCAGTGGGAGGCAGTGGGAGGGTTTAACGAAAGATGCCAGGTCGGTGGTGGAATGGAGGGTGCGTGGAGGACAGCAGCAGTAGGAGGCAGCAGGAGGGTTTAATGAAAGATGGGGGAATGGAGGGTGCATGCGGGGCGAACTGTAGCAGTGGGAGGGTTAACGAAAGATGCCAGGTCGGTGGTGGAATGGAGGGTGCGGGGAGGACAGCAGCAGTAGGAGGCAGCAGGAGGGTTTAATGAAAGACGGGGGAATGGAGGGTGCATGCGAGGCGAACTGCAACAGTGGGAGGGAGTGGGAGGGTCTTCAGAGTTGCAATGCCAGCTATGCAACTGAGAGGAATGAAGTGCACTTTCTCATTGGTGCGGTTCATTTCTCTCAAGTACGGCCAGCTCCCCGCTCTGAAATTCCGACAGCTGTCACACTCGACTTCACTGGTCATTGGTGTGTCAGTGCCAAGCCCACTGTACAGTGCTCTGCATTGGACTCTTTCCTGACACACCTCTTAAATGCAGTACTGTCCCAAGGTGTTTCTTTCGAAAGCGCAAGGAAACACAAAAAGGACTGACTTTGCTTAGCAGTGTCTGTCAAGACTTAATTGAGAATTATTCAGATGTATTCCCAGATTTTGTCACAATGGCCAAGATTTTATTGTTATATCAGTGGCATGTGAAAGTGGGTTTTCTGTACAAAACAAAATAAAAACAAAAGGTCTATGTTCCCTAAATGCTGACACTGTGAGCAAACGCATGCGGATAGCCCAAGAAGGAGATGAACTTGAAGACTATCAGCCTCTTCCAGACCTTAAGAAACTTAAGGCCATTCGACTGCACAGAAAATAATTGTTTTAAAATTATACTAAATTATGATTGTGTATTTTTGTTTCAGACCCAGCAGACTGACATGACCCAGAGACAGATGACTGTGATGACAACTTGGGCACTGGAGAGAAGATAAGTATTAAAATACAGTTTGTTCCAATTAAAAGGGAGGTGGGGAGCAAAGTAATTTATTATAGCCCCAAGGCCAGTTCTGTTGTTTGGTGGTGGAATGGGGAGGATCAAGATTCAATATTATAACAATAATTACACTACCCCAAGGGAGGTGGGGGTGGGTGGCTGGTCATATTAGCATTAATTATAACCCCATTCTGCTTATAATTACTGCACGGTTTCTTTTGGTGGGGAGGATCATAGTCTAACAAGTTCAGTACCCCAAGGGGGTGGGGGTGGCGTAAAATAAGTAATAGCCCCATTGCGTCTTATCTGGTTAGGGTGGGATGACTGGTTAAATTGTCTAATGTAGCCCTAACCCTCTGCTCTTTCCACAGCCTGTCTGCAATGGTGGCTTCTGTCTCATCAACACATTTACCACAAAGAACAGTTAAGAAATGTGCAGGAGAGCTTGTTGGAGAAGTTATGGACAGGAGAATGTTTAGGAGAAGTTATGGACAAGAGGGTGTTTAGGAGAAGTTATGGGCAGGAGGGTGTTTAGGAGAAGTTATGGACAGGAGGGTGTTTAGGAGAAGTTATGGACAGGAGGGTGTTTAGGAGAAGTTTGGGCAGGAGGGTGTTAAGAGAAGATTAGTGCCACAGAATGTCATGCCATGAAAAAAGAAGTACGAAGAAAAGCAAGACATGCAGAATCCCAATATGCCACCAACCATCAGATGTAGCTTGTGCCACTGTCTTAAACCTGACAGATTTGGGAGAGCCTAAAGATGTGGGTGGGGTGGGGTGGGTAGGGGCTTTAGTCACTACCCTACTGTGCTCTTTCCAGTCTCTGACTGGAACACTGGCAAGTTCTTTAGCTGCCACACACACACTTTAAGAAATGTGCAGGAGAGCAGGCAGAAGAAGTTTATTTTTTATTTTTTTGCATTTAAATATCCTTTATTAACATTTTAACAATATACAAGGTACAGACGGAATAAATACAACTTACAACACCACCATCTAACAAAACAAAAGTGACACATAAGCTACAATAATAAAGAACCCAAAAAGATCAAAAAGTCAAAAACTCCCTCCCCCATGCAACCACCATGATCTTAAACCAGACAGACGTACGCCAGGAATGAGCAAGGAAGGGACAGAGCGTCCACGGCTTGCACAATAAGATGGCAGCTATGAACTCCATGACTGTTGTAATAAGAGAGAGGGACCAGAAAAACAAGGAAAGAAGAATTAAGGGTTACGCTTAAAACAGGAATAAAATGATGACCAACAAACCTGGAACTTATGCCATGTATGATAGGCCAGGGCAACTGCATGCTCTGCATTTAAAGCAGTACAAATTTCTTGAAGCCACTCAGAATACGACGGCATCAAGTTGTCCTTCCAATGTCTTAGGATGAGCAGTTTCAAAACCAGTGCAATTGAGGCCATATGCGATTTGTCCTTAGTTAAAGTAATGGATGTATAACCCCAAAGAAGACAAACGTTCACCGTGAAATAATTTAGTTTTTTAAACTCAACTTTATTCAAGGTGAATGTAAACAAAAGGTCACGTACAGCAAAAAAATCCACAGCATTTGGCTTGTACGCAAGGTATTACATTCCAATTAGTATCACTTTGCTCCTTCAAGCTGCTAATTCGTAACCACGCTATCAAGACTGCAGTGCCATGTATTTTTGCTTGGCCTTCTGCTTTCTCTTCACGCTGAATTGTGACCTATTTAAACATTTCTCTTAACTCTTCTACTTTATCTATTTCATTTCAAACTATATATTCTAATTGAATTACTGAACACTAAAAGAAAACATTAACTGGTATTCTTTTCTCCTCTGAGAATTAAATGACTAATATTACCATTTATGGGATTTGTCCATCTTTTGTGGATCTTTCTCTCTCTCACCTATAAGCACTCTTACCTGACGTTCCTGTGAAGGCATGCCAGTAAGTAAGAGGAAAAAGGAAAGAGGTTACCTGAGTGGGCTGGTCAACCTAGAGACATACAAACACAAACCAGAGTGGAAGAGGAGAAGGATGGGGGAATGAATATCCGGAGTCCTGGTTCCTACCTCCAGAATTCCATAGCAACTTCTGAGGTGGGTAGCCACTCCAATGCAGTGCAGTGCATCTGGTCCTATAAAAGGAAAATGGAGACATGTGAGATTACAATACCTTTTATGGTTATGGTTATGAGGCTGACTGATTCAACTTTTCCCAAAGAAGTGGTATTTTTCTAAGGAAGTATTTTCTTTTTTTTTAACTTGCTTTATATTCCGTCCTGGGTGGCCCGCTATCTTGCCAACCCCCCAGCCCTGTCCCCTGCTCACAGTGCACCTCCATTCTTCCTCCATGGCTTGCCCCCTGGGCTGGGCGGCGGAGGTCCCTCAACCCACTGAACATGGATCTGGTTCAGGAGGTGCTTGCCATTCGCGGATGCGGCGCCTGCAGGGGTTGACATCATCCAGCTGCGCCCAGGACATTTTTCTCCTCCTTTTTTAGTCCCTCCCACCCCTCCCACAGGCAGAGCAATGTAGGTGCAGCAATGGCCAAGTTGTGCGTGCTTCCACCCACAGTATGCCAGCTGACTACTCCTTCCCCATCCCCTATGTACGGGACCCAGGCTCTCCAACACCCATCCACCACTAAGTGTCAGAAATGTGCCAGCCTCTGTGTCCCTCCCTCCCTGGGAGAGGAGAGCTGTCCTCTGGATGCTTGATCCTCTTCCACCACGGCCGCCCCCCAGTGACGCGCTCACGCCGAAAACATGGGTTACCAGCTTGGCAGGAGGTAAGGCATGATGCCTCAGCCCTCCATGCCTCTGGGCTGGCTATTCTAACGGAGTATTTGTGTAGCCTGCCAGTTTTCACATCCTTTCCACCTTTCAACATGTTTTTCTTGTTGTAAGCGTAACCTCGCTGTAATCTGTTCCATTTCTTGTATTTTTGTGACTCTGCTCACCCATTCATCTTTAGATGGAGTTTGAGGCTTAAGCCAGTGGGAGGTGATGCATTTCAGTGCTGCAACCATACATATTTGCAATATTTTTTGTGGGGTCCGGTCTGTGCTTAACCACCTCTGGGAGGCCCAAAACCCACTGTCTGAGCTCTAGATATATTGTCATCCCTGTGGTGCCCAGAAGGAGGCTATCACTGGGCAATGCCAGAAGATGTGTGAATGTGTGCCTCAGTCCCTACACTGTTTCCAGCACCTGTCTGTGTTGGTAGGCTGGAACTGTTTGGTCACCATTGGCATTCTGAATTACTGGGTCGGGGTCTTCCAATAGAACTCCCACCACTGTGGGAAAATGTGATCTTCCATCCCTTCTTCAATCTCTGTGCCCATTCTACCTCTGTTATTTCTGTTTGCTCTTCCTTTTCCACATCTCCTTAACCTTCAGTAACATGCTACCCTGTTGCATTTGTAGGTGTGTGTAAATACTTGCAATGTGTCTCTGGGGATCTCTGAGCTTTATCACGCAATATATGTACTCCTTCCACTCTGTTGTTGGCCTGTTTAACCTGTCCAGTTTTCCTGGGGCAGTAATAAAATGTCTGAGCTGCATATACCTCAGAAACTCAGTATTCTCCCAACCATATTTTTCCTTTGCCCTTGTGAACAAGATACAGTGCCCCTGCTCCATGAACTGTCCAAATCTTGTTATTCCTGTACCCTCCCACCTTGCATAGTCTCTGTCCAGTCTGGGTGGAAGGAAATCCACCTCATATAAGTGACATTGGGCCAAGTTTTATAGAGGTTTTGGTGATACGGCGAATCCTCTGTGTCATTTCCAACTATGTATTACCCATCTGTTCCTTATTGTTCCTACCACCTCTGGGAGAGCCAATGTGAGGGCCAGGGTCAAAAGCGGTTGTCCTGCCACCGCTGCATCCTCCATCCCATACCATCTAGAACTTGCCCTTTGCTTTGCCCATGTGCATACTGCTGTGAGTTGGGCAGCTAGATAGCATTTTTGAAAATATGGGAGTGCCAGCTCCCCCCTTCCCCTTTCCCTTTGAAGCTGCAGCAGATTCCTGGCTATCTGTGGCCGCTTCCCATTCCAGATAAACCTCAACAATTGCTTGTTTAATTTGTTCAAAAATGCCTGGGGGACCTGAATGGGGAGGGTCTGAAAAAGGAATAGAAACCTGGGGAGAACATTCATCTTTATTGTATTAATTCTACCTACTGGAGACAGAGGTAGCAACCACCATCTCGCCAGGTCTGTCACCACTGCCTTCGAGAGCTTCTCATAATTTAATTGGCATATCTGCTTTAAGTTGGTAGAAATGCATATCCACAGGTATCTTATCTCCCCCCCCTCAAAGCCCAGGCAAATGGGAAAGTCACTGAGAACCCTGCTGGTTTTTGTCCTGCCATCACTAGGGCCTGTGATTTACCAAAGTTTATTTTATAGACTGAAATTTGCCCAAACTCCTGGAGGTGTTGTACCAGATGTAGGACTGTTTACTGGGGGTGGCTAAGGAAAAATATGGAATCATAAGCATATAGGAAGGTTTTTTGTTCTATTCCCCCCACCATGATGCCTTTCATTTTCTTATATGGTCTAATCACTAACAGGAGGGGCGACAAAGGGCACCTCTGTCAAGCACCTCTTTCTAAATTAAAGTATGGGGAATTGATCCTATTTACTCTGACCAGGGCCTGAGGGGTTGCATAAAGGGATTTAATTATCTCTAACAATTTTGGGCCAAATTGCATTTTCTCCATAGTTTTTAACAAGAATTGCCAATTAACCCTATCAAACGCTTTTTCTGTGTCCATTGATATAGATTTCTGGAAGGTCTGATCTCCCCTTCTGTCCTCTAGGATGTTCAAGAGACGGCTGATACTATCTTTTAGGTATCTTTCGGAGAGGAACCCTGTCTGGTCTGGCTTTATTACTTTATGTATAACAGTTTTTATTCTATCTGCTATAATCCCTGTAAATATTTTAAAGTCCATGTTCAAAAGGGAAATTAGCCTATAGGAACCTGGTTCAGAGGGCTCCTTACCTTCTTTTAATAATACAGAGATTTGTGCCAACCTCCAAGATGCCAGGGTGGCCTCCCCTTCCTGAATCTCCTTATACACCTGGAGTAAGAGAGGTTCCAGTTGTTCTACAAATATTTTATAGAATTCCACTGGCAGACAATCCAGTCCAGGTGACTTACCTCCTTTCAGATTTTTTAATTTTGTTACAATCTCTTGCAATCTTACTTCTTTATCTATCAGTTCTATATCCTGCTCACACAGTACTGTCATCTCTAAATTGGTGAAGAAATTAGCTGTTTGTGGTTCAAAGGTTGGGATTGGCTCCTGTGCATATAATTCTCTGTAATATCTTGCAAATATATTTATTTCCCCTGGGTTGCTAGTGGCCTGCCCTGTCTTTTGTGGGTCTTTGAGGCGCAGTACTGCTGTGTTACACTGTTGTTGCCCGAGAGTGTATGCTAGAAGGCACCCTGCTCTCTGTCCCCTTCATAATATTGCTGTTGGGTCCTCCTATAACTCTCCTCTATTTTCACAGCCAATAGAGTGGACAGTTCTAATTTCCTGCAGAGCTGTTCCTTGGTCTGAGGGTTTAGGGTGATTTTGTGCTGGAACTGCAGCTCAGCTATGGATGTCTCTAGTTCCAGCTGGTGCCTCGCCCTCTATTTTTTCTGTGTTGATGCATATTTAATGTTTACCCCCTTAATACCACCTTTAGCGCATCCCAGCGTGTTGCATGAGAAGTCTCTCCTTCTAGATTCTCCCCTAGGTACATTTGAATGGTGTCTGTAATGAGTGTCTTAAAATCTGGGGAATTCAAAAGCCCTACGTTCAACCTCCAGTTAGAATTCTGTATAGAGCGTGAGATGGCAAAGGTCAAAAGGACAGGGAGTGGTCAGATATAGTGCGTGGCAATATGCTACAGTCTGTCACTGTTAGGTCCACTCTGTGGTTACAAAAAAAATATCAATTTGGGCATAGCTGTCATGCCTGTCCGAATAATGAGTATAATCCCTGGTGCTGCCATTATATATTTCCAAATGTCAGTGATACCCAACTCCTGTGATAATCTCTTCAGCAGCTTTCCTGCCCTGTTATCTCTCCTTGGCCCCCCACTATCCTGAACCCCTGACATTACTGTATTAAAATCTCCCCTATGATGTAAAGGTTGTTTGGTTCCATGATTGTGTCCCATAATATCTTTTTCAAGAACATTAAACATTCTTGCTCTACATTTGGGGCATATAAGCACAGGAGGGTGCATTTGGTATCCCTGTAGTCTCCCGCAAGGCGAACGTACTTGCCCTGTGGATCTAGTTCCACCTTAGTGGCTTAAAATGGGGCATTCTTCCAGATCAGGATTGCCATCCCTCTCCTATGCGGGTGTTCCTCCCAAGATGATGCATACATCTCCTCCACCCATTTGCACTTTAGTTTTTCATGTTCTGTAGGGTTAAGATGGGTCTCCTGCAGCATCTTCATAGTGGCCCTGTTTTCCCCAGCACTTGTAGTATCCTTGTTCATTTTATTAGGCCATTGATCCCCCGCACATTATATGTGACCACACTTAAATCTGCCATTGGTTATCCTTTTTCAGTCTGTATCTATTACGAGATATATTGGTGCCCCCTCCTGTGCTGTACCACCACTGGTTGTTATGTTTCCTCAGGTAAATCACCTCTTTCCACCCTCACAGACGAATCCCTTTTTCTTATGAAACTTCAACAACATTCTAAACCACAACATCAACTGTAAATTAATGCCCCAACTGGGGGAATAACTGGTTATTTGTTCTGTCTGATGCTTCTATACGTAGTACTTTTCGCCTTGTTACGTCTGAGGTCTGGTTCGGTGACAAGTAGTATGCAAAATCAACTATACTCCACCACTGTTGGGATTATTGCCTACCCCCAACTGCAGTAAGCACTCGTCTCCCCCGCTATGTAGAGTCTCCCAAACATGGCATGGGTGAGGCTAGGGTGCTCCACAACATGGGATTCAGTGGTTGAAAAACTGGTGCAGAGCTCAGGGATTTGGCTTCGTTGGAGACTGGGAGTCTACCTGGAGGGATGCAGGCCTATACTGGCGTGATGGTCTGCATCTGTCCAGGAGGGGAACCAGGATCTTTGGTGATAGGTTTAAATGCTTCATTGGCAAGCATTTAAACTAGCCAAGGGGGGAGGCCTGGAAAGGAGCAGGGAAATCCTAGCCCCCCCCAAAAAAATCAGGTTAGTAAGTGAGGTAAACACCAAGATAGAGATGTCGATAGGGAGAAGGGCAGGGGTAAATGGAGAAAATGATAAAGGCAATAAAGATGGGGATAGGGCAAAAAGGGGTAAGGCCATCAAGAAATGGAGGGTAATGAGTACCAACACCTGTAGTCTGGGTAACAAGCTCCCTGAACTGGTGGCCTTGATGGAAGAGGGATGCCTGGATATTGTAGCAGCCACAGAAACATGGTACACAGAGAACCATGACTGGGATGTTAACATACCAGGATACACAACCTACAGGAGAGACAGGGACAGTGTGGGGGGGGGAGTAGCTCTCTATGTAAAGGAAGGGATAAAAGCAACAGAACAAAAGAGTAAACAGGGAGGAGAGGAGGCACTGTAGTTCACCTTAGAGACTGGAAATGGCACCACAATCCGCACAGGGGTTGTATACAGACCTCCATGTCAGTGGGAGGGAATGGACAAGGATATGATAGGAGGCATCCTTAGGATGGCAGAGAAAGGGGCGATACTGTTGATGGGGCACCTGAATATGCCAGATGTTAACTGGAGCACCTTTGCTGCAGCTGCATCCAAGAGCAGGGCCATTCTCAATGCCCTACAGGTGGCAAGCCTCAGACAGCTAGTTTTGGAACTCACTCGTGAGGGAGCAATCTTAGACCTCATACTCTCAAATGGGGACAGGGAGAGGATCTCAGATCTAGAAGTGGGTAGCCATCTGGGAACAAGTGACCACCAAACAGTGTAGTTCACGATAAACTCAGCTACAGAGTCAAGCCATACAAAAGTGAGGGTACTGGACTTCAGGAGGGCTGACTTTGGCAAGATGGGAGAGTGCCTTAGAAAAGCACTAGCAAACAGGCTAGAAGGAGGGGTGGAGCAACAATGGGGAAACATCAAAACTGCCATCACAGAGGCAACAAGCCTTTGTGTGAAGCAAATAAATCAAAATGAAAGAAAAAGCCACTGTGGTTCTCAAAAGAGGTGGCGAGGAAGGTTAGGGAGAAAAAGATAGCATATACAGAAGTATAAGGAAACCCAGAAGGAGCAGGACAGAGAACTGTACCAGTTAAGGCAGAAGGAAGCAGGGAGGGAAGTCAGAATAGCAAAGGCCCAAAATGGGGAAAAGATAGCCAACTCGGTTAAGAAGGGGGACAAAACCTTTTATAGGTACATCAGGGAGCGTAGAAAGACAAAGGGAGGGATAGTGAGGCTGAATAGAATGGACGGTGGGTGGGCAGAGAGGGACAGTGAAAAAGCAGGGATACAGAGCGAATACTTCTGCTCAGTATTCACAAAACAGGAGGAGGGGGAGGTGCCTAATCCAATTAAGAGACGCACTCTGGATAGGGGGTCGATCCCAGTCCTTTCACAGAAGAAAGGGTTCTGAAAGATCTCCTAAAACTGAAGGTGGGCAAAGCAATTGGGTCTGACAGAATTCACCACAGAATTCTAAAAGAATTAAGAGCAGAACTAGTGACACAACTGACTACCCTTTTTAACAAATCATGGGAGGATGGTGTGGTACTTGAGTACTGGAGGAAGGCAGATGTGATTCCCCTTCACAAAAGTGGGAGCAAGACAGAGGCAGGAAACTATAGACCTGTTAGTTTGACCTCTGTGGTAGGGAAAGTGATGGAATCACTTCTGAAGGAAAGAATTGTTGAGTACCTAGAGGCCAGTGGGGCACAGGACCCAAGGCAGCATGGGTTCACAGCGGGAAGGTCGTGTCAGATGAATCTAATTGATTTATTTGACTGGGTGACCAAAGTAGTAGACCAGGGAAGGGCTGTGGACATGGCCTACCTAGACTTTAGCAAGGCATTTGACACAGTCCAACACAAAAGATTAATAATAAAATTAACCAGCCTGGGAGTGGGTCCCAGGGTGGTAGCCTGGGTAAAACATTGGCTAGACAACAGGACACAGAAGGTAATTGTAAATGGAGTCTACTTTGAAGAAAGAGGGGTTACTAGTGGGGTACCGCAGGGTTCAGTCCTTTTTAATGTCTTTACAAGTGAAATTTTTTTTTTTGTTAGTTGTTTAACCAGGACTAGCACACTAAGCTGAAAACTTTTTTACAGGTGCAACCTGGGAGCACAGGGAAGTTAAGAGGCTTACTCAGGGTCACGCAGTCTGCAAGTGGAAGCTGTGGGATTCAAACCCAGGTTTAGTCTGCTGGATGTTACCAGATTTGCAGATCAGAGTCTTAAACCACTGCTCTATACTGCCTCCCCCATTGCAGAGGGTCTGGAAGGAAAATTATGCTTCTTTGCAGATGGCACAAAGATCTGCAACAGGATTGATACACAAGGAGGCGTGGAAAGGATGAGAAGGGACTTGGCAAGGTTGGAGGAATGGTCAGAAGTATGGCAGCTTGGATTCAATGCAAATAAGTGCAAAATAATGCACCTGGGAAACAAAAACCCAGGGGAAGATTACACAATGGGGGGAGATAGTAACAACAACAAAAATGGAAAGGGACCTGGGCGTAATCATATCAGATGACCTTAAGGTTAGCAAGCAATGTGAGAAGGCAGTAAGGAGGGCTGGGGAGATACTGGGATGTATAGGGAGAGGCATCACCAGTAGAAAGCAGGAAGTTGTTATCCCTCTGTACAGACAGTTGGTGAGACCCTATCTGGAGTACTGTGTCCAGTTCTGGAGACCCCATCTCCACAAGGACGTAGACAGGATGGAGGCAGTCCAGAGGAGGGCAACTAAAATGGTGCAAGGTCTGCAAGAGAAGCCATATGAGGAGAGACTAAAGGAGCTTCATTTGTATACCCTTGAGGAAAGGAGGGAGAGGGGAGACATGATAGAAACTTTTAAGTACCTCAGTGGAATCAACAAAGTCAAAACCGGTAGCATCTTTCAGAAAAAGAGATGGGCAAGAACAAGGGGATACAATTTGAAGATAGAGGGGGGACAGCTCAGGGGCAATGTGAGGAAGTATTTTTTCACAGAGAGGGTGGTGGACACATGGAACAGCCTTCCTGAGGAAGTTATGGGGTCTAAAACTGTGGGAGAATTCAAGAATGCATGGGACAGACATAAGGCATTTCTTGTGGGGGGGTAGGAAGAAATATGCGGTTGGTTAACTAGGATCTGCAGCTTATCCTCTAGGTAGGGAAATGGGCAGACTAGGTGGGCCAAGCGGTCCTTATCTGCTGTCAAAGTCTATGTTTCTATGTTTCCCCTTTCCCTTCAAACCGGGCGTACTTGATTTAATGGAAAGAAAACATCCACCCCCCCACCTGCTGTCAAGCATTTTTATCCTCTTAAGCATGCTTCCGATCTGTTTTCAAATTCACCCCTTCATTATGAAACTATGTATGTTCTCCAGTTTACCTAAAATGCAGAGAGACTATAGTCTATATTTACAGTTACTATTGTTCATCTTAGTGCGTGTGTCCAAAGCCACGAGGCTCTGCACTCGCTCCTCTGGTTCCCATCACTCGGGGAAGGCCTCCGGAGCAACAGTTCAGACGTTTCCACTCTAAAAATAGTGTCTAAGTCCCGCTACTTCAGAGAAAAAAAAGGAACAAAACCAATTGCTTACTGCATCATTGTTCAAGGAGGAGGCCTCTGTGAGGGGCCTGCTGTCTCTTCCTCCGCTTGTTGGTTGGGAGACTGCTCTCGATTTGAGCTGGTGTCCGTGGATCATAGGGCTGTGTAGCAGTTCCTGTGCCCCTTTGTAAGCTTCTCCTATGTATTGTTTTCTGCTGGTCAAGCTGGAGTTCTTTCTGGGCCTTTTGTCCACCAGCATCTCTTCTGTAGCTCCTTCAGCTGTGTTGCCGTGTCCAGTCCTGCAGCCACTATCCCCAGGGTTTTCAGGTAAGGTTTAGCCTCTTGCAGGTTTTCAAAAAGTCAGTTGTGCTGGCCCGATGGCACTGAGGTTTGAGGCGCTGGACGCCACACCTTGTACTACACTGGTGACCTGGGTTCGAGAGTGGACTCGGGTCGACGGGGGTTGGCTGGGAGGGAGAAGGATTGAGCACCCAACAGCTGCTCTCCTTCTCCGGGGAAGGGGGACCGTACTCTCTGCTGCAATACCACCACCTCAGGGTGGTCAGTGTAGCTGGGAGACACTCTACACAAGGGTATCTGTTGGCAGAGGACCGGCTTCAATGTGCGTCTCTACGCACGCTGGCAGCTTTGCTGCTCATTGAACACCAATGTTAGGGATCCATCAGGACACTGGAAAAACCCTGCCCAGATCTAGGCGACGAGCCTCAGCGTTGGTTCCAAGGCAGCAACCGAGAAGCAGACTCCGCTGTGCGTGCTCCTAACAATGCTCAGGGGGAGATGTAGGGGATCTCCGCTGTCCTGCCCGGAGGGTAATCCGAGGCTCTGAAGGTACAAGGGTAGTGTTAGCACTCTAGGGGCAGGCTTCTTGGGGCTGCAAATTGGGATCTACGAGGGGAGCTCTGAGAGAATGATCAGTGGCAGCAGTAGGAGGATAAAGAATAGTAAAAAAAAAAAAAAAAAGCCAGTTGTCCTTCTTGGATGTGATGTGTATTTTAACTGGGTATTCTGCTCGTGCCTTCAACCCTTTCACTTACAGCTCCTTCAATATGGGGAACAGTTGTTTCCACTGATCCATTGTTAACATGGCATAATCCTGTTCAAAGTAGAGTCTTTTGTCCCCCAAAATGATCTCTTTGTGTTCCCATGCCTTCTTCAGAATAAGTTTTTTTTTTTTTTGCTTTTTTTATCTGCCTACCTCCTACTGGTGTGGTTCTATGGTGCCCCTACTCTGGCACTGTCCTGGCAGCTCCTGCATCAGGCACCATGCCTGAGCTACAACTTCCTCACCCTCACCCTCTCTTGAGTTGCATTGCGGACCCCCTTGCAGAAGACCAAGGGGTCGGGACCAGAGGGAGCTCCTGGGAGCGTCTGATGCAGCGCTGTGGGCAGGCCTTCATGATCGCTAGAGGATCAGCGGTCTTGTCCCCTGTAGTTCCCCCACACAGCCCGGGCATGCAGTGATGCTATGGTGTGTGCTTCTGCTCTCCGTGCATCAGATGTCTGCCCGTGCTGTTCCCTCTAACACACTGCAACTCGCACTCTCCCCAGCCACTGCCAGGAGTCAGCACATGTGCGGGTACCCTGCCCCACCCTCCTGGAGGAGGAGAGCAGCCCCATGGATGCTCAGTCCTCCTCCCCCTGGCCAACCCTCGATGACCCGAGTCTGCTTCCAAACCCAGGTCGCCGGTGTAGCACGAGGTGTGGCATCCAGCTCCTCAACCCTCAACACCAGTGGGCCGGCACAGAGTAAGTTTTTTAATGCGAAAGTCCAGAAAGGCGATTATGATGGAGCAGGGCCAAGCATTGGGGTCAGTGCTTTGATGATGATAACCACAAAATCTGGGGCAAGCTGCAAAATTTCTTTAAGGAACCTCTCCATAAATAGCACCATGTTCCCGCTTTCTGTTTTCTCAGGGATTCCATAAATTCTCAAATTTGTTCTTCTGGGTCTGTTTTCTAGATCCTCCAATTTTTGTCTAAGAAGCAGCTCCCGGTCATGGAGCTGTAAAATGGCCCCATTGTGCAGCTTTGTAGCTTCGGTCACAGTCCCCACGTGTGCCTCCAGATCTGTTGTTTTTTGTTCCTGCTGTTTGATTCTTTTCTTTTTACTTTTACATCATTTTGTATATTGTCTAGTGTATCTCCTAGGTGTCTCAGCTCTAGGTACAGTCTCCAGGAGGTAATGATAAATTGTTCCTCCTCGCCCCCTTCAGATTTACTGTCTCACCTGTCTGGGGAGTCGGGCTTTCTGGTAGCTGAGCAACTTCTACTCCAACTCCAGGGTGATGCAGCTGCCACTTAGGGTTTGTTCTTTTCCACCACAAAGACTTTTAATTTTTGTCGGGTAGCCATCACTACCTCCTCCAACTTATGCTTTGCAGATTTCTGTGTGGTTGTTAAGGTGAAATTTACTATTTTATTAATCAGGTTCTCGGAGCTCATTTCTCCTGTATCTACATAGCTTGGTGATGTCACTGGAAGTGGTCTGTGCCAGTTTAAAAAAATATTTGGTATGAATAGAAAATGTTCCAATAATCTCATTGATAGAAAGGATGGTATCCAATTAATGAGCCCATTAATGGCAGCAATTGTTAAGCCACACTGATGATTATGCAGCAATGGGATGCCCGAGATACAAAAGTTGGGATTGTTAAAAAGGGGTTGATTAGGTAGGCCTACCAAGTCAACAAAATTCAATATATAAATAAATAAATTAAAGTCCTTTTGGTAGGAGAGATGTAGTAATTTACATAACTGCGAATGGGCCTTGATGTCCCATCCAGTGGGGGTGGAATGAAGCTGTTTAGGTAATTTAGACAAGGGGACATATAATAGAGAATTCAAGGAGAAATTATAAACCCCTGCCAAGATCCACTCAATAGCTAACCAACTAGGAGGGGGTTTAACAATACCCTCGGAGTTACCCCATTGAAAATACTTCACCCCATGTACGGTAAGATACTAACAATAAAAGTCTAGAAGTTGTAATCCTCCCATCTGGTATGGCCTACACAACTTATTGTATGCCCTGTGTGGAGATTTACCTAGCCAAAGAAAAGCTGAGCATATTGAGTGGATCTTGGCAAACCAGGCTTTAGGGAGAAAAATGTTAAGCATGTTTAGGGGGTATAAAAGACATGTTGGCATATTCATTTTGATAACATTTGCCCTACCCCAAAATGATGAGGGCACTTGACACCACCTATGTGAATCCCCTTCAATTTATTTAAGGACTGGCTCTAAACTCAAAGCTTTTAGTTGATTTAAATCACAGGTACTTTTGATGTCCAAATAAGACAAGGCCTTAGGCTCCCATTGAAGGCCTAGTTTAAGAATGTCATCTTTGGGACATAAGGGGGATAGTGGATAAACCATTGTTTTATACTGTACATATTTAATTTATAGCCCAAAAACTGGCTAAACTGCAATGATATGTAGCGCAGTTGGCAAAGACATCTTCCAATTTGCTATATGAAGCAAAATATCATCCTCAAAAGTGGACAGCTTGAATTCTAAATCCATGCCATGAATATTATTAGCAAGGTTTATCTGACGCGTAAGGGTTCAATATACAAATTAAATAAGGCGATAAGGGACAGCCTTGGTGAGTCTCTCTAGCTAGCCAAAAAATGTCAGAAAGTTCATTATTGCATAAAATACATGCAGAAGGATGTGTATATAGCACTTGAATTCTTTGTATAAATTCTAAGGGAAGCCCATACCTTTTAAGAACCTCAAAGAGGTAAGGCCAAGCCACATGATCGAGCGCCTTCTCTGCATTCATGGAGTCCAGCACTGAATCATCACCCGACTCCCTGGATGCAGACAAGAGGTGAAACAGTTTGTGGAAATGGTCACTGGAGTTGCAACCAGCAACAAATCCCGACTGTTCTGGGCCTAGGAGAGTAATCCATACTTTGGATAAACGAGTAGCTAGAATTTTAGCATATAATTTAACATCAATATTTAATAAGGAGTTGGGATGATAATTCTCTGATTTGGTTGGGTCTTTCCCTGACTTTGGGAGGAGAACAATGGGGGCTTCAAATAAGATTTTTCTTGAAGAGGGGAAGTGCCCCAATAATTAAATAGTTTGACCAACAGGGGAAGCAACTCTTCCTTGAAAGCTTTATAGAAAAGGGACAAGAAACTGTCCAGTCCTGGGGCTTTATCTAATGGGAGGGTGGAAATAGCCTGAGAAACTTCAGCCCTGGATATGGGGCCAAGTCAGAGGTCCTGCTGATCCCTGGAATGACAAGGAAGGTCCATATACACTAGGAATTCATCTTTAAGAGCAGAGGGAACCAGATCTGGGGTAGAAGTGAAGTAAAGAGCCTGGTAAAAATTCTGAAGAATAACAGTCATTTCCTTAGCATTACTTGTTAAAGAATTTGACTGAGGGTCAAATAAGGCAGTAATCCAATGTGAAGCACTCTGCTGTCTGAGACAGAGTGCAAGAAGCTTGCCTGCTTTATTGCCTTGGCCAATGTAAGTAACCTTCAGGTGCAAGGCAGCCCTATCCACCTTTTCTAATAGGTGGGCTGAATAATAGGCTCTGAGCCATGCCAGTTTTGCTCTAATGTCACCTGGGGAAGAGGCTGAGAGTGATATCTCCTGAGTCCAAATTTTATGTAGACACGTGTCAACTTGGGCATGCAATTTTTTCTTTCGGACCGTCACCAGGCAAATAAGCTCAATGTGCAACATGGCTTTTAAAGTGCCCCAGAAAATGTCAAATGCTTGGATCATGTCCTGAAAGTCATGAATGGAGTGGGACAGAAAAACCCTAAAATGAGAAACTAGGGAAGGATCGTTCAGTAATAAATTATTTAGGGACCAAGTATGGGGTGGAACCATAAAATGAGGGGCCTCCATAGACAGAACCCAAGCCTGAATCTGGCAATTTACTATGAGGGTTAGCAATTGTTTGCTAATCAGGAAATAGACTATCTGAGATAGAACACCATGTTGGGCAGAACAAAGTTAAAATCAGCAGCTGTAGGGTACAACATTCTCCAGGGATCAGCCAAACCAAGATGATCAGAAAATTCCTGAAGGGCCCTGTTCAGTATTTTGCTGGGCTCTGTTGAACACCCTCTGACTTTGTTATTATGATCCAACAAACCCTGCAGGGAAATGTAGCCCTTTTGGGGAATGTCAGGAGATCACTACACCATAACAAAACATATAATACCCCTATTACACATTCTAGGACTGAAGAAAGAATAATAAAAAGAAACAGAAGTGGTTATAAAAGCAACATAAGATTATTTTATTGTCCTACCAGCTTGCCTTATAGGACAATCATTATATATTGCATATTGATTATGTAACATATGTACCTGTGAGTCTGGAGCTCTCAAACACTGCAGTGTCATGCAGGGTCTGCCTGCTAGTTCCTCAGAGAGGGGACATGGGGAAAGGGGTTTTATACCCTGATAAGATCTTAGTCTGGTGATAGATAGCCATATCATGTGTGTGTGATGATCGCACTTACTATTACTTCTATTGGTCAGTTTGGGGGGCAGCAGAGTATTATCTCAGTTGCCCTTTGGAATGCTGCAATGTAGCATTCTACTCATAAGAATACACTTATATCAATGACATGTTCTCATGGATGAAACATTTCGTAATGTATCATGCTCTCTGAAAGGTCCATTCATATAAATTATTGCTGTGTTTGCATATGGCACCTTAGCTGTAGAGGGCACTCCCAGGTACATCAATTATTATATTTCTGACATTATCACAGCAAAATAGCAGTGCAGTTCTAGCCTAGAATATTATTTGTGGTGTTTGTCTCTACCCTACAGGATCATATGTAGGGTAGAGGCCGTGCTTCAGAAGCAGTGCTATTTCATAGCTTGTATCTAGGTTCTATGCAAGAATAAAGGATCACCTAGCCTTATGTGTACTGTATGTAAAACTATACTAAACTTATGTAGATATTCCCTAGCTATGTGTGTGCATCCCTAGTGCTATATGTAATGTGTTTTCCCCCAATTATATGTGTGTGTGTGTGAGATGCCCCACTTATAGCTGTGGGCTATGTACTTGTGTATCATCTGCATGGCATGAGCATACAGGTAATCATGATGTACCTTGTGCACATGATGTGTGTGTGGGTAAGCTTGTAGTCATGACGTAGCTTGCATATGTCATATGCTTGTGGGTGAGCATATTCTTACAATCCCCCCCCTTGTTACCTGTGAGCATATAGGTAACACAGAAAGAAGAAAGAAAGAAAGAAATAGTGAACAGGAGAGTGGATAGATTGGGAAGCATAGAGAAACTTGAGTTGAGCTCTATAAAAGTTGAGAATTTTACAGAGGCAAAAAAAGTAGTAATAAGTATGAAAATGAGAAAAACTTGAACAATAACAAATCCCTTAAATGTGAACTGCAACCATGTGTTGGTAAGTGCAGTGTGTGTATCTCCATTATGAAACATAGGTTTTTTTTTAATTAAAATGTTTTATTGAGTTTACAAGCATACCATACAGTGTAAAATGCAATAAATATCCAACAATGAATCATACAGCATATGAACGTACACTATAAATTATGACTAACAGAATATATATAGTTAAGAATAAAAAATGCTCATAAAAAGAAAAGGTCACTACATCTATAAAATAGAAATTTTACAAACCTCAGCATTAATGTTTGCAATCATAGTTTTTAATTACTTCATTTTTGATTTGAATAATGTGTGTGTCTTTCCTTTTCATTAACCTTTTAACACCAAAGTGCAATTGATATATATGAACATTAACAACTGGCAAGTATTGGCTTTCATCTTTTAAATGAGTGGGTTTAGTATTTCTGGAATCTTGGTCATGGAGGGGCACCGGGGTAATGACTGTATGGCCAAAAATAGTACGTTCATGGGGTGTAAAGCAGAAATTGGGTGTTGTTACATTACAAAACATATTGTTATAAATATAAAACTTACAGTTAGTAACCACACAGTATAAACCTTCAGAATTGTAGGTAACTTGAACTTCAGGTACAAGCCATTTGGTAAATCTGATGGGGCATCAAATCGAGGAGTTGGTGAGTCTAGTAGAAAATGGAATTCCAGCAGCCTTGATGAAAGCATTACTGCTGTGCTTGATTGAAGTCTTGATTGAAGAGATATCTGAATAAGTATTTTCTTTACTGAAGTCAGGGATTGCCCCTCCCTCAAGCTTGCCTCATTGTATGGTATCCCGAGTATTAGCATTGTAGTGGGTACCAGTGCTGGCATCAAAGTTCATATCAGCTTGGTCAATAGATGACCCTTCTCTGAAATCTGGTTCGTATCCACACACAGGTGTGACCACAGTAAAGACATCACACCTGCACAGGTAGTGGTAGCCCATCTTGGTGCAGCAGCCTGTATGGAGGTACACCCAGGCATTCAGGTGGTGGTGATGAACAAGGAGATCTGGCAGCTTTATCCATTCTCAAAAGAAGTCTTCTTCCAAGTGCCCAAGTGATTGTACCTGTGCCAGTTTATTACATACTGCAGTATCCTTATCAAATACAGGAAGTGAAACAGTAAATGTGACAAACATTGCATCTTTTATATCACTGTCATGTCTGCTATTGCAGGGGCCCTGGTTGGGGTGCACTGTAACATAACCAAGGTTTGTAGCAGTGGCAATGGCAAATGTTACTGTATGATCCATGCACTCCGTAGTGCATGCTGTATTGCCACAGTGGGAGCAATACCACTTGGCCATATGTCTGTCATTAATGATGTCTGGGATCTTACCAGTTTCTAAATCTTGTGAGAGATTTGTAATAGTGGTGAGTGCAGAGCTTCCATAAGCAGAGCAAAGGATTTCCCTACCTATGTGGTGTTGTCTAGCCTTCCTATTATTAAAGTGTATTAACTGTGTTAACTTGTGTCTGGTCTGATTGAAAATTCTAGCAATAAATTGCATGTTAACTTATATGTGGTGAACTTATCTTCTTGTGTAAGACTGGCAGTACTGTGTAGCATAGGTCTTATTACATTCTGGTTTAATTTACTATTGAATAATTTAACATGCCTCCCAATTTTGGCCAAATCAGCCTGATTCCAAATAGATAATCCAGTCCCAAAAATACCTGTGTTAGACGTTAACAATGCCCATCACACCAGGAAGACCTAACCCTCTTTTTCCATGTTTAGGTCTGAACACCCCAAGGTGTTCTGTAGAATACTTCCCTGCTACAGGGTCTTGAGCTCGTGTTTGAAATGCTGGCATGATGTCAAGTAGCATTACTGTATGAAATTTAGAAGTGTTTGTTTCTGAGCAAGGACTGAATTCAGCCATGTTCCAGTAAGATAAATTTAAAATTACAGGCACATGCATGTAATTTACATTGTTAATTAATACACCTGGAAGAGGAATAGCAGTTAGGCCACTTTTCGGGCAGGGTTTAAGTATAGAGAAGTTTTCCTGATTTTCAGAAACTGTTTTAGAAATTACAGTAAGGTAACTAGATTCAGTAAGAACAGTGTCCAGTTGGCAAAGTCTCTTCATTGTGACATTGTGAAAACAAAGGAAAAAATTGGAATTTGCCTTAATGGTAATGTTATAGAGTCCAGCATGTTGTAAGTGTACGTTTTGGATTGTTAAAGTTTCATTAGAAGCGATTTGAGTGTTTGGCCAACCTTTCAAAGTTCCTTTGTGAAGGTGAGCCACTTCAAGAGATTTACCATTTAAAAGTACATTACAGTCCATAAATGTCTGCATAATGTCCAGCTGCAAAATAAGGAGGTTAAAAGCAGTTACATGGACTTGTAGATTGAAATCAGAACCTTTGTGTTACGCAATAAGATTTGGAAATCACATTTTAAAAGGGGCCTAGGATGGATGGCTGGAGGTCAAGAGGTCAACCAAAAAGATGATGTGGGGCAAACTTCTTTGCTTTCCTTTCCAGGGTCATTTGGGACTTTCTCTGGAGCATCTGGATGTGGGACAGGGCCTGGGATTGACTTCACCTGGACAGGAACAGGAAATGGACCAGGTCTCAGTTCTGGTTCTGGGGGTGGAACCGGATCCTTCTAGTCGGGGTCTCCTTCCAAGGTGTAGTCATCTGGGGTAGTTTCACTGGCACTGGAACAGATGTCTCCCTCTGGTCAAGTTCTTGGATCGGACTTCCTTGACCAAAGCATGGCAACAGGGTTATAAGTAGGTAGGCCTGGAACAGGCCTTCCCAGGACTGCCTTCCATTCATGGATTTTGGCATTTACTATTTTTGATATCTAAATACAGAAAACAGGCCATCTGTTAAAAATACTTGTCCCTTTCCCAATAAGTGGGGAATAGGTTATAAAGTTGTATACTTAAAACCTTTAAACAGCTTCAACTGATTTGCATGGCACCAGTTCAGTTGACTGTGTTCTTTTTGGCTAAATGCTCCTAGGTATTCAGTAGTGTGGGACCCTGCTACTGGATCTTGAGTTCGTATCTGGTATGCTGCAAGTAAGTTTAGTAACATGGCAAAATGAAACCTAGAAGCACTGGTACTGGAGCAGAATCTAAATTCTGCCATATTATAATGTGTGGGTTTTAAAATCACAGGGATGTGCATAAATTGCATATTAATTACATGGGTACCTGGGAGTGATAATGCAACCAGATCACTAGTTGGTCTGTGTTTTTGCATTGGACAGTGGGTGGGTTCTTCCTCTCTAGGGGGAACAACAGTTGGAAACATGACAGTGCTAGCGATGGAATGAAGTACACAATGCTGTCTAATAGTACCATTTGGAAATTGAGCACAATAATTTGGATTTATGAGTGCAGTGTGTTTGTATAAACCTGTGAGTTGTGCTTGGGCCTGGTGTATAGACAGGATACCATTAGGTGGAGCTTATGTATGTCTAATCAAAAAAAAAACAGTAAACAACAAATGGATTATCTGTAGATATTTCTTTTCTGTGGCTTTGGAGAAATATCTGGTATGCTTCCTTTATTTCTGGATCTGCCAGTATGATTCAGTCAGGTTCAGATATACTTTTGTTTTGTTGTTTGCAGCCACCATAGGTGTTGCACTGGAAGGGGGCATAGTTCATATCCCCCTCTCTTGAGCTCCTTTTTTTTTTGGAGAAAGAGGCCGCTCCATTATTGTAGTAATGGAAGGGTTTTGTGTGGGTTGGCCAGTGCAGGAGCAGAGGCCAGGCAATTTAACCACAAAAAATGTTGGCAATTTTATTTGCCAATTAGTTAGAACATTAAAAGGTGCATGCTGAATATATACTGATGGGGTGGCCCTAGAGTATCGCATTGTTTTTCAAATTTTTAACAGCATTACATTTTAAAGTAGCCTACTCCATACAGTACCAGAGGTGATTTGTAGGGTATTGAGTGTTGTTGCCCCCCTCAGAGGGTGGGTCTTATGTTTTGCTTCAGTCCCTGGCTAGAGGGATCCTTTCTTTCTTGATAGAGAAAGAAAAACAACACAAAGAGCAATGTCTCTCTGTGATAGATTAGCAACTGATTTTTAAAATGCTGCTGCATTAGCCTTATACAGATGTATGCCTTCGGCTAAATCTACCAACTCTGCCATTGGCAGGGTAGATGGTGTTGTGGATGCCAGCCACACCTTACTTGAGTTCTAAAAATTAAATAAAATTAAAATCAAAACAGAGATGAAAACAAGGTGTCAGTTTTTCTCTTTTGGTTTTAATTTACAAAAACACAGTCTTAACTGAGTCACACAAAATCCTGTACATTTTATTTAAATGTTAAATGAGTCACATCATACCTGTAACAAAAAGTGTTAAAACAAGTTAAAATGATTAGGAGAATCGCCCTATTGATCTTGGATGTCATTCCTAGATTATATGCCCCCTGGTGTAACTTATGGGCACAAAAAACATAGTTCTAATATTTTTTCTTTTAGCAGTTAAAACTGCGTAGCAAGTGACCTTGCTTTTTTCCCCCTGTAAGCTGTCAAAGTAAACAGCTTGTTATGGATGCTGGGGCATTAGAAAATCCATGTCGCGCCCCCCCCCCGATTGCCTTGCTTAGTAAGTGAATCACATGTGAATGGTACTGGACAAAAAATAAATAAATAAATAAAATAAGCCATGGTAATATTGAACCTTCATAAAGGAAGAGCATATGTAAGGGTTGGCATTTTGGACAGAGGACAAGCACAAAGCATATGCTTAAGTAAAAAAAATTAAAAAGGTAACATTTTAAAAATAACTAGTTAATGTATGTTCTTGAAACACTTGCATAAAAGGGAAAACGAATAATTGTTTAGGCAGGACAGGCACACCAACTGAGCTTTAGGGGTATATGGTATGGGAATACAAGGATGTCACTTGACTTGCCAAAGGTCACAAGGTGTGCAAGTGGGGCTGGAGGGATTAAAACCGAGGTTACTAGTTTTGTATCTGAGTGATGTTGATAACTGCATTCTACTAGAAGTCCACAGGAGGCTCATGCCTGTCATGGCAAACATTGTATTTGGCAAAAAGTAACATTGTATAGTAAACTGTAAAATAAAGTAGCTTATTAAAAGGGATGGGGCCCTTTTTTCTTAAAACAAAATGCTTTATTTACATTTTAACCATACAAAACAAAATACAGGAAAAACTATAATAGCATTTAAAAAAAACAAAGCTTTGAAAGCTTTAGCTTTGGATAATGAAGGGTACAGGAGAACACAGCTGTGTTATCAGCTAGTTAGTCACGCCTCCTGGCCTGGCTAACTGCCATGACTCATGACACGGTGTTAGGCTGACGTATCAGCCAGTTAAAAAAAATAAAACACATTTTTCTTTTTGAAAGGAGAGAAACCCCCCCAAAAAAACTTTTTAAAACCAACAAAGGCATCTCAAGCTGCTATCAAACCACACTTAAATTGCAAGTTCCTTGCACAGATTTAATCGTTCTGCGTCATACACCCAAGACCGTCACTAACTCCCTGCCACGTACATCTCTAACCAATGACATTATCCTTTAATCACTTTCATTTCCTTGCACATAAACTAACCAATCCCATTCTCTCTAAAGAAGATCAATTTTGAAAAACAAAACAATCTGTGAATAAGGATTCTTGACATATCTTTCTAGGGACTAGATTTATAGAACAATAATACAGTGAAACAGTCTCCGAGGCATCTGAGCTCCCCTGCACAGAGCTTCTCTTCAACTAGCTCACATTTAACCTTGATGCTGTAAAATCACAAAAGTTTCTTAATTTTTTAATTTTTAAACCAAGAAAAAAAACATTTTCTCTGCATATTTACATGGTACTTTTGAAAACTGCTAGTTTTCAGAACATTTAAACAAAACAAGAAAGAAAACCAATCTGTTTTTTTACAGCTTGTAGTGTATATATATAGTATATGTTCTTTTGCTCTGGGATATCAGACTCACAAAATAGAAAATAACTTTTCATTAAAGAAACAGAAAGCATAGTTCAACTGGCCAGTCTCTTTTTTTTGGGGGGGTATAGTTTAGTTTTGAAAGATTGCATAGGACAGTTATGTAAAACATTATGTAGCATATCACATTCAAAACATCTAGGTTGATAAATAACACATATGGCAAAGCATTCACATAACCCTTTTCAAATGCATTCTATATTTTACATGGCTAGTTTGCTCTTTACTAACATAATCTTTCCTTTACAGTTTGTTCTGGGGGTGGGGGCTTTCTGGTGACTGGGGCTAGGGGTGAAGGTCTGTGATGCTTGGCCAGTTGGTTATGACTATTGCATAATATTGGTATTATAAATAAATGGTCAATGTATGAAATGTCAGTCCATGAGATTTGGCCCTTTTAAATTACAAGGTGTCAGCAGCTGAAATCACAGGATGTATTACACTGACCAGGAGATCGCCATAATGTAATTAACTTCCTTGAGAAATTGCATTTTATGGACTTTTTTAGGACCTCATGCTTTTGAAGTTGGAAACTAAATACACATTTTATTACATCAGGAAAGAATGTAATTTAGCTGATTCCTGTTGGATATCTCGCACCTGGGTGACAGACTGCATGGTTGTAAACCACAAAGGAACTGGTTGATCAAAGACTCACAATTTGGGAAATGGGTTATTGTTGATGTCACATTGTTAACATACCTCCGGGTAGGAAATCATTTTTTGTAATTTTATTTTCTAAAAGGAGGAGCTAGATGACTCACATAAGGGGTGTGGAGACACAGGGCCAGCTTCACAAAAGGCAAATCAGGACACAAGGCAACTTGTGTTGGAAAAAATGGTGCAAGTAACACTTGCGTCCTGAGTTGCGTCCTGGTGGAAGTCACAAAGGCAGCTTGCGACATGCTGCAGGCTGCCTGCACCCAACTGCACCTATGTGCCATAAACCCCCTTGTGACATGGTGTAAGGGGGCTTATGGCAGCATTTGCACCCTATTCAGGTAGGGTGGCTGCTATGTCCACAAATGGGATTCAGAGACAACCACCAGTGAACATCTGTCAAAGACCAGTTATGCCAACAAAAAGGTGGTCTAAGTGGTCTTTGCTGCTCACTGGAGGTTGCCACTGTGCCCCAGCTCCACAACCCCTGTGGGTTACAGTCCCCCCATGGGCTCCAGGTCCCAGGCATGGCACGCACTGTGGCAGGATGGGTGTCTGGAACACCCCCAATGACCAGACCCCCACACACACACACATGTTGAGGCTCCCCCACATGCCCTGGGGCACGATCCCCCCGCAGTCCCCATAACCCCCTGGTAGTCTAGTGGCTGCCCCACTCCACAGTGTGAGCCCCCCCACACCCTCAAATACCCTGCTGGTGACTGGCACATTCCTCCCTTACCACCAGGGCCAGTCGCCAACTCATCCGCCGTGTGTGTGTGTGTGTGTTGGGGGGGTTGGGGACCACTGGCCACCAGGGCAGGTAAGAGTGCTTGTTCTGAGGGGTCCATGGCAAGGGGGCTTGGGGCTGGAGCCCACACCGTATGGGGCCTCAGAGGTGGGCATGGGGGTGCCATGGCAGCCCTCGACTGGCACATCTGCCACCTACCCCGTCCTACGACCTGCAGCATTCCTGGGAGCTGCGCCTTACCTTGCACAGCTACCACAAGTCATAGGATGCAGACCCCTGGAATCACTCCGATACTGAATCGGGTGCATGGGCCAGGTCGCAGGGATGGTCACCACAAGCTGCCATTGCCGCAGCTTGTGGTGGACCTTTGTGAATCCAGCCCACAGAGTTTAAACTGATACTTGTGTCTGAAATGTAAGTCATATCATTTTGGGACTCTAGAGAGACATAGCTCTCTGATCCAATTTTAAAACATACTTCCAGAGGTAATATCTTAGACAGCAAAGGTCTAAATGTATTGTGGTAGGAGTTTTTGTTTTGTACTTTTCCCCTGTTCTTTTATGTGATTGTGAGCTCTTTGATATATTGTTCTGTGTTTACATTTTTCATATTTTTATCATCTTTTAGTAAAGTACAATTTCTTAAGATACTGCCTGGGTGTGTCTTCCAAGTTCTTTTTGCATGTAATGCATACATGGTTAAGTCTGACAGCTGTTTGGAGGGCTTGATGGTGTTACTAAACTGAGAAAAGGTAAGAATATACCCAGGGTCTTTTATAGAGTTAAAAGGGTTCATTTTGGAAGCCTGGCTGAGTGCCCGTGGCGAAAAATTGTACCGCAATCCCCGAAGAGGGTATGTATCTGAGCCTGTTCATTGGGTATGCTAGCATAAGGTTCACAGTTTGAATCCCTGCAGAACTTGAGACTAAAGGTGATTTGTACCCAAAAGCAGACAGGAGGGTTACCCTGTCTGTTACCTGTTCACACTATTGCGCTCTGAGGTTGGCACCGTGGGAGCAGAGGGCCTGACCTGCTGAGTGCATTTGTGACATGGAGGTCTACCAAGACTCATGCGCTCCAGAGGGATAGGAGTTCCCTTTTCCTCTCTGGCATCATGCCTGGGCTTCTGACACCCCAAGTGAACTGGCCTTTGGGCTCATTATTGATCATTTTTTCATCCTCTGATGACGCAGGATCAATGGGGATACATACAAAAGAGGTATATGCATGACCTTTTCGAATTGCAAACTTTTCTCGTACCTTTCCCCAACAACATTCTACGTTACTACATATCTCTCTCTGGTTGCTTGGCTACAATCTTGCTTCAAGGATAAAATCTTAGTCTTTAGTGCCTGAAACCTGGAACACAAATCTGAAACAATTAACCCCTTCTGATCCTGTTTCTTCCTCATCGCATGTTTAGTATCTGAATACAGTGTGCACAGACGCTGTATTAGAGCACTGCGGGTATGGGCATTGGAAGCAAAAACACACCATTTTCCATACAAAATCAAAAGGTTAGAAATATCTAGTCTAAGCTCTGAACTAATATTACTAGCAACTCTATTTGTAATGGTCATTTCAAGAGCACCTTCTATATCCTACTCTCAAATAGAAGCAAAAAGTGTATGGATCCACCCCTTACTCTATCTCTGAGCAGTTTGCGTCGCTGTAGGAAAAACTGCTTCTGTCTCTAAATCCTGTTCTAGTCCTGAAGCCATGGTCCACTAGTTATGTTGGGTATTTTGTTGGGCTCTGTTGGACACCCTCTGACTTCGTTATTATGATCTAACAAACCCTTAGTTACCTGCAGAGAAACGTAGCCCTTTTGGGGAATGTCAGGCGATCACTACATCATAACAAAATATACAATACTCCTCTTACAGATTCTAGGACTGAAGAAAGAATAATAAAAAGAAACATACGTAATTATGAAAGCAACGTTAGGTTCTTTTATTGTCCAACCAGCTTGCCTTATAGGACAGTCATTATACGTTGCATACTGATTATGTAACATACATACCTGTGAGTCTGGAGCTCTCAAACACTGCAGTGTCATGCAGCGTCTGCCTGTGATTTCCTCAGAGAGGCGGCATGGGGAAAGGGGTTTTATACCCTGATAAGATCTTAGTCTGGTGATAGATAGATAGCCAGCTCATGTGTGTGTGATGATCACACTTACTATTACTTCTATTGGTCAATTTTGGGGGCAGCTGAGTATTCTCTTAGTTGCCCTTTTAAATGCTACAATGTAGCATTCTACTCATAAGAATACGCTTATGTCAATGCCATGTTCTCATGGATAAAACATTTTGTAATGTATCATGCTCTCTGAAAGGTCCATTCATATAAATTATTGCTGTGTTTGCATGACACCTTAGCTGTAGAGGGCACTCCCAGGTACATCAATTATTATATTTCTGACATTATCGCAGCAAAATAGCAGTGCAGTTCTAGCCTAGAATATTATTCATGGTGTTTTGTGTCTCCCCTACAGGATCATATGTAAGTTAGAGGTTGTGCTTCAGAAGCAGTGCAATTTCATAGCTTGTATCTAGGTTCTATGTGTAACCCCTAAGTGGCACTATCCCAAGGGCTACTAACCCTGCGTGTCGGGCTAGTGACAGGTTAAGGGGCCTAGGTTCTATGACAGGTGCCTCCACCCAGAGGTCAGGGTTAATAGTAATTAAACTAGCTTGGGTACAGCCCTCTGGGACACTGCAAACCCCCTTTGTTCCCACTAGTGGCCCACACAGTACACGGGAGTTACCTTCCCATTACCCCACATATGAACACTTTTCACACATATAGATACCACTTTCCCTCGAGACTGATTCTGCAACACGTCTCTGAGTACCCCCTGTAAAACAAGGTTAAACAACATACACAGCAAAATGCAATACTGTTTCTATATGTACTGCCACCACAGACAGTATATAGTATAATAACAATGAATCTGATTTATTTAGGGAACAGCAATACGGGAGGGGACAATCAGGTTGATTAGTTTTTGCAAAGTTAAAATCACAGTACTGAGCACATATATATGGTCCTAAAAAGTCACACTCTGGGTACCCAGGATGGTGGGGGCTAGCCAGGGTCAGTGCAGCTGGTTGGGGCCCTTTGATGGAAAAAACACAAGCACACATACATTATAATCTGGAGCCCTGGGGCTCAGATTGTGAAGAAATGAAACAGCAATAATCAGATGGCATACTTGTAATTGATAACAGGCTGCAGGTAGAATACCCTGATTTGTACTCACAATACCCAAGCTGAGAACTGGATGGTGGATGTTCTTTCTGGATTTCCAGAAACAACAGGGCATGGAGACAAGGTCCTTGCGACTGGACCCAACTGCAGTTGATAACAAACGGATTTAGTCTGACACAAGCTGGGGTTTGTTTCCAGCTTCAGCATATGGCGCCCAGTACAGGGGACATGAAATAGCGATTCCCCACAAGCACTACGCACATCCAAAGGAAAGTACTATACCAGGCAGGCTGCTCCTCGATCCCGATCGCACTTACTGCAAAACACCCAGGAGCACACACAGCAGCTTCAGTTCCTAACAGACCGAGTGCGATTCAGCAATATCTCCAGTCTTCTACGGGGTGAGCCTGGTTTCCACACTTCTGGTGCTTCTTTCTCCTCACAACTTGGATTCAGTCCAAACTGGCACTCACAATGGCTGCAGGCCAAAACTCAGGGCCTCACACGCCTTCCACGTGCAACTACACACCGCAGCAGAAGCAAGGCTTCTTCTCTCTTCACTGTCATGACTGATCTGAGCTTTCCAGTAACAGAGCAGGGCATTTCCTTTGGCTCCACACCAGTTCTGTTGGTGGATTCAGCTGTCAATCACTGCAGGGCTCCCTCTGTTGGTGCAAAAAGGTGCCAAGGTCAAAACTACATTTCCCAGAGTCACTGTCCATACAGTCCCCTTGTGGCTGGCTAAAAATTGAGAGTCCAAGTTCTGATTTGTCCACAGGCTCCATTTTAAGGTCTCCCTATCATCCTGCTTGGTCCAAGTCAGCAGTTCAGGACCAAAATGAAAGAACTACACTGAAACAGTTCATGCTGAAATAAAGACAGGTTAGACAAACTACATTTTCTCAGTCACTGTAAAGGATTTCTGGCAAACAGTTATATCTTTCAACAAGGCTCCCTCTGCACATGTAGCAACGGCAGAAACGGAGTGAATTGACAGCAACCTGGGCGGGATTCGGGCATTAGAACACACAGTCCCCCCTTTTCAATTAATTATGGCTACAAGCAGGCAGCTCTTAAAGAGACAGTACCAGAGGCTCTAAAAGCACTCACACTTAAATGGCTTAAACGCCGAACACCTCCAGACTTGGAGCATTCAGGCAACCTCCTGGAAGACTTTTGGGAACCCCCATTTGCAGGGGGGTTACATATGCAAGAATAAAGAATTACCTAGCCTTATGTGTATGTAAACCTATACTAAACTTATGTAGATTCCCTAGCTATATGTGTGCATCCCTAGCTCTGTATGTAATGGGTTTTCCCCCAAATTCTGTGTGTGTGTGTGTGTGTGTGTGTGTGTGTGTGTGAGATGCCCCGCTTATGGCTGTGGGTTATGTACTTGTGTATCATCTGCATGGCATGAGCATACAGGTAATCATAACGTGCCTTGTTCAGATAATATGTGTGTGTCGGTAAGCTTATAGTCATGACGTACCTTGCGTACATTATGTGCTTGTGGGTGAGTATATTCTTACAGCCCGTTGAGCTAAAGTCAGCCCTGCTCCAGTTCTCTATGACCTATCGAGGTCATTTGTAAAAAAAAACAGGTTCCAGTCCCCTCCAGTTATTACAGATAAGTGACTATAGGGAACTAGGGCAGAAGTTAGAAGTGGGAAAAAAGAAGGAGAGTCCCGAATGAGCCCATAGACCACTCCCAAGACAATCTTGAAATGGCCTAGTCTCCCAGGTACAAACAAAAATCTTCCCTCCTGATCCCTAACTTTGTTAAGAAAAGTGAAAGGAATACATTTGGCAATTAACACTGCCACACCCCTATGCCAGGGGCTATTACCCGCATCATAGGCCTGTCCAACCCAAGATTAACATAAATGGGGGACTTGATTCTATAAGAGGTGTGTTTCTTGAAGAAAAACAACATGGGGGCAAAATTTAGGTTGATGTTGAACAATAGCACATTTTTTAGCATTATCCCTCCCTCCCTTGATGTTCCATGTTATAATGGTAATCACATTAGCCATATTAGGTTAGTTGGATTAATAGTAATTTCCTTGCCAAATAGCCCACTGGTGGTACACAAGGTATCCCCCCTCAAAAAAAATTCACCAACCAAAACAAAGCCCCCCCTTAAATAACACTCCCCATCCATAACAACAAGAACAGAAATATAGCTTAAAATTAACTCTACCCAGGCCGCCTGCCTGCTCCCAGCCTTTATGGTCTGTGAGAAGGACTGAGGATACCCCCATCCATACCTTCAGAAAAATCAAAATAATATTTAACAACATCCCCCCTCTGCACCCCCACCAAACCAAAACTGTTGAAGAACTGTAGTCAGAATCTAACAGTAAAACTGTAATACCAACAAAGAAGACCTTCATATGTCCCACTCCCAGTCCTACCTAGGCTATTAAAAAAAAAGAGATAGCTCCCTGCATAATAAAAAGAGGTGGCTACCTAAAATATAACAGAAACATTTCCAGTTGAAAGAAGATCCATCATTTGAAAAAAGAAGGAACGAACTAGGGGGACTTAGAATCAACAGAAGTGCCCCATGGATGGAGCAGGGGCTGGTGTCATTAAAGTAAGATTAACAAGCATTTGTCAATGCCGAATGTTGCCTCGCTGGCACTGGCATTGGTAGTGCCGAAGCTGGAGATGCATAATAGGAATGGCAGTGAAGTATTGAAGTAATGCCAACCCCACTCCCACCCTGTAGAGAGCGACAGGCATTGGGGTGTGCGTTTGGGTCGTCAGCTATAATGCTCATGCCATTGTACGTCACCCTACCCTGTAGACACTGACAAGTGTCATGGTGTGCTTTGGGGTCTTTGGGTGTTATACTTACCCCATTCCATAAGGAAATATGCTGAGGTGGGTACAGTATAGGAGAATGGGGTGAACTTTGTAGCCGAACAGTGCGAGGCACACCACGATGCCTGTAACTGGCTGCAGGGTGAGGGTGGGGGTGGAATGGCATGAGCATTACAGCCAATGAGCCCAAGTCACACCCCTGATGCCTGTCAATCTGTACAAGGTGGGGTGCTACAGTTGGAAACCCTAACACCGTAGGTGTGTGTTGGTATTTTCACTCCAAATTTTCAACATGGGCTGTTTGTGAGGCCACCTCATGAAAAGTGGCACAGTCAGTTTGTTAGCTGAAAGGTGGTTTTGCTCAGTGGCTATGCCATTTGGTGACACAGGGATGAAAACACATTTTGGACAGGATGTAGAAAATGACAACTGTATTGTTCATGAGGAGGCATATAAAAATGGCAACGTTGAAAATCTGGAGTGAAAATATGACAAATTGGTGAAGTCATGAGCATGCATAGAAACTGCGCAACACACATCCGTAACCCAATTATTTTTGGGAGTTAGTTAGCCACATTTTCAACATAGTCATTTTGGGACCTCCCCTCATGAACAGTGGTGCTGTGATTTTATTAATCTGTCCAAAAAGTTGATTTCCCACAGTGACCACGCTATTGAGCGCCACATGTGCGGAAACACATTTTGGGCAGGATGTGAAATATGACAGCTGTACTGTTCAGAAGGAGGTGTGAAAAATTGCCAGTGTTGAAAATCTGGCATGAAAATATTGCAAATTTGCGAAGTTACAAGGGTGCATGGAAACTGTGCAATGCATAGTTGTAACACAGTCATTTTATGAACGTTCAGCACTAAATTTTTAATATAGGCATTTTTAGGACCTCTGTTCATGAACAGTGTCACAGTCATTTCCTCAAACTGTCCCGAAAACTGATTTTGCACAGCGACTGTGCTAATCTGCACTGGATGTGCGAAAACACATTTCGGTCAGGATATGTAAAATGACAGCTGTACTGTTCATAAGGAGGTGTGGAAAAATGGCAATTTTGAAAATCTGGAGTGAAAATATTACAAATTCACGAAGTTACGTGCGTGTGTGGAAACTGCACAATGCACACTCGTAAAACAGCCATTTTTTTGATTTTCCCAGCAAATTTGCAACATAGGCTTTTTGAGAGCCCCTTTCATGAACAGTGGCAATGTCGTTTCATTAATTAATCCTGAAAGGTGATTCCGCACAGTGACCGCGAAATCACCTTTCAGGACCAAATAACACCACGACAGTGCCTGAATTCATGAGGAGGGGTCCCAATAACCCCATGTTGAAAATGTGGTGCCAAAATTCCCAAAAATGGCTGAGATATGCAACAAAGTTGAAAAAAACCCTATTTATGCCATTATACAGCTTACCTGCATTTCTTAAGTTTAGGTAGGCTTTGAAAGAAGTGCTGAGCGTGTTCCTGGTCCACGAAGATCGTTGCGCTGGACTCCGGAGGTAAGTATGGGGTGAGGGTGTGGGAGCAGGGTGTGCAGAGGGTGGGTGCGGGTTGTGGGAGGGGGAGGGAGACCGCGAGGATCGTCTTCTTTTACAGATTTAAAAAAAAAAAAAAATTGCTGGGCGTTATTTTTTGCAGGGGATTGCACGCTGGGGTGGGCTCCCAGCATGCCACCTAAGTGTTTTGGGGGATTCTGTAGCCGATGGGGATTGGGCACCCCGTCGGCACATACTGAGGGGAAGACATGAGCGATGGGATTGGGCACCCCCGCATGCACAAAAGTGGGGAAGACATTATGCCGATGGGGATTGGGCCCCTGTCGGCAAAATCAACGGGGATGGGGATAAATGCCAACAGGGGTTGGGCCCTCCATCGGCAAAGAAAAATTGTTGGGGGGGCTACATGATGCCGAGGGGGATTGGGCACCCCCTCAACATACATTTTAAATGGTAGGGGGTTCAGTATGCCGACAGGGAGTGGGCTCCCCCATCGGCATTGTGACAGGCGGTGGCAGCAGTCACTGCTGCCATGTTGCCGGCATGTCGGGAGGCATGTTGTGGTCATATTGCATGAGAGCTTTGCTCTCATTGCAGCTGACCTTTTCTTTGTTCTGGTGGCTACATTAGGTATGCGTGAGGTCAGTGCCTGCTGCTCGCTGAGTGGGGAATGAGGGATGCACCTTCTGATGCGTGCTCTGCATTTGCCCAACAGTGACTGTGCCTTCAAATGTGCTACTACCGCAAGATGTTGGCTGCACAAGCGCAAGCCAACATAAAAAAGGAATGGTAAAGACTCATGACTAAGCACCCATAGTACGTAAAAAAACCTAACCCCCATTAGGATTCAGTGAGCCATAAAATTACTAGGATTACTAAGAAGATAAGACATGAGGAGGCTCTCGGCCCATCTCGAATGTCCCACACACAGGTGGGAAAATTATACCAATGACTGTTTAGTGTAGTATACTTCATCCAATATATTTTTAAAGTTATCCAGACCTTCCATATCCACAATATTTTGTGCAAGTCTATTCCAGGCTTTAATAATTCGGATAGTATAGAAATTTTCCCTTTTGTTGGTTAAGACTTTCAGGAGTACTAATTTTTTATTATGAGATCCTAAATTTGGCCTCACATTGCTGTATTCAATTTCACAAATTCCCATTAGTACTGCAGACTGCATACAACTTCACAACACTGATCCATTTTACCTTGAAATGGACTGCAGCAGCACAAAACACCATTACCAAAAAAATCGTTAACACAGGATTCTATATCTATAACTCAGTGGCAAGATATAATGTTGACAATTTACCGGATGGAATCCCTAACAGCACTTATAAATAAAAAGCAGTCAAAATCTGAAATGATATGGAGGAGATGGGTGCTATATATTTCTCTGCTGAGACCAGATTTTATACATTAAGGTGTATATGATCTAAGCAAACATTTTAATACTGCCACATCTGAATTTACTGTTTTTTCTTAATACCAATCCCTCTATGAACTGTAATGTAATGTAATGAATGGAATTACAAGACTGTAAATATATACATGTCAGAACAGATGAATAAATTAGCAGTCAAGTAATGTAAATTTGGTACGTCTTCAATGTTTGTCAATGTTTAACTGAAAAAAACTTTAAATAAAGAAAGTTTTAAAAACAAGAAAGGGACTGTAATAGACTGGAGTATGATGGTAAAACCTCAAAACCTTAAGCAACAAGGGCTACTAAGAATATTCTGCATGGCTTCTAATAAAGGAATCACATTGATCTAGCTACAAAATACAATCCCAACATTTGAATATTGGACCAACAGGGCGGGTGAGATTAGTAGAAAGGAGCACATAACAACCACTCTGAGACTGCCTCTAGAACAAACTCTGGTCAGAGCTGATATGGCTGTGGAGAGCTTTTAGGAGTGACATGAGTGTGGAAAAGAATATGCAGTGCTGTCGCTGCACCGCAGTCAGTCGTTAAGTAATAATAAACAGAATCATTGGAAACAATGTCGGAGCACTGTGGTAGCACATCAGATAGTGGTCCAGTTACGTGCTTCCACGGTGCTGTTATACAAATCTGATGATGGCATAACATCCGTTGAGCTTGGTCCATGCAGCCATACAAATCAGACTCATGAGGAGATTATTAACAAACTAGAGATCTGGTCTGGGACTTGCTCGTCATCTAGGTCACTTTCTCATTCTTTTCTAAGCATTAATATCTGGCAAATGTGCCTTAACTATATTGATCGCAGTGCTGGTAGACTACTTCTGGTTTTCTCCTGATTGTATTAGGCGGGGTAGTAGCAGTCTTGAAGTGGTAGCTGCCGGTGGTGGCTTGCTCCAGAAAAAAGTGGTCCCTATGCTCATCTGCACATTTTAGAAATGATGCCTTTCCTCATTTTTGCTGTAAAGAAACTGATCCCTTTAACACAAAAATAAGGAGTCATTTATGGCCTCCACCCCCCCTTTTTGCTTCAAGTGAGGAACGTCATTATGGGTTTGCATCAGATGTACAGTGGCAGCCATAGATGCAAAAGATTGTTAACAATAATCAACTGTATGTAAAAGCTCTTTTTTTTCTGAATGTGTGCTTTCTTAATGTTGTTAGTACCACTCCACCCATGTGTACTCTGCCCCTGGATTTCTGTACCCCAAGTGCATTATTTTACATTTTTGTGTTCAGGACAAAAATGCCTTTCAGATGAGGGTAGTCACTAATCTAAATTCTTTATAGTTTTTCATGTTTCCTTGCATGTGTGCAAGAAACATCTTGTGGTAGAACGACATTTCAGAGGTGTGTCAGGGAATGAGTCCAATGCACAGCAATCTACAGTGGGCTCGTCCCGGACAGACCAATGAACATGCAGCGAGACTGTGACACTAGTCACAGTTTCACATGTGGAATCTGTTCTCTAGTTGAAAGAAATAAAGTGCTCGAACGAGAGCACTTCATTCCTTTCATTCATACCTGTACTGATCTTACTGCTTGTCTCCCCAACCATCCTGCAGATGTCTGGGTACCCAGCCATACACTGCATCCCCCACTCTCTGTGCCATAAGCAGTAAACAGTCCTAGCAGTAAAGAACAAATAAATATTATTTATCCTTCCCCAGACAGATGTCCGTGTTGAACTTGTTTGTGTCTCTGTGTGAATGACAGTGCATGTTCTTGTCTCTGAGCTCCACTCTCTCCAGTGCTTCATGTGTGCCACAATGCCCAGCCTGAGCATTGCTCTCTGTGATGGTACCCGCTGACCCACCCCGTGGATCTGCTAGTGTCCATGCTACCTCAGTGTGCCCACCACACAATAGAGGGACCAAGAGTGCTGAGAAGTGAGGCAGCATTGCCTGCAGAGCTGTAGCTTAAACCTGGACAGCAGGGAGAGAGAGAGAGACACACAGGCTGCAGGGACAGACATCGAGAAGGAGAGGCAGCAGCACCCCCCCTCCCGAGAGAGAGAGAGCAGGATTTAAAGAGGTGGTGAGTGGCATCAATGTCAGGGACAGAGCAGAGAGAGAGAGAGAGAGAGAACCCCTAAACAGTGACAGCAACATGCTGAGATGTGGCGAGTAAGCAGAATGAGAGTGAGCACTAGGTGAAAGGCTCTCACTATTGCAGCACCACCTTGGCAGTGTGAAATTGGGGGCAGTGCAATGTAGTAACTATAACCACGATAACCGGTGGCTCCCAGACCTACACCTGAACAAACATTCATTTAAATGGGTGGCCTGTCCCTTAGCAGGGTCTACTCTCCCCCCCCCCCCGAGAGAGAGAGACAGCAACAGTGCGGCATATATGTGCAGATCCAATCTGTTCCAGTTACAGACAGTGTCAACTGCCCCCCCACCAATCAGAGAAGTGGAGCACAGTGTGTGCCAGAGCTCAGTTGCCATCCATTTTATTTCCACTCACTTGTCCAGCACCTTGCCATTGGTCTGACTGGAGGGGAAGGAGTGCTCCCTATGTGCAGGAGGTGGGATGCAGTGGGAGAAGTGTTCTCCATGTGGGGGAGGTGAAATATAGTGGGAGAAGCACTGGAGGGGTCAGGGGATGAGTGCTCACAATATATGGAGGTGGGATGGAGGTGCAGCAATGATACCTACGTGTGGAGATGGAATGGAGGGAAGAGTGCTTTCCATGTTCAAGTTCAAGTTTATTGTGAAGGGATAAAATCCATTGAGCAAACTCATTTGCATGAGGGTCCCTTGTACAAGCAATAATAAAGACAATACATGGTGTGAGATAGAAAAAGTAGGGACACATAACATAAATTAAAATAAAGCAATTTTCTTTACATTAGTATATACAATATGTACAATGTTGCATTCAGCAAGGATTGAGACCAAATATGATTACATAAGACACTATGTCCGCTATGTGGAAGAGGGCTGGAGAAGGAGAATTGCTCACCATATGCAAAGGAGGCATGAAGGGGGGAGGAGTGCTCTCTATGTGCAAATGTGTAATGGAGGGGGAGGAGTGCTCCCCATGTGTGGAGGTGGGATGAAGGGGGGAGGAAACAGTCACTTAATGGCCACCATCCTAGACCCCGCTCCAGCCTGTGTGTGAAACATTGTGGAATGGGCACAGTTTATGATGGGGCAGATGTGCAATCCACATCTCTTCTCTAGCTGCTGTAATATATTGGGTTGATAGGTGGGGGTGCTAGAGGGGGCACCAGTCACGCAAGAGCACCCACTGTATCCTACCCCCACCTACCCAGCAGAGGGGGAATAGTTGTGGAGGGACAGATACAAGATCCACATTTTTATATCTCAGTACCTCAGAGTGCTCTCCATGGGTAGAGCACATTAGGTGGGAGAGCCTCTGGCAGAAGCAGAGTGTTCTGCAAGTGTAGAGGTGTGGCATAGGGTGAGGAAGTGCCAGTCACCCAAAGCCCACTCCAACCTTTATGCTAGCTCTGGTGGAGCAGGGATGGTATGAAGGGGGCAGATGTGCAACTTGCATCTCTATCCCTGGCTGTTGCAGGGTCCTTGTGTAGAGGTGGGATGGGGCATCATTCTCTCAGAGCCACCTGTCTGGAGCCCACCCCAGGCTCTGTCTGGGTCTCTCTCTCTCTCTCTTCATCTCTCTGTCTGTCTGTCCCTCTCTCTCTCTCCTGCTCCCCCACGGTGAAAGGAAAACTCTGCTGTCCCGGTCACGGCACTCCTGCTGACACTTTCTCTGCCTCTGTGTATGTGCTGTCTGCGTCCACTGAGCTTCAGAAAGACAGACAGTCAGACCGACAGCAAGGTGACCAGGACAGCAGAGTTTTCCTTTCACCATGGGGGAGTGGTAGAGAGAGAGACAGACAAAGACAGACAGACAGAGACAGAGACAGAGAGAGAGGTGAGGGTGCATCTCCTCTGTAAATCAGAGATGTTTGTTAACTTGTACTGAAGCATCACAATAAAGCTGAATTTAAAAAAATGTATTTTCTGTATTCATGTCCCTTCATTCTTTAATACTGAAGATGGCAGTGTCAGTGGCTCAGCAGGTTGCACACTCGCCTCTGTGGCCAGAAGATCAGAAGGCTGTTGGTTCTGTCCCCACACCAGGCACTTGGGTTAAATCCCAATACTGACACTATAGTGTCCTTGGTATCACTATTGATACCTCGCTCTCCTGTGCTCTCCACTTTGACAACACAGCCAAAGCTATCAACAAGCACATAGGGCTACTTTATCGTCACAAGCAGAGCCTCTCCCCTGAAGCCCTCAGCATAGCTGTTCACAGTTCTGTGGGTTCCCTGGTGGACTACGGGCAACCTACATATGGTTCTGCTACAGATACTGCTCTATGGTGCATAAAAACCTGCACTCAACAAAGCCTGCTGGCTCACCTTAGGTGCGCACTGACTGACTCACACCTGTGATCTCTATGCCAGGGCACACTGGCACACGCTTAATAGCAGACTAAAATATCAATCCTGCCTTCTGGCCAAAAAAATCTGCCTTGGTCAGCTACCACCAGGGGTCCAACAACTTCTGGTTCCCAGCAATAATCCACGGCACACCCGTAACTCCGAACACCAGTCCTTTCTAACTCCGAAATGTTTAACATCTCAAGGAGAAAGGTCCTTTGCTTGCCGTGCACCGCTGTGGTTCAACTTCCTCCAGGAGAACATTGCGCACCTGCCCACACTGGATACTTTCAAAATGAACTTGAAGCTCCTTATGATACGCGAATCTCGATATGCCTGCTATCGCTAGCACCATCTTTCCACCCCCATCACTACTTCCATCCCCTGCCCCCTCATCCCTTCCCTCTCTCTCCTAAATAGGCCCTCCTGCTCCCCCCACACACCTAGCACTCTCTCCCTCTGCCTCCAATCTAGTCACCTCCCTCCGATCCCTACTGCTATACTGATATTATGCTCTCCTTTTGCACATTGCACTTGGGCTCCTCATCTACACCCCCTTTTTTCTTTATTCTTTAGCACTTAGCAACGCTCCAAATAACCTCTTGTTTGCTGACAACTGACTGGTTTCACCATTGGGCACTGTAAATTGTCTGTTTTCCTGTGACCTGTACTGTGTTTGATATATAATCCTGTTTGTTTACCTTTGTATTTCTGCAATCCTTTGTATAATTTCACCTGTCTGTTGTACTGAAATGTCCTGACGTGGAACCTATGCAAAAAGCTCTGAGCTCAAATGGTTTTCTGAGCACTGAAATAAATAAATAAATAAATAAATAAACAGTGCAGCACGGGGGCACTCTGAGATACCGTCTTTCAGATGAGATGTTAAACTGAGGTCCCGTCTACCTGTTCTAGTGGTTGTTCAGATGGATGTTAAAGACCCCATGGCACTTCTTGAAAAGAGTAGGGGAAATTTTTATTGAAGAACAAAAACAAACATACTGAAAAGTATATAAACATCCTACAAAAACCAACATTTAGTGTTGAAAATGGAAACAGTAATGAAAAAGGAAAAATAAACCAAACAATTTCAAATTCCTGATACCTAAATCCAACATCTTTTCCACTCCTATTATAATATAAAGAAAACATGGAGAAAAAAATAAATAAAACCTTACATTTTATTTTGTAAATTAACAACTTGTGACTACCACACCCAGTCTATTCTATCCCATAAAGACTGACATACCACTTCCCCTAAAGTTCTTTTCTTATATTCATATATTTTATCATGCTCCACCTGTACCCTGGATAGTATATCTTGGATTTGAACATTTCTGTTCTGTAACACCCTCTGACATCTATTTTACCATATGACCCATTTAAAACATGCAAAAATCACATAGACTGTACTTTTTTTCCACTTCTCCCATTGGTTTGTCAGCTGACCAAAAATTAACAGTTCATATGTAATGGAACTAAAAATTTCTTCATTCCATAGTCTTGCTATATCATCCCATAATGCCTGGATAATGGAGCACTCAAAAAATAAATGTCATAACGTCTCTACCTGATTATTATATCCTACTTCTATGCAATACCTGTCTGTCAATACTTTTTGCTTCTGATTACCTCTGGTATTCAATTTCTCATGTGTACTCAACCATGCTACATCTTGCATCTTCAAGGGTATCCTAGGCTCTGTAATAACTTCCAATAACTTTAAACACTGGCTCCTCTTAATAACATTTTTCTACTATAGTAGCATAGAATTTTTTCCTGCTGGCATCCAAAAAACATAGCATCTCAATGTTCCACATTCTAATGTATTTAAGTGTAGTCTGTACATATTTTGGCAAATGTTTGTCAGATATATGCCATTTCCCACGGCCCCAAGCTTCTAAAAACCTTCACTCCAGTGTTGCATACACGCATTACCTATGTCTTGTTTGCACAACAACAGAGGCCTAATGTTAGTATGAAAAAAATGTGAAAAGAAATATACCAATGGTTAAAGCATCTGCATGCCCCCATCTTTCCATGTCCTATACATATGAGCTCACTTAACCAGATTCAAATGGGTTCCCCATAACAGAAGAAAAAATAACCCCATAACTCTAAAGTACATGTCATATGGCAATGGGTAGATATGTGACACATACAGAAATAGAGGAGCAATGTATGCCTTTATTAACAAAAAGTGTTTTCCTCATCATTTTCCAAGATTTACATTGTTCAACCTTTCAGTGTGCCTCTTGAAAAGCTAAGTCCCAATTCTTCTCAGCGTCCTGTGACCCAAAGTATAAACCTAAGATCTTCACCATGTGTTCTGTGACAGGAATCCGAAACTCTACATCCATAGGGGCCACCCCACTGCAAGAATGATACTTTTTACACAATTTATCCTAATGCCTGTTTCTTTTCCCACCTCTTCTAGTAACCGTAAAGCATTACAGCCTGACTGCACATTGGCTATCAATATTGTACAGTCATATGCATAGGCTGATACTTTATTATATCTTCTTCCATTTTATTTGTAATCGTCTCAATCTCGGAAGTACGCTCTAACATCTGTAAAATAGGATCTAGGCCAAAGACACAGAGGAGGGGACTCAGAGGATACCCCTGCCTGACTCCATTTTTTAAGTAAGTAGGGATCCCCAAATGCCCATTAACCAAGGGAATCACCTGTGCGTCTTCATACAACAGCATTAATAACTTGATCAGCTCCTCAGGTACCCCATAGGAACATAGGACAGTGTCAGCAAAAAAGGACCTCCAGGCCCACCTGGTCTGCCCTTTTGCCTAGCATCCCTATGCCTGCCCTGTTCCCCCCTTTCAACAGCCCCCTGTGTCTGTCCCACAGCCTCTTGAACCCTCTCACAGAATTATCTCCCACCACCACCCTAGGCAGCCTGTTCCAGGAGTCCACCACCCTCTCTGTAAAGGAGTTCTTCCTGATGTTGCCCCTAAACCTGCCCCCCTCAAGTTGGCGGTTATTACCCTTTTTTTCTGGGACAGTTCTTCAACTGGAAGGGTTTTTCTGTAACCTTAGGCCCATAACACTTCCCAAATATAATCCTGCCGTACTGAATCAAAGGCCATTTCTTGATCAATAGTTAGTATGTACCCATCCAAATCCATTAGAAGTCCCTGCTCTGCTATCTAATAAATAATAAATTCTGCTGAATATTCCTGCTTGGCACAGCACGTATTTGTGACTCTGTTATGACTGATTTTGCAATTCTAGCCAGTCTAGCAGTTAAAACCTTAGTAAGGATTTTGTAATCCATATTATGTAGACACAAAGGCCTCCAGTTTTTGATAACCTGCGGATCACCTTTCTTATATATAAATACCATAATACCATCCTTCATACTTAAGCCCACTTGCTCTTCTATTTGAAATGCCAAAAATACTTTCTGAAGTATGGGAACTACCACATCAAAAAAAAATTATAAAAATCATTTGGAATCCCATCCTTCCCAGGGGTCATACGTGAAGACAATTTAACAATAGCCTGTTTTATTTCTTCTATCGTAATATCCTGGCCTAATTCCTCCCTGTCTTCTTTTGCAATCTGGGGTATCTCTGGGGACCCTTGAAATGTTCTAACCTGCCCCATACCCCTCTTTTGGAAAGTTGCACATACGTGTTTCTGAACCACTTGCTGAATAGCTGCCGAGTCTTCCACTATTACTCCATTTCCATCTACTAGGGATGAAAAAAAGTATTTCTAATTTTTTTCCACCCTCTTCATATGGATTTACTTGTGATTTAGTTCCTCTAGTTCTAAATTGCTGATTATTTGCTATTCCCCTCTCCTTCTCTTTCTGATAAGCACACATTTTGTCTTTTAATCCTTGTAACTGTGCAGTTATATCTTCCCCATATTCCTCATCTGGGTGATGATTTTAAGGTAGCAAGATCTATATCCTAAATACTGTAAGTATTTTGATTGAGCTATTCCACTAGCAAGGGAAATCAAAAAATTCTTCAAGTGCCTTTTCGTATCCTCCCATCAATCAACATAGCATTCATATAAAAAACTGTATCCAATCTAATAGCTATAAAACTTTGAATATTAGCTACAAGAACTTCATCCTGTAATATAGCAGTATTAAATTTCCAATATCCTCTACCAAGAGATATTTTATGTACACTACCTATGTCCACTTTCACCCCTTAATGGTCAGACGTTTCTAATGGCACTTCCTGTACAGACAGCACTGAAAGTCTACTGGAAAGGAACCAAAAATCAATTCTAGTCAAAAGCCTCCCCTTCCTAAAAGTGTGAGCTAGCATTATGTTTAGAATATCATAAGCATCCTGTAATGCATTATCTTTTAGGATGGAGTTTAATGCACTAGTGTCACAATATATCTTGTCTGTCTTACACCCCCAATCTCTATTACTCCATCCACAGTTAAAATCACCCCCCATAATATAAATTTAGAAGTTCTGAAATAAGGCTCTATTTGTCTGAACAAAGCAGCTCTTTCTGCTTTAGCCTGTGGAGCATAGGTGTTAATAAGTCTATACAATATACCAGATATCCTTACATCTAATATCATAACTCTCCCCCAGGAAAAATGTCCAGAAGTTTGAGTATGTCCACCTGAAGACCTGTGAACAAAAAACCCAGCCCAGAACAAGCATCTTCCCCTATTGACCACAACAATGGACCCCATCTCCATTCCTTGTGTGCCAAATTGATTTCAGGAAGGTATGTAATCTGGTACCTTGCAAGAAAAATATATTCCCACCTCCCATCATTAAACTAGAGAACGTAACCCATCTCTTCTCCCATGATTTAATACTATTCACATTAGCTGTGACTATCGATATCCCACATGTCATAGGAAAAAATAGTACACAAATGACCCAAAGCTGATCCCTCATCTTCTTTTCTTCCACCTATTGTGCTTTGGCTTTTCCCCTGGACCTGGAGGATCTGGAGTCTCCATCTGGGACGAAACAGCAGAGGACACATCAGACTCCCCTTCTGTTTCCAGTTCCCCAGTGTCCATCAATACACCATAAGCATTCTGAGTAATGATCCTCTCCCCCTCTTTCTCAGACAACAATACAAATTTCTCTGCAGCTTTAGATCGCATAACCCTTTTGTAAGGAAAGTCTTTCTTTATCCCAGAAGGTGGCATACCATGATCCTGGGGAGTACCATACTCTGTGGGGGGTGGCCTTGGGAGAGACACTATCCCTCTGTTCAACCAAAATACTATCCTGGCCCTTTGTGTTTATTCCAGTAGCCCCTTCTTCTGGCCCAGTTACCAGAACGGAAACCTAATTTTTTCCATGTGACTCAGCCTGATCAACCAGCTCTGATTCTTGCTGATTACCTAGTACCCCTTCCTCTGCTGTTACCACCTTCTTTGCTGTGAAAGACCTTTGGGGGAAGGGTTCAGCAGGTGCAATGTGTGACATTAATTCAATACACCTAATCTTTTCTTTCTGGGCATTAGCCACATAGACATTCTGTTCAGCTCGAAGTGCCAGATCTAGGCTATTATGAGAGGCCAAAGTACAGTTCCAAAAGGAGTGTCCCGATTCTGTACACAGATTACATTTCAGGGGTTGCTGGCACTGTGCCCCAATATGTCTGATTTCCCCACACAAGCCACATCTCTGTTTTTCACATGCATTACTTAGATGCCCAATATCCCCACACCTACAGCATGCCCTGGGTTGACCAGGATAGAATAAAACTCCTCTATCTCTGCCCAGGAAAACAGTTTGGAAGATGTTATATGATGCCATTAGTTTGTTTCAAAGTAACCTTGTAGTGCCACCACCCCCCCACCCCATCCACAAGTGTTCCTCATCCAAAATGGGTTCTGGATATCCATTCACAGAGCAATGTTGTTTTAGTCAATATGTGATGTCTGCCACATTGACTTCCTCATTCCCAAATAGGATTGTTATTTTTTTATACATTGGTTTGGTCAGGGTATTGCAACAAAGGGCTTCCATAAAGCTGTGTTCTCGATAGCCTGATATTATTCCCAGAATCATTCTAACCTGGCTGGGTATTTGAAACTAATGTCATAGATTGTATCCCCTGACATATGAATCAAGGCGTATATCTCATACGCATAATATTTTACACTGTTATTGAGTAGAGCCCTTCCCACAAATAGCCGATCAGGTATATCTTCCATATTCCCTCTATATCTAAGCTGCATAGCATTATGTTTTGTGGCTGGCTCAGACGCATTCCTGTGGGAATCTGGAAATAAATGCTCTCTGACATTGGACTCCCACACTGTTCTAGGAGCCTGCTGACCTACCGTAATATTGACAGGTACACTTCTTTCCCCAGCCTTACGCAACCCTTCTGTTACACCAGATTTTACCTCAGCAGTACTAGGAGAAGAGGGTGGGTGGGTGAGGAGGGAGGAGGGAGGGCCCACCAGATCGTCTTCTTCTAAATTCCCCATATCTGCTTGGGATACACCCTCTTCCAAAAGTCTAATTTCATTGAGAACTGTATCTTGCCCCGTAGACAACAAAGGTTTATCCTCCATACAATATTGCTGACCTGGGGTAATTTGAGAATGTACATCTTTACTGCCAGCTGGGCTCTCTATTAGCCAGAAATTATCATCAGTACCCCCTTTTTGTCCCCCAAATGCTGCTGGGAGGTTCGCATCCCATCCTTCCCCTTCTGATTTTTTTGTCCAACCTGCATCCACTAAGGCCTTGGTTACCCACTCTGGAGTATCAGCTGATGGCTTAATAGAAGGACCTGCATGATCTGGTTCGTTTTGTTTAACAGATGCATCCTCCCTAAACGCTACCCACCCCTTCTTCCCTTTAGTACTCAATTCTTTTGTAGAGAGCTTTTTCCAACCCCACCAGAGCTCACCCCAATTGTAAATGCAATTTGTTTTTGTTCCACAATCGACCCAGACTCCCCAATCCTCGGTAGAGCTTCTGCCTGCACTTTTTTTACTTTCCACCTGACCACCAGTAATTCCCCCAATATCCAGATGCTCACTTTCAGCTCTCTTTTCCTTGCTCCCATCCGATACATTTTGAGAATTAATAAGCAGTACTTGTGAACTCGGAGAGCTCTCATTATTCAGTTGGTCCTCGTGCCCAATAGTATGCTGCATTACAGTTCCATTTGCCGGCGTTTCCTCCTCGGTTACTTCCAAAGGATGCATCAACTCATCTGCCCCTATTTCCTGGCCCTCCATAACTTCCTTTTGCAGCGCTTTCTGTAGCACTTGCTGTCACTCCAAAAACAGTTGCTCCTCCTGCTCCATTGCACACTGAATCTCCTCCGCAGTGGAAAAGTTGAGCTGCGTCGCCGCCTCACCATCCGATAGATTCATCTCACTATTGTATCTTCCTCGGCCAACACAAATTGCTCTTCAGTGCACACATCCATTCCCACAGGGGCCCCTAAAGGTGCAAAGACCGGGGAGGAGGCCCGCTCCTCGGTCCCACCGACATCCATACTCTCCAAAGGCATGGACAGACTGGCCAGTCCCCTCCAGTCGCAGCACCCCCACCACAGAGTACGGGAATTTTTTTATTAGAATAACAACATCGAAACAATACAAAACAGTGTTGCCTCACACAAAATAAAAGTACAAATCATAAGAAAAGCAAATAAATATTACAGTCATACATATCCAAACAGGCTGTGTAATACAGAAGTAGAACTCAAATCTAATCCCAAGACAAAAAAGACCCCCCACTAAAAGAGTAGGGGAATTTTTATTGACAAAATATAAAATCATGATGCAACCAAACAGTAATATGGCACAAGAAAGCTTAAAAAACAGCAAAGAAACACAAATATGTATTACATCATACATGTAAACAAAAAGTAAACGTTACAGAGTATTTCTACCTGGAATCAAAGAAAAGAACAACATAAATGAACAATAAACATTGTATAGCCAATAAAACAGTTGATAAAGAGCTGCAACCCCCAAAAGAAACAACCCCCCCATCCCCATATATGGAAATTTTAGGAGAAATGTTTGGTGAAATCATATCAAAACAAACATAAAGCAGCATTATATCATGCAAATCCAGAAAAAAAGAAAAGAAAAATCAAGAACATAAAAAGTATTAGGTCACACAGTAGCCCCAACCCGAAAGAAAATGGCAGGACTCAACCCTCTTCTCCTTCTTACTGACCAAGTAGGGGGAATCATAACAGAATAACAGCAAAACCAAAAAAATACAAACAGCGTGAAACCACACAAAACAATATACAAAACAGAGAACAAGAGAAATCCAAAAAAATACAAAACGGTGTTAAGTCACACAAAAAGTATACAAATCAAAAGGAAAGCAAAGAAGTAGGACATGAATACAGGTCCTAACAACCGAAAAAAGAAATCAAGAACAAAAAATTGTACAGAATACAAAAGGAAACCCCTTCCCCCTCCTCCCCTAAAGGAGCAGGGGAGATAATAAGGGAAACCATAAAAAGCAAAGAAATGAAAAGCAAATTGCAAAACCAAATAGAAAAAAAAACAGAAAAGAGTAGATAAGGTCAAACTCTCAGTAAAAACAGCAAAAAACCAAAAGGAAGAACAAAAAGTCCTCCCCATCCCCTAAACTGAAAAGTCAGGGAGGCAATGCAACAAATCAACAACCGAACAAAAAGTAACAAACAGCGGTAAGACACAAAAAAAAGAAAAGACTAAGCAGAGGGGAAAAGAAGTCAGAAAAGAAAATAAAGCAGGAAAAAGAGACATGAATAACAGAAAGGAGAACAAAAGCAACAAAGCTTCCACTCCAAATGAGACTCATGTCTAAACAAAGCACAATAAAGGACACAAGAACAGAAAAACTACAACACAGACTAAAAAGTATGAACCCAAAACAAAACTACCACCTCCAAATCAAAACAAAACACAGACAAGATCAAGAAGCAGAAAACCATTCACACGAAGCCCAGTAAAGCTGGTATGTAACACAGGGCAGAGAAGCATGCTCCCTATCTTGAATAGAGTGGAGCTCTGCAAAAATCAGATCCATACTATGAGTGCTCGTATAAGATTTCTGTTGCAACAACTGAGCACAACGGGCCTGCCATAGAAAAAACCTACAGTGGGCAAAGACAAGGCGGAGGGTACTAGGATAATAATGAGAAAGGGAGGCAGGAAACAGCCCATACACAAGAATGTCATACGAAATTGATGTAAGATGCTTTTCCTTCCACTTATGGAGCCAAAGAGTCCAAAAATCCTTACTAAAAGGACAATCCAAAAAAAAATGACTCATGGTTTCCAGTACGCTCTGACAAGTATCCCGAAAACACATATGGTCCTTCAAAGACTTGTGTAGGTGATTATCACGCACCCCCAATCTCCCATGACACGACAACCAAGTAACATCCCATAACTTTGCAGGAAGTCTAGGGTCAGTAAGCTGGCGAAAAATCACAGCAGTATCCAATTCAGTACCATTCAACAGCCTAGGAGTATCTGAAAAAGAGGAAAGCAAAACAGTGTGATACAGTTGCTTCCTAGACTGAGATCGCAGAACCTGAGGAGTCAAGTGCCATTGTCAGATTTTAAGAAAAATGGGAAACAAGAAGGAAGGAATACCAAAAGTCCTAAAATTCCGAGGGACTTCCGAAGGAGGACCAAGCCATTTTGCACACAAAGGAGTCACCCAGGCACCTAAAATAGAAACCCAAGGGGGGGGGAGGCTGCAACAGAAAAGGAAACAAAAACTTAAGAAACAGGCAATGAAAAAACCCCACAGGATTCAACATCCAAACACCTCCTTGACAATAATCATGATATAAAAAAAAAACGCGGACAGGATTTAAACGAGAACCCCAAACACCTTGAAAAAAAACACTACTGACTTTGGCTTCCAAAACAAAAGGAAGAGGGAAAACAGTAGCCACATATAAAAATAAAGGAAGAACTAAAGTCTTCAAAAGCAAAACACGTTTCTTCTTGGAAACAGGCCAACCCTTCCAAGAGGAAACAAGCTGGAGACCTTTATCAATAGCCAAATTCCAATTATACAGAGAATCATCAGGACTGCCAAAATACAGACCCAAAAGTTTAAGAGGACCAGAAACAACAGGAATCCCAGCCACGGAAGTAGTAGTTGAGGAGGGCACAGAGCAGGGAAAGGTCTTAGCCATACTTTTATGAAAATTCAATTGAGAACCAGAAAGAGAACTAAAGTCAGAAAATAGACGTGTGAAACCCAAAGCAGAAAGAGAGGACGTGGTACAAACACATAAATCATCAGCGTAGGCAAAAACAGTAGGTACAGGGTGACCACCTGGAAGGAACAAGGGAGGAATAGCAGGACAGGAGCTCAACTTACGTAACAAAGGGTCAATCTGGAACAAATACAAAAGGGGACTCAAAGGACAACCCTGCCGCACTCCCCGTTTACTCAAAAATGCAGCACCAGGAGAATGGTTGACATGAGGGGTGATCCAGGCAGTGTTATATAAAATCTTAAGCCAAGAGATAAAACCAGAAGGAATATGGTAGTGTGCCAAAACAGAAAATAAAAAGGAATGCTCCACCCGATTAAAAGCCTTTTCTTGATCCAAAGAAAACACTACAGCCCTACTTACATCAGTACAAGAATACACCACATCCCTAAGATGAGACAAAGTATGTAGCATGGAATGACCTGGAATAGCACAAGTCTAAGCTGTGGAAATAACGACGTCTGCTATAGGCAGGAGCCGCCCCAAAAGAATGACAGCCAGAATTTTATAATCCACATTAAGGAGGTTCAAAGGTCTCCAGTTCTGTAAATCAGAACGGTTGCCTTTTTTACAAATCAAAAGCAAAATAGCATCCGAAAAATGTTGAGGGACTGAAAATGAAGCCAAGACGTCATTAAAAACAATAGTCAGAGCAGGGGCAAACAAATCAATGAAAGAGTGGTAAAGCTCAGCCGTCAAACCATCCAATCCTGGAGAAGTACGCTGTTTCTGTTTCTTAATAGCAGTCATCATTTCCGAAACAGAAATGGGACGCACAAGAGCAAGAAGCAGGTCCTCAGAAACCTCATGAATGACCAAATCAGAAAGATACTCAGCCAGATCTAAAACAGACGAGACAGTACCAAACATCCCTTCCACATGGGATTGTACAATGTGCTTCAAAGACGGAAGAGAAGTATGGTGCACTCCTGTAAGGGGGGATCAACCAGACCGTCAATAATCATGGAAGAGATCCTATTGGAACAACTCCTATAAGGATCAAATGCAGCTTTAGAAGCCTGCATACCACACTGAGCTTCAACCTTCAAAGAGAGAGCACGATTATACTGATATTGTTCCATAACAGACTTCAAAGCCTGAATTTGGCTGGAGAGATCAAGATGGAATTCAGAAGCCCTAGAATAAGTATCCAAAAGCTGCTGACGGAGTTGGGAATACTGAAAATAAGTAGAGCGGGACCGAGAGCTGGCAGATTTGATAAAAAAAAAACAATGAAGGTCAGTTTTAGTATCCTCCTACCAGAGGATAGAAGAAGAATAAGCATCCAGTACAGAAACTCTAGCTCGTAACAAATCCAGACAACCCTGAGAGATAAAAGAATCGGTCAACAAAGAACTATTCAACTTCCAACGTATACAAGAAGTAAACGGATAAGGACCAGCACTAGGAGAGCAGAGCAAAGCAACTGCCAAATGATCCGAGGTCTCACAGGGAATTACAAAAGCCTGGGAGACTGAAACATTCCTGGAAACGAAGAAAAAAATCAATCCGTGTTGCAAGAGCTCCGTTATAAAAAGTTTTTGCACCCTGCTGGTGAACAGAGGTATAAGCATCCACCAAATCGGCCAAAAGAAGGATTTTAGACAAGGTCACAGCATCACTAAAAAGCTTGTAGGCATTACTAGGTCTATCAGAAACAGAAAGACCACAATTGAAATCACCCCCAAAGTAAACTTGTCGAGTGGTAAATAAATAAGTTTGGATAGCAAGAAACAAAGCAGACCGCGCCGTAATACTCTGTGGTGCATAAGTATTAATTAAATGAAAAGGAACAAAATCAGAAGAACCATCAATAAGGAGAACCCTTCCCGGAAACACATCGAGAACTCTGGAAATCTTAAACCGATGGCCTAAAACAAAATGCCCATCCCATCACAGAGATCCTCCCCATGTTACCAAAAGGAGGGCCCCACAGTCCATCCATGTCTCACCTGTGCAACCTCAAACCTAGATTTAAGCCTGGTATCCTGAACAGAATAAACATCCTGTTTCAAGGAAAGCAAGAAATCAACAGCAGAAATCTGTTTACGGAAAGATTTCATACTGCACACATTCAAAGTGCAGCACCGCAGAATAGGCTGCTGAGGCATGGGCAATAACGGTCAAAATAGATGCAGAGAACTGCAGTGGGCATCAGGGGCAGGAAAAAAGAAACAATCTGACCAAAACAGAAAGCCCAGAAAAAAGGAACCCTCAAAATCACCGATGAGGGAACTGCGTTCTCTGCATCTTTTCCAACCGAGGAGTTTCTCTACCAGATTCAGAAGAAAGGTCCACATGAGAGAAAGAGGCACAAAAAGAATCAGAGTCCTCTTCCTCACCTTCAGTTGTCTTCCTTTAGCTAGCAACTGGAACTTATTTCAAGTAATAACAGTAGTAGCAGGGGCATGAAACTCAGACATATGCTTACCCTTCCCATGTTTAGTAGAAGGGACAGCAACAAAGGGCAGATCCGTTTTGGGGGGGGCATAACATCCATCAAAATCGGGACCAAAAAATGGATAGCAGCAACCACAGGAGAAGCCTGGGCAGACTCCAGAACTGGAGTAACAATCTGAGAAAGAGGGGGCTCCTGGTGGGGAGAAGCCAAGGGACACACAAGGTCCGGATCAGTAGTGAGCACTGGGTTGGTAGGCACCAGAGAGAGCTCCTGCTGCTGTTTCTGGGCCTGTAACTGGGAATCAGAGATAATGGTAGAATGGTCCCAGGGGACCCTATCAACCCTATTATGTTCAGCCCAGGGACATTTGGGGTAGTTATGACTGCAATCCTCACACAGATTTCAAAACTGAGCATTAGGACAACCCAAGCTAACATGGTCATAAGCAAGGCACAAGGTGCATCTAGGCTGACCACATGTGTAACTCGGGTGAGTCCAAGAGCCACACTTAAGACAGGTGCGAGGCTGGCCAGGGTAGAAACAGAGACCCCTATCCCGACTAATGCAAAAGCTACCAGGAATATGCAGGACCCCTTGCTCAGTTTGCTTAAGCTGAACTTTAATCTTCCAGCCACCCATCCACTCTAAATCTTCATCAAAAATAGGACGGGGAGAATCTAACAGATCAAATCTCTGGCGAAGCCAAAACTGCACATCATGGATATTTACTCCTTCACTATGAAATAATAAAGTAAGTACTTTCAACAAGGGTTTAGTAAGGGGTATGATTAAGAAAGAGGCCCAAATCGGAGTGTTCTTAACCAGTTCATACCGAGTCCAAAATTTTTCCAGAGTCTGAACAGTCTTGAAACTAACATTGTACACAGTTTCCCCCTTGATATGAATGAAGGCAAACAATGCTGAAGGGCTAATTCCCAGAGAGTCTCTAAGCATACCTTGGAGAACAGTACGGCGTGTGGGGGCCGTAGAAAAATCACCCAGGAACTTCAATCGAACCGCATTTTTCCGCTGAGTGGGTTCTCCAACAGATTTAAACAAATCAGACATTTTGAAAGAAGGAGTCGAGTTCTCAGGGATAGGAGCAGAAGGAGAAGATTGGTGAGCAGGAGAAGCACAGTGTTCTGTCAGTACCTGTGATTGGACCACAACGTCCAAGGAGTCAGCGGTGTTCTCAGTAGCAAGCGGTGGAACAGAAAGATCTGTCTCAGGTTCCACAGGGGGAAAAGATTGAGTAGAAACCAAAGCTGGGCCCAGTGGTGCTGAGGGTTGAGGCACTGGACACCAGACCTCGCACCACGCTGGCGACCCGGGTTCAGGAGCGAGCTCGGGCCGTCGGGGATTGGCTGGGAGGAGATAGGCTGGAGCGTCTGATGACAGCTCGACTTCTCTGGGGGAGAGAGGGTTCCACAACCCAGCAAGCGGCGACCCATGGTGGAGGCTGGGGGTGCAACAGCAAGCTGGCGTCTCAAGGGCATGATTGGTCGAGGGCATAGGTCACCGGCCAATCAGCCCCAGGGACTACTCCTTCACGGAAGGAGGGGGAGGGACGTTGCCGACATCGGTGCTTATGCCTTGACGTACGGGCTGGCAACGTCGCACAGAAAATGCGGAAACACCCCCACTGGCGCCAGGAAGATGGAGCGCCGAGCTGGGTCTCGATATGCTGGTGCCTGCTTGAAGTCTCAGGACCCTGACAGCAGCAAGATTTGGGGGTCCATCCCAACCCTGACCCCATCTGGGGGAGGTATCCGAGGCAGGATGGAGGGACCAGGGACTGTCAAGTAAGGCACCGGTAGAGACAGGCTTGATGGGCGACTCCTGATGGTGCAGCTCCAGAGGGATGCTAGAGGGGATAAAAAGAAATAAAAAAAAAAAAAGAAAAAAAAGAAACCAAAGCTGGAGCAGTAGGAAAAACATTTGTAGGCATTCCAATAATAGCAGCAGCAGAAACAGGACCAGGCGAAGTCCAGGGCTTCCCATCTGAAGATCTCTGTCAACCAGCAGGATGCAGAGCAGCGTCTGGAGACCAAGTAGCACTCGATTCAACAGTGGTCCTCGAGGTAGAGCTAAGGTGCAAATAGGAGGGCGAGGGAAAAGGCAAATCAGCAGGGAGGGTTTCAGAGGCCTGTTGAAGCAGAGTCTGAGGCTCAGAAGACACAGAATAATCGGCGTCAGGCAAAGTGACTTGTGTAGAAACATCATCACGTATCAACTGAAGAATTAACTGTTTATGCTGAGAGAACATCTGTCGCAACATAGCATCAGGAATCACAGCAGCTTCATGGCTGTTCCATTTAGCAGAAGTCTCCATGTCAGATAAACCAGAAGGAACAGTAAAATCCTTACCAGCAGCAGAAGCAGAAGGAAACACACCGTCAATGTGAACTTGAGAAGCCTCAGTAGCAGGAACACAAACAGGCTCAGACACCAAGATAGGATCCAAAGGCAGAGCAGAGACTCCACCACCACCTCCATCTCCCACAGCAGGAACGTCGGCCATCTTGGAGTCACTGACAAAAGGGTCCCCCCTGCTCACAGGAAGCAGAGTAGGGGAATTTCTCCGGTGTCCTGGCCAGATTTCCTCCCATTTCAATAAAAACACCACCAACAGCTTAATCTGGTTCAATATCAGTTGGCATCCATCTGAATCTCCTCTCCCCCAGGATGAGGCTGAAAATAGGCAGAATTGTCTACTCTTCCTTCTGGGTCAACAAAAACTAAAAAAATAAATTAAATAAATTTGCATAAAACATTAGGCCAGATTCACAATATTAAATGAAACTAGGTCCCACTCTACAACTCCAGTTGCGGACCATAAATCTCTGCAGTTGCAGAAATTTGTATTCTCAGTCCCCCCCCAGCCATGGAGATGTTATACCTGCTCCCACCGGCTGTAACATTTCTCTGCGACTGTGGGGAAAAAACACCTACAAGTTGCCGTAAATCAAGGCTCCACCTTTGTGAATACCACAGCTGCAGGAAGAAGTGCAGCTCCGTAAGTGGCAACCCACTTGCGCTGGGTTTCTCCTGCAGCTGCAGGATTTTTAAGGGCTTTGTGAATCCAGCCCATTGTCTTTGTCCCCAAGACTTTATCTCATCCTGCTGTTTCTCAAGGCTGACCACAATTATTTAGCAAGTTCTGCATTAGGGAGTCTAATCTTTCTGTAGCAACTAAAACTTCCAGTGATTACCAACCAACTCAAAGGCTGGTGTAGCACAGGTTGTCTCAAGCAATTAATTGTGGGGCTAAGGGTAATAATTACATTTTTACTCTCTGATGAAACACATACAAAACTGTAACTTGTTCTTTGTTCCTTGGCTATCAGCATGGGTGGGTAACCAAATCTGAGTGGCATTATGGTTAGTTATCAATGTGTAACCTCTATTCCATTTTGGGATCTGAAGGGTTAATCAAACTTCCCCAGCTGAGGGAGTGGGTTGCCACCAAGGCGATGTAAAGGGCAGCACAGAAAGTGAAAGGGAGTTCCGGAGTCTGGTTGAGTTTTTTCCTGGAGTGTGGACCAGACAGGGTCTCCCTCAAGTAGGTTGTCTCATGGGCTGTGAGGCCTGGGAACACTGAGGACATGAGGGAGTGATGGAGCAAGGAGAAGACAGGCCGTGCCTTGTGGGGCAGAAGTTGCAGCTAGGAGGGGTGGCGCAACAATGGGGAAATATCAAAACTGCCATCACAGAGGCAACAAGCCTTTGTGTGAAGCAAATAAACAAATCAAAATGAAAGAAAAAGCCACTATGGTTCTCAAAAGAGGTGGCGGTGAAGGTTAGGGAGAAAAAGATAGCATTTAGGAAGTATAAGGAAACCCAGAAGGAGCAGGACAGAGAACTGTACCAGTTAAGGCAGAAGGAAGCAGGGAGGGAAGTCAGAATAGCAAAGGCCCAAACTGAGGAAAAGATAGCCAACCTGGTTAAGAAGGGATAAAACCTTTATAGGTATATCAGGGAGCGTAGGAAGACAAAGGGAGGGATAGTGAGGCTGAATAGAATGGACGGTGGGTGGGCAGAGAGGGACAGTGAAAAAGCAGGGATACTGAATAAATACTTCTGTTCAGTATTCACAAAAGAAGAGGTGGGGGAGGTGCCTAATCCAATTATTTATTTATTTGCTTTTGGTAACTGGGTGGGTGCACTAGGCATAAGCATGCCTATTTTCAGGCATGACCCGGGAGAGTACAATTAGACAATACAGGAGTATGCATGTGATGCAGCACATGAAATATATAACAACAGTTAGGAAGTAGATAACAAACATTCTGAAACACAAGTGAATAGAAGCACTGTTCAGCATAATACCGTCAAATACATTTTGGACGAAGAACAGTTTGATCAGACAACTATGTGAGAAAAATAATAAACACAGACAAGAAAAATAAGTGCTATTAGTGGTGAAAGAGGAGGAGGAAGAAGAAAAGGTGGGGGTGAAAGCAGAAAAGGGGTAGAGGATAAGAGAGGAATAAGTAGGAGGATTAGGAGAAATGGACGAAGTGGATTACGTAGAGTAAACAGAGGGTAGGGAGAACAGATGTTCAAGGCGGGCGAAAACAAGTGCAGGGGTTAGCGGCACAGAGATGATCTCTGTGAAGTTTCTTAAAACAAGCATGGGTGGGAGCTTGACATATGGTTTGGGGAATGGAATTCCAGTACATAGGTGCCGTGTATGAGAAAGCACGTGTACCCATGTTAGTTTTGCATCTAGGTATGTAAAGAGGGATTTGGTCAGCAGACTGGAGCCCATAGTTGAGAGGTTGTGAGTGAAGAAGAGAGGCAAGGGATAGAGGGAGGCCTGACCTGGTGATGCAGTCAATCAGAGAGCCATAGGACTGAAGTCAATGGGCAGAAGGGCAAGGCCAATTTAGGTCAGCATATAGCCTGCAGTGATATTTGAAGCGTGGGGAAGCAGAGGCATAACGGCAGATGCTGTTATAGGTAGTGTCCCATTTAAGAAGGGAGGATTTAGAGGCAGATATGTAAGTGGCTGAGCCATAGGTCAGGGCTGGGAGCAGAAAGCCTTGAGCCACAGCTAGTCAGGCCGATGGAGTGAGGGCATAACAGGGTGCGGTATGCACCTCCTATCTTAGCGTTGACAGACTTACAGGTGGTGGAAATGTGTAGGTCAAAATCAAGAGAAGGATCAAGAGTAATGCCCAGATATTAGAAGGAACTAGCACTGTCCAGTGGAGAGCCGCCTGCACATGAGATTTTTAGGGCATCTTGGTTTGCTTTGAGTCTGGCAGGGGAGTCAAAGAGCATGGAATATGTCTTGCTAGTATTGAGAACAAGTTTGTTCACAGCTAACCAGGATTGAATGCTAGCGAAGTCAGAGGCAAGGGGGTGGTTTATGTTGGCAACATGCCTTGCACTATGGTAGATAACAAGGTCATCTGCATAGAGCAGGGTTGAACAGGAGGGAGCAAGAGACGGGATGTCATTAATAAAGATAGAGAAGAGCAAGGGGCCAAGTATAGAACCCTGCGGTACACCAACATGTATGGATGAGAGGTCTGACATAGCAGAGTTAAAGACTACTGCTTGCTTTCTGTTGGTCAGATAGCTGTTGAACCAGTCCACTACATCAGTGGAGAAGCCTAAGGAGCGTAGTTTAGAAAGGAGAAGGGAGTGGTTTACCAGGTCAAAAGCCTTTGTTAGATCGATGAAAACTGCACTTGTCATAAGGCCTGAGTCCATGGAAGCATAGATATCATTAGTGAGTTTTAGAAGGGCACTGGAAGTACTGTGGCCTTTGCAGAAGCCATGCTGGGAACAGGAGAGAAGGTTATACTGCTGCAGATATTCAATGGATTGGCTGGCCACAAGTTTTTCCAAGATTTTGCTAAGCACAGAAAGAATTGCTATGGGTCGGTAGCTCTTAATATCTTTCGGATCTCCCTTTTTAGGGATAGGTGAGACTCTTGCTATTTTCCAGATATTAGGAACTAGGCCATGGCATAGAGATAGGTTAAAGATTTTGGTTAGGGGGGAGGCTATGAGTGGAGCAGCAGCTTTTAGGAGCCTTGGTTCCATACATCTGAGCCTGAGCTGGTATTGTCGGGGATGGAGAGGAGCAGTTTAAGGACTTCTGTTCTTGTTATTCTCCAGAACCTGAAAGGGGGATGCGTGTGAAGGGGCACGGTATCAATGGGAGGAGAAGTGGTGTGTGTATGGGAAGGAGGCCAGGTAGCTAGAAAGGTCTGAAAGAGGTGATTGAAAGCATTGGCAATAGTCAGTGGAGTTATTGCAGTGTATGTTATTTATCAGCATATCGCTTGAGTGAGTTGAATGATTGGTTCCAAGGAGGGTTTTTATGGTGGACCAGAACTTCTTAGAGTCCCCTGCTGCTTTTGAAAGTAGGTCTTTGCAAAAATAGCTTTTCGATAGCTGGATGTTTTTTTTACAGGCGTTTCTCAGAGATTGGTAGTTGCTATAGTCAGTCTGAGACCTAGAGGCTCTGAATTGCCGCCGCATTTTGTCCCTGGCCCTTATTTGTGTGAGTAAATCTTTGTTTAACCATTTGGTCTGCATCCCCCGAATACGATGAGTGACACGTGGAGTGTGGATGTCTTGGCGTAAAGCAAACTGTGCCAGGAAGTAGTCTAATGCCAACTGGGCATTAGTTGAGGTGTAGATGGGTGACCAGTCAATCAAGGAGAGATCATGAGTGAACTGTGTTAAGTTTAGGTTGGCCACGTTGCAGAAGGTAACAAGTTTAGGAGGAGGAGAAGGTTTACTGATAGATCACCAGATGCAGTAGATTGGGGTGTGATCACTCAGCGAGTCTGCAAGGGTGCCGGCGCAGACTATGCTGTCTGGACGATTTGTAAGGACCCAGTCAATAAGTGTACTAGTCCGAGGTGGAGACACGACTCTAGTAGGGTCTGTGATTAATTGGTGAACATTATGGCTTTGAACAATAGTATGAGAGGACTGGTTAGACTTACTAGTCCAGTTTAAGTTTAAGTCACCCAGTATAAGGACTTCATTTTGGCCAATGGTGCTGTCCACTTGGGAGAGGAGTTCTTCAAGGCCAGTATTACCACCAGTGGGCGGGTTATAAGCACAGACTATGTGCAGTTTCTTAGAGCCCATCTGAAGGGTTGCATGGATTGTTTCACAGTGAGTTAGGGTAGGCAGGATGTTGTGGGATAGTAGCAAATGTGGTTTATAAAAGATCGCAATACCCCCTCCACGCTTTGTTGAGGGCCTGTCTTGTCTGATTAAATTGTAATTAGATAGTGAGCAAAGGGAATTTGGGGTGGAGGGTTTTAGCCATGTTTCCGATAGACAAAGGATGTCAGGATGGTATTAAGCAGCCCAGGCCTCAAGTGCAGTTTTGTTATGAAGCAAGCTCCTGATATTCAGGTGTACAATGCGGAGACCTTTTGTGTCATTCCATGTTGTATCAATGTGTGATAAGTTACTTGCGGGCCCTGGGTTGAGCGCAATATCCCCAGCTAATATTAGGGCCAAGAGTAACAGATACCAAAACTTGCAATGGATGAAAGGGGTAGTCAGGGTGGGGTTACGCAGCAATGATTTATGTAAAGTAAAGGCTAGGTGGTAGATGAATTTATAGTGGACAAGATGTGGGGAGGTGTCTCTGGTCATGTGAAATGGCATACCCATAGTGGAGAGCCCCGAGACATCAAGGTGGGATTTTGCTGGTTCCCGGTTGGTGGGTAGCAAGATAGAGGGAACCAAATGAGGATAGAAAAAATAGATATTAGCAGGAATATTGGACAACAAATTCTTGACATGGTGATTAGGAGATTGGATTAAAGGTGGAGTGTGTGGGAGGAAGGCAGAAATTAGAAATAACAGGTGGATTGCTAGCAGAGATTAGATAAGAGGAGCTGGGGAGAGGAAGCAAGTACCAGGCGCCCTCTATTGGTCAGAGAATATATTATGCTAATGGTAAAGTGAGGAGATAGTTAATTTTCTTCTGGGAGTGGTTTCTTCTAAGGGTAGGAGTGGTGGAGGGCGGGTGGGGAGCAGTCGCGAAACAACTGCGGAGAAGCAGCACCTGACAAGCTCTGAGCACTTTGCAGGTAAACTTCTGCTGCTGGTGCTGAGAGTTGTGGAGTGAGCGAGTAGCGCACCAAATGCGAGTTTAAATTCAGAAGCTGCTGGCGTGTAACGTTACAGCGAGGAGAGCAGGCAATTTACAGCGAGGAGAGGCAGGGCTAATAATTTCTCCGATGCGAGTGCAGATCAGCGCTGCAGGCCTTTCATTAAATGAGCACAGCGAGCCTAGCGGCTCTTGAATGAAATTAGAAAGGGCTCTACAATTCAGCATTCCGAGCATGACTCTGCTCAGTAAATGAGAAGAGCGAGGCAAGCAGCTCTTGAATTGATTTAGAAAAGGCACTAAAAATACAGCATACAGTGCGCTACTATCTACTCAGTGGTCCTTCTAAGCTGCTGGCAAAGTGAATTAAATACAGCAGCTTAGGTGTTGAGTTTCAATCAGTTAAATCTGGCACTATTTTATTTTATCCCCAGACAAAATTCAAACTTCTAGTTTTGGCGCCAAGTTCGAGTCGGAGACCAGAAGCATAGTTACAGAAAATTAATTAATATCAAAGTCCACCTGGAGAGTACACATTTAAATAAGTTTAAATTAGTACAGCAGCTGATGCAAGTCCAGTGCATTATGCAGTAATTTTCGGCAGTTTTATGGGACAGAGATCCAGGAGAAAACGGCGCCAAAATTCGAACCTCAGACAAAGAAGGCAAAATCCATGAGGCGCTGCAAGGACTGGCGGTTACCTTTAAGGTAGGAGCCTTTGTTCATGAATGGTGGGAGGGTGCTCCAGGGCAGGGTGTGCCCTCCTGTAGCCGAGGCTAAGGAGAGAGAAAGAAAGAGGGTGAGCACACAAAAAATATAGGGAGAGACAAGGAGACAAAGTGCAGTGATTGGAGAGGTTTTGGGGAGGAGGTGGAGAGAGCAGAGGAGTCAGTGGGATAGGGCAGAGAGAAATAGTCTTAACGCTCTAAGTTAAATAATTTGATGAAACAGCTCTAGGACAAATAATGTATAAAACATCTGAGATAGGGTGCCAAACCAAAGATAGTAGCACAGGTAATAATCTTAACGAGCACTGTAATTGAGTCAGTATTACATAGGCAATGTACTAAGCATGCAAGTTCAAAGACTGTTTTCTATCAGATATATATATTTTTCAGCACCCAAACTCTGAGCACTTTGCAGGTAAACTTCTGCTGCTGGTGCTGTGAGTTGTGGAGTGAGCGAGTAGAGCACCAAATGCGAGTTTAAATTCAGAAGCTGCTGGCGTCTAACGTTACAGCAAGGAGAGCAGGAAGTTTACAGTGAGGAGAGGCAGGGCTAAGAATTTCTCCGATGTGAGTGCAGATCAGCCGCTGCAGGCATTTCATTAAATGAGCACAGCAAGCCTAGCCGCTCTTGAATGAAATTAGAAAGGGCTCTACAATTTAGCGTTCCAAGAGCGACTATCTGCTCAGTAAATGAGAAGAGCGAGTCAAGCAGCTCTTGAATTGATTTAGAAAAGGCACTACAAATACAGCATACAGTGCGCTACTATCTACTCAGTGACCCTTCTAAGCTGCTGGCAAAGTGAATTAAATACAGCAGCTTAGGTGTTGAGTTTCAATCAGTTAAATCTGGCACTATTTTATTTTATCCCCAGACAAAATTCAAACTTCTAGTTTTGGCACCAAGTTCGAATCGGAGACCAGGAGCATAGTTACAGAAAATGAATTAATATCAAAGTCCACCTGAAGAGTACACATTTAAATAAGTTTAAATTAGTACAGCAGCTGATGCGAGTCCAGTGCATTATGCAGTAATTTTCGGCAGTTTTATAGGACAGAGATCCAGGAGAAAACAGCGCCAAAATTCGAACCTCAGACAAAGAAGGCAAAAGCCATGAGGTGCTGCAAGGAATGGCGCTTACTTTTAGGGTAGGAGCCTTTGTTCGTGGATGTTGGGAGGGTGTTCCAGGGAAGGGTGTGCCCTCCTGTAGCCGAGGTTTTAGGGTAGGAGCCTTTGTTCGTAGACGTTGGGAGGGTGCTCCAGGGCAGGGTGTGCCCTCCTGTAGCCGAGGCTTGATGGGGGGTCGATCCCAGTCCTTTCACAGAAGAAAGGGTTCTGAAAGAACTCCTAAAACTGAAGGTGGACAAAGCAATGGGGCCAGATGGAATTCACCCCAGAATTCTAAAAGAATTAAGCAGAGAACTAGTGACACCACTGACTACCCTTTTTAACAAATCATGGGAAGATGGTGTGGTACCCGAGGACTGGAGGAAGGCAGATGTGATTCCCTTCACAAAAGTGGGAGCAAGACAGAGGCAGGAAACTACAGACCTGTCAGTTTGACCTCTGTGGTAGGGAAGTGATGGAATCACTTCTGAAGGAAAAGAATTGTTGAGTACCTAGAGGCCAGTGAGGCTGGGACCCAAGGCAGCATGGGTTCACAGCGGGAAGGTCATGTCAGATGAATCTAATTGATTTCTTTGACTGGGTGACCAAAGTAGTAGACCAGGGAGGGGCTGTGGACATGGCCTACCTCGACTTTAGCAAGGCATTTGACACAGTCCCACACAAAAGATTAATAGTCAAATTAACCAGCCTGGGAGTGGGTCCCAGGGTGGTAGCCTGGGTAAAACATTGGCTGGACAACAGGACACAGAAGGTAATTGTAAATGGAGTCCACTCTGAAGAAAGAGGGGTTATTAGTGGTACCGCAGGGTTCAGTACTGGTCCAGTCCTTTTAATGTCTTTATAAGTGACATTGCAGAGGGACTGGAAGGAAAAGTATGCCTCTTTGCAGATGACACAAAGATCTGCAACAGGGTTGATACACAAGGAGGCATGGAAAGGATGAGAAGGGACTTGGCAAGGTTGGAGGAATGGTCAGAAGTATGGCAGCTTGGATTCAGTGCAAAGAAGTGCAAAATAATGCACCTGGGAAACAAAACCCAGGGAAGATTACACAATGGTGGGGGGGGGAGGTAGTAACAACAACAAAAATGGAAAGGGACCTGGGGGTAATCATATCAGATGACCTTAAGGTTGGCAAGCAATGTGAGAAGGCGGTAGGGAGGGCTGGGGATACTGGGATGTATAGGGAGAGGCATCACCAGCAGAAAACAGGAAGTTGTTATCCCCCTGTACAGACAGTTGGTGAGACCCCATCTGGAGTACTGCGTCCAGTTCTGGAGACCCCATCTCCGCAAAGACATAGACAGGATGGAGGCAATTCAGAGGAGGGCAACTAAAATGGTGCAGGGTCTGCAAGAAAAGCCATATGAGGAGAGACTAAAGGAACTTAATATGTATACCCTTGAGGAAAGGAGGGAGAGGGGGGACATGACAGAAACGTTTAAGTACCTCGGTGGAATCAACAAAGTCCAAGAGGGTAGCATCTTTCAGAAAAAGAGATGTGCAAGAACAAGGGGACACAATTTGAAGATGGGGGGGGGAACTCAGGGGCAATGTGAGGAAGTATTTTTTCACAGAGAGGGTGGTGGATGCATGGAACAGCCTTTCTGAGGAGGTTGTGGGGTTTAAAACTGTGGGAGAATTCAAGAATGCATGGGACAGACAAAAGGCAATTTTTGTGGGGGGTAGGAAGAAATAGGCTGTTGGTTAAATAGGATCTGCAGCTTATCCTGTAGGTAGGGAAATGGGCAGACTAGGTGAGCCAAGCAGTCCTTATCTACCGTCAAAGTCTGTGTTTCTCTGTTTCTATGTTTCTATGCTGTCTGCCTGCAGGATCCCTGCCTAGGATCAGGGGAATGAGATGTGACAGGCCTTATCTTGCTGACTATAATATGGTGCCCTGCCATGGATCCCATATCAGGGAAGAATCGAAGATCACAAGGACGTCATTGAAATTCCTTTCAGAAGTGAACTGCTTACTTGAAGCATTTTGTTTGCACCAAGATGCCTGAAATCCATTTGAGTTCCCCTAGAGGAAGTCTTTTTCTAATCAGAGAGTCAGTAGGATGGCCAGAGCACCCTTGGAGCCTCTCAACTGAGGGTCAGGCGTCCATGTTATTTTTTTCCAAGTGGAGAGTGATCTCATCTGTTCCAGGGCAGTTATTTACTGCAGGCTGTTCATGATGCCCAGCAAAACCACTAGGAAGGCTGAAGTCCTCACTGTGTCACCTGAAAGGTGCTCGGAATCTGTTGTGATATGAAGAGGTAATGACATTGCATTACTAATTTTTTTTATGTTGGCTTGTGCGCATGCACAAGCAACATCTTGTGGTAGTAGCAAATTTCAGAGGTGTGTCAGTGTTGTGGCGAATGCAGGGGATGCTTTAGTGGATGCTTCCCTCAGCCGCCAACCAGTGAGCATGTGGCTGATGACAGCAGTTTCAGAGAGAGCCACGGAGTTGTAATGATTCTACCACTGCAATCAGAGACAGGCTCGTCACTGCAGCAGCAGATGACATGCCTCCATCATGTGCCTTTCCTGGTGAAACATTTCCATAAATATGGCGTCTCCTGCCGTCCACCACACAATCCCCTGAAAACCAACATCAGGGTGCCCAATCCCTGTATCGGCATGTACTCCCACCTCACATTTTGTGGCACACTGTAACATGGCGACTCCTGCTGCCTGCCACACACTCCCGAAAAGCCGACATCAGGGTGCCCAATCCCCGTGTCGGCATCCCCCCTCTTAGTGTGTCTTTCCTGGTTAAACAGTTTCCCCTTTCCTTTCTGACACCAGGATGCCCACTTCCAGTGTCGGATGTGACCCCCCATCTATACACCTTGCCGACATCAGAGTGCTTAATCCCGTGTCGCATCCCCCAATTGTGGCACAGTGGAGCCCACCCAAGTGTGCCTATTTTTTGCGTGTGTGTAACCTGTAAATGAAGAAAACCTTTCCTCGCAGGCTTTTTTCCTGCTGCAAACAAGAAAACAGTCCACTGTTGTCTCCCTCGTCCTCCTCCCCATCCCACCCTCCCTCTACGCCTCAACTCACCTCCCTGCACCCCACCCATTACCCTCCGGAGGTCAGGAACTACAATCTTCTCTGAACTGGGACACATCTGCACTCTTCAAAGACTGCGAACTGAAGAAATGACTGTAAGCTTTATAATGGGAGGCAATGGGAGGTTTCAACTTAGGTTGATATCTCAGCCATTTTTTGGAATTTTGGTCCCAAATTTTCAACATTGTGTTCTTGGGACCCCACCTTGTGAACATTTCACTGTCATATAGTTTCTTGGTCCCGAAAGGTGATTTCGTGGTTGCTGCACAGAATCATTTTTTGGGACTGATTAGCAAAACGACAGTGCCACTTTTCATGAGGGGAGGTCCCAAAAGCCCATGTTGCAAATTTGGTGAAAAATCCAAAAATAATGTAGCTACAGTATGCATTGCATCAGTTTCTAAGCACGCCAGTAACTTTGCTAATCTTCATATTTTTTTCTCCAGATTTTCAACATTGCCATTTTTCACACCTCCTTATGAACAGTAAAGCTGTCATTTTCACATCCTTCCTGAAATGTGTTTTCCACACCTATGGCACAGAATGGCGCGGTCGCTGTGGGAAATCAACTTCTGGGACAGATTAACAAAATCACAGTGCCACTGTTCATGAGGAGAGGTTCAAAAATGCTCATGCTGAAAATCTGGTGAAAAAATTCCAAAAAATGATTGCGTTACAGGCGTGCATTGTGCAGTTTCTACACGTGTTAGTAACTTCGCCGATTTTTCATATTTTCACTCCAGATTTTCAGCATTGACATTTTTTCACACTACCTCATGAACAGTGCAAGTGTCATTTTTCACATCCTGCCAGAAATGTGTTTTCACAACTGTGGCACCAAGTGGCGCAGTCGCTGTGCAAATCCACCTTTTGGGATTGAGTAACAAAATAATAGTGTCACTGTTCATGAGGTGGGGGTCACAAAAATCCCAATTTGAAAATTTGGAGTGAAAATACCAACAAACAGCTGGGGCATTAGGGTTTCAAACCCTAACTGTTTCAGAACCCCCAATTTTGGGCACTGGGGACCAACTGAGGAGCAGGTCCCTGCATGGGGAGGGGAGTTTGAGGAGGTTGGAGTGGGACATACACCCACTTCCAGAGCTGCTGGTGGCTCTGGGAGGAGTCGCAGTGCCGATCCTTCTCTTGCTCACTCTACGGACCAGGTAGGATCTACAGCAGGCAGGGCTAGGGGCCACAGGCAAGGGACAGACTGACTTCAATTGCCCCATTGTGGGGTTCATTCTCTTGGGCACCACTTTGGCTGCTCCTGTATGGTTGGGCGATTTACAATGGGTGTGTTGTGCAGCCCCTCCCCTTGGGAGGGGGTCCTCTGTGCGTTCCTGTAGCCCCTGCAGGGATCCTACTCTGGCTCACCAGGCTCCTCCCTTGGTGGATCCTCTGCCTCCTCCCTCTGCTCTACCAGGTCTCTCGGGCCGTTCGGGAGCTATGACCTGGGACCATTTCAGATCATTGGTGGCTGCTTTACCCCACTACTTAACAGCCCTGGACCAGGTCATTTTTAGATGGGAACCCCCAGCAGCCCCAAAATCTGAGCTGGGCTCCTCTGCATCCTTGTTTTCCTCCCCAGAGGAAAAAGATCCTTCGATCCACCTGTCCTCAGATACTGATATCACCAGCTATCAGTGATTCCTGTCGAGGTTGCTTGAGGAGCTCCACATATCCCACTTCATGATTCGCAGTCCTGACCATGCGACACAGGCGTTCCTTGGAGAGTTTAGCCCTGAGAACACTGTCATCCCTCCATGATCTGTCCCTTTTATGGAAGCATCGCATCAAGACTGGCAGCATCCCTCTGCCCCTTCTCCAGCCCGAGGGACTATCAGCACAGGTACTGCGCACCCCAGGGGTTCTCCAGGTGCTATGCCCCACCCCTCTTCTGGGACAGAGCTCCTGGATACCTCTTCTGGGCATTGTTGTCCAAGACATGACTGCCCCCCCGGAGTTGGACTCAGCTGAGTATGACTGCTGGGGTAGGAGAGTCTTCTCAGCAGCGTGTCTCCTTTTGTGCATCTCAGTGCATCAGGCACATTAGGCTGCCTATGCTAGGCACCTGTGGATGGTGCTGAGACAACTCCTAGTGACCTTACCTGACACAGAGACAACCAGGCAAGCCATTTGCCTTTCTGCTCAGGGCCTAGAGCTAGCAAGACACCAAGCAAGGGCATCTTATGATGCCAGTGAGGTAGCGTCTAGGCTAGCAGGAACTGCAGTCTGCATTAGGCAGACAGTGTGGCTTCACCTCTCATGGTTATCACCCCTGGCCCGGCATAGGGTGATTGCCTCTTCCTTCCAAGGGGTCCATTTTTTCTCCCCGCAACTGGAGTCTCAGCCTTGCCTTGACCAGTCTTGGGCCTCACCAGGCCTGTGAGGGGCCCTTTCCTTCCTGTGTTTTTTCCCCACAGGAGGCTGCGGGACATTTCCATCCCTCAGGGAAGTGCCAACACCTTTAGGTGTTTGGTACTCACCCATCAGTGATGAATGGTGAAGATTAATACAGTTAAGATATGAACATTACGTACCTACCATAATTACTGTATATATATCTTACTGTATATCTTCACCATTCATCACTGCTTACTGCCCACCTTCCCCTCTTGGGCCTCAGCCTCTGCTCAGTGCCTCCTCCCTACTTGCCTTCCCCCCAGTTGTGGGCACAATACTGCTGGCACCTCCGGGTCCACTGATCCTTCACTGTTTTTGACCCCACAACCTCCTCAGGAAGGCTGTTCCATGCATCCACCACCCTCTCCATGAAAAAATACTTCCTCATGTTGCTCCTGAGCTGTCCCCCTCTATCTTCAAATTGTACCCCCTTGTTCTTGCACATCTCTTTTTCTGAAGTATGCTACCCTCTTGGACTTTGTTGATTCCCTTGAGGTATTTGAAAGTTTCTATCGTGTCCCCCTCTCCCTTCTTTCCTCAAGGGTATTGTGACAGGGTGGAATAGGACCCTGTCCCATTTGTTTTGGAGAAAGTATTTAAATGCAAGGATCTGTATTCTTTCCTTTTCTGTCCCTTCTCTGTCTGGTTGCACAACCAAATTTTCCTGTGAGACCTCAGAATTTATCAACCCGAACAGTCTCGCAATTCTTTGCCTCTCACTGTCTCTCAGTTTTCTCTTGCTATCTGTCTTTTCTTCCTTTGCATATCCATATCTATATCAGCTAATATAAAAGTATGTGTAAATCATTGTATGAAAATGTAACTGATAATGGGATCACATTTGTTTAGAAAAGATACAGTGTTACTGTTGAAATGTATATATTTATATTTTGAGATGACTGCATAAACTCTAGAGGTTACCTGAGTGCAAATGTTGAGCCTTTTGCAGAAGCTGGGGGGGCCTCAGCAAGCACATTCTGTTCATCCTGCCTGAAACCTACAAGGACAGGATGTTTGCTAAGGATGGGGTTGAAAAGATTTATAGAAGAGCTAAACTTGAACTGCAAAGGAGTTTAGAAGAATAAGGGACACAGAGACTGAAGAAAGATTTTATTTTATTCCTCTGTACATAGTTATTCTGAGCAAGTTTATTTTTTTATGTTACTGCCACTACAAATAAACAGTTTTGTTGACTTCTACAACTGCTTCTGGTTTTCCCTATGCTTCCTGACCTGTGCCTCGATGACAGGTATACATATTCAGCTCTTTTAGTCTCTTTTCATATGGCTTCTTGTGTAGAACCTGCACCATTTTGGTTGCCCTTCTCTGGACTGCCTCCATCCTGTCTATGTACTTGCAGAGATGGGGTCTCCAGAAGTGAATGCAATACTCCAGATGAGGTCTTACCAACTGTCTGTACAGAGGGATAACAACTTCCTGCTTTCTACTGGTGCTGCCTCTTCCTATGCATCCCAGAATCCCCCCAGCCCTCCTTGCTGCCTTCTCATATTGCTTGCCGACCTTAATGTCATCTGATATGAGTACCCACAGGTCCCTTTCCATTATTGTTGTTGTTAGTACCTCCCCCCTCATTGTGTACTCTTCCCCTGGGTTTTTGTTTCCCAGGTGCATTACTTTACACTATTTTGCATTGAAACTAAGCTACCATACTCTTGACCATTCCTCCAACCTTGCCAAGTTCCTTCTCACTCTTTCCACTGCTTCTTGTGTATCAACCCTATTGCAGATCTTTGTGTCGTCTGCAAAGAGGCATGCTGTTCCTTTCAGCCCCTCTGCAATGTCACTTATAAAGCCATTGAAGAGCACCGGTCTCAGTACTGAACCTTGTGGTACCCCACTAGTAAGTCCCCTTTCTCCAGGGCATGCTCCGTTTACTATTACCCTCTGTGTTCTGTTGTCCAGCCAATTTGTTACCCAGGCTACCAGCCTGGGACCCACTCCCAGACTGGCTAACTTGTTTATTAATCTTTAGTGTGGTACTGTGTCAAATGCCTTGCTAAAGTCTAAGTAGGCCATATCTACAGCCCCTCCCATGTCTACTACTTTGGTCACCCAAAGAAATCTATTAGATTCATCTGACATGACCTTCCCACTGTGAATCCATGCTGTCTTGGGTCCTGTGTCCCGCTGGCCTCTAGGTACTCGACAGTTCTTTCCCTACCACTGAGGTCAAACTAACAGGTCTGTAGTTTCCTGCCTCTGCCTTGCTCCCACTTCTGTGAAGGGGGATCACATCCGCCTTCCTCCAGTCCTCACGTACCACACCATCCTCCCATGATTTGTTAAAAAATGTAAATGTGCTGTATCCCCGAAATGTTTCTCTGTAACTTATGTTAATTGCTGCTATTGTCATGTCACAATGTTCTTGTCTCTGTACCATGTACCATCTAGATGGCCTGGGTCGAACCTGAAAACGGACCTTTGGATCAGTGTGTAACCCACCGGCCCCCCTTGTTTAACTAGCAGGGCTGCTACTCTCACCACATGGCACCAAAGAGAGGGATGGGGGTTGTCACTACAGTTCAGTTTACCAGTACATCACTTTCTGAGCCCGCTATACACAGACAGCCAAAGCAAGTGTGGCAACTATCTGGCGCACACCTGGTGGGACCATTTACCATGGCCATCAACCTAGGTCCCTGGGAGAAAACGATGCTCACAATTATGCTAGGTTTGCACTTCTGGACAGGGGCACCCAAGTAAATCCAGACACAGTGGAAGCAATAACAGTACTGTCCAAACCAGGTTGGGATTCTAGAGTGCGGCTTTTATTCACATACACAGAGAATAATCACAAAGCGAAGATGGACTCCCATAGGGCTACTCCTACTGGTAATGCAGATTACTGAAGTGCAGACATTCCTAAATTCCCATTTAGCATAGGCATACTGAACACACAAAGCAAACTCTCTGGTTCTGAATTACACAGTGAACTCTTTGGTTCTGAATTACACAGCAAACTCTCTGGTTCTGAAATGGAGATCGACACACACAGCCAGAACTGGTATACTTCCTCTTGACTAGGCACACACGGCCAGTACTAGGAGACTTTCCCATATTTCATGAGGAATTACTGGTGGCACCCTTGGCCACCAAAGAGCACATACAGGCTCACAGAAACTCCAACCCACGTCTGGGTAACTATTTTCTTCAGGCACTGGCCAAATGCACTGAATGAAAACACAGGTGCCCAAACTGAACCCGGGGAGGTTAAACTGGTTGCTCGAGATGGGGGGGTCTCCTATCTTTTGCTTCCAAATTTATACTTGGCCATTCATCTGGTTAATAACATCCTCACAGAAAACTTGTAGATGCTATCTTGAAATGTCTTTCACACTTATACTACATTACACACCTCTGAGGTGTCAGGAAGTTAAAAGTTCTGTAATTGGTAATGTCTCTTCACTAGACCCCAACTTTAGTAGACACTTTTAAACAGAAAACAGTCTAGGTGACAGGATCCCTTTGACAGAGAAAATTCACCACAAGGAATGCAGGTGCCCTAGGGCTTTTCCAAACAAAAGTCACAAGTACTCACAGAGCAGTAGAATCTCAGGCAGCTTCAACACAGTCCAAACTGGACCAGGGGATTGCCCCTGAATCCTGGAATACACCCCATAACTCCTGGGATGGGGCACTGTGAAAACCACTTGGCTTGGTTGCCACCACTTCACCACTAGGCTGTATTGGCTCACACTAGGGTGAGAAACAAATAAAAACACTACTGGTAGCTCTCTGACAGAGCTGAAGAGAGGAGATGCACTACCTGCAACCTCCTCCACTGACTCCAGCTTCAGACTGACTGAACTTTCTAAAACTAACTCCCTGCAGCTAGCTTAAGTGTGGCTTATGCTGCTGTGACAGTTCCATGATTACATCATCCTCCAGCTCAGCTTAGACTGAAACCAGAGAATGACAGTGTGAAATCCATTTACCTGGCATTTCACAAGCTACCTCTCCCTGCCTGCCACTGATTCTAATGGGATTCTAGTAACCCCTGGGAACAAGGGGGTTACAAGTGTACTTACCCAGTACCTTGGAGACAAGATCCTGACCACCTCCTCCCTTGGAACACCAGACAGTGTAGAATAGCTTTTTCTCACCTCTGATTACAGCAATCTTCATAGATTTCATAGGTTATCTTCGAGCATAGATAGGCAGTTTGCCTTTTACTGCTCATTTGCTCAGTAGTTATAACCCCTCTTACCAATAGCTAACCGATATTTATCAAGTTTTGTCTTGACCTCCTCCATAGGCCCACTTCCCACAACTTCCAGAGGAAGGCCATTCCAAACTCTCACCACTCTCCGTGAGAACTACATTCCCCTCTTTTTTGTGTTGTTGAATTCACTATGCAATTTTAGGCTGTGTTCTGTAGTTATTAATTGCCCATCCTTCATTTCTAGACCAGTACTGTCCCAAAGGTCATCATTATCAAATACCCTATACACCAAACACAAATCTCCCCCTCATCCTCCTGTATTCCAGTGAGTACAGTCCCAATTTATTCATTCTGTCCTCATAGCTCAATCCCTTCATTCCTGTTCTTCTCCTTGTAGCTCTTCTCTGTACTCCCTCCAATGCTTCAGTTCCCTCCTTTGTATATGGTGCCCAGAACTGACTGCAGTACTCCAAGTGTGGCCTCGCCAGTGATGTAAACAATGGCATCAAAACCTTCCTATCCCTGCTACTGTATGTATGTGTCTTCTAATGCATCCCAGTAAGTTATAACATCTCTTTGATGTCTCACTGCACTGGTGTTTAAAGGAGAAATCATCTGTAATTAATATGCCCAAATCCCTTTCTTCACTTGTTTCTGCCAGCTCTTTACCATTCAATACATATTTTGCTTTACTATTGTTTCTGCCCAAATACATAACCTTGCACTTTTCTGTGTTAAATTCCAAGCCAAGTTTCTCTGCCCATTCCTCTAATCTATGTATTTCTCTCAAGTGTTCTATCTCATCCTCATTTTGGACTGTTGACCCCCAACTTAGTGTCATCTGCAAATTTAGTTAGCTATACTGTGCCATCACAGCTCACAGAGGACATGTACATCTTGAACAAACATGGACCCAGCACTGATCCTTGTGGGACTCCACTAGTCATCTCCATCCAGTCAGACAACTCTCCCCTTAGTGACAGTCTCTGTAGTTTCTGTTAGCCATGAGTTGATCCACTTTATCAGCCACCTATTCACTCCCATATTCTCCAATTTGCTTATCAATTCTGAGTGATCAACCATATCAAAGGCCTTTCTATAATCCAAGAAAACTACATTCACTAGAGACCCCTTATCCAGTGCTCTACTGACCTTATCATAAAAGCTCAGCAAATTTGTCAAACATGACCTTCCCTTTGTGAAGCCATGTTGTGTTCCATCCTGGAGTGAATTTGAACCCACAAATTCCTCTTTCACTATTTTCTCCAACTCCTTGTCCAGTACAGAGGTCAGGCTCACTAGCCTATAATTACCACAATGTTCTTTGTTCCCTTTTTTATGTTGTCTTGCACCTGCGAAAGAAACATGTTGCAGTAACTTCGGCATAGCAAGTTTTGGAGGCGTGGTCCTGTTGTGGCCAGTGGCGCCACTGCTTTTTGAGGCTGGGCTCTGTGGCACGAATTAGATTACATGCTGTCTATGACAGCTGTGCAAAAGTGTGTCCACCACCTTGAAAGGTTTTAGCCGCTGCAATGAGTGAGCTCCACCTCATTGCAGGGCATGTCCTTCCCGATGTAAGTTTCAGTGCGACATGGTGGTGTCTGTGCCATCCGCCTTGCACAGTCCCCAGAAAAGCTGACTTAGGGGGTGCCCAATCCCCCTGTTGGCATCATCCCCCCAACACTCTTTATTTGACGACGGGGTTCCCAATCCCCATCTGCTACAGTCCCCCCCTCCCCAATTCATCTGCCGATGGGGGAGCCCAATCCCCATCGGCATCATCCCCCAACACTCTTTATTTGCCAATGGGGTGCCCAATCACCATAGACTACAGTCCCTCCCTGAAAAGAAACCACAGGTGACACCCCTCTCCCCAGTTCATTTGCCGATGGGGGCCCAATCCTGTCAGCATCACCCCCAACACTCTTTTTATTTGCGACGGGGTTCCCAATCCCCTCGGCTCCAGTCCCCAACATGCAGGTGACACGCTGTGGGGCCCATTCCAGCGTGTCAAATGTGCACTGTAAAACAAAACCTTCCTCACGATGTTTTTCCCTGTAAAGTAGAAAATGGTCCCTCGTGGTCTGCAGCCCCTCCCCAACCCATGCCCACCCACTCGCGTGCCCCACCTCCCCACCCCTTGCCCCATACTTACCTCCAGAGCCTGGTGCGATGATCTTCTGTGGACCGGGAACATGTCTGCACTCTTCAAAGCCGACCACGAACTGAAGAAATGCCGGTAAGCTGTATAATGGCAGAAATAGGGTTCTTTCAACTTTGATGCATATCTTGGGCATTTTTGGGAATTTTGTCACCAAATTTTCGACATGGGGTTATTGGGACCCCTCCTCGTGAATTCAGTTACAGTTATGGCATTATTCAGTCCCAAAAGGTGATTTTGCAGTCACTTTGCGGAATCACCCTTCGGGACCGATTAACAAAATGACAGTGCCACTGTTCAAGAGGTGGCCTCTCAAAAAGCCTATGTTGCAAATTTGGTGGAAAAAAAAAATGACTGTTTCACGAGCGTGTGTTGCGCAGTTTCCACGCATGCTCGTAACTTCGCGAATCTGTAATATTTTCACTCCAGATTTTCAACATTGTCATTTCTGGCCACCTCCTTATGAAAAGTACAGCTGCCATTTTTCACATCTTGGTCGAAATGTGTTTTCGCACTTCCGCCGCAGAATAGTGTGGTTGCTGTGGGAAATCAGTGTTCGGCACAGAGTAAGAAAATCACAGTCATACTGTTCATGAGCAGAGGTCCTAAAATGCCTATGTTGAAAATTTGGTGACAAAGTCCATTAAATGACTATGCTATGGCGTGCGTTGCGCGAGTGTTCACGCACCTCGTCATTTTTCACATCCTGGCCAAATTGTGTTTTCGCACTTCCGGCACAGAATAGCATGGTCGCTGTGGGAAATCAGTGTTTGGAACAGATTAGGAAAATCACAGTGACACTGTTCATGAGCAGAGGTCCTAAAATGCCTATGTTGAAAATTAGGTGACAAACGTCCATAAAATGACTGTTTTACAAGCGTGTGTTGTGCAGTTTCCACGCACGCTCATAACTTCGATAATTTTTAATATTTGTACTCCAGATTTTCAGCAGTGCCATTTTTTCACACCTCCTTATGAACAGTACAGCTTTCATTTCCCACATCCTACCTGAACTGTGTTTTCGCACATCTGGCGCGCAGTCGCTGTACAAAAACAATGTTCAGAACAGAGTAAGAAAATCACAGTGACACTGTTCATGAGCAGAGGTCCCAAAATGTCTATGTTGAAAATTTGGTGAAAAAAATTCCATAAAATGACTATGTTACAAGCGTGCATTGTGCAGTGTCCATGCACAGTTGTAAGTTCGAGAATTTGTAATATTTTCACTCTAGATTTTCAAAATTGTCATTTTTGCACACCTTCTTATGAATAGTTCAGCTGTCATTTGTCACATCCTGCCCAAAATGTAGCTTTGCACATCTGGCGCACAATAACACGGTCGCTGTGGGAAATCAACGTTCGGGTAGACTAAGACAATCATAATACCACTGTTCATGAGCAGAGATCCCAAAATGGCTATGCTACAAATTTGGTGAAATAATTCCACTAAATGACTGTTACGAGTGTGTGATGTGCAGTTTTCACACACTCTCGTAACTTTGAGAATGTTTAATATTTTCACTCCAGATTTCCCCCACATTGCCATCTCTTCACACCTCCTTATCAATGGTGCAGCAGACATTTTCATGTGGTGCAGAATGGCGCAGTCACTGTGGGAAATCAACATTCAAGACAGATTAACAAAATCACAGTGACACTGTTCATGAACAGAGGTCCCAAATGCTTTCATGAGATGGGGTCACAAAAAGGCCATGTTTTAAAATTTGGAGTGCAAATACCAACACATGCCCAGGGCATTAGGATTTCTAACTATTACATCTTACCCTGTACAGACTAACAGGCATCAGTGGTGTGTCTTTGGATTGTCTGCTGTACTACTCATGCCATTGGTCATCTGCTTCCACCCTGCAGCCACTGATAGGCATCAAGGTGTGCCTTCGACTCTTCAGACCCAAAGTTCAACCCATTCTCCCATGCTGTACCCATCTCAACATACTTCCTTATGAAATGGGATGAGCATAAGGCCAGATGACTCCAAGGCGCAACACTTGTCAGACTCTGCAGGGTAGAGTGAGGTGAAATAGCATGAGCGTTATGGCCAGCGACCCAAACACACACCCCAATGCCTGTCACTCTCTACAGGGTGGGGTGGGGTTGATGTCGGTTCTATACTTTACTGCTACTTCTATTACGTGTCTCTCTAACTCCTGCACTACCAATACCAAAACCAGCAAGACAACATTCGGCATTGACAAATGCTTGTTATAAATTGGTGTAACAATTGCTTCCCTCCAACTGGGTATAACCTCCCTGCTGTCCAATGAGCCTTGAAATAGTCTTGTCACCGGAGCTGTCAACTCATCTGCCAATTCCCTCAGTATACGAGAATGCAAACCATCAGGTCCTAGCACCTTATTAGATTTAATACCTCTTAGTTTTTCTCTTGTATTGCCTTCACTAATTAGTATTTTCTTATGTTCATTATATTACAGTTCATTACAGATGGCTTCAGCAGATTTAGTGTTTCACAGCATTTCAGGACTTGCTGAACTTACTCTGCTCAGATGGAACTTCCAGCAACCAGCTTTGGCTCACACCAGGATATCTGGTTCTAAGGCCTTTCTAGGCCCTCAGTGCTCTTCCTCAGCACCTGTCTCCTCTCCAACTGCTTGAGAAGGATTGCTCTAAACTTATCATAGACTAGGGGAAGGGTTCAGCTTGGTCACCTCCTTTCTTAGTCTCTTATTGCCTGTCCAGCTTGTCACTCACATTCTGGCTCCCTCAGTGGCTACAAAAGGGCACCAAGCACTCTGTTGCTGTTTCTCTCAAGTGCCTGTGTCTTAATCAGTATCCCTTGCATTCTGGTTGGTTGATCGCTTGGGGTCAAGGGTCACAAGATGGTGATGTCTATCTGTTTACACTCAGTTTCATGCCTGCCTGCTGTTTCACTCAGTTTTTTATTACTGCGGCGTTCACATCAGCAGATAAGTCCCAGGATGGTCTTTGGAGGGCTGAATCCTGTATTGTTGACTGGGAGCATCTAATTAAATAATTAGTGTTTTAGGAAGGGAACCAGGGATCAGTGACTGTTGGAAGGAGGGGGGAAGCACCAGTGCCAGGCTGAGGATGGGAGATCAGTGGCCATTGCCCGGCACCATTGGAGGCCCCACTGGACCTCATGACTGCAGCCAGCCAACAGGGTGGCTGTGGTTCCTGTATATTACCCAGGGGTCCAAGTCACCCCTCATTTGAGTGACCCCAAAGCATGAGTGCCACGAAGCAGGAGTATGGCATCTGTCCTAGTGCTGTCTGGGGGTATCAGCAGGACATCCTTAGGGGAGATTGCAGGCCACAGGCCACACTGGTCACAGTGTTCAAGGTACGGAGGCAGGGGTGGTAGAGGGTTTGAACTGTAGAACGGAAGGGGGGGCTACAGCAGAACCAGGGTAGGCCTACATTGAATAGGGTGACAAGGAAGGGGGCTGGGGGTACAAAGCAAGGTGGAAAGGGGAAAGCAGATGTTGCCCATCTCCGGTCAGGCTACATTTATAATAAAGAAACAAAGCAGGAGGGGTTAGCATATATAAGATGACTTGGGGGAATAACTGTAAACTGTAAACAGCACCTACTTAGCCACAGCAGAGATACATAGCTGGGGTGGGATAGGCTGAGAAGGGAGGATGTGGGGGAACAGGAGTTTGTACAGGAGCCAGGATAGTAAGAATGAGGTAGTAAGCTTAATGGATGTGGGGCTGCAGTCTTTCTGGGGAATGTGTGTTGAGTAGGGTGCTGTACAGTGTGCAGGAGCCTGGAAAAGCTCAGGAAAGAGGTAAGAATGCTCATATGGGAGCTGGAGAGGATGGCGTGGGGAGATAGGGAAGCAGAGCAGTGGAGGAAGGGGCAGGTAGGGGCAGCCCTGGAGAAGTTGGACAGCAGGTATGAGTTGGGAGCGGGGAGGAAACCACAGTGTCAAGGGATATCTCCTTCTCCAAGATCCTGGGGGACTGGTTTGGAGGAATGGCAGGTGGTAAAGGGAACTGGTGGGAGGGTAGGAAACAGCAGAAGCGGGAAGGGGAGGGACTGGGAGAGGAAGAATAGGGGTAGGATTTGATGTTGGAGTGCCCTTATTGAACAGGTATACAACACTGACCAGTTTAGGGGAGGGGGAACAGTTGGTAGAGTGGAAGGTTTAGGCAACACAGAGTCAAAGGCTGCAGATAAGAGGAGGAGAGAGGTGAGTAGTCTGGGAAGGCAGGGAGGAAGAGGTAATCAGGGTGGAATAGAGGATGGGGGAAGGGAAGAATCAGGGCAAAAGAAGGAGAGGGAAAAGTGGTAGCAAGCAAGGTTAGCCAGGGAGGAAATGGATTAAGGGGGGATTGTGAAGCAGATGGGGGGGAAAGTGGTGGAGGCAGCAGGAAATTAACCAGAGCAGGCAGAGTGCAGTTGAGTGTGTGTGGGGTGGTGGTGACTGGGGTACTAGGAGAAGACAGGAGGTTTGAAAACACACTTGCAGGGGATGGAAGGATGGTAATCATTGGCAACTCCATAATTAAGGGTATCCACTGTAGTAGAAAGAGGTACCCAAAATCAAGAAGGATGGTGGTTTGTATGCCGGGGATGATAGCAGGAAAGGCGGGACCAAGAATTAGGAAAGTTACAAGAGAGGTTAATGGAAAACCTAACTTAATCATCCACCTGTGAACCAATGACATAACAGAGGAAGAAGTGGAGGTGGTGAAGGGTAGGTTCAGGGAGTTGATAAAGACCTGCAAGGAGGTAATAAGCTCTTTGGCATATTCAGACGTGATCCCAGTCCCCAGAGCCAGCACTGTCAGAAAGAAGAGGATAGAAGAGTTTAATAACTGGCTGAGGAGCTGCTGCAGGGAGGAAGGGTTCAAATGTATTTTGGATGGGAAGGCACATGGTCAAACAAGACGCTGTACTCGGAAGATAGACTACACCTCAGTAGAAAGGGTTCAAAAGCACTCAGAGACAAACTGGGGGAGTACATAGCTACTGAGCTGAGTTTAAACAAGGGGTGGGTCAGCAGGCCCAGAAACTCCGGGGCGAGAAAGTCCTCCCCCACACTGGCAGTAGTAAGCAGGAGGTGAGTGTGGAGGAAGGGGACTATTAAGTATGGGGGGGTGAGGTGGACAGTACAGGGGGAGGGCAGGTCAGGAAAAGTACAGAAAGAAGGCAAGGAAGCACAGAGTCGTGGTGGAGGGTGGTGTCACTCAGTGCTCGAAGGCTCAGTAACAAGATGGCAGACATGGAGGCGCTCTTAGTGGAGATTAAGGTAGCCATAGCCATAGCCATAGACCTGGGCCACACCACACCATGACTGGGACCTCTCAATCCTGGGTTCCAAGCTATATAGAAGAGACTGGGTGATAGGCAAAGTGGTGTGTGGCAGCTTACATCAGGGAGGAGATAACATGCACGAGGGAGGAGACAGAAGGGGGGGTTGAAAAACTAAGGATTCAGCTCCAGACCAATACAAGGAGAAAAGTGAGGTTGGGGGTGGTCTACAGACTGTCCAACCAAGATTAAGAAAGAGACAGGTAGTTGAGTTCACAATTGCTGGAAGCTGCAAGAAAGGGGAGGTGGTAGTGGTGGTGGACTTTAATCTGCCCAAGGTGGACTGGGGTATACCGGCCACATTCTGTGCCAGGAGTCAAGTGATCTTGGATGCGAGACAGAGTGGGTTTCTGACTAAGGCATCACTGAACCCACCAGGGAAGGGGGCAATCCTTGATCTAGTGCTCACAGATGGGGAGCATGTGGGAGAGATAACAGTGAAGGATACCTGAGTGGTAGCGACCACTGCACAGTGTGGTTCAGGTTGGATATGGTCAGGGAAACCATCCCCACTAAGGCTAAGAGCCTGGATTTCAGGAGGGCAGACTTCAGGAAGGTGGCAGAGGTGCTAAGGACAAACCTAGGGGACCAGAGGGGACATGGGGTGGACCAAAAATTACCATAATCAAAGAGGCAGTACTGGCTGCCACAGTAGAGTGTGTTAGGATCAAGGGAAGAAATCAGTGGCCAAATCACCCATCTGGTTCAACTCAGAGTTTGCCCGGGCGGTGAGGGACAAGAGGCCGTCCTACAGGAGATAAAGGATGATTGCAAGAAGGGGGATAAAGAAAACTACCTGAAGTTGACTAAAGTGGCATGCAGGGTAGTGCAGCAAGCTAAGGTGCTAAAAGAGCTCCAAACAGCTGAAGGGATTAAGAGGTGGGAGAAGACTGGACTGGTGGCGCTGAGGGTTGAGGCACTGGACGTAACAACTCTCACCATGCTGGTGACCCGAGTTCGGGAGCAAGCTCTGGTGCTGGGGGTTGGTAGGAGAGGGATTGGATTGAGTGCAGGAAACTGGCAGATCTCGAAATTGGGTAGGAAATGACTAGGTGGCTAGAGAGCTGCCTGAGGGATAGGACCCAGGGGGTGGTGTTGTCAAGGCACAGGTCAGGAAGCATAGGAAAAAACAGGAGCAGTTGTAGAATTCACAAAAAGTGTTTATTAGTACTAGCAATAACATAAAAAAAATAAACTTGTTCAGTATAACTATTTACAAAGGTAGAATAAACAGAGAAGATCCATCTGAATTTTCCTTCAAACTCTGTGTGTCCCAAAACATTGCGTCTCTCTCTCTTTTATAAGTCTTTGCAACCCCCCTTCTTAACAAGCATCCTGTTTTTTTTTCTAAAATGTTCTTGTAAATTTCAGGCAGGTGCAGCAAGAACACAATGTCCCAGAACTGATGTCCCTTTCTCCACAGCTTCTGAAAAGGGCTTAAAAACCTGCTTTCAGGTTAACCCCTTGAGGTTCCAATAGCTTTTTGCAATCATCTCAAACTAACATTATGTACATTTCAACAGTAACACTATATAATTTCTAAACAAAGGGATCTCAATATCAGTTACATTTTCACATAATAATTTGCATATATTTTTATACCAACAGATATGCAAGGGAGGAAAAGACAGAACAGCAAGTGAAGACTGAGAGACAGTGAGAGGCAAAGAATTGCAAGACTGTCGTGGTCATTCACACCACAAGAGCTCTTTGAGACTTCCACCACTTGTGCCCTGTATACTCTTAGCACTGCATCCTGGGCCTTTCAAAGCAAAATCAAGCCATAATCAGCATGCCACAAACAACTGTGAATACCTCTTGAACCATAAGTGATACACACAAAGTATGAGTGGCAAAGTTGTTCAGCACAATGTTACCTTTTCAATGGTGCTATGCAATCAGTTGCAATCAATTTAGTTTTTATTTTATACTAGCTGAAATACCAAACATGATTTTTTTCTGATTTTTTTCAACAAGCTTAGGTGACACATGAGAGACAAATGTCAGCCATGCACACCATACCTTAAACAAATGCAAATAACTCCTAAAGTATATGTGGTAGACACAAAGTATCAGTGGCAAAATTGTTCAGCACAAAATAACCTTTCTAATGGTGCTATGCAATCAATTGTAATCCATTTAGTTTTTATTTTATAGTAGCTGAAATACCAAACAACTGGTTTTTTTTTCAGATTTATTCAAGGTGCTTAGGTGAGGCTTGAGAGACAAATGTTAACCATGCACACCATACCTTAAACAAATATGAATAACTCCTAAAGTTTACATGATAGACACAAAGTATCTGCAGCAAAATTGTTCAGAGCAAAATTACCTTTCTAGCAATGCTATGCATTCAATTCTAAGCAATTCGGTTTGTTTAATAGTTAGGTAAAAACTGCTGACTTCTTCAGACATTTCTAGGCCTGAGTGAAAGTCAGTTGAGTATGTCTACAGACGTTATTGTCCTGAGTGGCTATGCTTTCAGACACCGCCTACAGACGTCTCTAGGCCTGAATGAGTTAAGTCCTAGCTCTCATGAGAAAATTTGGTTGCACAACCAGACAGACAAGAGACAGGAAAGGAAAGAACAGAACAGATCCCTGCATTCAAACTCTCCATAACAACTGGGACAGGGTCCCTGATTCAACCCTGTCACAGGTGGTGGTAGGATGAGAGTTAGCCAGCACCAGGGAAGTCATCAGCTGGGTACTGCAGGGCTCAGTGCTGGGGCCGGCGTTGTTCAATTTCTTCATCAGTGACATTGGGGAGGGCATTACGGGCACAACGTACCTGTCTGCAGACGACACCAAACTCTGTGGGAGCGTGGACACAATGGAAGGGATACAAGACCTGAGGGAAGACCTCTGAAAACTTGAGATGGCAACTTGGCTTCAATGCCAAGAAATGCAAAGTTATGCTCATTGGAACCAGAACCCAAGGACCGAATACTACCTGCAGGGGTCTGGATAGCAGCAACAGAGGAGGTAAAGAATCTGGGAATGCTGATAACTAGTGACCTGAAGCACTCCACATAGTGCAAGAAAGCAGCAGCAAATGCAAACAGGATGTTGGGGTGTTTAGCCAGGGGATCAGCAGTAGGAAGAAGGAAGTTATACTGCCTCTATACAGGTCACTGGTGAGATTGCATCTAGAATACGGAATAAGATACTGCTGTCTGTACCTTAAGGACATCAGCCTGCTGGAGAAAGTCCAGGATAGGCATAAGGGGAAACCATGGGACCTGGGGGGAGCAGATAGGGAGGGTAGGGAGACTGATGGGTGGGGGTTACAGGGTTAGAGACATAAGCTGGGGACCCTGCAACATGAGCAGACTTGATAAACCAAATGATCTTCTTCTGCTGGCACTTTCATATGTTATCCTGGTCTCCAGCACCAGTCCCAGCCAAAGGATGCAGGCATCGCACATGGACCCACCTTGAGCCTCTGTAGGCTCCAAAGGTGAGCCTCACCTCGGGGGGGAGGGGGAGGGTTACACCATCATTCATTTTTACATAATCAGTTCCTGGTTCTGTAGTACCTAGCCAAGCTAGCTGGTACCGTCATTCTGACTTGGAATGGCAGAATGGGTCAAGTGGTTATAAGCTTTTCGAAGAATGCTTGGCAGCATACATAGTGCCAATAGAATGCTAGGTTCCATTAAAATAGGGGACTAGTAGTACAAAAAAAGGGTGACAATGCCACTGTACAAGACACTGGTTAGACCTAATCTGAAGTGTTATGTGCATTTCTTGGCAATACATTATATAAAGGATATAAAGGAGCCAGAAAGAAGTCCAGTGTAGATCAATAAAAAGGGCTGGAGGACTAAAGAAGGCACGTATGAGGAGCTGGTCACCACAAAGAGCCTAAATTAGCAGAATTAATATTGTAAGGCCCCGGCAGGGTGGATGTCCACTCAGTTGACTTAAGGGTAGGGGACGCTGCTACCTTACAATGCCATCGGGTTGCCGTAGATCTTGTGGTAGTTCCTGGGTTAATGTTCTTCACAAGTGGGGGGGGGGGAGGTCATATCCATATAGCAAAAATAGCATGGTGCCTCTAGTGAGAGGAAGATTTAGGTGGGCCTGGTGCCTGGTTAGTACAATCCCTAGGGCAGTGTGCCTTCCTATGCTCCCACTGTGGCCACCCCTCCCGCAGACACCAAGCAAAAGGCAGATAGCCCCCACAACCAATGTGTATTGATTTTTTAGATAGACAATAAAGAGTAGTGGCTTCAACAAAGCAAAGTTTTACTTAAGGGTACACCCAAAGGAGGGAAAAAAGGTTAGGTGCAACTTGCAAAAACAAATGTGGCCAGTCTTCCAGTGCCATATGCAGGTTCAGCTAACTGCACTTTGAGAACAGTGGCCACTACTACACACCCTGTGGAGGCACAGCCAAGTAAAAGTTCCTCCTGGGCTGCCACTAAAAAAGTCCTTTAAAGTGCAGACCCAGCACTCAGTCTCCCCCACAATGCAATATCCAGTATTGTGAGATGTTGCTGTCCTGTACTGGAGGCTGCTATATGAAATGGGCAAGGAAATCTCTGTGTCCTGATTAGCTGAGACTTGCTTCTAGCAATGGCAGTAAGAGAGCACCACCAATTGCTAACAACAAGTCCCTGTCAGCCAAGGCAACTCGCAGAATTCATAAGTCACTTACTTCCTAATTTCCATTACAAACATGGCTGCAACCTTTACTCATATATAAAAAAAACTTCAACTAGGCTCTAATGTAGCCCCCATTGATCTGAGGGATTACCTTTGGCCCGTTGCTCCCATTTCTGCTCCTCCTCAAGCACCTCCCGGCTGCCTGCCATTTCTTCCCTGTTTTGGCACGAGTCCTGTTCTGCCCCAAAACAGCCCCTGTGTGAATTTAGCCCATTTTGGGCTCACAAACTCAAGCTGTACCTTCCCAGTGCTCTTCTGGCCCTCCGGTGCCATAGAGATTGTGCATGCGCAATGCTGCACCTTTGATTTCCCGACCGCTTGGTTTGCGGTTGAGCGGGAGAGTGTTTGTCCGTCCCGGTCCCCGTGTTAGGCAAAGTGGGGACCGGTAACCAAAACAAGGGCCAAGAGAGTCCTCTCCTTAATTTAATTAAAGAGATCCACAGAGTGCTAGTGATTGGGGCTCATAAATATTAATGAGCCAGAGCCCCGATCCTCATGAATACTAATGAGGGTTCCTCTGCCCTCGGGGAACTGAATGTTTCGGTGGCTGCTGCAAGAAAGAAATGCACAATAAATATAACAGTGGCAGCTGCCGTTTAGACTTTTAGGGACAAATGTTAAAAGGGAAAACTGTTTAAAAGGAGGAACAAAATGTAAATAAGAAATAAATGTTTAATCCTGGCTGCACCAGTGTAACATTGGGACTCAGATAACAGCCTGCCTGCTGTAATCGGCGGGTTTAAAATATTGGCAGCAGTGACAGGCTATGGACTGAAATAAACGGCTAAAGCTGGGCAGCAATATTAAGGACACACATGTGGCTATTGAACTGTGAGGCAAGTGGGCAAATTAAATAATTATTCTGGCTGCACCAGGACTTTATTTGAGACTGTGTTAATTTTGCTTCAGGGACTGTGTGTTTAGCAGCAATTAAAGAGCAGCAACAGCCAATCGGAAAGCTGGGATTTTTAAGATAGGACTTGTGGGATTTTTGCCATAGCTCATGGGAAACTTCCAAGTGCTTATGGGGAACTGCAGGGACTTAAATTCAGGCTCCAAAATAGCAAGCCAACTGTGCATTGAGGGAGGTTAATGAATAATTCATTTTTGTGACTGACAAGCCCTTCAGCCAATCAGAGCCGGAGCAGCCAATAGGGAGACACAAGAAAGCCCCATAAAAGACAGTGGCCTCAGGAAACCAAATGGGCCTAGCGATCCAGTGCAAGCCTCTCCACAGGGGAGAGGGGCTTCTTCTTTTCCAAAAGCAAAACAAGTGACTGCCTAAGCAAAACCTGCTAGCCTGGGGGTTGCCAGAAAATGTCCTCCAGGGACTAGCCAAATCCTTTCCATGTTTAGGGAAAACGTGGGTCCTGCAACTTGATGCCAAACCAGCTGTGAGAGAGCTGAACCTGCCTCAGCAGTGAGAGGGCTGATGTCTTCAGAAACCTCAGAGTAAGGAGAGCCATTTCTGTGAGGATGCCTGAGTGAGTAAACTTGTATCTGTGAGAATTCTTTGAAAGAAAAGCTTAATGGGGCTGCAAAGCCCTAGAAAAATGTTAACGGTTTGGAACTGTTCGTTGGTCTGCACCCTGCATCTGCTATGTCTATTCATTGGCCAGAGAGGGTGGACCTGTATTAGTTGAGTGACCATGAACAGTCTAGTTGATATATAAATGTGTTTGAATTAAAAGAGCCCATGTGCACTAATGAAACTAATGGAACCGTTATTGCCAAGAGCGCGGTTTGTTTGAAAGAATATAAATGTGCTAGAAGTTGTCCTCAAATTGGACAATTACTTTAAATAAGTTAATGTGCTGAATGCAACGTTGAAAAAATATAAATGTGCTAGAAGATTTCCTTGGATTGGACAATTGCTTTAAATAAGTAAATGTGTTGAATGCAACTGTGGAAAATATAGATGTGCTAGACAAAGAAGAAATGTCCTGGGTTTGGATGAAGTTCTAGCAAGAATGAAGTTCTAGCAAGATAAATGTGCTGAATGTTTAAGAAATATAAATGTGCTAAATGTAATATGACTGGCCTGGTTACACCATTTTTGGCCCAGAAGAGGGGTTTAGCCTTCAGAATGTTAATGTGCTGTTTCCATCCTCAAGTTTTAAAATCTCTGCAGTCAGTTTAGCGGTACTGGCTGTTGGCTTTCCTGCAGTTTAACCTTCATGGATAGTGCCTGTTTGTTGGAAGCACTCAGTTCTAACCTGCATACAGAAATTCTACTGTGAGTAAATGCAGGGCCTCCCCTGCACCATCTAAAGGGACTGTATATAGTTAAAGTGGGACTGAAAATAGTTAAAGTGGGGCTGTATATAGTTAAAGTGGGACGGTATATAGTTAAAGTGTTTCAATATTTCAAGCCCAAGTCTTACGTTTCCTAATTAGCCGGCCAACGTACAGCTGCATCGTTCTTCAGGCCTGCACCTTTTATGGACTTTGGTTACTGGGTACCCAGGTTAAGGTTGGGATTGCGGGGTCTCATACCAAATATGGGGACTGGTACCAGTGTGGGTGATAATGATACTTGTGTCAACTGATTTATTTGCAGCCAGTTAGATAGCCAGGGCTCTGGTTATTTACAGAGGTTGGTGGGTAATGTGATTAATAGATGAGTAGAATGCAAATTGTGTGATCTTAATCTAAACCAATCAAACTAAATGTAAATATTGTAAATGCCTAACCTCTGTTCCTCTCTTCACCCATCCTAACCCTCCCCATGTAAACAAACTTTGGTATTGTTGTTTTGCAGATACCTGTGTCATGAGCATATTATTAGCATCCAGCTCCTACATGGTAAAATGTTTGAATTGTGGGGAATTGTTATCAGGTCATGTTTGAGGGTGGCTTGTGGTAAATTTGGGTGGGTACAGCATCCCAGAGGGTTGTACTAGGTTTAAGGCTAGCCCATTTAAAGCTATACTCTGGGTGGAGGCACTGTGCAAATATAATATCTTGGATGAGAACCGGCTTAAAGTAAATATTGGGAACCTAGGCCCCTCAACCTTGTATCGGCCTGCAAGGCAGGGGTAGTAGCCTTTGGAGTAGCGCTGCCTAGGGGTCACACTAAAAATAAAATTCCATTATAAATTAAATAAAGTAAGTAAATAATTTATAAGAATCCCTTCCTACACAGATACACAAATTTAAATGTAACCCCTAGGTGGCGCTATCCCAAGGGCTACTGCCCCTGCCTGCTTGGCTAGTAGCAGGTTAAGGGGCCTGAGTTCTGAAACGGGTGCCTCCACCCGGAGGTCAGGGTTGGTAGTGGTCAAGCTAACCTGAGCACAGCCCTCCGGGACACTGTAACCCCCTCTTTCCCCTCTAGTGGCCTGAACACTGTACAATAATCCCTTTCACAATACCCCTGGTACACCACACAAGTACCCACACTGTTTGCACTTACCACCAGGACTGGTTCCTCTGGCTCGACCCTGGGGACCCCCTGTAAAACAAGGTTATGCACAGCAAATAGCAACAGTACAGTACTTTGAGCACAAACTAGAACCACGGTCAGATTACATGCAGAAAAAGTTAGATCTGATTTATTCAGGGGACTTGAACAAGGGAGGGGCAAAATTAGGTTAATTAGCTTAAAGGTTATATCAATCAAGCAGTTATGCATACGCTTTGAGTCCCCCCACACAGTCCACCTCTGGGTACCCAGGTGGAGAAGAGATGGGCTAGCCAGGACTGTTGCCGGGGGTTGCAGCTGGCTGGGGCTCTGTGATGGAAAACACAACATGCACAGTACACAGTATTTGTAATCCGGAGCCAGAGGGCTCAATTCATAAAGGAAACAAAACAACAAGACAATCAGATGACACACTCAGATTAAGCTGTTGTTGCAGGGAGCCACCCTGGTATTTACTCACGATACCCAAGACTGGACAAAGGCTGGACGAAAATCGAGACTGCAGGTGGTTGATCTGGTATGCCAGGAGAAGCAGGGCCCATACGAGTCGCAGAGGCATTGTTTCTGTTCAAGCAAGGAGCAGGGGGCTGATCCCCAGGTCTCTCGTCGATGGCTTCTCTGCGCAGTGGGTAGTCTGGCTGGGCCAGTCTGGCAAGGCCCAGACCACATGGAGACAAATTGGGATGCAGTCCGTTTTGGGCTGGATACAGCTTCCAGCAAGCAGAACACAGTTCACACAGTGGGGAACTAACTCACAACCCACTAGCAGCTCATAGCACATTTACATGTATGGTAATTCTACTGTACCAGGCAAAGTGCTCCCCGGTCACAATCGCAAAGTCTCTGCACACACCGGGAGCTTAGGGGTAGCTGGAACTCCTGACAGGCCGATCGCATTCAGCAAAATCTTCGGTCTTCTTCAGGTTGAGCCTGGCCCACTTCAGTAGCTTACTTTAGTCACACAAACTTGGATTTAGTCCAAAATAATTATCTTCTCTCCCTCTCAGGAGCAGCAGGCAGACCTGCAAGCCAAAAGTTTTCTCATGCGAATCCACTCAGGATTGCCGCCCAAAATACACTTGAGCTCTTCTCATTTCACTTCCCAGCTCAGAACTAACCGAAAACTGCAAGCAGCCCAGGAATTCCCCAAGATCCAAAAGATTTGGTTGGCTGATTTGGCTGTCAGTCAAAGCAAGAGCTCACCCTTCAGTTGCAAAAAAGGCGCAAAAAGCTCCAAACTAAAGTTCCTACAGATTTTGAATTCAGACAGCTACTGTAGTCCGGCTACATTTTAGGTCCCACCAGTACTGTTTGGTCCAGTTTGCAGTCCAGGGCCAAGATAGTGGAGACAAACAGAACAGTCCTTGCTACAAAGAAAGCAGGTTAGACAAACTACATTATCATTATCACTCTAAATGATTTTCAGTATATAGTTACATCTTTCAACAGAGCTCCCTCTCAGATTATTTAAGCTGCAATTAGGCAGCTCTTAAAGAGACAGTACACAGAGGCTATACAGGCTCTGATAATCACATTTAAACTGCTAAAACGTAGGACACCAGCCTAGCAGTGAGCATTTAGGCAAGCTCAAGGAAGACTTTTTGGGAACCCCCATTTGCAGGGGGGTTACATAAAAAAATCAAGTACTATTCAGAGTTTCCATTGCTGTTGTTTCTTTGATGACCATTCCTTACCAGTTTGCCAGACAACTCCCTGCTCCTTACCTGGCAGCAGATAAAATTGAGGTTGTGGCTGCACTTGAGGCCTGTGTATGCCAGAGGAACTCTGAAGAATTTTGAATTCATGTATTTCATGTTACCATGCTGTGTGTGTGTGTGTGTGTGTGTGTGTGTGTGAGGGGCATTCTACTGTAACCCCTAGATGGCGCTATCCCAGGGGCTACTACCCCTGCCTGATTTGCCACTAACAGGTTGAGGGGCCTGGATCCAATGGCGGGTGCCCCACCCAGAGGTCAGGGTTTGCAATAGTTAAACTAACTTGGTCACAGCCCTCTGGGACACTGCAACCCCTTTCTTCCCACTAGTGGCCCACACAATATATCAGAATTACCTTCACAGTATACACTTACCCCCAGGTCTGGTTCCGGCACTGGGACCTCCTGTGAAATGAGATACAGTGCAACAATCACAGTACAGTACTTTAACATAGACAAATACCTCAGGCAGTATAACTTTGCTGAAACAAGCAGCTCTGATTTATTTAGGGGATATAACAAGGACAGGGAAATCAGGTTAATTAGCTTATCACTCTAATAATCTACCTATGGCTCTGTGCACAGGCCTATCCCTATCAGTTACTGTCCCTGGGTACCCAAGCCCTAGTGGCTAGTCAAACAGTGGCAGCTGGTGGGGCCCTTTCACACAGAGAAAAGGAGAATTAAACAGTCAGCAGTACAGTAATTCCATTTGGATTTAATGTGGCAATTCAACAGGGAGCGACCTGAATTAGTACTCACGACCTCCAAATAAGATAGGGTCCTTCAATGTCAGCAGGGCTCACTTGAGGTACACAAACCTCTTCACATCCATATAAAAGAAAGCACTATACCAGGCAGGCTGCATCTGTATCCCGATCGCAATTACTGCACAATACCTGGGAGAACACACAGCAGATTCAGTTCCTGACAGACCGAGTGCAATTTTCAGCAATTCTTCCAGTCTTCTACAGGGTGAGCCTGTTTTCTACTCTTCAGAGATCCTTTGATTCTTTTCACAGGACGGATTCAGTCCTAACAAGCTGCAGACCGGAACTCTGGGCCTTACACACGTTTTTTGACTAAAACTGCACACTGAAAAAGCACAGGGCTCCTTCCTTCTTCACTGCCAAAGCTCAACTGACACTCCAACTGACAAAACCGGGCACTTGAGTTCCTCCCAGTTCTTGACTGGATTGGCTGTCACTCACAATAGACTGCTGCTGTTGGTCCAAAAGGCACTGAAGTCTAAACCATCTCCCAGAGTCACTGCCCATACAATCCTCTTGTGGCTGGCTCAGATTATGAGTCCAAGTTCTGATTCGTCCAAGGCACCATTTTAGAGCTAGCTTACCCCACACTGATTGGTCCAGTTCAGCAGTTCAAAACTAGAATGGGGAACTAGCAGACACAGTTCTGACTGCAAAGAAAGCAGGTTAGACAAACTGTAATTTCATTATTACTCTAAATAATTTCTGGCAAACAGTTACATCTTTCAGATAGGTTCCCTTTGCACTCCTAGTGACTGCAAAATGAAGTGAATTGGCAGCAGCTCGAGTGGTACTCAGAGAAGCACACAGTCCCCCATACAAACTAATTATGTCTGCAAGCAGACAGCTCTTAAAGAGACAGTACCAGAGGCTCTAAAACACTCACTGATAAATGGCTTAAATGCAAACACCATTCAGGCTTGGAGCATTCAAGCAAGCTCCTGGAAGTCTTTTGGGAACCCCCATTTGCAGGGGTTACACCCTTCCTGGCCTGGGAAAGCTTGACGTCGCGTCAAGCAAAGTACCCATAAGTTTCAACTGCAACCATATACATTTGCATTAGGCTGCATCATGTAATCATCAGTCAATATATCATTTTACCAAGAACACATTTCTGAAACATTGCAGTACGTCACTCTTTACACAGTATTACATACACATTGTACCATAACTCAAGTTATTACCTCTTGTACATGAAACCTGAAGAGAGGGGGCCCTTCCCTATCAGTTACCTTGGGGCTGGATGGGGCAAGGGCACCATACTTAGAGGGCAACACAAGTAACTTGGAGTTAGCACTGACGCTCAGTTTGGGCAATGAGCTCGGGGACACATACACTCCTTTATGGACAACATTGAGAGGCAAATCCACGGGCCTCCAAGGGAATCATAACTGAGGTGCACCACAGGCTTTACAGCTCGACCAGTCTTTCTAGGGGAGACTGTTACAGTCTCTGCACTCTGAGCCTCATTTTCAGCATTGTCCTCACTTGTCAGGGGAGTCTCCTGGGGAGTAGAGAGGCTAGAACTTGGGGCACTTTCAGCTCCAGGAGTTACAGTTTCTGAGTCCACAACATTTGGCTCGCATGGAGGCTTTCGGACACTGGCAGTGGACTGTCAGGGCACTCAAAATACTCTTCTTGTTCGGATATATCACCAGTCTGCCCCAATCTATCATTTTCCTCCCTGAAGCTCAAACAGTTCAACCATGCACAATGATTCCATTTCATCTGATCTGATGCTTTGCACTTCACTTTCTGGGAGCATTGGCTCAGGGATGAAGCTGGGGCTTAGACAGTCCAGAAGGCCCAGCTTTGTCTCCACTATTGACTAGGGATTGCCCAAAACAATTGACTCAGTTCGAAGAAGGATAGTATTCAAAGTCACTCTCACTTTCTTCCGATATGGACTGACAGTCATGCTCAACTGGGACTTGTGGAGGAACACTTTAACTTTGCTTCTGTAGGTGCAGACTTTCTTGATCTTTTCTTAGCAGCAGCTCTAGTCACTGGTCCAGAGGGCATCTTCTAGGGCTCAGACTCAATTAAGATTTGTCCAATGGGCAGTAAATGATTTCTATGCATTGTTTTACATCTTTTGAATTATTCTCAGGCCTTACTTTGTACACTGGCAGATCATCTAGTTTGCCCACTACAATGTGAGGGAGATGGTGCCATCTGTCAGCAATCTTGTGCTTGCCATGCAGTCCCAGATTTCTTAGCAATACCGATCTCCTCCTGGAGTTCCTGTTTCACCTTTTATCATACCTTTCTTTGTTGGCCAGATTTCTTTTGGCAGCCATGGTTTGAGCCAGTTGGTACGCATGAGTTAGCTGGGCCTTTAACTTTTGCACATACTGTAAATAGTTGTCAGCTTGAACCCCATCAGGAGAGACCCCAAAACACACATCTACTGGTAGTCGAGCTTCTCTTCCAAACATCAGGCGGTAGGGGGAGAATCCAGTGGCATCACTTTTGGTGCAGTTATAAGCATGTACCAGGGTGCTAATTTGTTGGCTCCATCTAGGCTTGTCCTTTGGGTGCAGGGTGCCTAGCATATCTAGCAAAGTGCGGTTGAAACGTTCAGGCTGTGGGTCCCCCTGGGGGTGGTAAGGGGTGGTTCTGGACTTTCGCACTCCCCACAGAGAAAGCATCTCTTTGATCAGACGACTCTCAAAGTCTCTCCCTTGATCAGAATGGATTCTTTGTGGAGCCCCATAGTGAACAAAAAAGTTTTCTACAAGTACTTTGGCCACAGTGGATGCTTTCTGGTCTTTGGTGGGAAAGCTTGGGCATATCTCGTGAAATGGTCAGTGACCACCAGCACATTACTGATATTTCTTTGATCCGACTCCAAACTCAGAAAATCAATACAGACCAGCTCCATGGGTGCACTGGTGGTGATGTTAACAAGGGGGGCAGCCCTCTGGGGCAAAGCTTTCCTCTGTAAGGCGACTACAAGTTCAATGTGTTGCTCCACATCAGCCCCCATCTTAGGCCAATAGAATCTGGATCTCACCAAGTCAAGTGTTCTGTCTATACCAAGGTGCCCCATGTGGTTGTGCAAGGACCTCAGTACTGAGTCTCGAAAGGCAGTGGGCAGCACTAGTTGTTGTTTGTCTACTTGTCCCCTCTGTCTACTGTTTCTCTGTATAACAGTTTATTGATCAGTTTCAACTTAGGACCTTCTTTGTATAACAGTGCAGTTCTCAAATCAGTGGGCGTAATTTGGACACATCTTTTCCTGCATAGAGGGCTTCTAAAGCTGCTTTGATCATGGGATCGCGGGATTGAGCCCGCGAATACTGTCATTGTCCAGCTGTGGCAGTGCACCAATGTCTATTGCAGAAAAGTGGCAATAAGCAGCAGTATGCAATTCTCAGAGGCTCCCAAGCAATCCACCATGCAGTCCACTGCGTCCGTGGACATTTGTTCCTCCCTGTCAAACTTCCGGCAGAGTGCCGAATGTCAGGTTCTGCCAATCGGACCCAATCATTCTGGGGAACAGGCCTCGGAGAGAGCATCAGCATCTATGTGGTTCAGACCTGCTCGATTCGAGAGCATAGTCATATGTAGATAATGCAGAAAGCCACCTATGGCCAGTGGCATCCAACTTAGCTGAGGTCTGCACATAGGTCAAGGATTATTGTCAGTTTTACTAGTATTTTAGCCCCATACAAGTACTCATGGAATTGGTCAACAATAGCCCACTTCAAAGCTAGAACTCTAACTTATGTACAGGATAGTTCTTTTCGGATGGGGTCAGCTTCTACTGGCAAAGGCCACTGGTCTCAGGCCATTCTCGTGCTCTTGGTACAACACAGCCCCAACCCTTGCAAGCTAGCATCAGTGTGCAGGACGTAAGGTTTTCTTGGATCGGCATAGGCCAGCACTGGAGCATGGGTAAGTTGATATATGATCTCATGAAAAGCAGTCTCACAATCAGGAGTCCAGCGCGCCCCAAATACTTCACTCGGATGAAAATACACTCTTTCAGTCTTGAGGGACGCTGACTTTTGGTATTTTTTGTGGGTTGGGGGATACCCTTGAGTAAGGTTAAGTAAAGGGCGGATCACTCTTGAATAGTCCTTGATGAAGCGCCGATAATAACCACAGAATCCCAGGAATCTTTGCAGTTCTTTTAGATTTTTGGGCTGTGGCCAGGTGGTCAAGCCTCAACTTTACTTAGGTCGGGTCTCTATTCCTCGGTGGATACTATGTGTCCCACATACTTTACTGATGTTTGAAAGAATTGACACTTATCAATGGACAGTTTAAGGCCAAAGTCCTTCAGTCGGTCCAATACCTTAAATAATCTGCTCTCATGTTCCTCCAGTGAGCTGCCAAACACAATGACATCATCTAGGTATACCAGGCACTCTAGTAAGTTCATGTCCCCCACTGCACGCTCCATCAATCGTTGAAAAGTGGCTGGGGCGCCTGAAATCCCTTGAGGCATCCTCATGAATTCATAGAAGCCAAGCGGACAGATAAAGGCTGTCTTCTCACGGTCCTCTGGGGCCATCGGGATCTGGTAGTACCCACTGCGGAGATCCAGCACAGAGAACCACTTGCTCCCGCTTAGGCAGTCCAAAGCATCCTGAATGCGGGCATTGTGTACTGATCAGGGATAGTCCGCGTTTAAGGTGCGATAATCCACACACATCCTTACTGTTCCATTCTTTTTCCTCACTACCACAATGGGGAAGCATAAGGGCTTCTGGATTCTTGTATTACACCAGCAGCTAACATCTCTTGCAGATGCCGTCTCACATCATCTATGTCAGCAGGTGCCAGGCGTCGAGACCTCTCACGAAATGGTCTTCGTCATGCAGCGGATATTGTGCTCAGCTCCTTGCACGCATCCTACATCCCATTCCTTTAAAGAAAACACCTGGTCTCTCTGGGCAAGCTTCTCACTGATCCTCACTTTCCATTCAGCTGGCAGCGGAGTCGCGAAATCAAACAAGTCAGGCGTTACTCTGTCATTCTTCCTTGAACTCTTGCTGCTGGGTAGCACTGCAGTGTCTGCACAATGCACATTAGCCAGGATGCAACCTCTGTTTACTCGAATGTCTCTTTCAGACACATTATGAACTTGGACCATTACCCTTCTGGCATAAGCATGGGCTCTAGCGGGCAAAATACTAGGCTTGACCAGCAGTCCCTCTGGCAATTTTCCATCGCCTGGTGCATCCAACATTAATATTTTATTCTTAACATCCTTTCTGATACGGACCTCTCCCTGTAAGGTACACTGGGCATTTGGCGCCAGGATAAGAGACTCAGGATCCTTCTTCCATACAATTCCGACCGGTTCCTCTGGTTCTGTTTTTCAGCATCTCTCTGTGCCTCATAGGCCTTCTTAATTAAAGCCGGAACTCTTAAAGCTCTACTAGTCTTTGACCCCTGTTTTTCATAACACAACTGTGCCAGCCTTCCGAACATATGAGCATTTGTTCCAATCAACAAAGGGACACCATCATACAGTCCAGTGGGGGACACACTAAGGCTAGGGTCTCTACTTGTTCGGCCACTCCAGCCACTGAGGTGGGAAAGACAGCCAAATTCGGATATACCCGGAATAAGGGTAGGCCTTCTCACTTAACCCCATACATGCAGTCCTTCTAATGGTTGTAAGGGCATGCCTGACAAATGCTTCTGATACCAATCCTGGAACATAATTGTCACTTGGGAGCCACTGTCTAATACAGCTCTTGTAGACACTCCATTCACCTTTACAGTGGTCTCCATGGAGGCACCCACTATTCTGGACCAGTCTGGAGGAGGTAGTGGGGGCCTGGGCAACTGACCTTGCCACAAAGGGCGTGAATTAGCATTTTTGGTGCCCTCACTGGGATCATGTCGTGCACCTCTTAACCACTGATTTCTTCTCCAAGCTCTCCTTGTAGCCTATATGCAACTTTGTCAGTGTCTTTTGGGGACTGGCATTCCTTTTCATGTGCCCATCTTTCCCACAATTATAGCAAAACATACTTTCTGGAGTTTGAGCTGGCCGAGGCGCCACACTGGGAGCCAGGGCGGGGGTATTACTAACTGGAAACCTTGGTGCCATCTCTGTCTGCGGCGTGATAAGCATTTGGAGACATCTTGTCAGTTTCTCCACTTCCATGGTCAAGGAATCGAGTTCGAGCTGTTATCAGCAGGAGATACATGGGTGGGTACCCCCACCCCCATAGCAGATGCAGTCGGATATAGGTCAGGGCCCGTACTTGCAGGCGTGGCCTTCATAAAGGGACTGTTTTTGAATTCCTGGATCTCTCTCAACAGTTCGCCCCATTGTGGCATATCTTTTTCCTTGTCAGAGCACTCATTGACTGCCAACCTCTGCCCCTGAACTTCACTTGATGGGTCACCCTCAGTCACAGGTCGTACGCAGCAGCTATTGGTGCAGGTCCTCCGAGGTCGTCTTTTCTCAACTCCTCGAATTTCTCTCATTAACTCATCATAGGAGGGTGGGGATTCCAGTCGATCTGCCAGGGTAACTGAAGCAACAGCAGTTCTGAGAAGGGGCAGACTTAAGGATCCTGTCCAGCCTGGTTCGGTCCAGTTCAATAGCTGGCAAACTACCTTTTCTGAGGCATTCTTGCAACAATTTTTCCAGCGAGATACATACACAGACAACAACTCCCTTGGTACTGTTGTGCATCTCTTACTCTCCACCATAGGTCCTCATCAGAATCTGGGCTCCCATACACATTCTCCAAGGCCTCAAGATAGGCCTGTGCAGTCGCTTCAGGGTTACTGGCCCGTTTGCACGGATGGTAGCCAGGGCAGGACCTCGGAGGCTCTCACTAACCCTCTTTCGCTTTTGCCTTCCGAGCATTGCCATTCTAGCACTGGGGGCAACATAGTCTATCCAGGTCTCCCAGTCATCCTCCCTTGGGGGTGGGAGGGTGCCAGAGAGATCCTCAACCCTGGTAAGAGTCGTGACTAATGGCAGGTGCAGAAATAGGAGTCTGCATTGGTTCAGCCACCATTACGGGCACTGGAGCAGGAGAGGTGTTGGGGAGGAACACCCCAGGTGGCAAGAATAGTTTCTTCAAGTCCTCCACAGTTTTCCCCTCTCCCAGCAACCATTCAGCAAATTTCTCCTCAAAAGTTTCAGATAGTGGTGGGGGCTGATTCCCCCCCGGGTCTTTACTGTCCTTAGTTATCACTCTCCAAGCAGTGAGGGCTCCCTCTGGGGTAATGGTCTGTGGCACTTTGGAGCTATCTATGGGATCCTTAAACTCTACTAGGGCCAGGAAAGTGTGGGTGAGCAGATTAGCATGCCGACCCACCACCACAGGGTTTTGTAAACCTTCCACCTTGGAAAGTACTCCTGCACAGTGTCCATATTGATACCCAGGGGATGTCCAGGATAAGCATAGCATTTTGGGGTTCGATCTCCTCCCCAGTACACCACTCCACCAGCCGTGCACAGCCACTTCTGTCGGGTACCCATTTTTTCTTAACAGTGGTTCAGTAAATATGGCCACTAGAGGACACACAATCCCAGCGGTGAGCCTCCAAGATGTAACCCTAGATGGTGCTATCCCAGGGGCTACTACCCTGCCTGATTTGCCACTAACAGGTTGAGGGCCTGGATCCAATGGCGGGTGCCTCCACCCAGAGGTCAGGGTTTGCAATAGTTAAACTAACTTGGTCACAGCCCTCTGGGACACTGCAACCCCCTTCTTCCCACTAGTGGCCCACACAATATCAGAATTACCTTCACAGTATACACTTACCCCAGGTCTGGTTCTGGCACTGGGACCTCCCAGAAATGAGATACAGTGCAACAATCACAGTACAGTACTTTAACATAGACAAATACCTCAGGCAGTATAACTTTGCTGAAACAAGCAGCTCTGATTTATTTAGGGGATATAACAAGGACAGGGGAAATCAGGTTAATTAGCTTATCACTCTAATAATCTACCTATGGCTCTGTGCACAGGCCTATCCCTATCAGTTACTGTCCCTAGGTACCCAAGCCCTAGTGGCTAGTCAAACCGTGGCAGCTGGTAGGGCCCTTTCACACAGAAAAGGAGAATTAAACAGTCAGCAGTACAGTAATTCCATTTGGATTTAATGTGGCAATTCAACAGAGCGACCCTGAATTAGTACTCACGACCTCCAAATAAGATAGGGTCCTTCAATGTCAGCAGGGCTCACTTGAGGTACACAAACCTCTTCACACATCCATATAAAAGAAAGCACTATACCAGGCAGGCTGCATCTGTATCCCGATCGCAATTACTGCACAATACCGGAGAACACACAGCAGATTCAGTTCCTGACAGACCGAGTGCAATTTTCAGCAATTCTTCCAGTCTTCTACAGGGTGAGCCTGTTTTCTACTCTTCAGAGATCCTTTGATTCTTTTCACAGGACGGATTCAGTCCTAACAAGCTGCAGACCGGAACTCTGGGCCTTACACACGTTTTTGACTAAAACTGCACACTGAAAAGCACAGGGCTCCTTCCTTCTTCACTGCCAAAGCTCAACTGACACTCCAACTGACAAAACCGGCACTTCCTTTGAGTTCCTCCCAGTTCTTGACTGGATTGGCTGTCACTCACAATAGACTGCTGCTGTTGGTCCAAAAGGCACTGAAGTCTAAACTACATCTCCCAGAGTCACTGCCCATACAATCCTCTTGTGGCTGGCTCAGATTATGAGTCCAAGTTCTGATTCGTCCAAGGCACCATTTTAGAGCTAGTTACCCCACACTGATTGGTCCAGTTCAGCAGTTCAAAACTAGAATGGGAACTAGCAGACACAGTTCTGACTGCAAAAAGCAGGTTAGACAAACTGTAATTTCATTATTACTCTAAATAATTTCTGGCAAACAGTTACATCTTTCAGATAGGTTCCTTTGCACTCCTAGTGACTGCAAAATGAAGTGAATTGGCAGCAGCTCGAGTGGTACTCAGAGAAGCACACAGTCCCCCATACAAACTAATTATGTCTGCAAGCAGACAGCTCTTAAAGAGACAGTACCAGAGGCTCTAAAAACACTCACTGATAAATGGCTTAAATGCCAAACACCATTCAGGCTTGGAGCATTCAAGCAAGCTCCTGGAAGTCTTTTGGGAACCCCCATTTGCAGGGGGGTTACACTACTATTACTGGAATAATGCAGAGCTTTGAATTCTTCTAATCCATGGTAAACAATCACACAGTGCATCGAATGTGAAGAAAGACAGATGACCGACAGGTGAAAAGCATCTGTAGAGGGACTATTTTATATTATTTAGCAACATTTTATTATATTTTTTGTGGCTTTGAAAACTTTTAGAGTGTATTTTTTTTATTAAAGTTACCTATGTTTATATAAGCAATAAGGCAGTCCAGGGGTGTTGGTGATACTAGGTTTACCCCATGGTCAGGGGCTGAAGGCACTCCTCTTACCTTGTGCCTCACTATGCCCCTGACCGTGGGGTAAACCTTGTACAATCAACGTCCCTTTGTACCTTATTGCTTAAACCTTTTCCATGCCTACCACACATATTTCTGCACAAAGCACTTTAGGGAGCTCCTAGAATCATAAGGCCTGTTTACATGGCCAGTATGCTGCATCTGCAGCTGTGCCATGTTTTCATGGCTCCTCTCAGCCCTTATCAAGCCACACTGGAGGGGGCAGTCAGTCTCAGGGCTGTCACAACGTCAGTCACTGTGCAACAAAGTGAGCAGCACTGCCTATCCACACTGCTGCTAAAGCCGCTAACTCTGGAGCACATCCTTGCGCTGGCTAGGGGGGGAGGATCAGAGGATGACTTACCATGCTCCGCTAAGTGTCCGCATGGCTGCTTTTGTCCTGCCGCGACTCATTTGCCAGGGTTGCTGAGGTGCAAAGACAGCCATGTAGACAGGCCTTTAGAATCATAGAATGTGACAGCAAATAAAGATCAAGGGTCCATCCAGTCTGCCCATTATTTTTGACTTCCTATACCCTGGACCTGTCATTCATTAGAGTCTGTCAGTGAGACATTTTGCCCTATCCCATCTGTGCTGGAAGCCACTCACAGTCTCTACCCTCACAACATCTGTTGGCAGGGTGTTGCAAGGCTCAGTCACCCTTCTGTAAAGAAATACTTCCTCACGTCTCTCCTGAATCTTCCTGCTACCAGTTTCCCATCATGTCCTCTAGTCACGGAGTTGAGGTTCCTAATGAATAGCTCCTTGTAATTTATCTTGTTACTGCCTCTCAGGAATCTGAACGTCTCAATCATATCTGCTGTTAATGCACTACTTTTACTAATTCTTCGTACCCCTGTGCATATAATGTTTACTCTTAACATTTGTATTATTCCTGGACTCTCTGTATTATTGCATGTGCTTGCAATGTTTTCTTTAGATCTTGACTCTCTCTAATATTTTGCGTTGTCTATGTGATTAATTCCAGGTTGCCTCTGAAAAAGGGACTTTTGGATCCCAGTGGGCCTACCTGGTTAACAAAATTAATAAATAAAATAAATATTACCCCACTCCCTTCTAGTGTCCAGGGAGTAGATGTTCAGGCCCTGAGTCGCTCCTCATAAGATCTGCCTTGTTGACCCTATAAAAGTTTCTGGGTACTCTGTGCTGAATTGGTTCCGGTCCATTGTTTAATGCAGCTGGTTGGCCGGTGATGATGCACTTTAAATAGTGAGTGCCTGCTCAAACAAACCCCAACCCAAAGGCCATGCAGTTATGAAAATGGCAGATACAAAACCTTACCCCTGAGGTTTGTCACTCCAAACAACTTAACTGGCCACACCTGATTCTGCGAGTGCTGTCTCCCAGTGGTATAAATGTATTTGAGGGAGGTCTGCAACTCAGCTGGGAGGGCAAACCACACCAGCTGCATTGAAAAACTTAGTTTTATTATTAATATTATAATGAAGTGAGCAGCGTTTTTCAAACAATTGCAGTAATGTTCTCCTCCACATTAACATAATGTATTACATCACATGCCCAGGTACCAATTTCCACATGGTATGTTTTTTAAACTCTTTGTATATTGCTGTTTTCACATTAGGTCAAATAGCAATGCACATCATCCACAAACGTATTGCACTTTTCAGAACTTTTTTTAGAAAAATGCAAGAATATATTCTGTTTCCTGATTGGCTAAAAGCACCTCCTACCTGGGTATCTATTTTTCAATAGATGCCCAGCTAAAAATAAGTGCCAGTTTAAGTGCTACTTCACCGCGTACTATTCTACACTGGTGCCCAGCCTGCTTTGTAACTGGCTGAACGCACCTGAAAAAATTTGAAATGCCCGCCATGTTTTTATCTTGCTTAGTGATAGCTACTGGTCTCCCCCAACCTAAACACTCTTTGCCTACAGCTGCTCCACTGCCTCTTAAAAAAAAAAAAAATTTAAAAACACACTACAGTTATCTTGCGGTTGGAAGAGTGTCACAGAGCTATCTTGTTCCATAACAGCACCACATTCCCAACCACGCTGTCACACCACCACGCTGACCGCAAACAGAAACTAAGCAGTCAGTCAGATTACGTTCTTTGTGTCAAACTCCATTAGAAAAGCACATGGCCCCACAGTTACTGAACCTGCTGAACAAAAGAAAAAGAAATGATTTACCTTGCAACCAAGAAAACTGAAATCATTTACCTCACACGGCATGTACGCTTCCCAGATACATTGCGGTCAAAGGTCGTGCCCTCAACAGACGCAACTTCTGACTGCAACAACAACAAAAAACTGATCCTGCACAAAAAGAAAAATTAATTAGACATGGCCAGAGACTCTGACAGGGAATTTCCTCAGCACACTGCTTTTGGGTAGCAGTGTGTATGTGTGTCTATATCTCATGGTGGTGGTGGGAGGGGGGCAGTCCACCAAAATGGCTCTGTGGGGAGGAGCAACAGCAGTAAGTACAGCCTATGGACTACTTTATAAATACATTTTTTTTCTAATACTTCTACTTATTTTTCACAGTCATTTGCTCTATTATTTTACAATTTTATGAAAATTTACAAAGATGGCCATTTTCTAAGCACAATAATACCCTCCAGGGTGGGCATTATTGGGAAATACCGGATCTTCCAGGGGCTACAAGGCCCTCTGCCTGTGGCGTCGAGCCTCATTACACCCCTGGCGGTCCGGTATTTCCCACTAATGCCCACCCTGTTGGGTATTATTGATTACATATTGCACTTCAAATCCTCTCATATTGCACAGATATCTTGTGGAAGCATATTGCGCATAACACATGGATACGATACCAGACAGCACTAACTTCATTATCATGACAGACGTGCGGGGCTGATCAAGAATGTTCTGTTTGTAGGAGCATTTCACGTTCTTTTGCTATATACCTCCTTAAGGTATACATACTTCAATATTTACATTGCCGCTGTTACAGGTAGAAATTGTTTAAACAGCACTTTCTTGCTGCATATCTAACATTTTATTGCTGAACAGAAATGCAACAGTACAGGTAATTAATCCTGTCACAGTTATATAGTCCTCCTGCTGCAGGGTGGGCTGTTTGAAAGAATGTTTTAGATCAGTTATCTGCTCCAGATTGCTGGGTATATCACCCTCAACTGCTGAAACAGTAGTAAACAAAAAATAGTGCACTCACCACCTTCAGTACTTCAGAAATTGACACCGCCTCTCCAAACTCACTCGAAATCCAAAGTGCTTCATTTTATTGAAGAGAGCAGGATAAAAAAAAGCCAGAAAAGGCCTTTGACAAAAGAGCTAGGTATAAATCCAAAATGCGTTAATCGGCTTTCTGAAGTCTTCTGGCTTTTTAATCCTGCACTTTATCAACAAAGTGAAGCACGTTGGATTATAAGTGAAGCTGGAGTGGCAGTGTCAATGTTTGAAGTGCTAGAGGTGATGAGTGCTTGATTTTTTGTTTACTACTGTTACTCAGTAGTATTGAGGGCACCACTGCCCCGGTGTGCACCTTTTCAGTTCTACTGTACTCAATTTTGAGACACCAGAGCATGATGAAAGAACTCAACATTTTAACAGTTTTAATAGCCGTAAATAAGCAATATATGAGGCATTTCACCACTTTTAAAAACAAGCATTTGTCAATGCCGAATGTTGATTGCTTTGCTCCATTGAGCTCACTCACTCCCCCTCTGTCACTCACTCGTTCTGTTTCCCTTGGCGCTGCAGGCTACGCTTTTGTACTGGGCTCCTGCCTGCACTGGCACCTTTGTCTGCCCACAAAGAAATCCACAGCTGTCCCGGCAGAGCTCTGTTGAGGTCGCTCAGTCTCCCTCTCTCACGTGCTCATTCTGTTTCTCCTGGTGCTGCAGGCTGCTCTTTTGTACTGGGCTCCTGCCTCTGTTGGCGCCTTTTTCTGCCCACAAAGAAATCTGCAGCAGTCCCGACAGAGCTCCATTGAGCTCACTCACTCCCCCTCTCTCACTCGCTCATTCTGTTTCTGCCAATGCTGCAGGCTGTCCTTTTGTACTGGGCTCCTGCCTGCATTTTGCCTTTTTCTGCCCACAAAGAAATCCGCAGCAGTCACGATAGAGCTCAGTTGAGCTCACTCACTCCCCCCCACCTGCTCGTTCTGTTTCTTCCGGCGCTGCAGGCTGCCCTTTTGTACTGGGCTCCTGCGTTGGGGCCTGTTTCTGCTCACAAAGAAATCCACAGCAGTCCTGACAGAGCTCAGTTGAGCTCGGTCACTCCCCCCTCTCACTCGCTTGATATTAATCTGTCCCAGACACTGATTTCCCACAGCGACCATACTATTTTGTGGCAGGAGTGCAAAAACATATTTAGGCCAGGATGTGAAAAATGACAGCTGTACTGTTCATAAGGAGGTGTGAAAAAATGCCAGTGTTTAAAATCTGGCGTGAAAATATTACTGATTTGTGAAGTTACAAGGGTGCATGGAAACTGCACAACGCACGCTCGTGTCACAGTCATTTTATGGACTTTCATCACAAAATTTTCAACATAGGCATTTTAGGACCTCTGCTCATGAGCAGTGTCACTGTGGTTTTCTTAATGTGTCCTGAACACTGATTTCCCACAGCGACCGCACTATTCTGCGCTGGAAGTGCGAAAACGCATTCAGACAGGATCTGAAAAATGACTGTACTGTTCATAAGGAGGTGTGGGCGTATCAGTCATTGCTTTGTCTCCACTCCGGAGACCCTGCTGTAATATAGGACCACAGAGGACATTGGGTGGGAGGGTGGGCAACTCTAAATTTTGGGCACAGCTCCATTGAGCTCGCTCACTCCCCCTCTCTCACTTGCTCATTCTATTTCTCCCGATGCTGCAGGCTGCCCTTTTGTACTGGGCTCCTGCTAGCGTTGGCACCTTTTTCTGCCCAAAAAGAAATCTGCAGCAGTCTCGACACAGCTCCGTTGAGTTCACTCACTCCCCCTCTCTCACTGGCTCATTCTGTGTCTCCCCGCACTGCAGGCTGCCCTTTTGTACTGGGCTCCTGCCTGTGTTGGCACCTTTTTCTGCCCAACAAAGAAGTTCACAGCTGTCCCAACAGAGCTCCGTTGAGGTCGCTCACTCCCCCGTCTCTCACTCGCTCACTCTGTTTCTCCTGGCGCTGCAGGCTGCCCTTTTGTACTGGGCTTCTGCCTCCATTGGCGCCTTTTTCTGCCCACAAAGAAATCCGCAGCAGTCCCAACAGAACTCCGTTGAGCTCGCTCACTCCCCCTCTCTGACGCTTGTTCCATTTCTCCCAGTGCTGCAGGCTGCCCTTTTGTACTGGGCTCCTGCCTGCATTGGCACCTTTTTCTGCCCACAAAGAAATCTGCAGCAGTCCTTATAGAGCTCCGTTGAGCTCACTCAGTACCCCTCTCTCACTTGCTCTCTCATTCTGTTTCTTCCACTGCTGCAGGCTGCCCTTTTGTACTGGGCCCCTGCCTGCACCGACACCTTTTTCTGCCCACAAAGAAATCCGCAGCAGTCCCGACAGAGCTCTGTTGAGTTCGCTCACTCCCCCTCCCTCACTTGCTCTCTCGTTCTGTTTCTCCCAGTGCTGCAGGCTGCCCTTTTGTACTGGGCTCCTGCTTTGGGGCCTTTTTCTGCCCACAAAGAAATCCACAGCAGTCCCGACAGAGCTCAGTTGAGCTCGGTCACTCCCCCCTCTCACTCGCTCGATTTTAATCTGTCCCAAATACTGATTTCCCACAGCAACCGTGCTATTCTGTGGCAGGAGTGCAAAAACATATTTTGACCAGGATGTGAAAAATGACAGCTATACTGTTCATAAGGAGATGTGAAAAAATGCCGGTGTTGAAAATGTGGCGTGAAAATATTACAAATTTGCAAAGTTACAAGGTTGTGTGGAAACAGTTCAATGCACACTTGTAACACAGTCATTTTATGGAGTTTCGTCACCAGATTTTCAACATAGGCATTTTAGGACCTCTGCTCATGAACAGTGTCACTGTCATTTTCTTAATCTGTCCCGAACACTGATTTCTCACTGCAACCGCGCTATCCTGCATCAGAAGTGCGAAAACACATTTTGGTCAGGATGTGAAAAATGACAGCTATACTGTTCATAAGGAGGTGTGAAAAAATGCCAGTGTTGAAAATCTGGTGTGATAATATTATAAATCTGCGAAGTTACAAGGGTGCTTGGAAACTGCGCAACGCACACTTGTAACACAGTCATTTGATGGGCTATCATTACCAAATTTTCAACTTAGGCATTTTAGGACCTCTGCTCATGAACAGTATTACTGTCATGTTCTTAATCTGTCCTGAACACTGATTTCCCACAGCAACCGCGCTATTCTGCGCCGGAAGTGAGAAATAACATTTCGGCCAGGATGGGAAAAATGACAGCTGTACTGTTCATAAGTAGGTGTGGGAAAATGGCAATGTTGAAAATCTGGAGTGAAAATATTATAATGTATGGTAAGCGCCTGTTAACCACCATAATCAGCAGTCACACAGCTTTGTTATGCACTGTTTAGAATTTTAAAAATTGTTAACCACACTTCAGAACTTCCAAACAGTGGCATAACAAAAAAGAATGCACAAGAGTGCTGTAATTCTCACACATAGAATGTAAACAGTGTTTTTTTGACCATACACTATAAAAGATGATGGCTGGGGATCGGGTGACAACCATGCTGAAATCAACTCTCGTGGTTGCTAGGGCTACAGTAAACCTCTCGAACTGCGTTCTCAAGGTTTACAATGTTGCCCTAGCAACCACTCGAGGTGATTACAGCATGGTTATCACCCGATCCACAGCCATTATCCTCTATATAAATTTGCTAAGTTACGAGCGTGCGTGCAAACTGCGCAACGCACGCTCATAACACAGTCATTTTATGGAGTATCATCACTAAATTTTCAGCATAGGCATTTTAGGACCTCTGCTCATGAACAGTGTCACTGTCATTTTCTTAATCTGTCCCGAACACTGATTTCCTACAGCAACCGTGCTATTGTGCGCCAGAGGTGCAAAAACATATTTCGGCCAGGATGTAAAAAATGACAGCTGTACTGTTCACAATGAGGTATGAAAAAATGTCAATGTTGAAAATCTCCCATGAAAATATTGCAAATTCGTGAAGTTACGAGGGCACGTATCAACTGTGCGACTCACGCTCGTAAAACAGTCATTTTTTTGGATTTTTTCCACCAAAGTTGCAACATAGGCTTTTTGACAGCCCGCCTCATGAACACTGGCACTGTCGTTTTGTTACTCGGTCCCGAAAGGTGATTCTGCGCAGTGACCACGAAATCACCTTTCGGGGCAGAATAACGCCATGACAGTGGCAGAATTCATGAGGAGTCCCATAAAACCCATGTTGAAAATTTGGTGCCAAAATTCCAAAAAATGCCTGAGATATGCACCAAAGTTGAAAAACCCCTATTTATGCCATTACACAGCTTACTGGCATTTCTTCAGTTCACGGTCGACTTTGAAGAGTGCAGATGTGTTCCTGGTCCACCGAAGATTGTTGCGCCGGACTCTGCAGGTAAGTATGGGGTGAGGGGTGTGTGTGGGAGGCAGGGTATGCAGAGGGTGGGTGCGGGTTGTGGGGGGCAGGAGACCGCGAGGACCGTTTTCTTTTGACAAGTTAAAAAAAAAATTGCGGGAATATTTTTTTAGAGGGTCATTTGACCGCTGGGGTGGGCTCCCAGCATGCCAACAGAATTTTTGGGGGCAGCTCTAGCCAATGGGATTGGGCACCCCGCCGGCACAAAAGGGCTTAAGAGCCGAGGATTGGCAACCCTGCACAACTGTACCGCGTGTTGGGGATTATGCCGATGGGGAGGGCTCTCGTCGGGCAAATGAAACTGGGAGGGGACATAATGCCAATGGGGAGTGGACTCCCCGTTAGCTATGAACATCAGGGCACTGAAACCCAGCAGGTTAGGGCCCCGTTGGCATGGCTACAACACGGTGGGAGGGGCACATGCTGCCGAGATTAGGCACCCCTTGGCAGTGGGTGTTTACAGTTTGTGAACATGGCAGCAAGCCGCCGCCATGTTCACAAACAATATCACAGTAACAAGGTTCGCCTCTACAATGACGTCACTCCCTCATTGCAGCATGGCTGATGCTGCAATGACGAGGCGCCCCTGATTGCTGCAACTGAAACTATACGCGGCACGCTGGCTGAACTAGTGTCAGCAGCAGCGCATACCCCATTGGGAAAAGTGGCCCAAGCCTCCAAAGGCTGTGGGGGCATTGACCACAACAGTGCCACGCCTCCACAACCTGCTTCTGCAGCTAGCTGCCACAATATGTTTCTTGTGCATGTGCGCAATCAACATAAAAATATGTTGCTTTCCATAAAGAAGCATTTTCAATGTCAGAAGTTTTCTTGACAGTCAGACACAGTTGAGAGAAATGCAATGGTCAGTTGAGGCTGAACCTAATATGAAGCACAAGCTTCTTACCAGACTCTTAATTAGCCACTACAGTCTGACTTGGGATTGCAGTTGTTCACAGCATCAGGTCTGTGCTGCCCTAACTGAACACACACATATTTTTTTGCCAAAATTCACACACAGAAATCTGTCTTTGTGACTGACACTGGATGCTAAGTCGGGTGTTGCGGCCCAGTTAGGTATCAAAAATGGTTAGCACTCTTGTGACTCAGTCGGAGTAGCAGGAGCCCTAACTTGAATCTTGCTCTACAATATGTCAAGGTAACGCAAACCTTGGGCCGCAGCACAAATTCCTCTCTCTACTGTGTCCTGAGCCCACTGTAACTGAGTCTTTAGCTTGGTCTTGTCTTCTTGGAACCAATTTAACTCCTGTGTCAAGTTTTTTTTAAAAATTTTATTAGAAAGGACAGCCAGAATATTTAAATTACTGGAATCACGTGCATAACTGATCTGCCTGGTCCAAACAGCTGATCGTGTTAGGAGTGGAGAGGTTATTTTGTGTGTGTGTGTGTGTGTGTGTGTGTGTGTGGGGAGGGACTGGAGACTGCCAATCATGGCCGGATTCAGCCAGTCTTTACAACCTCTGTGTATCTAGCCCCTCCCATGTTGTCCAGGGTCTCTGTCTCACCAATGTGTGATGTTGGAAAAAAACAAACAGAGGGTGACCAGCTTAGCCCTCCTCTCACCCCCTGGTTGACTGCCATCTGAATGAATGAGTGTGGTCACATTAATAGTAACAGCAAGCAGCTGATTACTATTGATGCGGCCAGGCTCAGTCATTCAGATGGTGGTCAGATGAGGGGGTAAGATTAGGACTAAGCTGGTCATCATCTATATATATTTTCAAGTACTGGGACCCAAGTCATTGGGGAGGGGTGGCATCAGTTGTAATGCTTACAGGAAAGGTACAAACTGGTAGAAGGGCTATTTATAGGCAGTTTGATGTTTACAGTGGAGAATGTTGAAACATAGAGAGTATGTTTGAGTCCCACAACCACCACTTAATGACAGCCACTGGACATTCGAGGTGTGCTATCTCAGGTAGAGGGTGCAATGCCAATGGATTTAGCCACCCATTTGCTTAGACTTAGATTTTAAGGTAGCTCATCTGGCCCTGTATGGAGATGACTGGTCAAGGGTAAGCTGCAAGGGGAGGAAAAGTGAGGATAAGGAAGTTGGTAGATGCTGACTGTGCAGAGGACAATTGGGAGAAAGCAGACATCCTGAACAGATACTTCTGTTTGGTCTTCACAGTGGAGAGGGAGGGGAAGGGATCAACAAGGAGAAGCAGGAGCACAGAAGAGAGGAGGAAAACATGAGTCTATTTACAGAGGAAAGAGTTCTGAAGGACTTGCCAACCTGAAAGTGGACAAGGCCATGGGACAAAACGAGATACATCCAAAGGTGCTAAGAACTCAGGAGGAGCTTGCTGCACTACTGACAGCCTTAGAAAACATATCATTGGAAACAGGAGAGGTTCCAAGAGATTGGAGGAGAGCTGATGTAGTTCTGCGCCATAAAAGCAGCAGCAAGGAGGTGGCTAGCAACTATAGACCAGTCAGTCTCACATCAGTGATGGGGAAATTAATGGAAACCCAGTTAAAAGGAAGGCTAGTGGAATATCTTGAATCCAAGAGGTTGCAAGACCAAAGACAGCATGGATGCACAAAGGGGAAGTCATGTCAGATGTACCTGATAGATTTATTTGACTGGGTGACCAGGAAAATAGATCAGGGAAGGGCAGTGGATGTGACCTATTTGGACTTCAGCAATGCCTTCGACAGTGTACCACATAGGAGATTGACAGAAAAACTGGACAGTCTAGGAATGGGAGCCAGAGTTGTTAACTGGATAAAAAGATTGGTTAATGGATGGAAGGCAGAGGGTGTTGATAAATGGCACTCACTCTAATCAGTAGAGATTGACCATCAGGGTGCCACAGTTCAGTATTGGGGCTGTGCTGTTTAATATCTTCACAAGTGACATCACAGAAGGGCTTGAAAGGAAGCTATACCTGTTTGCAGAAGACACCAAGATCTGTGACAGGGTGGATACTCAGGAGGGTGGAGAAAATGAGAAGGGATCCTTGAGAACCTGAGGAGTGGTCAAAGGTATGGCAGCTGGGGTACAGTACCAACATGTGTAAAATCATGCACCTGAGGCATAGAAACCTAGGAGCTGAGTATAAAATGGGGATGGGGTGGGGTGGCGGGGGAGTACTGTTGATCACTAACAAGGTATGAGACCTAGGGGTTTTAATATCTGATGACCTCAAAGTCGCAGAGCAGTGTGAAAAGGCAGTGGGCAGGGCCAGTGGACTGCTGGGGTGCAAAGGGAGAGGTATCACAAGCAGAAGCAGGGAGGTGATATTACCACTGTATAGATCAGTGATGAAACTACGCCTGGAATATTGTGTACAGTTCTGGAGACTGCATCTCAGAAGAGACATAGACAAGGTAGAGGCAGCCCAGAGGATGGCAAGTAAAGGTAACTAGGTTGCATGAAAAACCATATAATGAGAGACTGAGGAATCTCAGTATGTAGACCCTGGAGGAGAGGAGGAAGAGAAGGGGCATGATAGAGATCTACAAGTTCCTCATGGGAATAAAAAGGGTACAGGTGAGGAGCCTGTTTCAAATAAAAAAATGCAACAGAACAAGAGGGCATGAAACAAAGCTGGAATGGAGTAAATTTAAGAGGGATATGAGGGAATGCTACTTCAGTGAAAGAGTGCGGAACGCCAAGAACAGCCTGCTACAAGAGGTATGGGGCAACATCTGCGAGGCGTTTCAAACACGCATGGGACAGACATAGGGGGATACTAGTAAATAAAAAGGAGGGGAAGGTCGCCGGAGTCCAGTTAGGGTCTGCTGGGACAGAATAGGCAGGGAAAAAAATGGTCAGACTGGGTGGGCCAAGTGGTCCTTTCCTGCCTATAAATTCCATGGGCTCAATTTTCAGAGCCCCGAGAATGCTGCAAGCCCCTGGTATGCTGATCGTTTGGCACACAGGACTTGTGGCATTCTCCCGGCCGACCATCGGGATTTTCAATTCCGAGGGTCAAATGCCATAAGTTAGACTAGGTTTTCCCTGGTCTAACGTGTGCCATTTGGGGGAACCTTTTTATGGGGCTTGCACCACATGTTTGGCACAAGCTGCAATATAGTGTGAAATTGTCACAACCTCACCCGACATACTAAAATCGGGTGCAGTTGCATCAAAGGAGTTTGGTGCAGGACTTGATGCAAACCCTTCACCAACCTTTGAAAATGGAGTCCTGTGTTTCTGTTCAGTCATGGATTCGTGCACTCAGACATGGTAGTGGTCATGGACCCTGGCTAAGGCAGGAGTAATATTACCTCTCCCTCCCCAATGTACAGGACCTGCAAATTTTATAGACTTTACGTGTTTGCAGGCACTCCCCACCTCCCACTGCACTTCAGTTACATTACCTACACCGCAGTCCTGTTCCCCTGTTATCATCATTAAAACACTGATTTTGGGGGCAGGGCTACTGTGGTCTGTGGTGGCAAGTGTTTTTCCAGGAAGTCTCAGATCCTTTACTTTAAGTTACATATTTAACTTAAGACTGGACAAAAAAATTGAAGTAGACTAATTTTGTCCCTCCCTGGCAGGCAGAGTCATGGAGTGACTAGCCTGCCCAGTGGCAAAGAGCTTGTCAGTTGCTCTGTAAGGTACTACTGCTGACTTACTGTATAAAGTATAAAGCCATGAATGGTCTGTGGCCCCATTACCTGAAAAGGCTGTCTGTTTGGCCTATGCGGTAATAGTTAGAACACAGCACTGCACCCAGACTCCTTCTGCAGTTGTAAATCCCATTACAGCCATTCACTTACTTTGCTACCCTGAGCAAGTTATTTAAAGCAGCAGTGCACTGAAAAATGCTTTTTCAAAAAAATCTACTTTCAGCTGCAATTAAGAAAAATATTAGCACAGCTGTCCAATGTACTTCTCTAGGTATGACTACCTTCTGTGTTGTGCACCATGAATCTTTTTATTTGTTTCAGTCCTAACCCTTGCCAAATCTACAATACTATTTCTACACAAAATGTAATGCCCATCTTTTTTTCTTGAGGAAAAAATTAAATTAAAACAAAATTACAAAAATGTGGGTAGAATTTGAGAACTGTACCACCAAATAAAAGTGGAAGACGCCTGGACTCTTTTATAGTGGAAAAAACAAGGTGGAGTCAAATTCTTTGCCCAATTTTGTTGCCCTACTACTTTAACCTCCCTATGCTCAACCTCTCTGCAATCTCTGTCTTTGCTGTTTGAAGTTCCCTGTGCTCCGACTTGCAGCAACAGTCTTTCCCCTACAATGTGTGAACCCCACGTTGCCATGTCAGGGTTTACACCCCTGCCTGGTGACTGGATAGGGCCCTCCTGGTTGAGGGGGTTGGATTTGTTCTTTCTCCTGTGCTGGGGGTTCATCTCAGAACAAATAAGAAATAGCACAGTACCTTTGCCCAGAGAGAATAAGTGGCCAGATGTTGAATGCAGTACCAGTCCCTTGAATGCAGTACCTACCCAACTCCCTATACTGGACAAGACCACCCCTTGGGGACCAACAAGACAGTTGGTTATCTTCACCAACGAACATGTTGATCAGGTTACACAAAGTGGGCACATACACAGAAGTAAAATGCAACAACATAACAGTGACTGTATTGAGGAACACAGGCCTGGAAGCTGGAGGAAAAGAAGGTGTTAGGCAGTTGTAATTCACCTCGAGCACGGATGTGGTAAACGCTTCAGCTGGTACCAGTACTAAAACTATGATTTCAAGTATGATACAAGAACCAGTGACCTGGGTACCCAGGAATTACACTGAAGTCCCAGTGCAGGAGGCCTGGTAGCTAAGCTGTCTGGATTCTTTCAGTGGTGCACTTGATGAAATTTAACAAGCTTGCAATTTAATCTCCCAACAGGCCATGGTGTGCTAGCACAATTTAAAGAACTTCAAACTCCAAATGTTCTGAAATCCCAAATTTGTAATCCCAGTGAGGTAATTGTAATCTAAAATTGAAAAGTACAAAGGACTCAGCCAGCAGTGCCGGCACTCACATGTCCCATGGATGTAGCAGCTCAGACAAGGCGGGAGCCAGCACACAACAGCAGGTTGGGCATCATTCAGCAGTAGGCCACAGTGGCCTTGATATGAAGCACTTTGGACACTCTCAGATGCTTGGCAGCAGCACAGCTGTTCTGGCTCAATGCTCACAGCACGCAACCATTCTGGTTCAACACTCACAGCACCCAGGAACACTACGCAGCAGGTTCACAGTTCCCAAGGAACCCAGACCCCATTGTCCTACTCCCTTCTGGATCGAGAATACTCACGTATTCGGGTCATGTGCCTGTGACTGCTGTTTCCCTGATTCACCCCACTTGATAAGGGCTATCAGGCCCCCTACTTGGTTCTGAAGAAGCTCGATGGAGTGTCAGGTCTGTATCACTGATTTCTCAGCTCAGCAGCTTTCTTCAGAATTTGGACCTCAGATTCTCTCACAGCAGCTTTGTTCTACAGGGCTCACTGTGTCACAGTTGCACAGATAATGAAACCAGGATAAGGCTGACAGTATTTGAAAGGATGAGCCCAGGATAGGACCATCAAGATCTGGCTCTAGCTAGGCCTCCAGCTCTCATAAGCAGTAGCAGGTCTTTTCACCTCTGAGTCTCTCCAGCTGCCAGGAACTTCTTGTGAGCCCCAACATTTCTGTTTCCCACTCCAGTGTCTGATTTGACGGGTAGAGCTGTCTGTTAGTCCTTCTGCCCTATCCTGGCCTTCTGTTGGTCCCTTAGACTGCCATTACATCAGGGAGGGTCTTACTGCATCATGCTTCCAGAATCCTTGGCTTCTATTTCCAGCACTTTTTAGCCTTTTGATTGGTCGGCTGGCTGGGTCAAAAGGCGCCAATGGCCACGCCTATGTTGGATGAAGCCTTGTGCTCTAAAGTGTTTAGCTGTAATGATTTATTCCCCCCCCCCAACAGTGTGCTGCCCCAGGGTATTGGTAATAGCACCCAAGGGCTGTTATCTGGTTGGCTGGGGTGCTGGCTGGGGGAGCAGATGGCAAGTTGTGGTGTGCTGGAGTTGGTGAAACAGGAGTGCTGGGAATGAGCCCCTTTGCAGTGTGTGCTTCTGCTAGAGGAAATGACAGAATCCATGTGGCACAGAAGGCAATGAAAATGTGGTGTGTCCCTTGTTGCTGCTGGATCCTCTGCCTAGATCAGAGGACCGAAAGTGAAGAAACATTTCTGTAGCTGCTGACACATAGGGCACAGGAGGCACTGAAGGTTTACAATCGGCATGGCTGTCCCTCACTGTGCCAGCCACGTGGTCTGGCAAGAGAGCTGCACAAGAGTTTGACAGCAGCTGAGAGTGCAGCAGTAGCAGCTGGGAGATTCAGGAGGGTTACATTAATACAGTCCAGGTAAGCCCCTCCGAGGGGGGGTTACAGCTGGAAAGCTCTTTGGGATACAGTTTGCATGAAAGATGCTACATAGCATAAGGCAACATTTCTTCCTTCCTTCTGTACCTCCCTAACCTGTGAATGTACTGTACATCCCATAACACCCACTATAACTGGCTGACTGCTTGTTTTTTCCCCACTCTGCTATCAGGATTAAAAATGTTTCTGGTGACAAAGCTTTTTCGGCTGCTGTTGCAAGTAGGTGGAATGACGTTCTTTTTGCATTTTCATGCCAATACTTTGATCTTTGAAATACCAGATTATGTTAGCTATAACTGGGGACTAAGAAGCCAGGCAAGGTTTCCAACCAGAATGAACTGCAAGCGTAGTTATGAGGAGGGATATGGGCCCTGCAAGGGGCTGATGGGAAGGCAGGACAGGCAGCACAAGATACAGGAAACATTTGAGAGAAATGGAATCAGGGAGAATGTGTGGAAGGCAGCATCTCTCTAACTGAAGTGAAGTAGTAATAGAAGTTTTTTTCAAGTTCTGTGCAGTGCACTGTGCATGATTCTCTAGATTCTAACCTACTTCATCTGCCTTCCCAGCTGTTCTGCTCCTGTGTTGTGGGCCACCTTGGACCCTTCCTCCACACATCACTCACATGTTAGCAACATGGCTGACTAAGAGAGTGTTGTCTGCATCTGATCGGCTAGTGCTGCTTAGCCCCTGCCTCCTTCCCTTGTTCTGTCATAGAAACATAGAATTTGCCAGCAGATAAGGACCACTTGGCCCACCTAGTTTGCCTGTTTTCCCCTGCCTATAGTATCTCCGAGTTCTATGTCATAATAGTGAGCACGTTATGGCTATCACTATTATGGTGAGTGTACATCGCCGAACAGCAATTCAGTGATATACACTTGCAGGCAACCGGGCTCACACAATAGACTGTGTTTGCAGGAGAGCTGTGCCCCCACCCCCCCTGGATTATAGATTGTCAACTCCGGGGGGGGGGGTGCATGTCAGGGAGGGAGCACAGCCTGGTTTAAAAAAAATGTAAGTCCCACAGCTGTGGGAACAAAAAAACTTCCCGGCCCCCAGCCCTGAACCCGCTCCGTCGGAGCCAGCCTCCCTACCCACCACACCACATGGTTGACTCGGAACAGCAGGCACACTAGAGGGCAATAACCCTCTTCCCCTAGCTATTTTCCTTTTCTGCTCGCCCTTACCTCCCCTCGCAGTCCTCACTACCCTGGCAGGTCGCCCATGATAATAGCACTGTAATATGGGTCACCGTTTTGACAGTCATCCATATTTGATCGCTATTATCACTAGATACCGTATCGCCGCAGATCCTATTTGATCTCTGGCCCATTCCCTTTCCCTAAGATTCCTTAGTACGCATCCTATGCATTATTGAACCCCACCACTGTTTTCACCTCCACCACCTCTGCTAGAAGACAGTTCCAGGAATTGACCACTCTTTCTCTGAAAAAGTACTTTCTCACGATCCTCCTGAATCTAGCCCCAAGCTTTTTATTGTGCTCCCTTGTCCTTGAGCACTTTTTTTTAAATACTTCCCTCCTTGTTTACATGTGAGTATTTAAAGGTCTGTATCATATCCCCCCCCCCTTCTAGCATGTACATATTTATGTCCTTAAGTCTCTCCTCATGGGGCTTCTGATGCAGACCCTGCACCATTTTAGTTGCCCTCTTCTGGACCACCTCTACTTTGTCTATGTGGTAATGTGGTCTCCAGAAATGGACACAGTACTGTAGGTGGGGGTCGTACTAGTGATCTATACAGAGGCAATACAACCCCCCACTTTCTGCAGGTCATACCCCTCTTCTATGTGCCCCAGTATCCCACTAGCCCTCCTAGCTGCCTTGTCACACTCCCTGGCCACCTTTAGGTAATCCGATATGATCACCCAAGGTCTCTTTCCTGCTTGGTCAGTGGCCATCAGTACCACTCCTCCTATGTTGCCCTCTGACCCTGGGTCTCTGTGCCCCAAGTGCATTACTTTGGACTTTTTCACATTGAAACCCAGCTGCTGTACACTTGACCACTCTTTGAGTTTCCTCAGATCACTGCTCATCCCCCCCCCAGAGTGTTAACTGTATTGCAGATTTTGGTGTCATCTGCAAAGAGGCAGACCTTCCCTTTCAGCTTCTCTGCAATGTCACTTATAAAGACATTAAAGAGGACTGGTCCCAGCACTGATCCCTAAGGCACCACACTGGTCACCCTCTCTTCATCTGAGTGAACTCCATTTACCACCACCCTCTGTCACCTATCCCCTAAACAATTTCTTATTCAGTTCATCACCTTTGGACCAACTCCTAAGCCACCCAGCTTGCTTATTAGCCTCCTATGTGGACTGATGTTGAAAGCGTTACTGAAATCTAGCTAGGCCATGTACACTGCTCTACCCTGGTCTGATTTCTTAGTCACCCAGTCAAAGAACTCTTTTCAGATTCATTTTACATGACCTCACCCCTGTGAATCCATGCTGCCTTGGGTCTTGTAACCCACTGATATTCCACAATACTTCCTTTCAGCAGTGACTCCATTACTTTTCCCACTACTGAAGTCAGGCTGACTGACTTATAATTGTCAGCCTCTTCCCTCCTACAACTATTGTGAAGTGGGACTACATCTGCCCTCCTCAAGACATCCTCCAGAACTGCTTCTGTTTCCAATAAGCTGTTAAATAGGACTGTGAGAGGTGCAGCCAGTACCTCCATGAGCTCCCTCAGTACCATTGGATGTACCCTATCTGGCCCCATTGCTTTGTCCACTTTCAGATTAGTGAGTCCCTTCAGGACACTCTCCTGTGAAAATGGACTAGTGTCCACCTCCCTTCCTCCAGTACTCCTGTTACTTTGTTGTGGCCCTTCCCCTTCTTCCTCTGTGAACATTGAACAAAAGTATTTGTTCAGGATGTCTGCCTTTTCATGGTCCCTCTCTGCACAGCCCCCCCTTCCATTTTTAATCTTACAATACCACCCCTGGTCTTCCTCCTCTTGCTTACATACCTGAAAAATATCTTGCCCCCCTTCATCATCACTTGGGCTATTCTCTCCTCAGTTTGTGTCTTCACAGTCCTTACTGCTCTCCCTGCTTTTCTCTATTTCCCCTGATACACCTCCTCATCCTTCTCCCTCTGTTTCTCCTTATACCTTCTGAATGTTAGCCTTTTAGCCTTTACCTTTTCCACTACCTCGCTTGAAAACCATATCAGTCGCCTTTTCCTCTTGCTTTTGTTCACTTACTTGATGCAGCGGTAGGTTGCCTTTTCTATGGCCTTTTTAGCTTTGCCCACTGTTCCTCCACCCCACCCAGGTCATCCCCCCATGCCAGGTCATCACTGGGGCATTCGCCCATCTTTTTGAAATCTGCCCTCTTGAAGACCAGTGTGACAGGGATGAATACAGCCCTGTCCAAGTTATGCAGAAAGAGTTTAAATGCAAGAGTCTGTTCTATTTTCTCCTTTTCTGTCTCTTCTCTTTCTGCTTGTGCAAATACATTTTCTCGTGAGACCTAGGACTTGTTCACCCTGATGGTCTTGCAATTCTCTGCCTCTTGCTATCTCTCTACCCTCACTTGCTGTTTCTGTCTGTCTTCCTCCCCCTGCATATCTGCTGGTATAAAAATATATGTGAATCTTTTTGTGGAAATGTAATTAATACTGGGATCCCTTTGTTTAAAACTGTATATAGTTATAATGTTGAAATTATTGCAAAAAGCTATTTGGAACTCAAGGGGTTAACCTGAAATGCAGTTTTTAAGCCTTTTGCAGAGATGTAAACAAGAGGTCAATTCTGGGTCATAATGTTCTTTTTGCTGCACCTGCTGAAACTGAGAAGAACATTGTGTGAGAAGCATCTGTTTTCTTAACGAGCTCCTGCAGACATAAAAAGAGCTGCAATGTTTTGCAAGAGACAGACTGAGATTTGAAATTGAGAAGAAAAAGTACTCTGTTTTCTGTGTTTGTACTGCCATTGTAAATAGTTATTCTGAACAACTGTATTTTTCTATTTGACTGTTATTAATAATAAAACACTTGTGAATTTTGCAATTGCTTCTGGTTTTCCTATGCTTTCTGACCTGTGCCTCAATGACAACCAGGACCTTTGCCCTTGTGTGGTTCAATTCCAAGTCGTCCTTATACTTAACCACACTGTATGGTGATTACTGTTTGGGTTCACTGACTAGTTGTCCCTGAGACTCAGGCAGCTGTCCCCTCTGCTGCACCTCAAAAATCTATTTGATACTGCCCTCCTCCTCACCTCCAGAGAGTCCTTCCTAATCAAGGAACCCTCCCTTACCTACTAGATTGTCGGTGTGCAGCAACTCCTACCACCAGCACCAAGGTTGACTCGGCTGGATTTCAAATTGATCAACCCAGCTGTCAGTCTACCACTACCCACAAATTGAGATGATGCACTAGGGAAGAGAGAAAGAGGGGGAAGGGAAACCACAGGGAGTCAAGTGGCAGGGCAACAAAGTGGAGGGAAGCTGCAGGGAGTGGCCAATGTATTGAAACTGGGTAGGCAGAAAGCCACAGGAAGATAAGTTTATTTATTTATATATATTTCAAAAGTTTTACCACAAAAGTCATACTGAGCTGGTATCAGCTCATTTCCAGATGTGTCCTAGGGGAAGGGGAAATGAGAAGAGAGCAGATAAAAAGTACAGTGTATAAAATAATACAATAAAATGGAAATAAGTAAATCAAAATATATGTAATTCAAGACTGCTTAAATAATAAATTGCTAAACAGTAAATTACCATACAGTAACATTGTAGAACAGCAAAAGAACATTAAATGATAAACAACGAATAATAAACAGGGAGAAATGACTGATACTGGGGAGCGGGACAGTGTTGGAGTCAATGTTGGGTGTGTTGCAGGTGGAATCCACTCCAGTATCAGATGCAATTGCAGGAGCGAAAAGAGACCTCACAGAGGAGAGATTTCAGAGCAGGAAAGGAAGGAGAAGAGCGAATGGAAGGAGGAAGGAACCCCCAAAGTTTAGAGAAGCAGAACCAAAAGGCAGCTTGCCAGCAGTAGACTTCATTTGATGGAGAGCAAGAGAGTGAGAGCAGGCATTGCAAAGGGAGTAAGAGGAAGAATGGGGGAAAGAGAGGAAATAAGCAAGACACATGGGGAGAGAGCCAAATCACTATTTGGAGATAAAGGAAACACAGTGGGTAAGATGTCTGGCATCAAGAAAGGGGAGGGAACGGGAAGAGTACAGAGTACAATGATATGTACGCAGGGGTATATTAATGGCAAAGTTACAGAAGGAGTGAAAGAGGCAGTTCAGTCTAGCTAAAATGGACTTTGGAGCAGCACTATAAACAATGTCTCCATAGTCAAAAATGGGGAGAAGCATCTTAATGAGGATTTCTCTATGTGCAGGAAGCAGTTTGGTGAAGAAGTGCACACAGGACAAGATGTAAAAACAAAAACAAGGTGCTGCATCAGCATGTGGTCTGAAAGCAAAACAAAATGGCTATATTAAATGCACGCTGAAAATAGAAAATAGAGTTAAAAATCAACATTTTGACCATAGGTCTTCTTCAGGAAATATCTCAAAGAGAAAAAGCAAAATTAGTTTAGGGGAGAGGTAAAACGAACAATATATATGTTGGGAGAGAAAAAAGGGGGAGGCTCTGGGAAAAGAAGCTGTACTTCTTCTCCTAGATCCTTCTCCTTTTTTCTCTCCCGACATATATATTCCTCATTTTACCTCTCCCCTAAACTAACTTTGCCTTTTCTCTTTGAGATATTTCCTGAAGAAGACCTATGGTTGAAACGTTGATTTTTAACTCTATTTTCTATTTTCAGCGTTGCATTTAATATAACCATTTTGTTTTGCTCACAGGACAAGATGGTGCTCAAGAAACTAACAATACTGGCAACAAAAAAGTGCTGAGCACACATAAACCCATGAGAGGGACACTGATGCAGTGAACCATAAAATATCATTTTATGAGGACTGTGAAGCGCAAGAGACACTTTTCTTAAATTAATATTGCCTTTGAGGCAGCGCTGCCTCAGAGGCAGATGACTTAATCCCACCCTCCGCTGTGTCTCATTGGTTAATACCCTCTGAAGGCAGTAACTGAGGTTGCTGCCTGTTGCTGCTGACTGGTTATTCATCTGGTCTCTAAAGGGACTTCCCACATGTTTTTTCTTTCTGTGATTGGGTGGTTCTAGCTTGCCCCTGATTGGTTGCGATACAGAAAGCTCCTTTTTAAAAGACACATTTTTTGAAATGAAAGTTGTCTCCAAGGCAGCCCTGCCTTTGAGGCAGGAATGGATAGGGCTACTTACCAGGCAGGGCTTTAACCTCTATAGCTAAAGACCTGAGCTTCACTGCTGTGCCAGCTTGGTGGTGTAGTGAAAATGTGTACAGCCTGATAAATGATAGGCTGAGAGTTTGAATCCACAGCAGGTCCCCTCAGTTCTCTTTTGTCAGGATTTCACTCGAGCGGTGATCCATGGCTGTGTGGCACTGCGAGTGTACATCACCATTATTTATTTTCGGCAATGTACAGTACACCCGCCCAAACTGATCGCCATTTGGCGATCGCCTTTATGACTTAGAACCCTGCTGCTCCTGCCGCTCCACACCCCACTATAGGGGGAAAGAAAGTACAAATTAAATAAAAACATACACGGTCCCTCTGCCATACAGCCTGCAGCCAAAATCGACCACGGATCCGCCAGAGACTGGCCTGCTCCCTCCCTACTATGGTTGCTGCCACACCAGACCTCCGCTCAGGACCGTAGATTGGTCCTGGTCCCTCCTGCCTCTCATAACAGTGGCTCAGCAACACTCTCTACTATCTCTTCAAGCAACAATGGAGTGCAGCTCCCACAGCAGCCTCACAGAGCGATCTGCTCCACACTTGGCCCTCCTGCCTCTTGCCACAATGGACTGCAGCTCCATTACGCTCCTTCTGTAACTACAGAATGGTTCTTTAAGCTGCTCAGCCAAGCAACAAAATGGGGCCTCTGTTCCACGCTTGGCTCAGACCCACCAGTTGTCATACTCTCACCTGTGGCTTTCTCTTGCCACTGCCGCTATAACAGAGCGCTCCTCTACCCCACTTAACCACACTCCCAGTGCCTACAAATAAGTTCATAAAGAAAAAAGGCTTGGCCATGCTACAGAAGGACTTTCAAAAATAAATAAATACAAACTGTAGGAGTCTAGTCCACGTGGAGCAAATAGATTCAGGTGCAGGAACCCCCCCCCAAAAAAAGCACAATAAACATATGGGGACAGCCAAATACACTCCCTGACTTCCAAGCTGCAAAGCAAGCCACCTCTCAATAAGATACGGGGGCTTACCGCAATAAAGAGAGAGAAAAAGAATAAGAGGGAGCAAAGAGATAAGAAACAAAACAAAGCACAAGCTGGACCAATAAATAAATACAGGGGACAGAACAGTAAATAAAATACAGAGGACAGCTGGGAGACCAGTACAACAGAAAATAAAACAACAGCAAACAAACGGGCAAAGCAAATACAATTCAGAATTTCTTCAGCAACTTGTGTTACTCACCACAGACAGATAAATCCCACCATTTCTGTTGGGAAAGAAAGACAGCAGGGCAGCAATCACCATTATGAACATTGCACAGCAGCCAGGCAGCCTCGTAGCAAGGATCCTCCATCTTGTGTTCATCAAAACAGCAAGACAGGAAGTGACCCTTAACCCCCCCCGCCAGCGGCTTGCTGCAGTCACATAAGACAGGAACTGTATGTTAAAGTTTGGTGGCCATTTTGTGAAGGGCAGAAAATTACCTCACTCCATTGAAATCAATGGCAGTCCTATTGAAATAATGGACACTGCAACACATAGCTGATTTTTGCAACAAAACCTTTATTTAAATAACAGACAACACAGAATTGAGTGGGAATTGTTTAAGACAACATAATTTGATGAACTTTGCTTACAAATAATTGTACTTTTGTCTACAAAAATATTTTCTTCTTGGCACTTTATCTGCCCTACTCCACGATGTCCCGTTTCCTGCATGACAGCAACTCCTTCTCATCCTTGCAACCTTCGTTCAGTGAAACGATGCTCATCTCCAACCACAATGTCCAACAATGACACCGATATGGGTGCCGGAGCATCCAGAGAGCTATCATCACCCACCTCAAGGGCACGGGGCTACAAAATAGAAATCATCCTGCATGACATCCAGTCATCCATCTCAGCTCATGGTGCATCAGCTATGCAAGCCATTCAAGATGACCTGGCCTACATTAAAGCTATTTCACCACAGTTCACGGTTCATACCAGCCTACAGCCAGTACCCTTCTCAGCCTTGCCTCATGAAAACGCTGTCGACTGGCTCAAACAATTCCAAGCCTTCATTTCCTTACATGGTTGGACTGATCCTTTGCGTATTTCCAATGCCTTGCGCTTGTTTCTGAGAGGGACTGCCATTTCCTGGTTCAGTGCACTTCCCAGAACAAGTCAAAGGAGATACTGCCACCTTGTATGCAACCTTCAAACATCATTTTCTCCAAGCACATCCACCCTGGCTATTGGAGCAACAGCTGTGGGAACGCACCATGCAACCCACTGAGTCTCTAAAAGCATTCATAGTGGACACTGAGTCACGCTGCAAACGTCTGCAGAAACCTGAGAAAGAGCAAATCACAACCTTTGTCCAGGGACTGCTTCCTCAACTCCATCTATATAATCCAATAAAAACTAACAACCTGGATGGACACAATCCAAGCTGCATGACCTGCACAAGAGTCCAAATTAATGTCCCAGGCTACCAGTGTACAAGCACCTTAGTCATCACAGTTAGCCACACTCGCAACATGTGTCCAGCAGTAGCAATCAATGATAAGAGATGTTCATCACAACTGTCAATAGTCTGCACCTCAGCTCAGTTGGTTCTTCTGCTACCTCTGTCAATGCTCTTTGACCATTCGTCAGTGACCTGATCAACCTCCGACTTCAAGAGAGCCTGTGACCTGCCAGTGGTGTGGATTCAGAGGACACACTGCTGGGCTCTGCCAAAAGCTGAAGTACCACAACAGAAATCAAGAGAAACAAAGGTGCCCACTGCCACACCACCAGCAAGATAACTGCAACTACTCCCAGGAACAGGGGAACACAGCAACTGACCGCCCCTTTGACTCTCGCAATTCAAACAAACTGCAATCTCTAACTGTGAACTCAGGCACACCCTCGCTTCCAGGGGCAAAGGTACCTGTCATCAGATCACTTCACTTAGCAAACTATGTCCCTGTAACCATCGGAGATTGGTCCACGCACACCTTGGTCAACACTGAAGCAGAAATATCAGTTATCATCAACAGTATTCTGAACAACCAAGCTATTCGTCACATACCTAATGTCTCTCCAGCCGACCTAAAGTACATTATCACAGCAAGTACAGCTACAGTACCTATCACAGGCATGGTCCATCTCAAGCTCCATTTTGGCTCACAGCAAGTTACTGTCAAGTTGTACCTAGTGCCTGACCTACAACCAGCAGTGATTCTTGGCCTGGACTTCCTCAAAGCCCATAAAGCCATCCTAGACTTTGCTTCAAACAAACTGTCACTAAATCCTCGGAGGCAACTTGCAGCTGTAGACTCAACGAACATAAGCAAAAAAAAAACATGGCTCAAGTTCATTTAAGGAGAGCCATAGTATAAACAAACCAAAACGTGGAGACAGAAAAAACTTTGGCTCAACCCTGGTTAGGAAAAAAATGACAAAACACAAGTCGTAGTTCCAAATATAAAAACAATGCATTTGTTATTAAAAGCAGTAGCACCCCTCCAAAACTCAGTGTCTATGTTTTGCAAAGCTCTTGATGGTTTTTCAAGATTGAAAAAGCTTGAAAAAGCATCAAGAGTGACGCAAAATGTAGACGCTGAGTTTTGGTGGCGTGCTACTGCTTTTAATAATAAATACGTTGTTTTAATATTTGGAACTATGACTTGTGTTTAATCATTTTTTTCCTAACTAGGGTTGAGCCGAAGTTTTTTCTATCTCCAAGCTATAGACTCAGTCACTACTGTGCCTCCTCAATCAGAGATGGCTTTGATTGCCAAGATTTGAGGTGAACAACTTCCACAAGGCGTTGTTGGCAAAGTCATGAGATCCCCCGCACTGCATTTGTCAGGTCTCCTTCCAGGAAACACCTTATTCGTGGTGCATGGTGGCGCAGTCTTCCAAAAATGCTGCAACTTCACAGATGAGCCTGTGGTCATCTCAAAGGGTGCCAAGATCAGAAAGTTTGTCTGCTTGTCTTCAGGGGACCAGCTCCATCTCATGCAAGAACCTCAGCCCGGTTTCACCAACTCTAACCCTATCAGTACTATCACGACCACTCCAGCCTCAACAGAGTTACTCCTCAGTCAACGACTATCCTCTTCAAAACCTCCAGCATCTCCAACAGAAAAGCAACAACTTTTAAAATTCCCGGAGAATTACCCGGATGTCTTTGTGGGTCCAGATAACAAGCTCAGATGCTGTGATATCCTGCATCACACCATCGAAGGGTTCCACTATGCTACGGTAACAAGAAATTTGTTGACCGTCGGCACAACAACAGCACAACACCACTAATTGGTGTTGTAATGTTGCTAGAGGGATAAATGTCTTTCTGAGGAAGCACTTCCCTCAATGTGGGGGGCTCTGCCCTACACCCCCACTAAAGATTGTTAACTCCAGTCGGTGTTAGTTCGGGGAGGGAGCAAACACCCCGACGGCAGCAGTGTTGGAATACCTGGAGACCATCACAGCGAACTGCCAAAAATCTCGCTGTGATGGTCTTTGGGGTATTTGCATCGCTGCGCCGTCGGTATACCCCATCAAAGTGCAGCCCAACCAGAAACCAATCTGTCAGCGAACCTACAAAGTGGGACACAAACAGAAACAAGTCCTAGAGGACATAATCAAAGACATGGTGGAACAAGACATTGTTGAAGAGTCTGCAAGCCCCTGGGGTACATCTTGCCTGCTGTTGGTAAAGAAGGACAAAGGGTATTGCTTTGTGGTAGACTACAGAAAACTCAATGCCTACACAGTGCAGGATGCTCATCCCTTACCTACAACTGAAGATGCCTTAGAGAGTCTTGATGTGGCCAGCCCTGCTTACTTCACCACTCTAGACCTTCAGAGTGGGTTCTACCAAGTTTCCATTGAGCCAACTTCTCATCCATACACAGCATGGCACTGCCACTTGGGACTTTTTCAATTCAAATGCCTACCTATGGGACTTTGGAACAGTCCGGACACATTCCAACGTGTTATGGAAGCCGTACTACATGTTTGTCTTGGAAATTTTGTCTAGTCTACCTGGATGATGTTATTGTCTTCAGCAGAACTTTGCCAGAGCACCTCCAACATCTCAAAGAAGTGTTTGAATGCCTCAGACAAGTCATTCTCAAGCTTCACACAGAAAAGTGTTGTTTTTGCACAGCATCAAGTTCATTACCTGGGACATGTGGTTAGTTCTCAAGGCATCTCTCCAGACCCAGACAAGCTCTTAACAGTCAAAGACTATTTAGAGCCTAACAATCTCAAAGACCTTCGAACTTTTCTGGGCTTGTCTGGCTACTACCGAAAGTTCATTTGCAACTATGCCAAGATTGCAGTTCCATTGTACGCCCTCACTAAAAAAGGATGTGACTATACATGGACTTCTGAATGTAAAGAGGCATTTGAGACCTTAAAAGAAAACCTAATATCTTCTCTAGTATTAGCCTACCCAAGGTTCGACCGACCCTTCAAGCTCTACTCAGATGCTAGTTCCTTTGAAGTGGGTGCTGTGCTCTGTCAAATTCAAGATGGAACAGAATGAGTTGTTTCCTATGCTGGGCACTCTCTTTCCTCAGCTGAACAGAACTATGGCATCACAGAAAAATAATGTCTAGTCATGGTATTTTCCGTAAAGAAATTTGTCTGTTACCTTCGCTACTCCTCTTTTACAGCTATTGTTGATCACTCTGCCCTCAGATGGTTATTTGAAATGAAGGCACCAGTAGGCAAGTTCGCCTGATGGATTGCCATGCTGCAACCCTCCAACTTTGAAATTCAGTACAGACCAGGTCAAGTTCACTCAAATGCCGATGGAGATGACATCCCTCCACATCATCCTCAACAGATGAAGAATCCTGCTTACAAGCTCTTCCCTTCCACACCACGGATGTGCTTGCTGTGGACACTCCTGCAGCACCTCACGTTGCTTTGCTGCTATCAACCACTTCTATAGAAAGACACACAGATACTTAATTACTGCAAGCAGCTGAAGAGCTTCTCATCTCTTCTACTTCTGATCTGTCCCTGGCAACTGTTAAAATGCAACAAAGAACTGATCCTCAATTCACAGATATAATCAAATACTTAAGAGTCTGGAACCTTACCACAACAAAAGAAGCATTGCCAGGGTGTACTTTTCTTTGCTTCGCAATACCTCCTCAGTGACGGTGTGCTTTTCCACATTTGGACCAAGGAAGGCAAGGGTCATCGCACGGACAGAACTCGTGTACGGTTAGCTGTGCCAGCCTCTCTAATCAATAGAGTTCTTCTCTCCACTCATGCCTCTCCACTTTACGGAGGTCATATGGGAATACACAGAACTCTCAAAAAGAGAAGGCTTCACTTCTTCTGGCCTCGCATGAACAAAGACATTGTCCAATTTGTCAAATCCTGCCAGCCCTGCTCCCAAAGAAAGCCTCCTGCCAAACTGACAAAGGCACACATCATTCCAATGCTTGTAGCCACTGAACCATTCTAAAGAGTCAGTACATTCTTGGGCTTTTACCTACATGTTCTGACTGGCAACAAATACATTATTGTTTTTGTGGACTACCTAACTAAGTATTTGGAATGAATCCCCCTAAAAGACATCAAAGCTACCACAGTGGCAAGTGCCTTCCTCAACACAGTCATTTGTCATCATGGTACCCCATCATACCTGAATTCAGATAGAGGCACTAACTACCTTTCAACAATTGTTCGAGAAATATGCAAACTTCTTGACATCAAAAAGACTCACACAACCAGTTATCATCCACAATGCAATGGACAAAGTGAAAGAATGATGTCTACCATTCTCAACACACACTCCAAGTACCTGGACGAAACTCACGACACCTGGGACAGTTTTGTTCCCTTTGTGCAATTTGCCTACAAGACCAGCCCTTGTGTCGATAGTACAGAGTACACACCATTCTTCTTAATCCATGGACGTCACCCAAGAACTCCATTGGACAGGGATCTCTCACTGCTAGAGGCTCCTATGTCAGCTTCTTCCTTCATCATTCCAATGCTGGAACACCTTGAACTTGCCAGATGTGTTGCAATCACCACGTTGGGCCAGAGAAAATCTGCACTGTAGAAAATGTCTGCAATCAAGTCGCATGAGCCTTCATTTTCTGTTGGGGACATTGTGTACTTGCACCAACCTGTCCTTGTTCCAGGCACCACCAAGAAACTGCTTCGCCACTGGACTGGTCCATTCTACATTGTAGAAAAGCTTCCTCCTATGCATGTTCATCTATGCCGCAAGTCTGATGGAAAGCTGGTACACAACAAAGTCCACATCAACCGACTGAAACATGGGTACCTGAGTAACACCCTTCCAGATGACTCCAGTCTACCTAACAATGAAGCTGCACTTGAGCCTGCCATCCTCTTTGAAGCGGAGATCCCTTCAGACAACTTGCAACCAATTCCTATCGATCTTCCCACTCCTGACACTCGCCAGCCAGATTCCGTTTTGCCTGATGGCCTCCCTGGGACTTCTTCTTCTTCTTCTCAGCCTTCTTCTCAGGGTTCTCTTCTGCACACACCAGTGTACCAGATCGAGAAGATCTTAAGGAAGACATACACTAACAGATCCTGGACTTACAGAGTCAAGTGGTGCGGATTTGACAGTGGGCAGAACTCTTGGGTCACTTTTAACGACCTGGCTCCATCCTGTCAGGAACTGGTGCAAGCAACTCATGCCTCCATTCCCACTGACCATAAAAGTTGATGGAGGTCTTGAACTTTTGTGAACCAGACTCATTGTGTTTTGGGCTAATTCTTCTACTGCTGTGGTATTCTCTGAGTTAGTTGTTTTGCAGTAAATGTTTTTGTACTGGTCTCATTACACCCATAGTTATGGTACTGCTTACCTGCATTAACTCTTTTTTTCTTCCAGGAATGCCCTTAGACAGTTCATGTGTTTTGATTGTCCTGAAGCTGTTATTGAAATTTTATTTTGCATTTTGGTTATCCTCCACTGCTACCCTTCCCTTCTCCCTTCCCTGCACTTTAGCACTTGTGACATGACCAAGCTTCAAGTCACTACGGTGTTTTCCCCTTCCCCTAGCACTACTCTGACTGGTCACCAGTGTAGTCCAGATTCATTCCTTCCCCCCTCCCTTGTAGTGAAGTACTGTTGTGTTTTAAGTGTGTACTACCTTGAAATGCTTACAAATGTTTTTTGTTTTGAACATTTCTTAGAAACTGTTATAATAGTGATTGCTTGTTCGAGTAGTGCTCACATTCACTGTCCCGGCGGTGATGTGAAGCACACATTAAGCATGGAGCTTAATATTGTTAGCTGCTGCCCCTTTAAGAGCCCTTAGAACCTGCATGTAACAATTTGCTGCACTGCCTGGCAGTGCCATGTAATGCCTGTCAGTCAGAGAATCAATCAGTCTGGGGCTAGACCTCAGGAACAGAACATGTCTGCAGTACAGAATAAACCTTTATTCTTTATTTTATGCATCCGTCAGTTTATTCGCATGGTCCAGATGGGGTCCTCACCAGTGACAACCAAAGGGTCTGGCAGACCACAGAGAAGGTATGGGTCTTTTAGTGGCAGACCAAACCAAATAGCCACAGGACATACACACAGACATCCCGCCTACATGTTTCAGTTTGTTGCATCCTTTGTCAAAGGCTGGGGACTAATGCAAACACTAACATTTAAATACAAAAAGGCTAACGTGATGTTATGACACATTATGACCGGATCTGAATTCATTGGCTATCAAGTATATGCACTGTCATCACTTAATCCATCACTTAAAAATCAATCACAGTGCTGATTCTTCATTAAGTGCAATGTACTCTTCATATTACATTTTTTTTAAATAACATCATCATTAAAAATACAGGATTATTGTGCTGTACAAAAAAGGCGCAGATGGTAGTGAAAAAGATACAATAGGTAGGGACTGGGAGACAGACTTAAGGTTGAACGGACAATGGAGAAATTATAGAAGGAAGGGGGGCAGGGAGAACGTCAGAATCAATGTCAAACATTTAATTTAATATAGTAACTCAGTATGTATTGTACATGCAGTTATACATTTGGCTAGCCGTTGCCACCCCACATAGCTAGTAACACATGATAATATGAAGAGCATATTGCACGTTATAAAGAATTAGCACTGTAACTGATTTTTAGGTGATGTATTAAGTGATGACAGTGCATACAATTGCTACCCAATGAATTCAGGTCCAGTCATAACGTGTCATAGCATCACATGTTTGCCTTTTTTATTTAAATATTGGTGTTTGCATTCATCCCCAGCCTTGAAACATGTCAGACAGGATTTCTGTATGTATGTCCTAATACAATATTTTAGAGTTCACTGCATCAGCGTCCCTCTTATGGGTTTATGTGTACTTGAAACTTTTTTGTTGCCATGTGAGGAAGCAAAATGCTTCTCTTATTTCTGTAAAGTGCTTCAAGCTTGGGGTTGAGCTTCTAGTGGATAGCATTCACATGAACAGAAGAATCAAGGTGGTGATCCAGCCAGATCGCAAGGTACTTGAAGGAAGAGACATCTTCAATAGCTGCACCATCAAGGACATGAACGGAGGGAGAGGGAGGACCGTAGCAAGCCTCTGCCGCCTGGTGCAAAAAGTCCTAGGACTGTTTTCTTTGTATTAAGGGATAACTGATTTTTTTAACTGAAGCTAGATGTTGTTAAAGACGGGTTGGAGCAGGTTTTTGAGGTTAGGAACAGAGGAGCCGGAGGAAAAGAGTACCATATCATCTGAAAGAACACAGAGGCTCAGGCATTGGGGAGGTAATTTAGAAAAATGGAGGAAAGAACTGGGCCAAGGACAGACCCTTGGGGATGCCTGAGCTGATAGGGAGTAGGATGGGGTTGGGGGTGGGGGGAGAGAGAGGGAGTCTCCACAGATAGCTTGCAATCTACCCTAAAGGTTGGAATGGAACCACTCATCTGAGGAATCTTAGTCCAGCTGCCCTAAGCTTGTCCAGGAGAATGGAGTGGGCTACTGTGCTGAAAGCTTTGGATAAGCCTACAAAAATGATGGAGGTGACAAGGCCCTGATCCATGCCAGAGAGGACAGAATCAGTGAGCCGGAGTAGAGCGGCAGAAGTGGAGTGTGACTTTCTAAAGCCAGACTGGTAAATGAAGAAGGAGGCTGAGTCAAGAAAAGGAGAAAGTTGGGAGAGAACAGTGTGTTCCTGGAGTTTAGTCTGCATGGGAAGGAGAGAAATAGGGTGGAAGTTAGTAGGGGAGGAGAGGTCATTCTCTTTACAGAGGGGAATGAACAGTAGTAGTAGTAATAGTAGTAGTGAGGTAATGCTTTCTGGGGGGGGCAGCAGGAAGTGGCTAATACAGTTGAACTGAGGGACCAGGTGGGAAACAGCAAGCATCAGAGCAGGGCAGGAGGGGGGCTGAGCTGAGCTGAGCTGTGCTCCGGGATAACACGGAAGCCAAAGGGAGCAACAATTTAATTGAACTAGGTGGGAAGAAACAGCAAATGGTGGGATGGGGGAAGCCACCACTGCCACAATTCACCTTGGGGCAAGCGCTAATAGGCTAAGAGACCACCAACACAGTGGGATAATGCACCGGGAAGATGGAGAGACAGGGATGGCAAGCCGCAGGGAGCTGAGTGACAGGGTAATGAAAGTGGGGAACCACAGGGAGGGGCTAACATTTTTAAACCATGTGGGTGGGAAGCCACGGGGAGCTGAGTGGTGGTGTAATGCACTGGTGGGGGGGACAGGGAGCAGATAATACACATGAACCGGGTGGCCAGCTGGAAAGCAGTGAGCGGTGGAATAGGGCAGGGAGTTAAGTGGCTGAGGTAATGCAGGCAGGAGTTGAAGCCTCAGGGACCTGCAATTTAATTGAACCATGCAAGAAGAAGTTGTGAGCAGCAGAATGAGGCTGAGCCCCTGCTGCCACTAGAGATGTTGCAAAGTTTTACTTTGCCGGAGAAGTTTCAGCTGAGTTGTGAAGTTTGCCTTTGTGAATAACTTTGTGAATTGCCTACTTTACCACTTTGCCACTGAACCACTGTTACTTTGGCAGTTTTCGTTTATTTTCCATACAAATCATGAATAAAATTATTCCCTGTGGGTCTGTGTGTTAAATATTACAGTGTGTGTGTCCCCTTTTTATGCATTTTATTACATTTATTCAAATATCTATAAATAATCAGGACTAATCAGGATTAACCAGAACCCCCTTGTTTTCCAGTTCTTACTTAATAAGGGTCAGAACTTTATCGAGGTCTGCCACCCCTAGTATCTCCACCAATCCCCCCTCCATGTGGTTCATGAAAGTATGATCCCAGTGTTACATCAGAAAAACACACAAGGGAATGCACTCTGCTATGGCCAAGACCAAAGTAAAACACAAAAGAGCACGAAACAAAGTGGCAGTCACCTCCAGTGGCAGTATATGTCTAACTAGAAGATATAGTACTCGCAGACTAATATCCCATAAAATACATATTTATTATGTTATCAGATTCAAAGGAGAAAACAGAAGCCACCTAGCAAACTCTCCAGTGTTACATGGATTATGCTATTAGTGCTTCTTCAGGAGGGTGGAATTACATCCAGTAAGCACCCCTTTTATAGTCACATATTTAAAGTGACAGTAATTAGTGCAATTAATATTTGAATAATAAACAGTGCTTACAAAGTGTTTCAGGGGTCTAATATACAGTAGCATAAAAAGTGCAAAAAGCGGGCAAAAAATTGTTAATTGAAAACGCTATCATCATTGGTTTAGAAAGATATACACATTTATACAACATGTGTGTGCCTCTTTTCAGGAAGATAAAAGAGATATGTCACTGACCACATGTGAGATATCACTTTTTATCTTCATGGTTGGGTATGTCACAATGGATATCTTGGCCAGTTGCACATGTCACAAAAGGTTTGGAACTCCTTTAGAATGTTTGGCCTCAGTAACGGTGCTAGCCATACTCACATGCAAATAACTTTAAAACCAAAAATGATAGCATTGTACTGTGAGCACGAAAACTGTTCAGCCCAAAAAGATCTACAAAACGAGTGGTGTTTTTCATTTATAGCTGCCTTTTATTTTATTTTTTATAATTAATAAATAAACAGCATAAAATGTATTTTCTTTTCACTTTTTCAACAAACAAATGCAAACAACTTTAAAATGAAAATGATAGCATGATACTATGAGCACAAAATTTGTTCAGCACATATTAATTCACAAAAAAAAGCACAAAATCCAATTATGTTTCACTTTTTGCAACAAACAAATGCATATAACTTTAAAACTGAAAAAAGAGAGACCCACAATTGTTGTATAAATTGAATATGACATGGGTGGCAGTGAGGTAGTAGAAATATCTCCACTCGCTGTCACTGAACTCTAGATATCCCACGAGTGGGATATCAAGAGTTTAATGGCAGCTTGTGGATATATTTCTGCTATCTCACTCTCACCCATGTCATATCCCATATATATCCAGACCAGCTACTACATAATTTTTTTAGATTTTTACAGCATTCTTGCAGTATTACAAAAAAAAAAAAACTGCTAATAACTTTAACAGAGTTATGATATTCCACATTGAGCTTATATATATATATTTTTTTTTAATAAAATGTGAAGAACCAAAAATATCTGCATTGCTTACAGACAATTAGATCATACACAGTTGGTATTTGGTGTCTGACTTCTTAAAACTTTTTCTGAAGTGTTTTGAGTTTCATGAAAATGTTTAAAACATAAAAGATGCACAAAATAGGTGATTAGATACCTTTTATTGGACCAACAAAAATTTAAAAACAAACAAAAAAACCTTTACGCTTTTGAACTTACAGGTCCTTCTTCAGAAAGAAAATGGCAGGTTACTTAAAAAGAGCTAACTTTAAAAATACCAGAGCATACACATTTTACTCATGAATGTGACGGATTAATGAGAAAGGCAATGTCAAGCCTGAAAAAAACCAGCAAAAAACTTTGTTTCATTCTACACATGAATGCCCCAGTTATAGAGAAGTCATTAGCTGGGATGTGCTATTCAAGATACTGTAAGAAGGAACCTCCTCGGAGATGTAGTAGTGTGAAGGTCATGCAGCTGTACAAAGTTCATACAACATAATGTGGAAGGTTAGAGAAACTGAAGGTATTATGAGTGTGCATGTGTGTATGTGTGTGTGTGTGTGTGTGTGTGTACATGTGTATGTATCTGTGTCTGTGTGCAAGCCCTAGATGGAATAGAGACATGCTGCAATACATATCAAATGCTGCCACTGTGTAAACCTGTTACTGTCTGTAATTACGTGCACACACGTCAATATTATAAGTGAATATACAAGTTAGCAATGTTTAAACATATTGGGCCCCATATTCAGAGCTGGCCGGATGTGTGTGCATAACAGTGCCCCATGCAAATAAGTTGGGCCAGCTGACTCTGGTTGATATTCAAACAGAATGCATGATCAGAACAGACCACGCAGTCTGTTTGAATATCGGATCCTGGATGCGTGGTGCACAGCAAGGGGCCGCTATGTATGATGCAGCGCATCCAGGGTGCAGGGCTGAAGACTGCCCACAGGGGAATGCATTGCACATACCTGTATGTGCCGCAGCCCCCATGGGCAATATTCAGCCCAAATATGCAGATGAGCCCACTGGGCATGCATGGTGCAATGGGGCCAATTGCATGCCCATGATGGGCTCATCTGCATGGCTGCACCACTGTGTTGTGTGTGGGCCAGCCCTCCCCAGCCCTGATCACTGTTAGAATAAAACACTACCCCAATCCCCCTTTTCTATAATATAGTGGCCCCCCTTCCCAGCCCTGATCTCTGTTAAAATAAAACACTACATGAACAGAGATCTGGGCTGGGAAGGGGGCCACTGCACTATGGAAAAGGGGGATCAAGTAGTGCTTTATTTTAACAGAGATTGGGGCTAGGGGAACACTACACTATGGAAGAGGCCTACATGCAAGGAGATACTGATCTCTTTCCGCTGATAACACAAACACAAGTAAAGATCCAACAATTACTGACAGCAAAAACTGAGCAAGCTCTGGTGTGGCTGCGGCAATGTTATTATGAAGGAGGAGGAGCTAGAGCATCCAAACTTCTATCCTTCCACCTCAGAAATCAAATGCAACAACGTACTATCCCTAAAATAAAGGACCCCATATCAGGCCAAACTAAATATTCTACACCACAGATTTTAGAGGCATTTAAAAATTACTACCAGAAGCTGTATTCCTCCTCTACCCCTCCAGAACCACATAACATCCCCACGTTTTTAGACCAGTTACAACTTCCGGTGCTTTCCGAGGATCAACAAAACCAGATAGTAGCACCAATTATAGAATTAGAGCTTCAAAATGTAATTCAAAATCTTCAGAATGGTAAATCCCCAGGCCCAGATGACTTCAGAGTGGAATTCTACAAAAACATATGGGCCTTTTAAAAAACTCACTTCTCCAGGCGCTAACATCTGCACATACTACCTCCTCATTTCCTATCTCCTGGAGACAAGCCACAATTTCAATTGTCTTGAAACCCCAAAAACCTCCACATCTATGCGATTCATACTGACCTATCTTGGTACTCAATCAAGATTATAAAATATATACGAGTATACTGGCACATAGACTTGATCACATCCTTCCCGCATTGATACACCTAGATCAATCAGGATTCATTAAAGGTAGGCAGACCACCGATAATATCAAAGGAACATTATATCTTATGGACCATGCCCAATCTAATAAATCCCCTCTGTTAATATTAAGTCTGGATGCCCAAAAGGCTTTTGACATGGTCTCCTGGGAATTCCTTCAAGCAGCCTTGCTGAAGTTTAATTTCCCAACTATTTTCAGAGACGCAATCAGTGGAATTTATACAGGACCAGAGGCGGTCGTGAAGTTAAATGGCTCCCACTCAGAGCGCTTCTCCTTACATAGGGGCACCCGATAGGGCTGTCCCCTTTCCCTGTATTTGTTTGCTATTTTTGTTGAACCCATAGCCCAACTCCTTAGACAATCCTCCAATCTACATGGATATGAAATTCCAGACCACTCATATCATAAAATAGCATACTATGCTGATGACCTCTTAATTTATATTACCCGCCCGGAGGAATCATTACCATGTTAAAAGAAAAAGAGACTTTTACTGGATACACCATAAACACTAGTAAATCAGAGGCCCTGACCATGCAGTCCGCCCTCTCATTGGACCTTACTCAGAAATTCCCATTCAATTGGGATAAAGCATACTTAACATACTTAGGAATCAAAATCCCCCCAAAACTAAAAGAACTGTACAACCTAAATTACTCCTCCACCCTTTCCTGAATAAACTCGGATCTCCAGAGGTGGACTCCTCTCCCACTGTCTCTGATAGCCAGGGTGCAGTCCATTCAAATGAACTGTCTCCCGAAAGTCTTGTACTTACTACAAAATATTCCTTTACCTCTCTCACAGAGGGACATACAATTCTGGAATAAATCCACTAGTAAATTCTTATGGGGGAATCAACAGCCTAGAATAGCTTTGGCTAAGATGCAATGCCCTAAAGAGAGAGGAGGACTGTCCCTACCTAATATCTTCCTCTACTCGATGGGCTCACTACTTACTCATATAACTACCTGGCTGTTGCCTCGGATGCGGGCCCCAACGTGGGTATCAATAGAGCAGAATATGGCTTCACGATCTCTGTCCTCTTCATGGATATTCCAACCAAATAATAGAACTCGTATGCAAGAGGCCTCTCAATTTACCAAAGAGATGTTTCATGCCTGGACTCGGTTCCTGGTGCATCCGTCCCGTGGATTTCTCGTCCCCTGGTTAGGGATCCCAGCCGAGGACCCTTCTTGGACCCCGGCAGGGCTAGATTCCACTTTTCATTTCTGGGCCAGAAAAGGACTCTGATTTACCCACCAATTCTACACTAATGCAATATTCAAAACACTTGATCAACTTAAGCAGGAGTTCTCTTTACAGCGGTGTGACTTTTTCAGATACTTACAAATCCGTCACTTCTTGAATTCAAAGATCGGACTTGATGTCTCCAATCAGATTATCCCACCCCCTCTGTAACCTCCTGACCCAGTTGGAAGGGGGAAGTCCCCAAAACCACTTGATCTCTCAATTTTATAAAGCCCTACAAGGAGTTCCATCTCAGGTTATGGACCTGGTGCAATTTCACTGGGAGGCCGAACTTCAGACAGACCTGACTCAGGAAGACTGGCTCCGGATATGGAGAAGACAGCACAGAACCTCTAGTTCATACACATGGAGAGAATATTCATGGAAAATAGCCTCCAGATACTTTCGCACACCACAGATCACAGCTAAATTCTTGGCTGGTGGGGACTCCTCATGTTGGAGGAATTGCAAATGCGAGGTAGCCACCCACACACACATTCTATGGTCATGCCCAGTATTAGCTACATATTGGGCCACCATAAGTGACAGAATAACATACCTCTTCCCGACACTGACCGAGTTATCTCTGGCAATGAGTCTACTGCTCCATTACCCCCATTCTTTTAGAAACCCACACCAGATATACCTCCTTAACATCCTATTGGGAGTGGCCAAGAAATGTATAACTAGACTCTGGCTCCAGTGGGAGTCTCCCACCATTACAGCCTGGGAAAACACAGTATACAACATATACAAACTTGAACATATGACTGCAAGGATTCATAATAAGGTTCCTGAGCTGATGAACAGGTGGAATCCTTGGTTCCTCTCGACTGATCAGTTCAGATTGGATCCAATACCTTAAGCTATGAGTTTGGTCGGAGAGCTGGGGGAAGGGGTCGGATTGATGGGGTCTGGCCAGTCCCAGACAGTTCTTCTCTTAGGGGTCCCTTTAGTAATAACAGGGGATGGGGTGCCAGCCGGCTGCTGTCACCCAGAGGAGCCTCCCTTTTGTGCCGGGGCCTCCCCCCCTTTATTCATTTATTTGAATATGTATCTACCTAATTACTTAATCCAGGAAATATTTCACAAAGTACAACCTAGCCCAGAATAACTGCTGATGTAAGTTCACCTCTAAGCAAGAAAGGACTTGAATGATCTTTTGATACTAAACAATAAGGTAAATATTAATTCCCAACTCATTTATATTAATAATGATTTATATGTTATTTATAGAGTCAGCTCATCCTATAACTGGATACTTTATTAGTGAAACTCGCAATCTTGTCATGTACAGTACAATATACTCCTGTATGATTACAATGTGATCCTAAACTTGTTAAAAATGAAATAAAAAAAAAAAATAAAAAAAAAGAAAGTAGGGTTTCAAAAGCGTAACTATGTGCCGGTGCAGCCAGCCATAGTTACATTGGGGGGAGGGGTCACTATTGTGATGCACAGCATATGCAAGAGGAACCCCTCATTTGCATAGGTGCATCATAATATTGTGCGTGGCAGCACAGTCGGGAGTGCATGGTGCATCGGTGGCCTTTGAATATGACCATGCCCCAACGGCCTGTGCAAGTCCGTAGATGCTTGGTGCATCTAGGGATGCGCCACACATCTCTTCTGAACATGTATCCCGTTATCTCTAAAACTTTGTGTATGTATAAAATATGATATGTGAACATACAAACTGTTATCTAATGCAAGACCACCCAGTAAATAGGACTCTGTAGCCATAATGGTGTCACTGTGCCAAAGTACGCCTGTATACAAGGTTCATAAAAACATCCAATGTAGAAGTCAAGTTATTTTGAAACATAAAAAGTATGAGAGACAAAGAGAATAACTTCAGTTCAATAAGAAAAACAATTTAGAGAAAAGGGACAAGATCCAGCTGTTAATGTAATCCTACAGGTACCATGGAGTCCAACTTGAAAATCTAACAAGATTCCCTCTAAAGTAACATTTTAACAGTATCACCACCTCTCTCTAACGGTGGGACAGGATCAACTGAAACAAAAAAAGCATGTGACTCTGTATCTCTGTGGTAGATCAAGTAGTTTATTTTCAGGCAATTAGTTCCTATCTCAGTGAGGACCGTGGTGATGTCAGATGCTTCTCTCTGGTGCATTTACATGGACATGTCATATATTGCAGCCTAAGAGGAGTAGTAAACCATGAAAACAAACGTGATAATAAGTACTGGCAAAATAATCTTAATAGGAATTACCCAGGACCATTCTCATGATTAGATTGTTCTAAGTGAAATGTAATGCTGGCTGTTTAATTGCTTGAAAGTAAACTGCCTGAGCTACCACAGAGATAGATTAATTTTCCTTTTTTGCTTTCATGTGGATTTCCAGTAAGGAAACAGTGGACTCTCATTGAAAACTTAGCCCAGTTTCTATAGAATTGGGACAGGCCTGAAATAGCAGGGGAATGGGAGATGGACTGGGAGTGAAGCACCACACCACCTTTTACATTGTAATCTAAATTTCTGTAGGTCTCTTATTTTTTTGGAGTTTTTAGGATATGTTGCAGGTGACCTCCACTTAGCCAAGCAGAAACTGGAAATCTTGCCATTTTGGGTGACCGGAGGACAAGCAGCCAAAGGGCCAGCGGTGTTCAACTGGAGCTGACCAGGAACTGCTTAGGGTAGCTAAATATTGGGGAAACATTGACATCAGGGTGTATTTGAGCCAGGAGTGAAGCACCACACCGGCTATTAAATTTTAAGCCCAATTTCTGTAATTCACTTGCAATTTTCAGTTTTCTTTTTGCAGGTGACATCCACTTAGCCAAGCAGGAAGTGGAAACTGCACCATCTTGGGTGACTGTCCAATCTGATCAGACCAGGAACTGCTCAGGGTAGCTAAATATTATAGGAAAATTGAAATTGGGGGCATATGGGCCAGGAGTGAACACTACAACAGCTATTACATTGTAAGACTAATCTCGCTAACTCACTTATTCTTTTTGCAGTTTTCAGGTTTTCTTTCAAGGTGACCTCCACTTAGCCAAGCAAGGACTGGACAGCTTACCTTCTTGGGTGACTGAAGGATCAGCGACCATGTGACCAGTGGTGACCAACTGGAGCAGAGCAGGAGCTGCTCAGGAGGTAGATAAATTGAGTCTCACTCATGTGTTCCATCATGTTCGTGTCCCATTACGTAAGTAAGACAGAGCAGAAGTGGAACATGTACCACTGAGGCATCTGTAAAGCTTCCACAGAGAGAGTGCAGTCCATAAGACACTCAGCAGGGAGGACACCAGGGCAAGATATGGAGATAATGTCAGCACACTAGGCTGTAATACTAATTTTTTATTATGGGCACTTAGCTAAGCCTTTAGCCCCGTATCATAAAATTTGCATAAAGCCATATAAACAATGTAAGGCTGGCTCAAATATTACTTTATCACCTACTATAAAACAGTTCTAGATAAATTAAATAACATTTTCACCACACCCTCATGTAATATGTAGAACAAATATATTTTATTTGTCCCTGTACAATACAACTAGTTTCTAGTAATTTGCATAGATATGAAACATTGTAAACATAGTGTAGCAATGTAAACATAAACATGGAAACATAGAAACATAGAAATTTGTCGGCAGAAAAGGACCCCATGGCCCATCCAGTCTGCCCGATTTCCCCCTTCTAGGAAGACTTTCTCCCTCCGCTCCCTGCCTTTTCCTCTGTTACTTTGCCCCATGTAGGTGTCCCTAGCTGTTCTGAATTTGTCCACTGAATCTACCCCAACTACTCATTCTGGCAGCCTGTTCCATGGCCCCACGACCCTCTCAGTGAAAAACTTCCCCCTGATGTCTCCCCTTAAACTGCCCCCTCCAGTTTGAATGCATGCCGCCTTGTGGATTTGTTCTTACTCATCTTGAAAATGCTGTCTACCCCCCACCCTGTTTATGCTCTTCAAGTATTTGAAGGTTTCAACCATATCCTCCCTTTCCCTCCTCTCCTCCAGTGTGTACAGCCTAAGATCCTCCAGTCATTCCTCGTATGACCTATCTTGCAGCCCTTTCACCATTTTGGTTGCTCTTCTCTGGACCCTCTCCAGTCTGTCCTTATCCCCCTTGTAAGTATGGCCTCCAGAACTGGACCCCATATTCCAGGTGGGGTCTGACCTTTGTTTTGGATAGTGGCATGATCACCTACCTCCTCCTGCTCATAAAGGCCCTCCCTATGCATGCCAGCATTCCGAATGCTTTCCCCACTGCCCTGTTGCACTGCCTCTGAACTTTCAGGTTGTCTGAAATTGTGATCCCCAGGTCCCTTTTCTGATCTGTTATCCCCAGCCCCCCCCCGATCCAGCATTTTGCACTTGGGTTTTTACATCCTATGGGCCCTATGCACTATTGTGTGGAGTGGCTATGCACTATGTATCTGTGGCCCATAGCTGCTCTGCACCCTTTACACCCCCAGTGCCAAATTCATCAATTGGGGTGTGCAGCCCCATGGCACCTGATCCTCCGGCCGCATGGACAGCAACGCGCCAGGGGTGGGCGGCGGTGGCATATCAGGGGTGTGCCTGCACTCCACGTCATTCACAAAAGTGCAGTGTGCTGGGTGTGGGGGGCACACCTTATGCTGGATAACACCCAGCCATAAGAAATATGTGCCCCACCCCAAGATGCCGCCGCTGGTAGCGGCGCTGACATGGGGGCACGCAGACCCCCCCCACATGCTGCCCTAGTTCATGGATCATCAAGGAAGGCTGGGGGTGGCTGACTGAGCACCCACCTGCCCTGACCTGGCAGCATGCATCATGCCTTCTACTGTTATCCACGCCCCATGGGCACAAGGGATCCTTTCACAGGCTGGGTCTGGGCATCCCATTGGATGCACACCAGGTCTGAGGAAATGTCCTCTGCACATCTGCATGCCAGGGATCAGGGCTGCGGACAGGTGGTAGCTGGTAGTGAATACTGGCAGGTGCGTACCTGTCTGCAGGTGCAGAACTCTGCGGGCGGGGAATGCGCCTCTGGTGCATAATATCCACCCATATGTAAATGGGGCCCTAGGTGCATAATTCTGCATTTTTTTGCATTGAATTGCAGTTACCACTTTTCTGACCACTCCTCCAGTCTGGTCAGATCCTCCCTCATTCCTTCCATCCCCCCCCGGTGTAGCGACCCTATTACAGATCTTAGTGTCGTCTATGAACAGACACAGCTTGCATTTAGACCCTCTGAAATGTCCCCAATATATATGTTGAAAAGTATGGGTCCTAGCACTGATCCCTGGGGGACCTCACTCATCACCCTTTCTTCTTTTGAGTGCACCCCAACCAATTCTCTACCCAGTTTGTAAGCTTGCTCCCCACTCCTAAGCTGCCTAGTTTGTTAATCAGCTTCCTGTGGGGGATGGTGTCAAAGGCCTTCCTGAAGTCCAGGTAGGCCACATCCACCACCACCCTGCTCCCACATCTCTATATCTCTGTCAAAGAATTTAATCAGGTTGCTCTGGCAGGACCTTCCACCTGTGGCTCCATGCTGGTTGTCATCCAGGAGGCCCTTCTCCTCCTCCAGATATTTTATCAGCCTTTCCTTAATAGGAAGTGTCAGCAGTGTCAGTGGCTCAGCAGGTTGCACACTCGCCTCTGAAGCTAGAAAATCAGAAGGCTGTGGGTTCTATCCTCACACAAGGCACCAGGCACTTGGGTTAAATCCCAATACTGGGGTGGAAAGAATGAGCAGGGATCTGGGTAAACTCGAGGAGTGGTGTTAAGCATGACAGTTAGGGTTCAATGCCAAAAGTGCAAAATCATGCACCTAGGGCAAAGGAACCCAGGCACTGGGTACAGGATGAGTAGAGGTTGACAGTCACTAAACAGGAATGGGACCTTTGGGTTATCATATTTGACAACCTCAAGGTGGCAGGGCAGTGTGACAAAGCAGTGGGGAGGTCTAGTGGGATGCTGTGGTGCATAGGGAGTGGTATATTCAGCAGCCGGAAGGAGGTGGTGTTACCACTGTATCTGGAGTACTGTGTCCAGTTTTGAAGGCTGCACCTCAGAAAGGACATAGACAGGGTGGATAAAGGACATCAAAAGACTGGTCACGCTCCTCTAATCTCTGTCAGTGTTGCTCACTTAAACCACACTGGAACCCAAACAAGATGTGGCACACTGAAGAGCAAATAAAAGCTACAGCACCAATCAGTGCGCTACAAAAGTATTTAATTCACCATTTCAGTGAAAATTTACATTTGAAAGCAAAACAAGAACTAGGCCTTGGCACTGAGGCTGTCAGGGGGAGGAGAGACAAAGGTCATCAGTTAATTTTAAATTACAAACATTCACATGTCTCATGCATATTCAATTTTTGGTTACTTTCAACTTTTCATTTGTTTAAAGAAACAGTACTTCTCATAAAACCCTTTGTATGGAAAATGAAATGTCACCAGACTGAACAGTTGTTTCACTAGTTCATCTAAATATCATCAAACACACAGTGCTGCCCATTAATTCATAAATATAACAAATATTTATTAAACAGTGTAGAAAAAAACACCAAATACCAAAACATGTATAACAAAAGTGAAAAAAAGAGGCATAAAAATGGGTGTATTACATAAACATACCAGGGGGAAAAAAATAATGAAAAAATGTATATCTGTATAAAATACACTGTAAATAGGAAACGATCCCTGAACTAGAAGAAAACAAGATCCACTTGACCATAATAACCGAAAAAAAGAACTACAAAAGGCAGTAAAGAGCACAAGTATACAGAAACGAAAATGAAGTGATACAGTGAAAAACAGAACGATAAAGGAGGGAAGGGGGAGAGAAGAGGGAAAACCAAGGACAAAAGAAAAAGTAGTGAAGGAAAAGTAAACCGATGCAAAAATACAGGAATACAAGGGGGGGGAGGTTGGTGTATGAACAAAGGAGGATTCAAAGTGAGGAGGAAGGTGGAGAGGAGAGAGTTTGGAGGTGGAAAAATGATAGAATAAAATAAACTAACAAAAAAATGGTGGTGGAAAAATGTATAGCCGCATATGACACACGAAATTGTCACAGCATCAAGAAATTATTTCTGTTATTTTCCATTTAGTCTTATCTGAAATACAAAGTGTACAGAATTACCTCTCTGAGCTCCTGACACCAGCAACCTCTGCTCCTGACATGGGTGACCTCTGCTCGCTCCCTCTGCTCCTCGTCAAGGGCTTCTTGGATGTTCCCAGGATTCGGCTCAGAACTTCAGAAGATCGTGCATTTAGTGTCTCTGGGCTGACCCTGTGGAACTCGCTACCACCTCTAGTCTGGGAGGCCCCCTCGATTGAGGTGTTCAAGCGGAGGCTGAAGGCTCACCTCTTTGTCCTGGCTTTTGCAGGTTGCTGATCCCATCCTATTCTAGTCCCTTATGCGACAATCTGAAAGCCTTTTATAATTTAACTGCTGCATTTAGTTTTTATTAATTTGTTATTGTTATATTTATTCATGACTGTTCTGTCTGTGTTCTTGTTTTAAACTCTGTTAGGTGCCCAGAGCCTCCGGGATTGGGTACCCTACAAATAAAATTGCCGTGCCTTGCCATATATTAGGAATCCTATTGTAGACAGCACATGTTGGAGGCAATCCAGAGGAGGGGAACTAAAATGGCACAGGAGTTGCACTAAAAGCCCTACGAGGCGAGACTGAGGGATCTCAACATGTACACACTGGAAGAGAAGAGAGTAAGAGGTGACATGACAGAGACCTACAAGTACCTCACAGGGGTGAACAGGGTACAGGAGGAGAGTATATTTCAAATGAGAAGGAGCACCAGGACCAAGGGGCATGCAATGAAGCTGGAGAGGAAAGTTTAAGGGAAATGTGAGGAAATAGTTCTTCTCTGAAAGGGTGGTAGATGTCTGGAACAGACTGCCAGCAGAAGTGGAGGAGGCAAAAGCAGTGGGGGGGGCTTCAAGCATGTGTGGGATAGACATAAGGGTATATTAGAAAACAGGCCAGAGGGAGGGCTGCTGGAGGGTTAGGGTCTGCAGAGAAAGATTAGGCAAGGAACATCTGGGCAGACTAGGTGGGCCAAATGGTCCTTTTTGACAACAGTTCTGTGTTTCTGAATGCCATGAATTTTACTTGAGTGGGGGCCAGATCATGACATCTGAACGCTGAGGTATTAACATCAGCTGTGAGGGGGCGGAATACCGGAGCGTCACGTCATCGACAGAGGAGGACAGGACTGCATAAAAGAACTCACACTGCTACTGCAGCTGAAGGTGAACAGCCAGTTTTTTACCTGTTTGGGGGACATTGTTCATTCTTTGCCTTCTACACTGTGCCTATCCTCCCTGTGTGCTCCGGTGAACGCTGAGGTATTAACATCAGCTGTGAGGGGGCAGAATACCGGAGCATCATGTCATCAACAGAGGAAGGGCAGGACTGCATAAAAGAACTCACGCTGCTACCGCAGCTGAAGGTGAACAGCCAGTTTTTTACCTGTTTGGGGGACATTGTTCATTCTTTGCCTTCTACACTGTGCCTATCCTCCCTGTGTGCTCCAGTGAATGCTGAGGTATTAACATCAGCTGTGAGGGGGCGGAATACTGGAGCATCACGTCTCATGAACAGAGGAGGGCAGGACTGCTATAAAGAACTCGCACATACTGCGCTGAAGTAGCGAGTGACTGGGGTGAGTGCCACTGTATTGAAAAATTAAGGCCTGAAGGTAAATTTGCACAGAATAGTATGTATTTTAAATTGTTTGAAGGTTTCTTTGTCTAACATAATAGTATTTTGGGAAAGGTAATTTTAAAGTTATTAGGAATTGCCTGTATAACGTGTTGAATACGCTAATTTACACGTATATAGCTGTAAATAAGCCTGTACAAGTTAAAAATTTGTAATTCCCCTTAAACTTTTAAATATAAATAATAATTACAGGTAAAGATTTGGGAGCCATTTTAAGTTTTAGCTTGCTTGTCTAGATAAAATGAAGCTGCTTTACAGGATGCTGGTATATATTTACATAACAACTTTACTTTATGGAAAGTTAACTTCTGTGTGTCAATTAGAAATGACTAGTATATTAGCAATAGACTAGGGACTTCTAGTAATGGGGGACATATTTTTATGAATGAGGGCTTGAAAATTAAGTGAAGGGGCAGAAATTCCTTTTCAAAAATAAGGATTCAGTTTAAAAATACATATTATTCTCTAGGGCTGTTGGGATATGGACCAAATTCATAGAGAAATTGCTTATTAATTTTGTTACTTCTGGGAGGAGATATTGAAATTAATCCTGGCCCAGGAAATTCTGAATCTATTAAGATAATCCATGATAATGCCAGAAGCTTAAGGAATAAGATTGATTTGTTTAAAACTTGGATTTATGCAGAATCTCCAGACATAGTTGCTCTGACAGAAACATGGCTAAATGACAAGATTGTAACAGAGGAAGTAAAGCTGGAGGGCTTTTTTAGCCATCGACTTGATAGGAATGGTCGTAGGGGAGGGGGAATTATCCTATTTACTAAATGGGAACTTGGTCAGACAACAGTGTTATTTGCAAACCAAATTGGCTTAGTAGATTGTATAGTGGTAAAAATTAATAATATGGACTTAGTTTTGGGAGTAGTTTATGCCCCCCCCCCAAAAAAAACAGCCTTAGGAGAATTTGATAATTTAGCCTCAGTTATTCAAAAGTGCTCAATGGGTTGTGAGTTGTTAATTATTGGGGACTTTAATGCAGCACGGGGTAAACCACGAGGACTAACTTTAGAAAACAGTTTTAAGCTGTCAGATGTAAAACAAAAAGTACTTTCTCCCACTAGGAAAACTTCCCAACAAAGTAATGGAAACATACTGGATTTAATTTTTGTATCAGCGAAAATTCTGATTGAATCAATTGAAGTAAATCAACCTATTATGGGGGACCATAGCTCTCTAAGCTGTATTTTTGGATTTGGGGGAATAAGACTTAACCAAACATTGAATCCATCATTAAAAATCAAGCGTAGAAATTTTAAAAATTACAATAAAGAGGCTTTTGTTGCAAGATTATCTCAAGTTAAGTGGGATAGATTATTTCTAATACCATCAGTAGATTTAGCAGTTCAGGAATTTACAAAGTGGTTTCTAGATGTATGTAATGAACTAGCCTCTTTAAAATATGTGAGCAGAGAAAAGCTCATGTGCCTTGGATTACAGAAAAACTGAAGAAATTGATACGTGTAAAAGATCGTTTGTGGAAAATCGCTGGGAAAACCTTAAAAATTGAGGACTGGGATAAATATAAAAAGGCTAGAAATAATTTGAAATTATTAATAAGAAAACAAAAACAAAAATATTATGAAGAGAAGTCAAATAGTACTACTGATAATAAAAAATTCTGGTCTTTGATAAAGTCTTTGAATCTCCACAAAATCAGGGCCCCCCCCCCATTCAAATGGTAAATAGAGGTGTATTACAGTCAATTAAACAGTCAGCAAATATATTGAACGATTGTTTTGTAAATTTGCCTGATCTGAACTTTTCTGGTTTGACACTTACAGATTCTGGTAAACAGATGGAAAATCCAAAAGGACCTAAATTTAGATTTAAGGGTATTACTTGTAGACAGGTTAAGAATGAGATTAGAAAATTAAGATAAAAAAATGCTTATGGATTGGATCTGATAGAAAATCGTTTTCTTAAAGATGCCACCCAAGTGATTGCCCCAATATTGACAAAATTATTTAATTGGAGTTTGGTTGAGGGAACTTTTCCAGAGGTTTGGAAACGTGCAAAAATAATTCCAATCTATAAGGGTACAGGGGATATATATTTGCCCACAAATTATAGGCCAATAGCCTTATTATCAGGTATATCAAAAATTTTAGAGAGACTGGTTCAGGAGCAGTTGACCAACTTTCTGGAGAAGCATTCTCTGTTGACCAAATTCCAGTCAGGGTTTCGAAGAGGTTATTCCACGAGCACTGCACTCACCGTCATGATCGATGACTTGGCTACAAGGTTGGAGGACGACCTGTCGGTGGGTGCGGTGTTCGTGGACTTGTCGAAAGCTTTCGATATGGTGTCTCATAAACTTTTGGGAGAACGTCTAGCAGAGATGGGCTTAATCAATGAAACATACAACTGGTTTACATCCTATTTAGAAAATAGAAAACAGCAAATAAATATAAATGGGGTCTTATCCAATAAAATATCAGTATTGAGAGGTGTTCCCCAGGGCTCCATTTTGGGGCCATCATTGTTTCTGATTTATATTAACAATTTAGTAGAAGTAATACAAAATTGGAGCATAAACCTCTATGCAGATGATACCTTATTGATCTCAGATGGACGTACCCCTGGTGAATTGGAACAAAAGTTGCAGGCAGACTTTACCAGACTTTGCACATGGTTGGCTAAAGCGGGTTTAATAGTTAATAGTAAAAAAACAAAACTGATGGTTTTTTGTAAAACCAATCAAAGATTGAATAGCAGTAGAGAAAAAATAATCATAAAGACATTACAAAATGAAGAACTAGAGCAAGTATTAGAATATAGATATTTGGGGGTTTGATTGATCATGCCTTAAAATTTAACAAACATATATCTGATTCTATATCAAAAATAAATAAAAGATTGGGAGTTTTCAGAAGGGCAAGCTTCTGTATGAATAGTTTAATAAGGGAAACAGTAATAAAACAACTTCTTTTACCTGTTCTTGAGTATGGAAACCATGTGTATGGTCTGGCATCAAAAGGTCTCTTGCAAAAAATTGACATAATGTATAATAAGATGGCTAGATTTATATTGAGAAAGGATTATAGAGCACATCACTGTACTGTATTACAGGAATTGGGTTGGCTTACTCAGGAAGCAAAGAGGCAGCTCTCATGGGCTACGCAAATTTATAAAGTTATACATCAGAAGCAGCCAGAGTGTTTAAGTGACAGACTAGAAAAGAAAATACATGTTTATAATTTGTGAAATAAAAATTAAGGCATTATTTTTTTCCAAACTAAAAAACACATACAGTAATATGCGTTTTCCTGTTATTGTGGATAGAACATGGAATGAGATAAAATCAGTAGCGAGCAATAAATTTAAAGATGTGAAAGCGTTCTCATCTAGTCTAAAGTTGGAATTAAGTATAAGGTGTGAATGCTACGGTTAACTTTACTAATTTTTTAGAATAGTAATTTGTAAAGAATGTTATACTATTTGCTGATAAGTGAACATAGTGTATTTATTATTTTATGTTTTTTAGTATGTTTGTGAATGTATTGTTTGGTTATTAATTTGTCTGTCCTTAGTTTATATTATATGGAATATGACACAACAGGAGCATCTTGCAAATAGGACTTTGTCCTAATGATGTATTTATGCCAACAATCCTTGTATAAAAATAAAGGTTTTCACTACTACTACATTTTGCAAAATGTGCTCCCAGAGATTATCCATATTTCCACTCTTCAAATCCTAATGTGGATGAATTACAACAAAAATCAAGCGATTGAAATAAAGCCCTCCAATTGTTAGAGAAACACAGTTGTAATGAACAAAAGTAATTGCAAGCAGGAAAGTATGCCAAAACTTAATGATAGTAATAGTTATAAGTGCATGCCTTTTAAATTTCAAGGGAGATGAATGAACTGACAGACCATTACAGTATGTAGGTGTGGCTTGTGTTTCAGTTAAAGAAGCAGAGAACATTAAAAAAACCCAGAAAACCAGAAAACAAAAACAAAGTGCTGCATCAGAATGTGGGCTGAAAACAAAACAAAAAGGTAATATTAAATGTACGCTGAGAATAAAAACCAGAGAGTCGATGTTTAAACAAAGGAGATTTGAGAAGAGATTTCAGAGCAGGCATAGTGGGTTGCAACAAATGTAGCAGACAAAATACAAGAACAAAAACACAAGGCTGTTTAAATATATTTTATGAGTATCCAATCCAATATGTCCAACATTGTATACACTCTGTAAAACACATAAAAATCTGGAACGTGCCCGGGATGATCAATCATTTTGGGGGTCGGTTTTCTAACATAAAATCTAAAATAGTGGATTTTTATATTAAGGATTTGATAGTGTATCTTGTGTATCTTTAGCTATGTACTGTTTATTAGAGACAGCACTGATGTTACTAAAAAATGTGAGAGTTTTGAGTTGAAACCGAATTTCAGATGGGTCACTATCGATATGTCATAACTACACACGTGCATTTCTCATATGTTGGGTTTGGAAGCAATAAAACACTTCCTGAGTTGTAGTTGTGCTAATGTGACTATGTATGATTTTCTGTTGGATAGTTATAGATTTCTTCTAATGCATACTTATTTTGTTTTTGACAAGCATTTTTGCCTCTGGATCAGGGGGACGGCTATGAGGGACCACCATGGCTCCCAGTTATGCTGGCCTCTTCCTGGGCTGGTGAGAGAGTGAATGGATATAAAACGAACAATTGGTTAAGATTTATGCACTGGTCATAGGTGCATCAATAATATCATATGTAGCGGGTATGGCACTAAGAGGGAATTTGAGGAGTTTTTGTCTTTTTTGAATACTAATGATTTAAACTTTCAACAAATACGTACAGTGGTAGTTATATAAAAGTTGATTGGTACTGCGGTGTTTGTCGCAACTGCAGGAAAAAAATACAGTGGTCTGCTGCTACCACGGTAAAAAAACACTTTGAATAACATGCATTTTTTTCTGTGGTATGCGGTAAATCCAAGGTTGTTGCAGTACCGGGTACCACGGTCAGTTTTCTATAACTACCACTGTAAAATAGATTCTGTACAGATATATTTTCTTGATGCAACATTTTTTATTGGCTCTGAGGATAAAATTTGATGCAAATCTTATAGAAAATACATATCAGGCAACACCATTCTCAGATCACAAAGCTACTATCCTTGGTCACTAGTAAGGAGAATACCTTTTGGGTAGTTTATAGGCACCAAATGAAGTTTGTAGCATACTTTCATGACCTGACCTATTTTTCAAGCAAAGTTTATTGTGTTGTCAGCAAGCCTCACTGACTTTCATCAGGTGGTTCGATGAGCGATTGATCTTAAAAAAAGTTTATATAGGCAGAGTCATATTATGTCGTGTACATCTGAAAATCAGAAAATGAATTCCAGAGGTAGAGCTGAGGATCCAAGCAGGATTCAGCAGCCACATAAGAATGTAATAGTTTCTTTTTCTGTATTTTTGGTTGTAAAGTTTTATTGTCTTCAAAAAATATCTTATTTATATGTATAGTGTCAGAGTTTCGGATTAGCTGCTAATTGTTCATTGAATGTTGGGAAGAAAATGACTCCAACACTGAAATCTGCAAAAATGTAAAATTAGCCATGGACATTATTGTTTTTAAAGATTTTGCCAACACAACTGTTTTCACTCCAGTGGTTTGTATGTGTTCAATTTAGAGTTATATAGTATTATTAGCCAAATGATGATAAGTGGGTCAGACTCCTAAGTATAAATCAAACTGATATACTAGTCATATAATACACTGCCATTTGAATATTTTTTTCCCTTCACTGACCAGGCCCTCCTTCACACTGGCTCCCCCAGCCCTGTCAACCAGCTTCTTGTGGGCTTACCTTCCAACTCCATCCTCCACTTGTCTCACCCTTTCAGCAGGGGGCAGCGGGCAAGGATTTTTGCTGCACGGGCCAGGTCTCATATTGAAGGAGAGCCACATCACCAGTGTGGGGCCTGTGGGGAGCTGGTATTCATCCTCCCGTGCCAGGGCTTTCCGCTTTTGTGATCCCATTCCTTGGGACGCAGCCAGCACAGGCACACGTATGCATATGACCGTGCATAGTGTGGCACCAGCCTGTGTCCCCCTTCCCTATGCTACTCCAGCTGCACTGCCACCTGGGATCACCCAGGTGGCAATAGAGCAGCGGAGCTGGAAACCCTCCCTCTCCTGAGGAGGTGAGCGTCCTCCGGGATGCTCAATCCTCCTCCCCCAGCCAGCCCCCGACGTCCTGTGCTCGTTCTCCAAATGTGGGTCTCTGGTGTCGCGAGCAGTAGTGCTATCACTGTGCTAACAGGCCAGCTTTGAATGATATTGTTTTATGCTCAGTAATTCATAGACAGTCACACTAAACTGACATTTTAAAGTTTGAGTTGTATCCAATGTGTTCTATCTAGTCCTCTAACTCTCTGTCTCTCTCCCCTCCCTACAACTCACAGTATAAACCAGGCAGCAGTTCTTGATAAAGTGTCAGGTGTGACGTGAAATGTAGATCTTTGTGTGAGGGATGCTACATTTGCTAATAAATTTGTTGTTTTTTAACCTTATGAACAGTATTTTCTGCTATTTATTGTGGATTTGGGTGAGCTGAGGGTTTCATTTTTTTGTTTCTGCCATTTGTATTTGTACCTTGGCACCCCTTTGCTCAGACCTTGAGCCGTGTTTTTTACATTCTTGTACATGCTGGTTCTTTCTCAATGCAATTTCAAATGTTACTGACATCAGTCGCAAAGTGATACCAAGTGATTTAGGGATTTGACCCGTTCTAAACAGGCCTGAATGTCCTAGACAAGAGTCAGTGAGTTAGTGAAAATCCATCCAGTCTTTTTATGTTTGCTTGCACACATGTGCAAGAAACATAGTGCCACCATACAAGTTTTCGTAGGTGTGGCATCCCCGTATCCAATGCCCTGATCTTTTTTGCAGGCGCGGTTGCACTGCACCAGTGAATGCCCAAGCTGTCTATGACAGCATTTCAGATGCGGTGGCATACAGTTGAAAGAGAAAGACCGCTACAATCAGCAGTGGTAATGTAGGCAATTTGCATACTGCCGTGCTTCAGCAGTATGCAAATTGCTTACAGTCACCACCACTGATTGTAGCTGTCAAACTGTATAGCACTGCATCTCCCACTGGCATGATGCACCCCCCCATTTGTTGTGTGCTGAGGGGGTGCCCAATCCCCCTCGGCTCATGCACACCCCCCCAAGCACACTGTATATCTGACAGGGGTGCCCAATCCCCGTCGGCTCCAGTGCCCCCCAAAAAAACAAACTTCCAGGTGTCACACTGGGAGCCCACCCCAGCGTGGCAAAAGTCCTGCATCGACATGTGCTCTCCCCCACACATTGTATGGCCAACAGGGGTGCCCAATCCCCCATTGGCTCCACTGCCCCCCCAAACTCCAGGTGCCACACTGGGAGCCCACCCCAATGTGACAAAAGACCTGTGTCGTCTTTGTTAAAAAAAAACAACAACCCAGTAACAAAAGAAAACGGTCCCTCGTTGACTGTCTTGCCCCCCCTCACCCAACCTGCACCCACCCTCTGCATACCCCACCTTCCCACAACCCCCTCACCCCATACTTACCTCCAGAGGCTAGTGCGATGATCTTTGGTGGACCAGGAACACGTTTGCACTCTTCAAAACCGACCGCGAACTGAAGAAATGCCAGTAAGCTGTATAATGACATAAATCGTTTTTTTTTTCAACTTTGGTGCATATCTCAGATATTTTTTTGAATTTTTGCACCAAATTTTCAACATGGGGTTCTTGGGGCCCCATCTCATCAATTCAGTGACTGTCATCTGATTATTTGGTCCCGAAAGGTGATTTTGCGGTCACTGCACAGAATCACCTTTTGGGACTGAGTAATGAAAAGACAGTGTCATAGTTAATGAGGTAGGCCCCCAAAAACCCTATGTTGAAAATTTGGTGAAAAAATTCCCCAAAATGACTGTTTTACGAGTGTGCATTGTGCAGTTCCTACGCACGTTCGTAACTTTGAGAATTATTAATATTTTCACTCCAGATTTTCAACATTGGCATTTTTTCACTCCTCCTTATAAACAGTTCAGCTGTCATTTTTCACATCCTGGTCGAAATGTGTTTTCACACTTCCGGTGCAGAATAACGCAGTCACTGCGGGGAAATTAATGTTCGTGACAGATTAAGAAAATCACAGTGACACTGTTGATAAGCAGAGGTTCTAAAATGCCTATGTTGAAAATTTGGTGACAAAAGTCCATAAAATGACTATATTATGAGCATGCATTGTGTAGTTTCTACTGGCCATCGTAACTTCACGAATTTGTACTGGGACTGGGGTGGGCTCCTAGTGTGCCCCATGACTTTCGGGAGGGGTGATTTTAGCCACACTGGGGCGGGCTCTCAGTGTGCCACACAATGGGGGTGTTTTGGGGGCAGGAACATGGTGATGCGGTCAGCTTTCTGTGAATGGTGGCAGTCTGGGGTGGGCTCCCAGTGTGCCACACAATGTGGGGAAGGGGTTGCGAACATGCCGACACTGGGATTGCACCCCCGATGTCATCTTTCTTTGGTGATTCTCTGGCGGTAGCAGGAGCTGCCGCCATGTTTATTGAAATGTTTCACCAGGAAAGGCACATACGGGAGGCGTGTCATCTGTGCCGCTGCATGACGAGCTTGTCTCTGATTGCAGTGGCACATTTCTTTCAAGTTGCTGGTACTTTACATAATTCTTGCTTCCGCACTAGTATGCTAGCTAATTCGCCAACACTGACATACCTCTGCATTTCTGCTACTACCACAAGATGTTGCTTGTTCAAGCGCAAGGCAACACAAAAAGTTTGATTTTCATTGCCGGCTTGGACTCCTAACTTCAACCTTAATTTAAAAATAAATTCTGGTCAGAGAAAATATGACTGCAATGTGATGGTATTGATGCAGCTGAAAAAAGTGAGAGGCTGCTTCACTCCACCTCATGAACCCCACAGGTTAAAGTTTTCATATCCCCGATGAAATGTGATTCCATACCAGCAAAACGCCATTCCACGTCACAGGTGGGAAAACACATTTTGACCAGAATTTAAAAAATTACAGCTGTCAGATTCATGAGATGGTGTGAAAAAAATGGCTATGTTGAAAAGTTGTGGTCAAAATATTGAACATTACTGAAGTTCTGAGCAAGTGTAGAAAAATGTCAACATAACTTGTCATTTTTACATATTTTGATCCCAGATTTTCAACATGGCCTTCTTATGACCCCACCTCATGACAAAGGGTGGCAAAAATGTTCAAATCCCGCCCGAAAGGTGATTTTGCAACACAAATGTGAAATCCCCTTTCGGGCCTGATTTGCATAATTTCAGCACAATTTGTCATGAGGTGGGGTTCCAAAAAGGCCATGCTGAAAAGTTTGGGCTAAAATATGCAAAACTGACAAAGTTATACATCAAAGTTGAAAACTCCATTGAAATACATTGAACTGCACTTACCTTAGTTTCTCATATTGCAGTCAGCGGTTCCAGCAGCAGGACACATCTTTGATCAGAGAGTGGATCTTCACCCTGGCACCTGTTCAGGTGAGTGAGGGTGTGAGAGAGATGTGAGGTGGTGACTGCTGAGTGGAAGGTTGGGGTGGGGGGTGGGGTCAGATCAACGAGGGACTGTTTTTGTTTTACAGGGTAAAGAAATCATCAAGGGACGGTTTTCTTTTGTACAGGTCACATTGGCACAATACAGGGATGGTGACTGGGGTGGGCACTAGACACCAGGAAAATAATACCTAATGGGAATGGTGATCAGAGGGTAGAAGTGCCACTAGACACTAGTGGAACAATACAACAATATGGGAACGAGGGCAGCAAACAGAGGGTGGTGGGGCACTAGACACCAGGGAAACAATACCTAATGAGGACGGTGATCGGAGGGTGGGGGTGTCACTAGAAACCAGGGAAACAATACAACAATATGGGAATGGCAATCGGAGGTTGTGGGGTGCCACTAGACACCAGGGAAACAATAAAACAATATGGGGACAACAACAGGAGGGTGGGGAGGGTGCCACTAGAAACCAGTGAAACAATACAACAGTACGGGGATGATGATGATCAGAGGGTGGGAGGTGCCACTAGACACCAGTGAAACAATACAACAATATGGGGATGATGATGATCAGAGGGTGGGAGGTGCCACTAGACACCAGGAAAACAGTACTAGCGAGCAGAGATGGCAATCAGATGGTGGGGGGCAGCAGTCGACACCAGGGAAACTTATTATAGTGGTGCAGCAGTGCCCCTGTCGTTAGGGTTGAGTAGGCTGTTAAATGTTAAACAGCAGATTTTGCACTTTAATAACTTTGGCATCGTTTGACAAAATAGCCCAAAATTTGGCATGCATAGCCATGGTTAAAAACAGTTGAGATGGCCACCATTTTCTTTTTACTGTTTAAACTCAAAAGCATTCTTTGGAGTCAGAGCTCTCTCAGGCCTCGGTGGAGCTGGAGGCTTTCCAGGTATGTCTAAGATGCCACGCTCCCAGCAAAACAAGCCTTAAAAAATCAAGCTGGAGACCATATACAAAGAACTAGTATTGTTGTGCTCTGAACTTAAAGAACTATATTCAGGGCTCCGCCGGGATGTAGCCGTTCTGGAACTGTTGGTGGACGACACTGAGAGACAGTTATTGGCAGTTGAAAATCGTGTTGATGATCTGGAACAAGCCATCAAGGAGCAGCAGACCCAGATGGTGATGAGACAGGAAGACACTGAGAACCGGGCTAGGCATAAAAATATTTGCATTTAAGGGATCCCGGAGGGTTTCGGAGGGGCAGGATATTGCTGATTTTGTGGCTACTCTTCTATGGACCCCTCTTGAGCTGCCCTCCAACCTTCCTTTGGACTTGGAGTACATGCATCGTTCCTTGGGCCCCAAGCTGACAGCCCCGGGAGCACACCCATGATCAATCATAGCCCGATTTCTTAATTATGCCATAAAGGACAACGTTTTGACCACAGCTTGGCAGAGACAGACAATTTTCAATGGCTAGACGTGAATTTACATGGATAATGACTACGCTCCTGCCACTTTGCATAGTCAGTGGGCTTACCTTGGTATGGGCATTAAATTCACCTTCCCCCCACCGGCCCGTTTAGTGGTGCAACTACTGGAGGGAAGAAAGGAGTTCTTCAGTGTGGAGGAAGTGTAGAAGGAATTGGAACAGCTGGGGCTCCAGTTTCGCACACAAGGATCTCAGCCTGCTTCTATCAAACCACAGCCACAGTGGTGGCAGGCAGCTTTATGCCATAAGTGAAGCTCAGGAGCTTCGGAGTATCAGCATTACAAGATTCTGCACGACTTTCTGCTTTTCGCTGATCGGCCCGGGCTTCCGCAACCTGAGGACACTTCTTACGGCACCACTTACTTAATTTGAGGTGTTATTTGGAGCCCGGAGTTTTGGCTACTTTAACATTGGGCCAAGACCGTCTCTAAATTTATTATATTATTCACCTCTGACTGTGTGGATTCAGTAGAGCCAGGAATGCAATCATTCCAGCTTACCTGTTTTTCTGAATTGATATCTCCGGACATTTGAACCGAGACAAATGGAGTTAGAGGTTGTCTGGCTTAGGATTGGACTTTTTGTCACATTTAACTCCTGTTGTCATGGCCGGGACACTCCTTATCATATACAGTATGGATGGTTGGGGAAGCTTCCGCTAAATACAGCGAGCGGCTGATACTCCTTGGACAAAGAACAGAGGAATGCTCCCTAGGCAAGTGAACCTTTTCATTACTAATTTTCTGGAGGGGTGGACTAATTAGGGAGCCTCGCACTCACCCTGAAGAACTGACTTTAGTGGACCCTCATTTACTCGTTGTCTTTATCCCTCCATATGCAGTGTTCGTATTGCCTGGTACTATGACGGCAATTGCAGAAAAGCAGAATTTTATTAAACTGCATCTTGTGACATATAGGATAGTGTATGGTTACCCATACCCTACAAGGCTGTTCTTCCACCGAGTGGATACAGTGCCGACTGATGACCTCATGAGCAAAGCTCAAGAGGTCTCCAAGTAGGCATTGTATCTATGAGGTGAAAGAACAGCCTTGTAGTGTATGGGTAACCATATACTGTTCTTTATAGTGTATGGTGCCTGAAAAAAAGACAAAAAGAGACTCACTTTTCCATATTTTCACTCGGTTCTGCCGAGGCTGTCGATTCACAACTGCCACTGCCCAGCACACTCGCGCGCCCCTCTCACACAGCAAAGGACGAATCAGGATGTCTGCTGTATCCCCTAGTATTATGACGTCCTCACTAACGCAGAACAAAAAGTCGTTCTGTGTTAGTGAGGACGTTCTTACTGCAGCAGAACAACTTTTTGCAGAGTATGGATTTCCATACACAACCGCATTACACCATACACTATATATTATTTGTCAGCCTGGACTTCATCCTTTTAGTTGGTGGGTCACAGATGTACTAAGGGAGTCTTGCTTTATACAATATTCAGTTGGGATGGTCAGAGAATTGACAAGTGAATGGCGTTTATTTTTTCTTTTCTTCCTTGGCTAAGTGTGCCCCTTTTTATTTTCTTCCTTACAGATTTTAGTGGTGATTTTTACCCTTCGGGGGCCCCAGGTTGCTCAGAACCCTGGCCAACCACCAAGTTTGCCAAAGTTTCACCTGGCGAGCACACAGGGAGACCAATAGGGTTCTTTCCTACCTTGGAAGGCTTTTACCCCACACCCTGCTTTTTGGTGAGTATTAGTGACGGCAGTAATTGTCACTTTTCTTGTTTACGGGGTGCAAGACAGACCTTACATGGTTTTCTGAACCGGGGTAGTTTGTGCTGTTTAACCCCTGTCTTTTCAGTACATGCCCCATTGGCAATAGTTCTTATTATAAGTTTGGCGTTAACTTGGATGTTTGTTTAATTTTTTTTTAATACTACATTTTTATGTAAAAAAAACAGAGAGTGCTGCAATATGGGAGAGGCTCTATATGGTTACCTGGGCAATTCAACTGTTGATGCGGGGGGGGGGGCAGTTGTTCGGTCTGGGGATGGGGACATCTGGCTTTTTGCTCTATATTTTAAGAGCATTAAAAACCTGAGTTTCTGTGAGAACCCCACCTCCCCGGCTCTGTGCAGTGCCCCCACCACATGCAGTTCCTCCCATGCCTTATTCTTTAAATATATTGTTGTTCTTACTGTTATGGCCCTTTCTTTGGTACAGTTTTTACGCTTTAATATTAACAGATTGAACAACCCTATTAAAAGGTCCAGACTGTTTCACTTTCTTCGTAAGCAGAATCCAGATGTTGTATACCTACAGGAAACCCATTTATCTTTGGGGGAACATTTGAAACTCTCCTGTGGGGGGCGCTACCAGGTATTCGTTTCTTCATATGAGAAGGGCAAGCGTCGGGGAACCACAATTTTAATACCATCAACCACCACATTTTCGCTCCAGAGGGAATATGTTGACCATTCTGGCTGCTTTGTCATCCTCACAGGATGACTATTTGGAAGGGAGGTGACATTGACCAATGTGTATTTTCCCCCACAGGCCTCCCCTGTGAAGTTTAGGACTTTAATAAATTGCTTGACATGCTACAGGGGTATCGTGTGATGGGGGGAAATTTAAATGTTACCTTGTCCCCACAGTTAGACTCGTCCACGCCAGCACAACACCGGCTAACTGCTGCCCAGAAATATTTTCGAACCTAACAGGAGACTCTGGGGCTGATAGACACTTGGCATTTTTTTCTACCACAAGGGCTATACTTTTTATTCTGCCCACTTTCATTCCTTTTTCCGGTTGGACTATTACTTTGTCTCCCAGGAACATACTGAATTGCTTCATGATATTACTATATGTCCATGGTCCCTTTCAGACCATTCCCCTTTACTATTAAAACTCGATCTTGGTAAACCCTGTAAGCCCTCTAACTGGTGCCTGAATCTCTCGCTCCTCCGGGATGAGGAATTCAAGACGATGATTTCAGAGAAAATCACACAGATTCTGACAGAGACTTCTGCCCCAGATACTTCTCCCTGCTTACTTTGGGACACCTTAAAGGTGGTCCTTCATGGGGACATAATTGCAATACTGTTATGAGGGAGGCCCAAGGGGAGCCACGAATCTGGCAAAGAGGCTGTGTGGTCATAAAGTTGCCTCCTGTGTCATGCAGCTCAAATACTCATCCTCTGGTAAGTTAGTGTCCACGATCTCTGACATAATAAATGTATTTCAAGCATACTATCATCATTTATATGCGGAGTCCTGTCCTGCTGATGATAACCAACTTACAAACTTTTTTCTCAAATCTCCCTTCCTAAAATTACACAGACCCAGTGGGAGATGTAGTTGGCCCTTATTAGTCTGGAAGAACTACATAGGGCTTTATCTAGAGCTAAAACCTTGAAATGCCCTGGCCTGGATGGGTTTCTGTCTGAGTGGTATAAGGCATTTCTCAAGTTATTGGCTACTCCTCTCCTGGCTGCATTTTGGGAGGTTCAGGAGGGTGGGCCCTCCCCCATGGGCCTACGCTACCCTTTCCACCATATTAAAACCAGGCTGTGATCCCAAATCTCTCTCATCCTATAGACCTATTTCCATATTAAATATGGATTATAAATCATTCATGGCAGTTTCGGCACATCATATTAAACAGGTTCTTTTCACTATAATACATCCCAATCAGTAGGGCTTTATTTGTTCATGCCAGACCTCAGATAATGTCCATAGAACTATTCACCTAATGGACTATATCACCCAGTGGTCCATCCTGGCAGCCTTGATCAATTTAGATGCTAACAAGGCCTTCAACAGGGTCTCCTGGCACTTTCTGTGGCAGACCCTTTCCCAGTTTGGCTTCCCAGAGGAAGTACTGGGCTGGCTTGAGAACATCTATGCCATGCCCATGGCATACCTTCAGATCAACGGGCACCTCTCTTCCCTGATCACTCTAGCCTGTGGTATCCATCAGGGCTGCCTCCTTCCCCCCTCCTTTTTGCACTTTACATTGAGCCATTGGCGACAGCCATTGGGGAGGCACAGGGGATGGAGGGAATCCCATTGGGGGCAAGGTTTTTTAATTATCCCTATATGCGGAGGACATCTTGTTAACTCTTTTGGACCTGGAGAACTCTGTTCCAGAAGTGTGGGGCATACTTCAGGCCTTTGTGGAAATTTCTGGTTACTTTATTAATGTACTTAAGACTGAGGTACTAGCTCTTAATTTTTCTCCATTGCAATCCTTGAGGAATATATTTCCTTCTAGATGGAGGTGCTTGAAAACTAAATATTTAGGCATAGAGCTACCTCAGAACTTGCAACATTTGGAATTCATAAACTATGAACCATTGATGCAGGTTATTGAGAGTGACTTGAACCAATGGGCCCATCTTCAACTATCTTTTTTGTCCAGAATTTATGCCATCCCCATGAATATTCTCCCTAGACTTCTTTATTTGCTTTACACAATTCCTGCAATCCCCTTGTTTTTGTTTACATCTTGGAACAAGACCCTATCATGATTTGTATGGGGAGTCGCCGTCCTTGAGTCCACTGGTCACTTCTTCAGTTGCCAGTTGATAGAGGTGGCTTGGATCTCCATAATTTACTGGGGTACCACAGGGCAGCGATCACTAGAATGATCTTGCTATAGCTTAACCACTCCTGTTCTGCACTCTAGAAATATATTCACTGACCTATGTAGCCAGTATAGTGTTATGTTTGTGTAACTGTGTTAGTTTTGGTTGTGGCCATTCGCACTCTCTATTCCAGAGGAATTACCACCCTGTAAGGGTATGAAGCAAGGAACTCTCAGAGAGGGTTCCGCCCCTAGAGGTGCCACAGGATGGTTCCCATGGCTAAAGGTACCTTAGGAATCCCCCTAAGGAGAGAGCACTGCCACTGGAGGAGGATGGGAGGATGGTGGGGGCAAAGAAAAAATGCTTCACAGTGAGGCTGAGAGGAACTGCTTATATAGCTCAGGAAGTGGGAGTGGCTGGCTGCTTGGCCATTGAATTACAGGCAAGTCTTTCAATTAAATTTGTGCTAGATGACCCTGTTTGATGTGGGAACAATTGTATTTGCCCCTATGACCCCCCCTCAGAATTTAGGGCTTTTATGTTTGACACGGCAGAGACCTTGTGGTCCTGGTTTAAAATACCCACCCTCCTTCCTTTGGCCACCATATTTTAGTTTGTGCGCCTGTTGTCAACTAAGGATGATTTTCTACCAGCACGTACTGACCATGCCTTCCAAAGATGGCACCAGTTGGAGTTGTCATATATTTATCAATTCCTGGATGCTCAGGAGGTAGTTCCTTTTGCCCATTTACAATCTTGCTGCAATTTGACTCAGCATGAAAACTTTTGATACTTACAAGTCCGAACATTCCTCCTGCACAAGGGCCCCACAAGAAGAAGACTTCCTCACCTGATGCTGCTGTTCTTGAAGTTCATGCTAGATTCGCTTAAGGGGATATCCTGGCCTCATTTGATTGGTCAGGTCTATAAACGCCTGAGGGACTACTTGAATGACACCTCTCAATCTATTTTGAATGCTTGGAATGTGGGATTCTCCACTGATATTTCCTATGAAACATGGATAAAATACACTCTTCCTTCTATGAAAGTCTCCCAGGCCCCATGCTGGCATGAGTTTACATGGAAGTGTCGAATTAGCTTTTTTAATACATCTGATAGACTAGTCAAGTACCTTTCTATTACATATGGCACTTGTTGGCGGAGCTGTGGGACAACCTTGGCCAATCACTCCCATATTTTTTGGTATTGGCTGGTGATCTCTTCCTTTTGGCAGGAGGTAGAGGACCGACTCATGAAACTTGTGGGAGACGAGGCAGTCTTAACCCTGGAATTTGTATTTTTGTTGATCCCACCCAGGGATCATCGCCTTCAACCAAGAAGTATGCTTTACATATATTTAATGGCAGCTAAAAAGGCCCTTACCCGTCTTTGTCATCGGCTGACCCCCCTATGCTTGCCCATTGGTACAAAATTATAAATTATATTTACTGTATTGAAAGACTAATTGCTTGCTGTAATGGCCAGGAAGCTCGCTTTGAATTTCATTGGAGGGCATGGATATTTTATATTTCAGAGGAGGGTGATTTGTTTGTTCCATGATGACTGAGAGCATGGGGTTTGGGGTGTACTCTTGGGGGGGATTGTTTGGGCTCGGGGTTTTTCTTGTAGTCTGGACATGATACACAGCTTTTATTTACTATATCTAGAAAATTTTATTACTAATTTGCATGGTTATTCCTACTGTGGGAGGAAACAATGCTGATGTTTTCCATTATACGCTTATCCTTGTCACCCAGGTATATAATTACTGATTGTAATAGGTATTAATAATTGAATAGTCTTGCTTCCTTAGAGCCTTCACACCAATTGTATAGCTGTGCTTTTTCTGCTGAAAACATTCATTATGCTGTACTCTCTGATGACATAAAAAAACAGTATAAAAAAACTTACAAGCATTAAAAGTACATACAAATTATGCCCTTTTAAAAAAGCAAACACCTGAACCTAACTAAAGCTAAACAGGACCCATTTAGCTACAATGGATTCTGGTGTTTTGTTTTTTTTTAAGTTGTCAGAAATACCTTTTCTGGGCCCCTAAAATCCAGGGTGCCCAGCTTAGTAAGAGGAGATGTTCACCCATGTTCTCTGTATGAGAACAGTGGGACTTTCTTGACTTCTGTAGCTGTAGCTGGAACTCGTGCTACGGGCTACAGTGAGAGTAGTGAGCCGCAGTTTCTATGGTGTCTAATGGCTATTCTTTTATGTACGTGATGTTGCCCTGGTGTCTAGTGGCACCCCCACTCTCTGACCGTTGTCCCCTGTTAGTTACATCTTGTTGCTATCTTCTGACCTAATTCCCAAACTAAACTCCTGCCCTCTTCTCTGTCTCCCATTATTCTTTTGTTTTCTCATGTAAAATTGGCTTTGAAACCTAAGTTTACAAGAATAACAATATTTGTATATTGTATTTTTTTTTTCTCTGTATCTAAATTTTTGTAATCTTCGTTGTCTTTTGTACCTCCTGCCCCCCTGGTCACACCTGACAATGAGCCTTGGCTCAGTGTGCCTTTCCCGGTTACCAAATTTTAATCAGGCAAGCAAGCAATAAATAAATAACTAAATTATGCATCCCTGGTGTCTAGTGGAGCCCCCCACCCACTGATCACCATCCCTTTATGTATTATTGTTTCCCTGGTGTCTAGCAGCACCCCCCACCCTCTGATCACCGTCCCTTAATGTATCTGTTTCCCTGGTGTCTAGTAGCACCTCCCACCCTCTGATCACTGTCCCATTAAGTATTATCTTTCCCTGGTGTCTAGTGGCACCCCCACTCTCTGTTCACCAGCTACACAATGTATTTCTCTTTTCGTGGTGTCTAGTGGTACCTCCCACCCTCTGATCACCATCCCTCTTGTAGATTTCTCTTTCTCTGGTGTCTAGTGGCACCCCCCACCCTCTGATCGCTGTCTTTGTTTGAAATAAAACCATCCCTGAATGTTTTTTTTAAACCTGCAAAAAAGAAAATGGTCCCTCACCGATCTGACCCCCAACTCCCCCACTCAGCACCCAACATCCCATATCCCCAGTACACCCCCACATACTCTCACTCACCTGAACAGGTCACAGGGTGAAGATCCAGTCACCAACTGAAGATGCTGGAACTGTTGAGTGCAGTATGAGAAACTATGGTAAGTGTGGTTCAAGGTATTTCAATGGCGTTTTGAACTTTGTTTGTACTTTGATGCATAACTGTACAATTTTTGCATATTTTGACCCCAAATTTTCAACATGGCCTTTTGAGGACCCCACCTAATGACCATTGGCAGTGGAATTATGCAAATCAAGCCTGAAAGGAAATTTTGCTGGCACTTGGTGAAATCACCTTTCTGGTGGAATTTCAACATTTTCACCACCCTTGTTCAAGAGGTGGGGTCATAAGAAGGCTATGTTGAAAATTTGGGGTCAAAATATGTAAAAATGGCAAAGTTATGCTCATACTGTACATTGAAATTTTACTATGCTCACTTGTAACTTTGGTCATTTTAAATATTTGGACCCCAGATTTTCAACACAGCCCCTTTTTATATCGCCTCGTAAATGTGATGGCTGTCGTGTTTCAAATCATGGCCTAAATGTGTTTGCACACCTGTGGCACAAATTGACGTTTTAATGCCGTGGAATGACACTTTGGCGGGGATTTGAAAATGTTCACTATCTGGTACATGAGGTGGGGTAATAAGAAGGCTATGCTTACAGTCTGGTGTACAAATACAGTAAAATGCCCAGAGTATGAGTAAACATTACAGTATTTAAATGTTCATTCATAACATCACTAACTTTCATTATTTTGACTCCAAACTTGCAACATAGCCATTTTTCCACGCCATCTCATAAACTTGATGTGTCATTTTTTAAATCCTGGAAGAGATGTGTTTTCATACTGCTGGTGCAAAATGACTTTTTGGCTGGTATACTATGAAACGTACATGCTGTGTTTATAAGGCAAATCATAAAATGAGTATCTTGAAAGTTTGGGGTCAAAACTGAAAAAAACAAACAAACAATATATAACTGTTAACAAACTTTGTGTGTAGTGCCACGCTTGACCCCAACAGTTATGCTTTGTGATTCTGTGCTACTGAGCTGAGTTCAGGGGTGAGCTCAGTGACCCAGCTGGATGGGGTGACGGTGGGGAGATGGTGCTGTTATGCAACACCCCCCTTATCAAGGGAATGAAAGGTGCAGGGTTGTCTGCATGGGCCTGGGTACCATATAATGAAGGCAACTATCCTTTAAACATTGGGCCCTGGACCTCTGCACCCCTTGGTTGCACAGGCCCTGTGCATTGGCTGACAGATGCACTCTTTACCCTGTGTATCTGTATCCGTGGCCACATGGAAACATAAGAACCACAGGGCTCTGCGCTCTTTCGCAACCTACCAGACAACCCCATGAGTTCTTCACATCCATTGCTTCACTGAAGTGAAGGACCAGCAAGGGCCCTGCACGTCTGTAGGTGGATGGAGTCTTCTATTGGCACAGGGCATCAGGTCCCGAAGGGACCTGCATGAATGAGGATATGATTCCACTATCTCAAAAAGAAATGAAATTCCGTGCAAAAAACTTTGTTAATGTACCAGTTAGAGTACCTTAATGCTACAAAAGTAGGGAAATGTGGCATTAGGGTTTCCAACCCTACTGCCCCACCCCCCACCTTCCAAGCAACAAAAGGAGAAAACATAAGGGTTTTGGGTCTCTGGAGACTTGGCGAATCAGTGGTGGGGTCTTCCTTGTGGGTTGTAAACCTAATGCCCACCCCAATCTGGGAGTAAATAATGTCACTCATAATCTTCTTTCTTCATGCAGGGCCCACAAGGTACAACAGATTGTGTTGGCACCTGTGGCGAGACATACTCTTTACCTTTGAACAGTGTATCATTATGAAGAAATGGCTTTGAGCTATACCTTGTGCTTTGGATTGGAGGCTATGGGCTGGGGGAGGGTTGACAACCCCAAGAAGACCCTACTGCCTGATTTGCCAAGATTCCAGTGACCCAAAGCCTAATGTTTTTTTTTAATTTTGCTGCTTGGGGGGTGGGGCACTGGGGTTGAAAAACTTAATGCCACATTTTCTACTTTTGTGGCATTAAGGTACCCTAACTGGTGCATTAACAAAATGTTTTTGAAAATAATTACAAATGTAAGGGGATGATGATTGAGGGGTTGGGGTGCCACTAGGCAGTAGGGAAACAGTACTAGAGAGTGGGGATGGCAGTTGGGGGGGCACTAGACAACAGTGAAACATCATTACATATATAATTGGAAGAAAAGAAGTGCTTGCTCCGAATCCAGAAGTGAGTGCAGAGCTGGAAAATAGTGTGCGGGTGGGGGGGGGACAACACTGTACTAAACGAAGATCACTGCATGTGCTTCATCTCCACTGTGGAAGGACACAGTCGAGATATCAGGTCACAGAGTTCTCTCTCTCTTTTATGTCATAGCAATACGTCAGCATAGCAGGTTGCTGCTGACCTGATCAGGCACCGCTGCTGAGGACTGCAATCTCTGGGTGCTCCCCTTGGCATAACCTGCCCACCCCCAGGAGCTCAAGTCAAGGTACTACAGAGAAGCTGCTGCATTTGAAAAACCTGATTCAGAGCTACTCTTCTTTTAAATTTAGCGGGGCAGCTTAGCCTCGGGCTGTAATTGCTCAGTGAGTCTGTATGCCTCTGTTGAATTTATAGACTGCCTTAAAAGCCCTGCATTTTTCTTTTTATTAGCTTTACTGTGTACTCTGAAAATGTTCTGAAAATTGCATTTCATTTAGACTTTTTGATAATGAGTTTTAGACAGCTGTAAAAACTGAAGCATCCTTATTACTTAATTGAGCACTTTTTTAAACTGTTAGTCTGTTAGAAGCTCAGCATTTTTTTCTTATCCAAATTTTAATCCCTGTTGTCACCTACTGCTTTGCCTTGCTGCCTTCTGTCTATCTCTCTCCCCCTCAGCTGTCTGCCCCCCCCCCCCGGATTTAGCTGGCTTTGCTACCTTTGTTTTCTTGCTGCTCCTTTATGCTCTTTCTGAGATAAATTAATCCCTGCCCTCTCTTCTCACGCAGCTCACTGCTGCCCTGATTAGGCACCCCTGCTGAGGACCACAATCTCTGGGGGCTCCTCTTGGCATAATCTGCCCACCTACAGGAGCTCAAGTTGGCCACAAGGTACTACAGAGAGGCTGCTCTGTTTGAAAAACCTGATTTGGAGCAACTCTCCTTTTAAATTTGGTGCTCTTTCTTGGGTAGCTTAGCCTCAGGCTTTAACCCGCCGCGCTGTGTACCGGCACCCTACCCTCCCATGCTATCTGGGCACTTTGCTTTGTAGCCCAGAGATGTCACATGACTTTCTGTGTTTGTGAATAACAAAGTACCTGATTTCTCCTTAGCGAGTTATAAAATCAGGCCACCAGAGGGCCACCTTTTTACAGTGGTTAAAAGACACTGAAAATACTCTACTCCCAATGCTGAAAATATATGCTTTCTATTTTTTCCCTCTTATCTACTGCCAGGGCTGAAGTATATTATTTTACCTATTCCCCCTTGGCCAATTTGTTCACGTTAATTCCTAATTATCTTATTCTAATCTCTCACTGTAAAGAGCCAATTTGTACACACTAATTCCAAATCTTTTTTTTCTAATCTCTCTTTGTAAAGTGCCTCCCTCTCCAAAATGAAATCCCTTCTTACCCCCTTCTGCTTCTTGTTCTTACCCTGTCTATTCCTCCTGCTCTCCCTACCGCTCATCTCAAGCACAGTGTTACGCCCTCCCCCTTTTCTCCCAACCCTTACTTTTATCCTTGCAATCACTCTCCCTCACCCCCTCTTGAAAATCTGGTCCTATTTTCCTCATCTCCCCTCTTCATCTGTACTCTCCATTCCTAGCTACTATGCCTTTCTTCGCCTACTAATCTCCTACTCACCGTCTCTTCCCTATCACCTCATAAATCCTCACCTCTTCACGAATGCCCTAAACTTCACTACCTCATTATATCACTCCTGCTACTGATGTCAGGCAATATCCACCCCAACTCTGGGCCTGCTGCCCTAAACACTTCAGCTGCCTCCTCATCCTCAAATGTGCCTAACTCTTGAGCCCTCCTCTGCCCTCCCAAATGGCCTGAAAACCCTTCATTTGAACATTTGTAGCCTATTACTGAAAATTGACCTTCTACAAACCCTGGTGGTATCACTCTCTCCTGACATTCTAATCATAACCTAAACATGACTCAGCAACAAGACTCCTGATCACTCTATCTCTATCCCCAGCTACTCCATCTCCAGGCAAGACAGGGCCGGCAGGGCCAGTGGAGTGGCAATATATACTCTGGCCTCACTACAATATACCATCATACTATCTTCCTCTCTCCCTGCATCTTATGAAGTACTAGCCATTCGTATTTCCTTGCTCTTCACCATCCCAGTCTTCATTGGTGGTATCTACTGCCATCCCGTCATCCAGTCCTCCGTAGCAACTGAACTTATTATCTCCATTATATCCCTCTCAGGCGAATTATACATCTTGAGCAATTTCAATTTAAACTGGTTGTCTCCTCCTTCTACTACCAAGGCTCGTAATGATGCTGCAGCCCAGAATCTTACTCAACTCATTCTGGAACCCACTCGCCTTAAACATAAGACAGGTAATCACTCCCTGCCGGACTGGGCACTTACCTCCCACCCTCATCGAGTCATTAAGTCGGGTAGTTTACCTGATGCCTTTAGTGACCATCACCCCATCTTCCTGGTTGGGAAGGTTCACAGGCCCAAACCTTCTCATTAAATCTTACAATTCTGCTCCTTCAAATCCCTAAACCTTGACCCTCTCCTTTATGACCTCGCTCACGCTGACTGGTCACCCCTAGCCTCTGTCCCCATTGTTGACCATGCCCTTGCCTATTTTTAAAAAAAAATCATTACAACCTGGAACACATTCACCTCTTTTAAACAGACCAGAGTATGAGGTAACCACCTTCCCTGAATTACCCCTGAGCTGCTGGCCTGCCACAGGGCACAGGACAAAGCATGGAAGAAAGGAAAAGAATCACTTCTCCCTTCCGATTATGCTTTGTATCGAATGCTTCATAACTCATGCACCAAAGCAACAAGATTAGCTAAGGCTGAATATTTTAAAGCAGCTTTCCTTACAAATATTAATGCTCCTTCCAAATTTTGGAAAGTGATCCATGCCCTCTTCTCCCCTCCCTCCCTCCCATGCTCCATCCCTGTGCTCAAAATAAATAACTCCCTTGTGTCTGACCTGTGCTTAGTGGCTGAGGAATTCAACTCCTACTACAATTCATGTGCTACGACCCTTCTAAATTCTCTCCTCACTTCCATACCCATTTACTCATCCTCCTCCACTGGTAACTATCCCCCTCCTGTACTCCCATCCTTCTCCTTCTCAATGATCACCCCCGATGACACCCTTAATGCTCTACTTTCCCTCAACCCATCTAAATATTCCTCACCTGATTACCTCGATCCTAAGCTCCTTTTCCTCTCAGCCACCCCTATTGCTCACCCTCTTGCCATAATTCTAAACCTGTCTTTTATGTCTGCATCTGTCTTCTTGTCTTGGAAACATGCAGTGGTCCTCCCTCTTCCCAGGGTGGTGATCCTACAGCACCTGGAAACTATTGTCCCAGCTCCCTCCTTCCTACCCTTGCTAAACTTCAAGAACACCTGGTCCTCTCCCGGCTTACCTCCTTTCTTTCCTACTCCTCCTTTTACACCATGTTCCAATCTGGTTTTCAGAAAAAAAACATTCCACCATGACCTCCTTACTCAGGCTCACTGACTCCATCCTTACTGGGATGGAAAATGGTCTGATCACCTCAGCCATCTTTGTCGACCTTGCAAAAACTTTCGACACTGTTTCCCACACTCTTCTTCTTGACTCACTTTCTGCAGCCAGTCTGTCTGTGTCAGCCACAAATTGGTTCAGGACCCTACTTCACTGGCAGGACCCAATCCGTCAGAGTCTCTGATTCCATCTCTTCTCCCCTCCCCTCCCTATCAGCACAGGAGTCCCACAGGGCTCAGTACTTGGTCCCTTGCTTTTATTAATCTTCCTAAATGACCTTCTATCAGTCTGCTCCCCCTCCTATTCCATCCACATGTATGCTGATAATACTATCTTGTACACCTCTGGAAAACATCCCTCTGATGTAGCAACCAGCTGACAGCATGATTTTGACCAGGTTCAGCTCTGGTTTGCCTGGTATACCATCGCTGCAGCGACTCCCCGATGGCGAAGACCATTACAGCGACAGGATTTTGCCAAAATCTGCATGTCGCTGTGATGGTCTCTGCACGGCCAGGGGATTGCCTTGCAGGGTGTTTTGTCCCCCCAGTCCAGCTCCTAGAGACTGGGGGATGTGGAGGTTCGTGGGGTGCAGCCCCCCAGATGGAAACACGGAGGCATCCTCAACACTGCATTGCCGACACTCAGCAGTGCTGCTGTTGCTGTTGGGGATGTCTCCATAACCACTGTCGCTGTGGCAAGGTAAAACTGGTTTACCTCCCATCAGCTCTTCCTAAATGCCAAGAGGACAGTCTCCATGACTTTTGGCACTAGGCAGAGACTCTCTGGGCTCCCAGGCCTGCCCTCTTTCCACATCCTAGATGGGATAACCCTTAAGGACACCTCCTCATTCAGATACCTTGGGGTTTGGCTGGACCCACACCTCAACTTCTCTGGACACATTGACGCCATCTCGAAAAAACTGCTCCCCAAGCTTGGTGCCTTGTACAGGAACAGTAGTTGCATTCCTCCTAAGGCTAGGCATGAACTTGTCCAAAAGATGATACTCCCCATTTTTGACTACTGTGATGTAGTCTATGGTGCCACTCCCAATTCCTCCCTGACCAGATTGGACACTCTTTTTAACTCCTTCTGTCATTTAGCTCTCGATGCACCCTCTCGTACTCACCACTGCGATCTCTATCATGCTCTGTCCTTTCCCCTGTTGGCAAATACGCACCTCTCCCACAGTGCAAAACTGTCCTCTAAATGTTGACTTGGTGAACTCCCACTTACCTCACCTCATCCCTCCCACCCTCCCCACCCTCCCACCCCTCAGATCTCATAACACGTGCACTCTAGCGGTCCCCCACCACTCTACCCTCATCAGTCAGTCTGGATTTGCCTAACACCTAACTAAAATCTGGAACTCCCTCCCCCTTCAGATACGTCACTCCTCTTCCTCCTCTTACTGTCTTAGTACTGCCTTACACAACTATCTCTCCTGTAGCTGTTCCTGTTATTATTCTCCTTAACTTTCTTCTACTACCCGGTTCCTGTAAATTCCCCATCATATCTTCAACCACTCCCTTACTGTTGCTACCCTATCCACCTCTCTTCTCCTTATCTACTGTCCCACCTCCTAAGAATGCCTTCTGCCTCATACCTTCTATCTGTCACTTTCACTTCCTTCCTCTCCTCAAATTTGTCAGCTCCCAGTCCCCTAATAGGGTTCTCATCATTCTGAAGGGGAATAGGTTTTGGACCACTCCCCCTCTCGCCTCTAACTTGCCATCTCCCAGTCCCCTTGCAGGGTTCCCATCCTGAAGGGGAATAAGTTTTGGTGGCCCTCACTCCAACTCCTCATCTATCATCTTACTACATCACAATATAGCACTTAGTTTCACTCTGCCCATCTTCCACCCTTACCTTGCACTTAACTGAGTGCCTCTGAACCTACCAGCACTTGGAACTATTTTGATCTCTGTTGTACTGTTGCATTACTGTTCTGTTCATTCCTCTTGCCTTCTAGTTCTGTTTAATCTTAGCCACTACATCTTATTTTATTAACTGTAATGTCTGTTATCCATGCCCCCTAGTTTCTGTTCCCTCTTGCACTTTAAATGTATAACTATGCTGTCCAACTGTTTACTATCTGTATACCTATTGTATCCAGTGTTTACTGTAAAATTGTATACATATCTATTTTTACATCCTTGTTGTACCCCCTTTCCCCAGGTTGCACTGGGAGATGAACAACTTGTTGTTAAGTGTGCCTTCCTGGTGAAACATTTCAATAAATAAAATAGTTCTGATATGCAGCTGTAAAAATTCCTTTGATGATTCTGAGACCTGCTTGTAAGGAGACCGTGTATTCAAGCCATATTTCCTAGTTATTATGTTTACAAGTTATTTATTTTTCTGTCAGGGTCCATTAATTTCTGGTGATGGGATGGGACAGTTACAAAAACAAAACACAAAAAAAACAGCTTGATTCTTAATGACCACCCAACCCCATCTCTGGCTCACTTTACAGTATTAATTTAACTTTCTGAGAACTGTTTTATGAAATTCATTCCAGAGACTGGTGCAAGTTCAAACACATTTCGATTAAGTTAGGACTCAACAGCTGGCTGGGCTTTAAAACACAGTAAATTCATGTCCTTATCTAAGATCCAGCACTCCTCGCAACAGACCTGATCGATTGTTTGGTAATTTACAAGCTGTCTTCACTGACTTTCTACCACCTTATTTTGTACAGAATGAATGAATAAAAAATGAATCTGTAAAAAAAAAAAAAAAAAATATTATGGCTAAGTATACACTAAGTGATTAAAACTTTGAATGTATGTATGAATTGCAGCTTGCAGCACTTCAACCATTTTTCTGCTGTTACATGCTAATTGTAGCAAGTCAATTAACTACAGTAGCTTTCATCTCATCCTAAACCCTAGCTTTTTTTATGGCTGCTTAGTGAGAGCTATGCAATGTATTGCTAAGAAGAGGAGAGGGGCAGGCAGACTGGAACAGGAGCCAGCACTTATTAACTTCTGCTTCCGTGGTGGAATCTCATCACATCATCAGTATGCGTGACAGCCTGGCTCTTCTGTGTCTGTCTGTGCTCTCATCCCCCCCTCTTCCTCCTACCAAATCTACTTTGTAACTGAAACTATGGTTGTGGCACTTTTTTATGTTTTCTGTGCCACTTCTGCAGCTGGAAGAATGTTGCTGGCTACATACAATGTTTCCACAAAGTACTTCACATAGCAGGGGCAAATGTCACTGACAGAAGAGCAATTCTATCATAAACTAATGTAGAGCTGACATAGCAGAAACTTTTTTTTTAACTTTCACGTACTGAGAAAAAGACAAATGGTGCGTGGCTCAATTTTTCTGAGGTATGCAGACAGCAGCAATGTAAACTGAAACTTTTACAACTGAGGTTGGTCAGTTAGAACTATAATAGCAGCATGTCAGATCCCTATCAGGAATCACTACCAAGTCAAGACCAAAATACTAGTAATTACACTGCCTTGCATCAGAAAGAACCTTGCTCTTACACTTATAGCTATTGCTTCTTGCTTTGGGTAACAGTGAGTAAGTGTCTCTGGTGGGATTTGAACCTGAACTTGCTGATTCCCAAGTATGCGATCTTTTCACTAGAGCTAATACCATCTCCTGTTACATTTTTAAGGATGCTTACTGAAGCTTAAAGCAGATAGCAGTGGAAATTTGAGGGAACCTGGATGAACTCCGTTCTGGGAGTGAAAATAAAAGTCTGACTCAGTTCCAGGAGTAAAATGAGGAATGAATGCTTCAATTTAAAATGAACAGTACACCCCCTAAGGCATAAAACTGACTAAAGTGTAAAAATGGAATATAATGTACAATGAAGAAACACATCCCCATACCCCTTTACAGTACCAAATATTTGATACTAGATCAAGGGTGATAAGGTGGGCAGACTAGAGAGACCATATGGTCTCCTTCTGCCATCACTTTCTATGTTTCTATGTAAGTTCCCTCAGTGAATTCTCTCCATTTCCAGCACTGAAAGCAAACTTCTTGTTAGTAGTCTGCTGGGGATGGCCAAAACTGGAAAAGGTGAACTTTGCTGTTTTGACCACTCTGGGCAAAAAATTAGTGGGGTGCCAACCACGGCACATCTGTAATGCACTGCTATAGATTATGTGGGAGTCTATATCATTGCAAACTTGCTGCCAGATCCCAATCCTCATTTCAGTTGGTTCTTGGTGGGTAGCTGAATCCATACCCATAAATGTTTACCCTGTTGTCCAGTAAATGTAAGATTTTTATACCACATTAATACAACAAATACATCACAACTAAACAACACATTATTCTATGAAAATACAAAATCACACATGCCCCCACAATGCAAAGCATCATGGGTTGCATATGCAAATCACCACAGAATGTTATGCTGGTCCAACTTTAAGCAGAATTGCATGGTGCCGAAAGGCCTCTCACACAGTTTGCAAAGGGCGCTAACAGAAGACATAGACACGTGTTTCGTCCTACCAGGACTCATCAGTATGCCTCGTCTGTTTGACACCCCAGTGGAATGGACCAGCTACCCTTAAGGCAGTGTGCCTTGGATATATTGTGGTGAACCCATTTAAATAAAAAACTATTTAAAAGACAAAGAACCTCTGTGCGCAAACACTGAGGCAAGGGTTACCCTGAAGGGCATTTGGCTGGGAAGCCAAGTTTCAAGAAAATACAAAATCACACATGCCCCCACAATGCAATTCTATCTTATTCTATATCTTTTATCATCTGTATTGGCTTTGACCAAAGTTTGTTATACTGTAATATGTATACCAGTACATGTTTAAACATCTGGGATATATATATTTTTTCCCCTTCTGTTTATCCCCTCCCTACTGCCTGCTGGCCCCGACCCTTCGGGGCATCCAAGGAGTCATCCTTCCTACCACGCACTCACCAGGGCTCACCCTCGTCTCCTCCATGGAGCTTTTGTTTCCCCCCCCAGTGGGGATGAGGTGGGGGACTTTCACACCGTAATCCTTCATCTCGTCTGGTCGGGGTGGTGGTCCTGGTGAGCGGGGTACATCAGAGGCATGCTCCAGGAAACCTGTCTTCCCGGAGCCAGCAGGTGTTTTTCCGTTTTCGTCCCTCCCCTACAGAGTGTAACCCCTAATGTCATGGCGCTTACGCACCGACATCCACACTGTGAGGCGGCTGCCCATTCCCCTGTAATTGGGGCTTGCAGTACTCCAAGCTTCCGCTCGGAGTCAGACAAGTGCGCGGTTGTGGCCGCAACCTCCCTGGAGAAGGTGAGCTGTCATCGACGCCAAGCCTATCTCTCCCCAGCCACTTTCCAGCGACCCGTGTCCGCTCCGACCTGGTCGCTGCGTGGAGCGAGGTGTGGCGTCCAGCGCCTCAACCCTCAGTGCCACTGGGCCGGCAGCCTCTGAGATATTGTGCAATTTAAAGAACTTATGACATGCCAGAAGCCTTTTACTTGGCTGGTAGCAGCTGATTTATTAAATCAGCACCTAACTAACCTTCTAAGAGCAAGAATTGGCTGGATGTCACTCCCTTAACAAACTGCTACTTTCACTTTGCTCTAGTACTGAGAGTGTTATCTGAGGTGAACATAACATAGAGTATATATATGTGACGTTACTTTTTGCAGCCCTGTGCTCTGTAGTGTTGATCTGGCGGTTCATTATCTACTGCATATCATAAGCAATACTGTTTATACACTGAATCAGATCTGTTTTTGGGAAAATTATAATTTGCAATCAGCACTTCAATGACTGTCATTAAAAATATGCACTCTGATAAGAAATGATGAGGTTTGCTCCTTTAACTTTCAAAAAACAATTTTGCCTGCTGTGCCACTCCTACTGTACCTTGGGGCTTTGGCCCACACCTGTGATACGTATACTTTTGTTAGTCTTTTTGTATATCAGTCTGCTCATCTCCTCCTACTACTGCTGCCTGTCTGTTAAACAAAGAAACGTAGAATTTGTTAACAGAAAAGTACCGCTAGGCCCACCCTTTCTGCCCAGATGCTTCTTGCCTAATCTGTCTTCGTAGACCTTAACTGGTTCCTGGCAATCCTCCCTTCTTCCTGCCTATTTACTAATGTACCCCTACGTTTATTCCACGCATGACTGAAGCCCCCCACTGTTTTCACCTCCACTATCTCCAGTTGTAGACTCTTCCAGGCATCAACCATCATTTCAGTGAAGTAGTATAGATACAGGGTCTGTTTTGGACCTAATTTTCATCTCTGGAAATGTGTGTATTGAGAATGCAAAAACTTAATTTCCCAATTGGGGGGGGGTCTCATTATTCATCTACTTTAAAATGAGACTGAGCACAGCCTTTGAAAACCTTTAGCCTCCCATTTATAGGCATTCTTGTAAACATTTCAACAAAATTAAGTTCAGAGACATGTTGAGGAATATAAACTAGTTAAAAATTTACATACTCGGGGATTTAGAGCTTGTCAATAAATTTTTCTCATACTTATTTTTGCATGCCCCATGGGTCAAACAAAAAAATAATAAAAAAAATATATATATATATATAATCTACCTCAGATAAATGATACAGTTCTCAAACTTATAAGACTAAAGAAAATAATATAGAAAAAAGCAAATAAAACCAAAACCTATGAAGACTGGCAAGGTTTTAAAAATGTTATAAATAAATGTAATTTGGAATTAAAAACGGTTAAGGGGAATTTTGAAAACATTAAAATCAAACAGAATTTGGATCCCCGAAAGTATTGGGGCCTGATATTCAAAAGATTGCCTGGGCACAAATCCAAGTTTGCCCATGCAGATTGGGTTTTGCGCAGATGTGCAATATTAAAAAAGCCCAGTCCACCCCCCCCAGCCCGCTGTTAACTATTAGAATTTCCCTGGTGTACAGTGGTCCCTCCCTCCACCCGCGCCCATGCCCGGTGTTACAATAATATTCTGTGGTGTCCAGTGGTCCCCCACATCCTGAGCCCCTGTATGCAAAAAGAACACCATTCCCTGGTGTCCACTGTCCCCCCATCCCGATCCTCTGTGTAATTACGTGAAACCATTTCATGGTATCTAGCAAACCCCCACACCCCAGCAGGTAGTGTCCTACCACCTCACCCCCCCGACCTTGAGCCAGCAACTGGCACAGCCCTCCACTCCCCATTATGGAATACTACTGTAACATCGGGCAGGGGTGTGGGTAGGGGGAAGGACCACTGGACACCAGGGAAAGATATACGTTTAGCATCAGGCTGACGATCAGCAGGGGGAGACCACTAGCACCAGAGAAACTGTTCTAATGAACATCAGGCCAGTGATCAGTGGTGTGGGACCACTAGCACCAGGGAAACTGTACTAATGAACATCGAGCTGGTGACTGGCGGGGGGAGGGGCATTATCACTGGGGAAACTTTCATTATGAACATTGGGACAGCAGTTGGTGGGGGGAGGACCACTAGCACCAGGGAAACTGTACTAATGAACATCAGGCTGATGATCAGTGGGGGGACCACTAGCAGCAGGAATAGCTCTCTGGGACTGGTCAAATGGGTGGTGGCGCATGCTAAATTGCTGGGCTACCCATGCAAATGATCCCATAATGGGTATGCAAATGGCCCTTTAGCACCTTACATACCCAATGAGCTCATTTGCTTTGGCCCATTTGAATATTGGAAATTCTATGTGGGTGCAAGTCATTATGATGCCCTACTTTGGGAGCCATGTCTGCCCAGCGCTAAGTGGCTTAGTGCTGGGCCGCAATGGATATATATTCAGTTGAATAGTGCCGGTGCATTATTCCATTGAATATAGCATTTCTGAACACCTGGGCAACTGCAAGGCAGAGCACAAATATCTGTGCTCCACTTTGCCCAGTTTTGAATATTGGGCCCCTGGAATTTTATAAAAGACTTGACTGCCCCATCGTCAGACTGTGCTGCACTATCCTTAAAGGACAGCTCAACCCTTTTGGAGGACCCTGGGGAAGTCATTTGTTTGTTTAATAAATATTTTGTTAATCTACCGGATGTGAACATTCTTACAAGCCAAGTGAGTGGTCTGGTCAGTGAGGAAAATAGTTCATACAGTGCACCTACTTTTGTCTCAAAGCATCTAACTTGTTATGATGTTTTCAAATCCCTGAAATCTCTTAAGTACACAGGATTATACTATTTGAATGCAACATTTTAAAAAATTGGTGTCCACAAAATTTCCCCATGGTGCTATATCTCTTTAATCAGAATATTTCCAATAATTATTTTCCATCAATATGGAAAATCAGTAAAGTAATCCCCGTACCAAAGGGTGGTGACTATATGTCCCACCAATTATAGACCCATATCCCTGCAACCTGGGGAAAGAATTAAAGCTTGCATATCTGGATTAATCAGAAAGCAGGACTCAGATTCAATGAAGCAAGCAAAGCCAGCACATCTGGACTATTTGAGGAGTTTCTACTTTGTACTTAGAAGGGACAGACATGTTGTCAGTGCCCATGAGGGAATGATAGGCTCAACAGAGAGATCTCTTATGGAGCAGTGGGGGTGGACTTGATGGGCACAGAATCCCTTCTTATCCTAAATGGCTATTTTATTAATTTGTAATTTTTGACGAGGAAAAGCACACTAGTCTGTGGCAGTTTGGTTCCAGGTGCATCCTGGGAGATGGGTTACATGAACCTGTTCTTTACTGATGGAGAATGTTGGCCATGACACCAGGGAAAATCCCATACTCTCCAGTGGGGGAAGTGCTGCCTGTCTGCCAAGATGGCCACTTTGAGCTGGACCCCGGAGTGCACGGATGTGCGGGAGGCTGGGGAGCAGGTCCCCTTCCCTACCTCCAAAACCCTAGAGAAAGAAGATTCTCTGGATATTTCTTATTCTTCTAATATTGTGGAGAATTCTGTGAAGGTCACAACAACAGATTCAATTGTAGTGGATGATATTTACATGGAAGTGGAAGCAGACATGTCTCAGTCGGATAAAGAACTGCCAGATTTTCGTTCAGCTCAGGTTACTGAAAAAAAGTTGCATGTTGAAATTGCTCTAAATCAAGAACAACAGCAATCGCACCTTGAAATTGTCGAAATGAAGGACCATGACTCTACTACTGGTGAGCAAATCCCTTTATATTCTTCTGATGTTTGTACCGATATGAAACAGCAGTAAGTGGCTACTGCAGCTTGTAAATCGGTGTTTGTTGATGTGGCAGCTCAATCCGCTGGTGCGGCGGGGAGTTCAAGTAAAGATTCTAACTTGTTGCATTCAGATCAGGGATTTCCTCATAAAAAAACTCTGGGTGTCCAGAATTGGCGATCAAAGCCAGAAGTAGTATGGTGCCCTGCGGATGCACTTCAAAATGTGGGTTGGGTTTCAGAAAGTGATGGTTCCTGGAAACCAAATCCTTTAGATCCCGCAGTCGCTCAATATAATGATACGGAGATTACGAGCACTGGTAAATTACTTACATCTCCAAAATCAGCTGTAACGCACTCTGTTGATCAAGGAATGCCTAGTCACCATAAAGTTTAAAGTAAAGCACAACAAGAAACCAATAATATTAAGGTACTATTACAAAATGAAGGTGACGGCCTAGTACACAAACACCTTGAACCATCTAGCAGAGGTTCAAAACTGAATGAAGGGGGAGTAAACAAAAGATTCACTGACCCTACTGCTCCAAGTTTTGAGCAGATAAGACAGGAAGAGACATTATCAATAGGATTTGGGGAACAAAAACGGCAAGACCCTAATAAAAGAAATGTTTTTAAACCTACGCTTAGAATGGCTGATTTGTTTAAAAATAAGGGTGAATGAGCACCAAGAAGAAATGCTCTTAGATTACTCTATAAAGGAGGACTAGAAACCCCTCCAGACAGGGTTTACATAGGAAGAACTTTATTGAAGGACTCAATGAAATTCTATGCATCTGAGATCTTTGCTTTAATTCATACTGATGAATACAACTATGACATAAGTTTCAAAACTGAGGAGGCCTTAGATAGATTTTGGGTGAAATACGACTGCAAGAATTCACCTTTTTGGTCTCCATTTTTGGCCATACCTATCACGAAACCAGCAGTACGCACCATAACCATCATCTTTAAGAATGAGGGAGTAAATATTTCTGACCTCTTATACTGGTTAAAAAATATGTGAAGTCCTGGAACAACCTGTTCCTGTGATGGACTCAGAACAAATGTGGACAGAAGGATGGAGGGTAAAATGTAAATTGTTCATGTTAAATACCAGAATTGGACATCTTCCAGGTTGTTTTTTTCTGGGGAAAGATAGGGGCCCCCTGTTTTACCCAGGTCAGCCTAAATCCTGTCATCGCTGTGGTTACATTGAAGCAATGCTTGTGACACTCAGAAATGTACACACTGTTTAGAACTTGGTCATCTTGCCAATGCCTGTATCAATACATTTTGATGCAATTTATGTGAAGAAAAAGGCCACTTGTATGTTAAGTGTCCATGGGCTTCACATAATGGAGAAGATGTTACAACACATGAAGCCTTAATTACTCAAGCACAGAAGAAAGGTTGTGCGGTGGCCTCTGAGAAAAGGTTGCAAGAACTTCATAGACAGAAAGAAAAAGATAAAGACAAGAAAGATGTCAGTGTTATTACTGTACAGGATGACCTGCCAATCCAGTCAACAGTTTCAACAGCTGAACTATCAGATGGCACTTTACTTTAGAAAGGTCAAGAACAGGGTATCCATCTTATGGCCCAAGAAGCTGGCCTACCACAAGATGGTATGGATTCCAATTCTTTGGCACAGGATGCACTTACGGTTTCACAACAAGAAATAGTGCCTTCTACAGCTTCGGAATCTATGCCCTTCCGTCCAGTGGATGTGGAACCTCCCGTTAACATAGTCACCCACAAAAAAAGGCCTTGTACTAAAACAGATAGTACAACAGGTTCAAACAGAAAAGGAAGAAAAACTTCCCAAGGTAAACCTAAATGGACTGTAGCGAATCAATACAAGGCTTTATCGGTTGAGGAATCAGATGAAGCCGACTCTGATTCTTCTTCTTCTAGGTCTTCCATGTCTAAAGACCATTCATCGGAGATAGAGGATATGGGTTCTACAGATACTGTAAAAAGAGATGGTTAACAAGGTCACAAACGTAAAGGAAAAAACATAAAAAGAAGGGTGAAGAACAATAATCCAGAACACAGAGTACCACCTCTTGCGCTATGATGTCATCCCTCAAGGTTTTCACTTTAAATGTTAACAGTATAAAAAATAGCAACTGCAGGGTGACAGTACTGATGACTTTATCTCAATATAAGGTAGACCTTATATGTTTACAAGACACTAGACTTAAAATTCTATATGAGATTGCCCACACCACTAGGTTATGGGACAAAGGAGTTTCCTTTTGGCCTCAGGGACTAGATTTGTGTGATGATCTGGGGGTCTTATTCTTAAATCCGGATCTGAAAGTCTCAAGATTGGTGGAGATAGAATTGGGGAGAACTTTATTGTTGGATATTCAATATAGTCATACCAGATTGAGAGTAATAAATATATATGCCCCTCAGTCAAAAGTTAATCGAATAGAATTATTCAGAAAAGTGCAACCTTATCTGCGTACTGCTAGAATAATTATTTGGGGAGTGGATTTTAATTGCAGTTTATCTATAGCAGATAGGGATTAACCACAAATAAAATCTTTTGCGATAGCAATACCTTAGCTAACATTATTTCTACCTCCAACCTAAAAGATTCCTTTAGGGCTGTTCAGAAAAAAATAGTTTTTTTCCTATATTAAAGGGTCTCATTCTACTAGAATTGTTTTTTTTTTCTTGTTTCACAGTTTCTGGATGTAACTGATGGAAAGATGTGGGATTTTTCTTTTTCTGATCATAGAGCTATAGAAATTAAAATCTGTTGGAGTACCACACCCTCTTGTGGAAATGGCCCTTGGAGACTTAATGCTTTATTGCTGGAAAATGAATATATAAACATGAAATGGGAACAATTATGGTTAGCAAGGAAATCTGTTATATGTATATACGATTCATATGTTGACTGGTGGGAAGACTCAAAACGGAACTTTCGAACATTATTCCAGAAATTAGCAAAAAAACAAAATACACGTCTCTATTTGAATCTTAGAAAGCAACTACATTCTTTGATCTCAAGAACAGAATCCTTAAGAATAGATTATACAAAACAAATTACTCTGCTCAAAAAAGAAATGTACAAAATACAGTACAATACAGCTAAATCCCTACAAAATTAATTAAGATTTGGAACAGACGATAGAAAACAAACCTTTGACCCTTATAAGGACAGTAAAAAATAATTGGTAATAAGAGAATTACACAGCTGAAAGATAATACAGGAAATCTGCATAATACAAAAAAGTATTATGGATACTGTACATCAATATGTTAGTGATACTTTAGGTACACTTCCTGTAGTTAGTACTGTAGAAAACCTTTTTTCAAAAATTCGGCCTCCTTAGTTATCTGATCAACAGAAACAAGGTTTAATACAGCCAATATCTCAAGTGGAGGTACAGTTAGCAATCTCTTCCTTATCAAATGGTACAGTCCCTGGGGTAGACAGTTTGACCTCTGAATTTTATAAACAATACAAACAGCAACTACTCCCAGAATTAACAAAAGTATTTAATTAGTTATTACAGTCTGATCAAATTCCAGAAAATATGTCTATTGCTGAATTGATCATTTTGTATAAAAAAGGTGATAAAGAACTCTTAACAAACTGGAGATCCATTTGTATTTTGAATATAGATTTTAAAATATTGGGGAAAATTTTGCCAAAAGGCTATGCGTCGTTGCTGGCACTTTAATAAGTCAAGCACAAACATGTTCTATTGAGAAACGGAGGATATATGATAACTTAATCACTTTACGAGAACGGTTTCAAAGAACTCAAACTGATGTAATGGAAGTTTTTTTGCTGAGTTTAGATCAACAGAAGGCCTTTGATCTCATTGCCGATAGTTATTTGTTTAAAACTTAAAAGTTTTTTGGGATACCTGACATTTTCTGACATGGATTATACATGTGTAGAATTCAGCTAAAGTAATTCCTAGGGTAAATGGGTGGATGGGCCCATCAGTACAGATTAAAAGAGGGGTACGACAAGGTCGCCCTCTTAGCCCCTTGCTTTATGTATTCTGCATTGACCCTTTATTAAGAACAATACAGAGCAATAGTAAGATAGTAGGTTTCCAGCTAACAATGGATACAGGCCCAATATCCATCATGGCATATGCAGATGACATTGTTTTGGCCCTTCAAAAATCTACTGATGAACAGGAAATTGTACAACAATTAAAAGAATACTCAGAGGCTTCAGGTTCTCATATTAATATGGACAAAAGTATAGGGTTACAGTTGGGTGGTGGAGATTTAGTACAATCTTCTTATGCAGGAATACAATTAACACATGACCCTATCCCTATTTTAGGGGTGTTACTGGGCCCTGTGGGGTCTATCTTGTTTAAACTGGAAAAAAAATGGATACAGCAAATAATTTATCTAAGTCATGGGCTAATCGACAAATCTCCAACTGGAAAAGGATATTATTAATAAAAACCTTGTTGATTCCTATTTTTGTATATATTAGTGCTATTTTTCCTCCGGTGCAGTTTGAAACTAGATTATATAGTATTTTTTTAGGGCATTGTGGGGAAGCCGCTTAAACCCCATAAAAAGAGATGTGACTTACAGACCAATTAAGGAAGATGGAATAGGAATGATTAATCCAATAGTCTTTTATTACAATTTATTTTTATACATTAATGTAATAAGCTGGCAAGGCCAAATAACTAAAATTTGGCAGGAAAGTCTCTTAGAATGGGTAAAAATTGGCCTAGATGCAAGGGCACGGGGAAAAGCAGGTTATTAACCAGAGTAAACATTGTACAACCATTTGTTAAACCTATCTTCCTGAAATTAATAAAATGGAAAGCTTCTTATACCCAATTTTTAGCAGCCCCCAAAAAACAAGTATACCCTACGATTATGAAAGCTGTCTATCAAGAGGTGGTGACTCTACTTATGTGTCTTGCTAGAGGAACAACTACAGCAATTTCTCAACTGACAAATGAAAGAATACCAGATTTTGCTTTGGATCTACTGTGGTTGACCATTCACGGTAGATTAAATGTAAAAAATAATAATAAGCATAAATCTAAAGAAGAAAGATTTTGCCCAAGAAATACATGTCTGAATATATTACAGACTCGAGTACATCTTTTTTAGACTGTACCTATTGGACCTGGGTAGCCTAGTGGACATCCTCTTTCTAGACTTCAGCAAGGCATTTAACTCTGTTCCTCATGTGGGCCTGTTGGATAAGCTGGGAGAAATGGGGGTGGGGAACCAGATAATCAGATGGATAGGCAATTGGCTCCAGGACCGGACCCAGAGGGTCGTAGTTGGCGGGATACTCTCATCCCCAAGGTACGTCATTTGCGGGGTCCCAAAGGGATCAGTCCTTGGGCCCTTCCTGTTCAATGCCCACGTCTCTGACATAGAGGACAAGTATCAGGAGTGAGATGAGTCTCTTTGGGATGACTCAAAACTGGGGTGGTGGTGGATGGGGAGGAGGAGAGGTGGCTCACAGGGGGACCTGGAGGCTCTGGAAAGATGGTCTAGAAAGTGGAGCTGAGGTTCAATGCAGGAAATGCAAGGTACTGCACCTGGGGGCCAGAAACCTGGGCCAAGTGTACACCCTGGGGGATGCTACAAGTCCTGATGGCTGAGAGGGACCTGGGGTGGTGGTGGATGTCAAGATGAACAACTCGGAGACTTGTAGGAGGGCAGCAGCCAAGGCCAACAGGATGCTGGGATGCATTGCTAGGGGATCACCCCAGAAGGAGGGACGGATACCCTCTGTATCACTGCTTGGTGAGGCCGCACCTCAGTACTGCGGCAGTTTTGGAGGCACACTTAAAGAGGACATTAAACTCTGGAGAGGGTCCAGAGGAGGGCAACCAAAATGATTTGGGGCTTGGGGAGTAGCCTATGAGGAGAGGCTTGAAGAGCTAAATATTTATACACTGGAAGAGAAAAGGGACCGGGGGACATGATAGAGGTCTTCAGGTACATGAAGGGGGTAAATAGGGGAGGAACAGTCAGGGTGCTTCGAAGGAAGGAGGAGGGGGCCACTAGAGGGAATGGGTGGAAGCTGGAGGAGGGAAGATTCAGGGGAGAAAGGAGGAGGTGCTACTTCACTGAGAGGGTGGTGGAACCATGGAATGCACTGCCTAGGGGGCTGGTGGAGGCAGAAATGGTGGAGGGGTTCAAGAAGGGGTGGGACAGGTACAGGGGATGGGTTCTGGAAGCAAAATCCAATGCAGCGAGAATATCCGGAACTGGGAAGGGAGAAGCCAGAGAAGGCGAGGGAGGCAGCAAGGTCAGCTCCCAGGGTGGCGGCTGACCAAACGAGCAGACGCGAAAGACCATTAGGCGTATTCTGCTGGCATTTTAGTATATTAGTATGTACGACAGTTTTGGGATTATTTCATTCAGATTTGGAAAATTCCATGGTTATCTTCATTGACCTACACAGAGTTGATCTTTTCAATATTTTCTTCATGTTGGGACCTTTGCTGCGCAAAAACTCTACAAGTGATCTTTGCCATTATTAAGCATTATATCTGGCAATCCAGATGTAAATGGGTACTACAACAATGTTATGTTGTTGAAGCATTTATAAATAATGTACAGGTCTCATTGCAGCATGTTTATGACCTAGATGTGAAAAAGTATTCAAAGAAACAGATAAGTTATGATTCACCTACACTTCTTTATTATAAGAAAATGAATGAAGAGAAAGAAACTACTGGGTTCCAATGAGCTAGAAATAAATAAGAAAACAAACAAAAAAGAGAGAATGGACAGATACAATAGAAATTCATGGTAATGGACAAGTCTGAACATGTTTTTTTTTCAAGGAATGACAATTTAAGCCCGGATATGGACAGTAACTGAATTATAAAGTTTCCCATTCTCCCCCCCCAAAATTCCCCTACTCTTTCTGCCACAGGAGCCCTTGCCCCTCTTTGCAAGATGGCCAACGTCTGTAACGATGGTGTGGACAGAGCTGCAATCTTGGAATCTGAGGTACTGACCTCTGCCTCGGGCATAACAGAGCAGGAAGTCCTGTCTACGAAGGATTATGGTTTTGCTACTGCATGCCCTACAGTTACTGTGATGTCTGCTCAGGATTGTGTTTCTCTGTTGCCGGAGGCAGTGGCTGACAAGGAATGGCCCTTACGTGAAGCTATGGAGGTGAAAAGAAAGTCTTTGCTTGACTAGTTTGGGATGGAAGAGCTCTGCTTTTCCCATGAATTTAATTGTTTGCATGCAGTGCTTCCATCGTTGGAGGAACCAACCTGATCAGTCGCAGGTCCTTCTTCCTCTGATACCAGCGCAGTGGTTGCTGCAATGTCTGCAGTGGCAGACAAAAAGACTTTGGGAATACACTTGCCTCTGCCTGACTCAGCTATGTACAATATTCACCAGACTGACAATTCTTGGTCACCCGAACATACCCTCTGGGACATGAACTGGACACACACACATAGCATTGACAGTGATTGACAGCCCAGGATGAGCTATACTTCAGTGAGTGCGTACTGTATACAGTACGCGCTCATTGAGAGTTCAGTCAGTGGCCAGCTATGGTGGTGAGAGGAAGACTGTGCTGGTCACCAACTTGGGGTCCAGTCTGGGGGGGGAGCAGCATGGCAGGCCGATCACTACAAGGGTGGGGGTCTACTAGACCACCAGGGAAATGGGAAACTTCATCCTACAAGGGATCGGGATGTTGGAGGAGGAACCACTGGACACCAATTCAAAGTTTGTATTTATCTATTTGATGGGTGATCAGGTGGGGGGGGGACCATTGGACACCAATGCAAATGTTTTATATATATGGATTGGGTGATCTGGTGGGGGGAGGGACCGCTAGCCACAGGGAATCTATTTGTATTATGATAGTCAGGGAAAACTTTCACTTATTTGTATGTGCAATTCTTGGGACAACGATTGGCAAAGGAGGGACCACTAGACCACTAGAGAGACTGTATCCAATTATAGTGACCAGCGATCTGTGATTAGGGAGGATGAGGGGCCACTAGACCAACACAGATTTTTTTTTTATTATTAGAGGAATGGTGATCAGAGCACACGGGGTGGAGGGGGACAAAATTCCACCTGGGCAGTCATTACTTTCTCTTTTGAACTTTTGGCATGGTGGTCGGCAGTCAGGGAAACATAGAAACATAGACTTTGACGGCAGATAAGGACCGCTTGACCCACCTAGTCTTCCAATTTCCCTACCTAGAGGATAAGCTGCAGATCCTTTTTAACCAACAGCCTATTTCTTCTTACCCCCCACAAAAGGGAGGGGGGAAGGGAACCACTGGACTACAAGGCACTGATTTTTTTCATCATTGGGAATGTAGTCGGAGACTGGGGAGGGAGGAAGCACCATTAGACTACCAGGGATGACTATATTACACACAACTGGCTGGCGATTGTGTAGGGGAGGAACCACTACATCATCAGGGATTACATTTATTTTATCTTAGGCTGGTGATCGGCAACGGGGGGAGGGCCATGCTACATGCACCACAGCCCATGTAAATGAGCCCATAATGAGTATACAAATTGCCACCTAATGCCTTGCATGCCCAATGGGCTCATTTGCATGCCTTGTTTCATGAATGGCAAACAGAGCACCTGTGCTATTCATTGTGGGGCCATTCTCCTCACTGGCTGTTCAGGTAGCGCTTCTGGGCTTAGCGATTGTTTTCCTGAATTAGCGCTACCCCCTTCATGTCCTTGTTCATAGTTGGATAGCACGATGTGCTGTCAGACTCTGAATAGCAACATTTTGAATCTGTGCAACCGCGTGGTGCAGTGGCAGTGCAAACTTCTGTGCTACACTTTGCAATTATTTGTAAATCTAGCCCCAGGTGTGAAGTCATGGGCTGCTCTGTTCCCATTATAGATTCCGAACAACTTTGTACAGGAAGCTGGAAGCTCCAAGTTCAATTGTTGCAATCTGATTTTGGTGTTGTGCATCTCCCCTGCTCTTTCAGTCTTGGTAGGGACCAGGGAACATTTTTCTATCAAGGGCAACAGAAAACTTGTTTCAATTTCAGCAATACCTGCAATAGTGTGAGGTGTAGCCACTGTCTAACCTTCAGCCACCTGTCAAAAGATTGTAAAAATTACTTTTGCTGCAATCTTTGTGGCCGCCAAGGTCATTTCTATGCCTTGTGTCCTTGGGCATCTCATAACAAAGGGAATGTACTCCTTCAGGAGGACTTGGTGTTCTATGCTCAGCAGGCAGCTCCAGTTCTGGGCCAGGAACCCATGCCTACTTCCCCTGTTCCTCCCCCTTTCCAGAGCCATGAGGATGGCTCTACCCCTGCTTCTTCTTTTCCTCTGTCCGCTGTTCTTGACACTGAGCCTTCTATTTCTCCTGTTGCTGGTTCTCTGGATGGACCCATTACTGCACTACAGATGGGGGAGTGAGGCGGTAGTAGTTATTAGTAGAGTATATTACATGCAGGAAATCAAGAGGCAATTGGGGGAGGAGATGTTCTGTACAAAGTTGAACTATAACCATACCTTGAAATTAAAACAGGAAATAGATAAAAAACTTAATGTGGACTTTGTGAAGGGCTATTTAACAGATATGGAATATAGTGCTCTTACAGTAGCACATCCAGTGGTACTATTTATATACATTTTACTTAAAATTCATATAAATATTGAAAATCCACCTGGTAGGCTGATTATTTCTGGTCTGGGTTGGCTAACAGAGCCTTTGTCCATGTTCGTGGACAACTATCTACAGCCCTTTGTTAAATCAGCGCGATCCTACATCAGGGACGCTATGGAAGTTATTAACCTCGTGGAGAATTTGGACTTTCAAGAAGGGTGGTTATTTGCAATCTTAGATATAGACTCCCTTTACACTGTTATCCCCACTTCAGAAGGTCTGGCATCACTTGAATATTTTCTTAAACAGAGGAGAAGAGTAGGGTCATGTTGCCCATATGATATTTGGTTGAACTAGCACACCTTGTCTTGACAAAAAATATGTTCCTTTTTGAAAATGAATATTTTCTTCAGGTAAAGGGTATGGCAATGGGGCAACGATGGCCCCCAGTTATGCCTGCTTATATGTTACACACTGGAAGGAAATATCGTATAACATTGCCACAAATCCATACTTTGAGTTTCTGGATTTGTGGTGGTGCTCTATAGATGATGTGGTTATAATATGGAAGAGTACAAATGAACAGTTTAATCAGTTTGTCCAATGGTTAGAGAGTACTAGTACATGTTTAAAATTTAAGCAGACTATACGCCCTAGTGAAAGAGTGTTCCTAGACCTAAAAATCTATAGGCATATGGCAGGTGAAGTATGCACTGCATTGCATCAAAAAGAAACATATCATAATAGTTTATTGATGTTTAATAGTTGCCATTCACACCACACTACGTTTACTATACCTAAAGGCTAGCTAATAAGGACTGAAAGCAATTATACTGAAGATCAGGAATTTATTCAGAAACAGGCAAATCAGTTGGTGAGATTCAAACAAAGAGGCTATAGTAACAGATCCTCTTTAAATGCTGCTGCTGTTGTTGCAGATATGGATAGATTGCAACTATTGGAACCAAAGGAGAAAGTGGACATAAAAAATATGTCCCTTTGTTACTACCTTTTCAACTCGTTCCAATGAAATTGGAAGTATTATCCAGGAGAACTGGGATATTTTAAAATTGGAACCCAAGTTGAAACAAATAATTAATAGCGGCCCCAATATTGATTTTAGGAGGGCAAAACATGTATGAGATTTAGTTGCTTCTAGTATGTTGCCCGACGGTTCAGAGAAAAAACGTACTTGGTTACCCCCCCCACCAAAAGGTAACTTTAGATGTGGTTCCTGCATATACTGCAGGCATGTTAGACCTTGCAGATGTTTTGTGAGCCTGGTTTCAGGACAGTACATACAAATAGATCAGCTCATTGTATATAAAAGTACAGGGGTAGTTTATTTGCTTTTCTGCAGTTGTAGTCATTATTATGTTGGCAGAACCACTAGAATGTATAAGATCTGAATTGGTGAACACATTCATGCCATTCAAAACTGTGATGAGAGTTATGCGATTGTGAAACATATAAATCAGTATATGCAGAATAAACATGATATTGATTTAATTGACGTAGAACAAGTTATATTAGGTGTATGAGGGGGAGATTTAAAAAAGAAAATTGAACAGAGGGAAAGTTACTGGATCTACCAATTGCAGGCAAGAAGTGACAGGGGTTTGAATGATGCATTTGTCCTTTCAACATTTTGAGTACATTATAAATTATTTATTTATTCAAACTGTCAGACAGGAGCTCATTATATTATGGGTCTTTTTAAGATAAAAAGTCTTGAATAAATACTGTGGCTAAGAATATATTTTGCCCTAAAAATTAGCCTCTCATTGTAATTGGGGAAAAGGGTGGAAGGTGGTTACCCTTAATGCTAGGAGCCTTGGGAGGAAAACTGCAGAGTTACAGGTTCTCATGGCAGAGGGAGAAGTGGACATTGCAGCCATCACAGAAACATGGGCCACCCAATACAATGACTGGGACCTGTCTGTACCAGGGTACAGGTTATTTCGTAGGGACAGGGTGATTGGGAAAGGAGGGGGTGGTACCATATGTGAAGGAAGGACTGAAGTGTGTAAGGGAGGAAGGAGGAGGGTAGTACGGAGTCACTTTGGATGAAATCCAGGATTCCAAGAATAGGATTCTTAGAATGGGAGGTGCACAGGCCACCATCCTCAGACGGAGGAGTTAGACAGGGAACTAGAGGGACAAATCAGGAGGACCCAGAAGGGTAGTGTGGTGATTGTGGAGGACTCTCAACATGCCAGGAGTGGACTGAAGCACCCCAACAACCAGGAACAGAAGGGAGCAGGTACTGCTGGATGTCTTCCAGGACAGCTTCCTGCTGCAAATGATCAGTGAACCAACCAGGTTAGGAATACCCTTGACCTTGTGCTGGCAAATGGGGACTTTGTGAGAGAACTTACAGCAGAGGAACCGCTGTCAGGGAGTGACCACCGCTTAGTATGGCTCACATTGGATATGGGCAAGGAAGGAGTGGAATCTGGCACAATAGTGCTGAACTTCAGGACGGCTGACTTTGGGAGGATGGGGGAAGTGGTAAAAGGGTACCTGGCCAGAATTCAATCTAGTATGGACACTAACCAGAGGTGGGAGCTCATAAAGCTGGGGATAGTGGAGGCAACCAAAACCTGCTGCAAAGCCCAGAGCAAGAAGGCTAGGGCTAAGAAACTGATCTGGTTGAGCAAGGAGGTCATGGAAAAGGTAAGGAGGAAAAGAGCTGCCTTTAGGAAGTACAAGAAAACAGGGAGGGGGAGGACGGGGAGGAGTACTTGACAGAATTGAAGGAGGTGACAAGGGCAGTAAGGGGAGCCAAAGCATCTACGGAACTCAGGCTGGCACAAGGCATTAAGAAGGGGGAGAAGGACTTTTAAGTACATATCAGGAGAAAAGGACTAAGGACCATAGTAAGGATTAGGAAGGAGGGGTTGTGGGAAGCTAAGAAGCTAAGGCTGGAAGACTAAATGAGTACTTCTGCTCAGTATTTACTAAAGAGAAGAGGGGGTGACACCCAAGGTGGGAGAAATGGCAGAAGCAGGGGGAAGTGGTGACAGATGGGGAAATCATGGAGAGCAGAGTTCGAGAGGGTTTGAAGGCACTGAGGGTGACAAGGCGCCAGGCCCAAATGGCATCCACCCCAGGATACTGAAGGAGCTGGCAGAGGTCCTCTAGGACCTTGCAGACTCCATTTAATGCTCACTACATCTGGGGTAAATAATTGGACTGGAGGACAGCCCATGTGGTGCCCCTCCACAAGAGTGGCCCCAAGGATGAACTGGAAACTACAGACCAGTGAGCCCTCACATCCATCATGGGTAAGCTAATGGAGACTATCCAGAAGGAGAGGCTGGTGGCCTCCTAGAGGCCAAAGGACTACAGGACAGCAGACAGCTTGCTTCATATGTGGCAGATCCTGCCAAATCAACCTGGTCAAGTTCTATGAATGGGTAACTAGGCAACTGGACAGGGGCCATGCAGTGGATGTCCTGTATCTGGACTTCAGTAAGGCATTTGACCCAGTGCCACATGGAAGGCTGGGGAAGTTAGTAGGCACAGGGCGGGTGCAGCTGGTGAGATGGGTAGAAACTGGCTGCAGGGAAGGCAACAGAGGGTGGTGGTGGGTGGGAGCTCACACCCAAGGGCAGTGACGAGTGGTGTTCCACAGGGCCTTGGTGTTGTGACCAGTGTTGTTTGGGATATTCATTGCAGACATATCATGGGACATCAAGAGCAGGATCAGTCTGTTTGCTGATGATACCGAGGTAGGCGCGGTGGTGATGACCTAAGGGGATGGCAGGGTTGCAGATGATCTGGCAAAGCTTGAAACCTGGTCAGACACCTGGCAACTGGACTTTAATGCCAAAAAGTGCAAGGTGCTGCATTTTGGGATGAAGAACCCAAGGAGGAGTTATCAGCTATGGGGAGTGCAGCTAGCCTAGGCAGAGGAGGAGAAAGATCTGGGTGTGCTCATTACAAGGTCAATGAACAACTCGGCATAATGTAGGAGATGGCAGCTGCAAAGGCCAACAAAATGCTGGGTTGTATTGCAAGGGGTATATCCTCGAGGAGGGAGGAGGTGATTCTGCCACTGTATAGGTCATTAGTTAGACCACAACTGGAGTACCGCATGCAGTACTGGCATCCGTATCTGAAGAGGGACATTAAGTTACTGGAGGGGGTGCAGCGCAAAGCGACAAAGATGATCAAGGGGCTGAGGGACTTATCATACGAGAGGAGGTTGAAGGAGTTGAACACGTACTCACTCGCGGAGAGGAGAGGAGAGACAGGGGTAACGTGATTGAAACCTTTAAATACATGAAAGGAATAAACAAGACAGGTACAGAGGGGCTGTTCAAAGTAAGGGAGGGGAGGGCCACCAGGGGCCATGATATGAGACTGGAGCAAGGTAGGTTCAGGAGGGAGATGAGGAGACACTTTTTTACAGAGAGATTGGTGGCTGGGTGGAATGCGTTACCTGCTGAAGTGGTATACAGTAGAACAGTGGACTGCTTCAAACAAGGATGGGACAGGACAAGGGGGAGGGTTAATGAAGGGGAAGGGTGGAAGGGAGGGGCAGCTGTGGAATAAGGGGTGCTAGCTGCACATTCAAGCAGACTTGATAGACCTCTAGGCCTTTATCTGCTGGCAAATTTCGTATGTTCGTATGTTCGTAATTGTTATTCTGCCCTTGCTTGTATTTATTCTGAATGAATTGCTGCCTGTTTCAATGTGGACTATTTCATTATTTCATGATTCTATATGTTAGTTGCCTATTTACTCATTAGGGTTTCACTGATGTAGTATTGACTAATGTCTGCTTGATAATTGAAGTAAGTGTTGTGCCTGGTTTAGCCTGTAGTTAGCTAGTATCATATTATCAATTTCATTTAAGGAAAACATGCATATTTTAATTGTTTAATAAGTTAAGTATTATATAAATTGATCTTGTAAGCACATGCACTTAGCTTTAATGAAGCAAGGGTTTCCCTTGCGAAACGTTAGCACATTTTGGTGTGTTGTGGTCTGTTAGCCGCTGCTGTCCCATGCTATGGTATGCTGCACTTTTTTATTTAAATAAATGATGGAATAAAAAAAAACAGCAACCATCTTTGTGGTTTGTGGTTCACAGTGGGTGCTCATATTTTGTTTTTTCATTTGTGACCCATTACTGCATCCAGTGACCCCACCCACCTCTGGGGAACACTCCGTGATGAGTCCTGCTGCTCCTAGTGTCCTGGCAGAGCATCCTGAGCAGTCTGCATCCCCCTCTGACAAGCCCCCTCCCCCCACCCCATCTCCTTATCAAGTGGTTTCAACAAAATAAAAAAACGCCACTCTAATGTGGCGGGCGCTACCCAGTTGAAAGGTAGACAAGGAGTTGCAGATCTAGTGCACAAAAATAGGTTTGGCATTTTGGCTTCTACTACTAAATGGGGTGACTTTGATGTTGGGGACAGAGATTCTGAGGCTTCTTCAGCCCCGTTCTCACAACAGGACTTCACCTCGGATATGGATACCCCTCAACCCAAACCAGTTTGTCTTCCGCAGTCCAGGGTTAAGACCAGGTCACAGAATGTGGTCAAATGAATATTCTGTATTTTCTCCTGCCTCCTTTGTTATTTCTTATGGGGTCTCTTAAGGCTGTACCTATCAATTTGAATAGCGTAAAGGGTTACGTGACAAGACTATCTACATTTTCTGCTTTACACACCTTGGCTGCACATGTCTTTCAAGCAACATGAAGTCTTGATATATTATGACATATGTAGTTTGTCCCAGCCTTAGAACTGCTCCGGAGGTGAAAGAGTTAACTTCCATGCCAGGCATGGAATTTTGAGCGTGAGCTTGGTTGAAAAAAACTCTGTCTGTTGATCTTCAAACTGAAACTGTCAGATTCTTTACTCCGCCTCACTGAACAGTCGCTCCGGAGATTCCTCCTACTGCTCGGTTCATTTCTCGGTTAAAAAAGTGTTATTCTCGGTTTGTTTAAACCGCAATTATATATATTTATTTTAACCGCAAAGCGGTCGGTTCAAGCTCTGTCTGTGGTATCGTAAGTAATAGATAGGTTTTACTTCTCTGTGTGGAACTTGCAAACGTTGTTATCGGTTCGGTTTGAACCGATCAGGTTGTTGTTAAAACTTATCAAATTACATTTAGAGTGTGGTTCCCGGTTCTTATCGGTTCTAAAAAAAACGGATTTCATTACGTTTTTTTCCACGACCCGTGACACGGTTGGGAACAGATAAGGGTGTCTTGCTTGGCGTTTTGCCAGAAAAGGGCAAGTTTTGGTTAGGCTGGCATTATGTCTGAGAAACCCAAAAGAAAAACCGGCCCACTGGTTTCAACACTGTAGTGTCTGTGGGGAAGCCTTTGCCAAGGCTGACCCACACCACATGTGTTTATTGTCTGGGGTTTGACCACCCCAATGCAGACTGCCAGATTTGCAAGAATTTCCTGCAGCTATCCTGGATAAGAGAGTTGGTAGGCTCAGGAATGAGAGGCTAAACAGTCCGCACCCGATGACAGCCCGAGCCGGGTGCCAACCAACCGGAGGGAGTGCCCTCTGACCAGGGCGGAGATCTCGGCAACGAAGAGCTGACTCGGAGGAGCCAGTTCCAGCAAAGAGGACTAGAAAATCAGCAGGTGTGGAGCCAAAATTTTCTCCAACCGCTGCAGAGATAGCCAAAGCGATCCAAATTGTCCAGTCGCTCGAATTCGGTCTCGAACCGCCACTATCAGGTAAACGGTTTGTTCGGTCGGTTCCACTGGTTCAAGAATATGATATAGAGGAATTTTGTGAACCGTGGAGGGGAGGAGGATTATGAAGAGTGTGAATGTGATTTGAAAGTCTGGATGTGCCCATTGAACTGGACATCTCCCCAGACAGACCTTCAGGAGTGTCTCCCCAGGCTTTCTGAGTCCCCTCTCATTTTCTGTTTTATAAAAAGTTGTTGAAACCCTCCAGCTCCCTTTGGAAGAAGCTGTGGATGAACAGGAGGAGCCTGACTATGTGGAAATGATGGATATCCCAGAGTCCAGGAGATTGTCTATTCCTTTACATAAACCTTTAGGAAACAGACAATAAAAATTTTAAAAGCTCCTAATTCTTTACCTCCTGTGGATAAAAAGATGGACAGGAGGTACACTTTGTCAGGCCCTGATATGGAGTTCCTTTCACAACAATGCAGCCATGATGGGGTAGTGCAGGCTGCAGCCTGTGATAAGGCAAATATTCCCTTGGCTTCACAATTCCCCTGACAAGGACTCAGGAGGATTGATGCCATGGCAAAGAAACAATACATGGCAGCATCCTTGGGACTCAGACAGGCAAATTATATGGCCTATGTTGCAAGATACCAGAAACCAGATGGGATACTGTTATGGCTTTAGCTAAACAGGTCCCTGGCCAGCTTGCCAAGGAGCTGGAACAGGTGGCTGCTGATGGTATTGAGGCATCCAAGGTGCAACCTATGCTGCAGTGGACTCAATGATGTATCTTCAAGAGTCATGGCTACATCTGTGGCTTTTCAGAAATGGCTTGGCTCAGGTGTATTAGCCTGTCACAGGATACCCAGGCTAAGGCCATGGATTTTCCTATTGTGGGTAATTTCTGTTTGGGGAGCAGACAGAGAATTACATGAAGAAAATGGATGAGTATAGGACCACTTATAGGAGTGCACTGGCCAAGGAGAGGCAAGCCACCTCAGAGGCAGCCTTCCAGGGGCAGGGGCAGGCCTTTTCACAGGCCTTTTACCAAGTTTCCAGGCCTCTCTCAGCTTATGCCCAGAGGGGTCTTCAGAGGGAGAGGCAGACTGAGCACCAGGCAGGCCTGCTCCCACCCCTCACCCTAAAGACCTCACAAACAGGCACCTGATGGGATGCCCAGGGCCGATTCTTCATTACCTGGCAGGCTGGCTTACTCGTCCAGGACTGGGAGTCTTAACATCAGACAAGTGGGTCCTGGAAGTAGTAGTTAGACTGGTTCTCAGCTTCAAAAATTTCCAAAGATGAGAACCAGATCTTTTCCACCTGCAAATCCATTAGAGGCTCTTGCTTAGAAACAGAAGTCTCAACCTCCTGGCTCTCAGAGCTGTGAAAGGGTTCCTCCCCACACCAGGGCAAAGGACTGTACTCCAGGTACTCACACCAAAAAGACAGCAGAATGGTGGCCATCCTGGATCTATGATACCTAAACAAGCACCTTTTAAAACCAAAATTCAAATGGTGACTCTGGGAATGATTTTACCCTCCCTAAGGCCAGGGGACTGGCTAGCATCCCTGGACCTCAAGGATGCCTACTTCCATGTTCTCATCAGAAGCCTACCGAAAGTACCTCAGATTTGAACTGCCTCAGGCTATTACCAGTTCAGAGCAATGCCCTCCGCCTTACCTCTGCCCCAAGGGTATTCACAAAATGCCTGGCAGTAGCAGTTGCTCACTTAAGAAGGCAAAAGATTGCCATCTTTCCTTACCTGGATGACTGGCTCATAGTGGGTCAGTCTCCAGACCAAGTCAAATCACACCTTCAGGTTACCCAGCAGCTGCTTACATCTCTAGGTTTTCTTCTCAATCTCCCAAAGTCAGTTCTACAGCCTGTTCAGCTACTCACCTTCATAGGCGCAGAACTGGACACAAAACAGGCCAGAGCTTTCCTTCCTCTAGAAAGAGTAAAGACACTGGTGACTCTGGCCTCCTCCTTCACTCTGCAGGTCTCTCGACCAGCAAGGCACTTTCTACAGCTCCTTGGACACATGGCTGCCTCCACAGCTGTAGTGCAAGGAGCAAGATTTCAGATGAGAGACATTCAGTTCCATTTAAGAGCCTTCTGGTCTCAAAGGAGAGATCCCCTAACCAAATTGATCCCAGTAACTCGAACTCTGATCCAGGCCCTGCAGTGGTGGCAGGATCAGAGCAATCTGAGACAGGGGGTTCCTTTCATCCCTCAATCTCACTCCTTGACCCTTACTACAGATGCGTTCCTCTTGGGATGGGGAGCTCACATGGGCGACCTCACCACCCAGGGATTGTGGTCCCCTCAGGAATCTCTGCTCCACATCAATCTGTTGGAACTCAGAGCTGTTTTTCTAGCACTTCAGGTTTTTTCTGCATCTGTTCAGAACAAAGTGGTACAGGTCAGAACAGACAACACCACTACAATGTGGTACATCAACAAGCAAGGGGGCACTCGGTCTTCGGCCTTGTGCACCGAGGCAATGAAGTTGTGGTCTCTGTCTTATTCCCTGAACACCTCCCTCTTAGCAGTTCACCTCCCAGGCAAGGACAATGTCCTGGCAGATGCTCTCAGCAGTTTCCCAGGCCATCACGAATGGTCACTGGATCCCCTAGTACTGGGGTTAGTATTTGCCAGGTGGGGCACCCTCAGATAGATCTTTTGCAGCCCCAGACAATCACCAACTTCCGCTTTTTTGTTGCAGGCCCCAGTGTGGGTGTCTGGTCCTCTGGATGCCTTCCTTCTCGATTGGGAAGGAAGTTCCTCATGCCTTCCCCCCCTCCTCTTGTTCAAGGTGCTAGTCAAAATCAGATCTCAACCTTGCAAGATGATTCTGATTGCTCCAGACTGGGCCAGACAACCCTGGTATCCACTCCTTCTGTCCTTAGCAGTCCATCTTCCCCTGTGTCTCCCAGGAACCACAATTTGTTAACCCAGCCTCAGGGAGAGTTTGGTATCCAAATCAATCCTCAACCTCAAGGCCTGGCTCTTGAGGAGTTAGAGTTTGCTGACCTACACCTTTCTCAAGGTGTACTGAAATCTTGAAAGCTTCTAGGAAGCCTTCCACCAGGGCTACTTATAATTCTAAATGGAAAAGGTTTTCCATATGGTGCTCTGGAAGCATATTTCCAGAATCTGCTGATTTGCCCACAGTCTTGGACTATATGGTCCATCTAAATACTTTGGGGCTGAGGCCAGCTACCTTGAAAGTGCATTTGGCAGCTGTCTCTGCTTTTATTTCAGCAGGAAAGCCCTCTCTCTTTCTGCTCACCCTGTATTCTCCAAGTTTTTCAAGGGATTGCTTCACTAACCAACCTCCATTCAGGGACCCTGCCCTGCCTGGGATCTTAATGTTTGCATTGCTCAGCTGATGCAACCCCCCTTTGAACCTTTGTCTTCAGCAGAGCTTAAGTACTTGACTTGGAAAACTGTGTTTCTAGTAGCCATCACTTCTGCCAGGTGCATAAGTGAATTACAAGCTTTGTCAGTGGAGCCTGATTTTATCTCCTTTCATAGAGATAAGGTAGTCCTCAGGACTAACAGGAAGTTCTTGCCTAAGGTGGTTTCAGATTTCCACCTTAATCGATCTATATCTCTTCCAGTGTACTTCACTGACCATTCCTCCTCTGGCAAGAGGAGGCTGCACAGTTTAGATGTGAAGAGAGCCCTTAGTTACTACATAGAGCGTACCAAGGGTCACAGGTTTGACTCCCTCCAACTGTTTCTCACTTATGGTGAGGTTGGGAAAGGGAAACCTGCCACTAAAAGATCCATTGCCAGGTGGATTGTCTCTTGTATCCAATTTTGCTATCAAAAACTGGGTAAGGTTCCCCCTTCAGGCCTGAGGGCTCACTCTGCCAGAGATACAGCTGCATCCCTAGCTGCGGCCAGGGACATCCCTATGTTAGAGATATGTCAAGCAGCTACCTGGAAAACAGTACACACTTTCACCAAGCATTACTCCCTGGACATCCAGGCTAGGAGGGATGCTCGGTTTGGCACAGCTGTGCTTCAGAGCCTATTTCCTAAGTAGGTTCTGTCCCTCCTCCATGGAGGTACTGCTGTGTAGTCTGCATATGTCATAATATAGCAAGACTTCATGTTGTTTGAAGAAAAAATTACTCACCTTAGTAATGTTGTTTCTTCTAATGGAGTCTTGCTATATTATGACCTCCCCCCCTGCCTGCCCCTCTCAGAACCTCTGCTCTTGGGATGTGGGTGGGCAGTGCAGTGTTGGCACTTAATGATGCCTACCTTGTGTTTTTCACCCCTCCTTTTTGGGGTGTTTGGGTGTTGTATTTTATTTTATTTTCTGGGTCCCCTGACTTGAGTCTTGGTTTTGGGACCAGAAAAATGTGTTAATATTTTAGTAGCCAGTTGGCTAGTGTAGGTTTACAGCTTCCACACAGAACCTTAGTGAGTTTTGCTTGTAAAGATCTGACAGTTTCAGTTTGAAGATCAACAGACAGAGTTTTTTCAACCAAGCTCGCGTTCAAGATTCCATGCCTGGCATGGAAGTTAACTCTTTCACCTCCGGAGCAGTTCTAAGGCTGGGACAAACTGCATATGTCATAATATAGCAAGACTCCATTAGAAGAAACAACATTACTAAGGTGAGTAATTTTTTCTTTTCTTACAAGATACCCACTTTAAAACCCAATTTGGACTGACACAGGCCTCTAGGCTCTGGATGAAAGGCCCTATCTTCTGATTCATTGGGATGGACTGGTGTGATGGGGTAGGTATACTGCTTAATGCCCATGACATGCATGTCACTAGATTAGTTGAAATTTTCCCCGGTAGGGCCTTGTCTTTGGATGTTTCTTACCATCAGGTTCGGTTATGCCTTATGGTGTATGCACCGCAGACCAAAGCTCTGAGAATTGAATTGTTCACCGGGATTTAGCCCTTTTAGGTTAGTTGTTTGGGGTAGGATTTTAATTGTGGATTGACTACCCATGACAGAGGTTTATAGATAAGCGTTTTTTGTGATTCCCATTGTTTGACTTCTGTTGTGAATTATGCATGGTTAAAGGATGCTTATCAAGAAATACACCAGACAGGGGGACATACTTACCATCGTAGCTCTCTGGTTACTAGGATAGATTTTATTTTTGTTTCACACCTCCTGACTGTTCATCAGCTCATGTCTGTAGGATGAAAATTTCAGACCATAATATTTTGACCTGTTCACTGCACTGGAGGATGGCTTCCACTCATGGGCAAGGCCCTTGGCTCCTTAATGCTACTGTCCTGTCAGAGTCATCTTTAATTGCACAATGGGAATCCTTATGAGAGACATACCTATCTGTACGATGTCTTTATGATGACATTGCTGCCTGCTGGGTTGATTGTAAAAGAGACTTTTACAGCCCTTTTTTTAGTCTTACACAGGTCAAAAAGCCATGCTAGACTATCTTCAGTATTTGTCTCTCAGAGGTTAGTTACAGAAGGTCATCTCACAATCTACTTGTGCAGGCATTGATTTTAGCTCCCAGATCTGATCCCTCTGATCTAAGATGAGTAAACTGCAATATGAAAGGGCCCAGTTCCTGAGGCAAAAAATGCAGTTTGGCACACTGTGTTCAGCTCCAACCTTTGATCCGTTTAAAAATTGCAAATGCAGAGTGTATAGTAGATCACTGCAGTCCCTGTATGACTCTGATGCTACTTCAGTGGACACTAAAGAGGATGTTACTCAGATAGCATCTGCTTATGTCAAACAAATGTTCTCTACTGTCCTATGTATTGCTCCTGATGCCTCCTTTTTTGCACATTTTTCTCCCCTACTCTGGATGACAATGTCTCTATTGCTCCAGTTTCCCCTATCTCCATTGAGGAGGTTGAATTTGGTATTAGCTCTCTTAATATGGATACTGCCAATGGGCTGGATGGCTTCAACTCTAAATTTAATAACTGGTTTAAAGACCTCTTAGCCCTCCCTTCCTGGTGGAGGTATATAATTCTTGTTTACAAGTGGGGACCCTCCCTCCCTTATTCAGGCTATTTTAGTTTATATTTACAAAAAAGGTGACAAGGCTGACATCCAGTACTGGAGACCACTTAAGCCTTCTTAATAATGATTACAAGATTTTTGCAAAAATATTGGCAAATGCTTGGGCAGTGTTGCAGACTGTCTGATTTCACCTTTTCAAACCTGTTCTATCCCCACTAGACATATTCAGAATAATCTGATTATCCTACATGAATTGTTTTGTTGTGGTGCAGAACACATTGTAGATGGCTATGTACTCATTTTGGATCAGGAGAAAGCTTCAATTAGCTCTCTATTCCTGCCTATCCATTACAAGACTTCAAATGACACCATGGTTGGTTCCCCTGAAAGTCATGGCATACGCAGATGATGTTGTTATGTTTTTAAATGCTGCAGCTGGAGTAGCCCTGAGATAACGTCTGGACTCCTTTTCTGCTGTTTTGGCTTCTTGTGTCACCTACACTAAGAGTCATGTCTACACCTTAGGATGTTCAGCTTTGACATACCCTCCTGAAATTGCTTCTGTCACTATTGCTGTGACTGACATTACTATTTTATGTATTCTCTATAGTCAACATGACATGGCAATAAACAAACTGGGAAAAGTGGCTGCAAATGGCTGCAGTTTAAGGTGAACAACTGGAAGAAGCAGAGAATTTCCAAATTGAAAAGAATAATTTTGATTATGACCCTTTTGCTGCCTGTTTTTTATGCATCAGTTATGTTTTTCCACCACTCCTGATTCTAGAAACTAGGTTATACAGTACATTCTTTCAGGCAGTTTGGGGTAGTCGGCTTAATCTGATTAAAATGGCAGTTACATACAGATTAAAGAAACGGGGGTTTAGGTATGGTTAATCCACCGTTTTGTTTTTATTTTTGCCTCTATTTTATTACCAATATATCTGCAGTCTTATGTAAGATAGATAAGCTCTGGATGGATGTGGTGAGGGAATGGGTTTTGCTGTACCTTTCTGACTGGCAGTCTAGAGGGTTATGTGCCATTAAAACACTATTTTTACTCCTGACTACATTGTAGCAGCCTTTACAATGGTGAAAAAGTGGAAAGTCTCTTATGGTATGATGCTGATTGCGACAAGAAAGTTGCTCTACCAACATATCATGATGGACATTTTTGTCGTGGATTTTCAATGTCCTCAATGTCCTCTCTCAGGCACTCCTCTTGTTTTTTTTTTTTTTTTTTATTCTTTTTCCCTCCAGTCATGGTCTTGGGGGGCCTCTCTCAGGCATCCTGCCTGATCCTCCCCTGCCTGAAGTCCTCCATCTGTGCCTCCTCCTCTTCCCACTGTTGGTACCCCTGACTTAACTCCTCTGGAGTGGGGCTGCCCCTCCTTCTTTGGGCACTCCTAGAGACAGACCCTGATGTGGAAGAGGATCCAGATGAAGGAATCTGGAAGGCCAGGTAGGATGGACTCGGCACTGGGAATGGGGGCAGGTGCCATCACCTACCCCTGCAGACCGGGTTTTTCCATTTTTCTAATGGTCCCCAGCCCCGCTGCCCTTGCATGGAGCACATCGATGCACTGGTGCATGGCAACCCTGCTGGCATCGGCCACGCTAGCTACGTGCTTGCTTGGCACACTGCAGTGCCCCCCAGTCTCCACCGGGGGCTGCTGGTATGCCAGAGCAACCCACCCTTCCTTCCTGGGGAGGAGAGCACCACAAGAGCACTCATCCTCAACCCCTCCCCTGCTGACCCTTGGTGCCCGAGCTTGCTCCCAAACCCGGGTCGTCGGTGTAGCATGTGGTGTGGCATCCAGCGCTTCAACCCTCAGCACCACCAGGCTGGCCCCCCTTGTTTTCTGACACCTGCATAACTCCAGGTTGCCCCCCTTTGTGTAGGATGTGGTATGGCTGAGTTGCCATGGGAGGTTGGACGTTAGGAATACTCACAATCATGCGTTTTCTGATAGATATTGTCTCCGACCAGGGTGCATAACGTTCTTGGAAATGCAAGAACACCTTTTTCTTGAATGTTGGTGCACCCAAAACCTTTGGCATTGGGTCATATAGAAACGGGGTGGGCTTTCTTTTGTTACCCCTACTTACCTGGAATTGGTTCTTTGCATTTTTTCCTCACATTGGGGTACATAAGATTTTTCTAAGCTACAAGTGTTGATGGCTTTGTTTAAGTAATTTCTTTGGCAAGCCCAGTGTTCTTGCATTCTCTAACAAAAAGTGGTAGTGCATCATGATTTATTCATGAAGGTTCAGATGGAGTTTTACAAGGTGTATGTTCAAGGTGTATGCCCCCGAAGGGCACCCTGCCCTGGAGCACGCTGTAGCTGTTTTCATCTCTGCATCCAGGATTTTAGAAGCCCCTGCCCCCGAAGGGCACCCTGCCCTGGAGCACGCTGCAGCTGTTCTTGTCTCTGCATCCAGGATTTTAAAAGCCCCTGCCCCTGAAGGGCACCCTACCCTGGAGCACGCTGCAGCCGTTTTTGTCTCTGCATCCAGGATTTTAGAAGCCCCTGCCCCCTAAGGGCACCCTGCCCTGGAGCACGCCAGCCGCTTTTTGTCTCTGCATCCAGGATTTTAGGAGCCCCTGCCCCCGAAGGGCAGCCTGCCCTGGAGCATGCTGCAGCCATTTTCATCTCTGCATCCAGGATTTTAGAAGCCCCTGCCCCCGAAGGGCACCCTGCCCTGGAGCATGCTGCAGCCATTTTCGTCTCTGCATCCAGGATTTTAAAGCCCCTGCCCCCGAAGGGCACCCTGCCCTGGAGCACGCTGCAGCTGTTCTCGTCTCTGCATCCAGGATTTTAGAAGCCCCTGCCCGAAGGGCACCCTGCCTGGAGCGCTGCAGCCGCTTGCCTTTGCATCCAGGATTTTAAAAGCCCCTGCCCCTCAAAGGGCACCCTGCCCTGGAGCATGCTGCAGCCGTTTCCTCTGCATCCAGGATTGTGAAGCCCCCGGCCCCGAAGGCACTCCTGCCTGGAGCATGCTGCAGCCATTTTCGTCTCTGCATCCAGGATTTTAGAAGCCCCTGCCCCCGAAGGGCACCCTGCCCTGGAGCACGCTGCAGACGTTTTTGTCTCTGCATCCAGGATTTTAGAAGCCCCTGCCCCCAAAGGGCACCCTGCCCTGGAGTACGCTGCAGCCATTCTCGTCTTTGCATCCAGGATTTTAAAAGCCCCTGCCCCCAAAGGGCACCCTGCCCTGGAGCACGCTGCAGCCGTTTTCATCTCTGCATCCAGGATTTTAGAAGGTAATTCTTTCGTCTCTGCCGGTGGAGCACTTGTAGGCAACGCAGTGGTTAGTGATTGCATTGAGGCGTTTCCAAATCTTGGCACCTTTTCTGGGACTGCTACCGCGGGGAGATTTTTTCTCCATCTGGACAATTAGCGGCTGCGGTACCCGGATTTTTCGGGCGACTATCTCCCTAGCAGCACATCGAGGTCTCCAGTCGGGGCTGCTCACAAGCTCAGGCTGCCCAGCTGGGGAAGTGTAGCTTACCGCCTGGCTGGACTGTAGAAGGACGCCTTTTCATCCTGACTGCCTGTCAGGCAGCACAGAAAATAAAAAGACTATTTTTACAAAGCTGTTTTAGGAAATGTAACTGTTAATGTCTTCATCTAAGCCCCATATTTCTGCCTACAAAACCTCGTAGAGGAACTATTTGGGATTGAGGGCTATTATATTCTTTATTAACCTTAGCCTGTGTTCATTGCAAACCAACCGTAGCCCCTTAGTTTTGAACTGTACTGCAAAGGCTACTGTTTTTATTACACTGTTTCAGGAGTATATCTTGCTTGCTTAAAACCTTGCTTATTTTGCTTGCTTAAAACTGATTTACAAAAGTATTGCCTCTCCCTCCAATTCTTTTCCCTGTTGCTCCTCTCTCTCTCCCCCGCCCCCCCTACTCGCACACTCACCTACACCTCTGCCCCTCCTCTAATTACCCTCTCCAATTACTGCTGACCCTGGCAGAGTCTGACCCTATTTAACCTCTTGATTTTCCTTTCTCCTAGCCCCTGCCCCCGAAGGGCACCCTGCCCTGGAGCACGCTGCAGCCGTTCTCGTCTCTGCATCCAGGATTTTAAAAGCCCCTGCCCCCAAAGGGCACCCTGCCCTGGAGCACGCTGCAGCCATTTTCGTCTCTGCATCCAGGATTTCAGAAGGTAATTCTTTCATCTCTGCCAGTGGAGCACTTGTAGGCAACGCAGTGGTTAGTGGTTGCGTTGAGGCGTTTTCCAATCTTGGCGCCTTTTCTGGGACTGCTACCGCGTGGGGATTTTTTCTCCTCCTGGACAATTAGCGGCTGCGGTACCAGGAGTTTTCGGGTGACTATCTTCCTAGCAGCACATCGAGGTCTCCAGTCGGGGCTGCTCACAAGCTCAGGCTGCCCAGCTGGGGAAGTGTAGCTTACCGCCTGGCTTTCGAGACTGTAGAAGTGACGCCTTTTTCATCCGCAGACTGCCCCGCAGCCGCTCATGTGGCTGCTCCCCACCCTACCCCCCCCCCCACCCTTGTACGGCATTACTTTTATAGTCTAAGCATTCTAAAGCCACGCCCAGTGGGAGTGTAATTTTACTATCTCCCTACTTTCCCATTCACACTTTATATCTTTGTACCACTAGAGGGCATCTACAGTCCTATCAAACCCTGCTCATCTCTCCTGTCTTTTAATATTTTCCTGCCTGTTTTTGGTGGGCTCTGCTCAAATCTTAAGTTTCACTGGCCATTCCTGCCCACTCCAACATACCTACATAAAATGTCCTCCCTGCATTTAATACCCTGGGCATTTGACCTGGGTGTTCTACTGCTACAAGCCTCAATTATGGCTACCATTATGTGGATCCCATTGGTTAGTAGCCCTCCCTCCCGAAATGGTCACTACCATCACCCCAATGACTACACTTTCTCAAATATGCTTATCCTGGATAATATGCCATTAGCCACCTCACCACTTTTTGTCCCGAATCGGATCCTTTACCATGCCTTCTATTCACTGCAAAATCGCTCTCGGTATATAGATCCCTTACTGACCACTTTTTCTCCCGTAAACTATGGTACTGGCTCCTTTGGCTCTACTATTAGCTGGTGATATTGAGCTGAATCCAGGACCTGGATGTAATGTCCTAAACTCTGATGCGTACTGGAATAATGCCAAGGACCTACGCATTGTTCATATGAATATCAGAAGCCTTCCCCACAATATTATGGAACTTGAGGCCTGGGTCACCCAATACAATCCAGATATTCTTTGCTTGACTGAGACCTGGCTAAAGCCCTCCACCCCTGATCATCTAGGCTGCCTGCCTACCTACAAAATGATACGACAAGACAGTTCCTCATCTAAACGTGGGGGTGGGGTCGCAATCCTATATAAACCCTACCTCTCTCTACACTGGAATAGCGCCTTCACTCTCTCATACTGTGAAGCTATTCATGCTACTCTCCAACTTGGATCAAAGCAGCTACACATTGTATGTGCCTACAATCCTCCTAGGGGTGGTACCCAAGGTTTAGTCGAACTCCTCTCCCAGGTGAGCCTAGCCATTGGACGTAACGAAGTCCTCATCCTTGGTGACCTTAATCTAAATTGGTTAGGTAAAACCTGCCAATGCCTCCACACCATTGTACAAGACTATGACCTCCATCAACTGATCACTGACCCCACCAGGGTCATGGCCCCACCCACCCGATCTAGCTCCCTAATTGACTGGGCCCTCATTAACCATCTTGATCACATTGTCTCAGCTGGTACCTTTGCAGACTCAATTAGTGACCACTCCCCAGTTTTTTGTACCTGGCGCGCTGCCAGACAATCATCCCCCCCTCCAAAATTAATCACTTTTCGCAACATGGCTAACTTTAATCAGACTCAGTTCCTGCATGATCTCTCACTCATTGATTGGTCACCTATTTTCTCCTCTCTTAATGCACAAGCCGCCCTAGACTACTTTCTAGTTAAATTTGCTGGATCTCAGGACCTTCACGTGCCTCGTGTCACTTGTCGTATTAGGGGTACACAAACTAAGTGGCTAACCAAGGATCTCCTTGCTCAGCTTTGTAACAGGGACAAATGCTGGCATTGTTATAAGGCCTCAGGACTGCAGGCAGACTATAATCACTACAGGGCTTTGAGAAACTCCTGTAAAAGAAACACCCGTCTAGCAAAAAGCTCTTTCTGTAAAGACTCACTAATCAATGCTGGAGGAGACTCGCGAAAATTCTGGTCTGTCATCAAATCTCTCCTTGGTCATGCTAAACAGTCTACCTCAAATGATATGCTACTGAATGGCATACATTGTAACAACCCCGTGACCATTGCCAACTCTTTCAACCATCATTTCTCGGATCTGTCATACTACTTAGCCTCCTTCCCCTCTAGCCACCTGGCATCCTCTCCTATGGCTAAGGCTCCGATACTCCCCCATCCACTCTTCAGGTTCCGGGCCGTCACTAAATCTGAAGTCCTTAAGCTACTGTTGACAATCCCTGACAACACCAGCCCTGCTGCTGATAGTCTTGAACCTAGGCTTCTGAAAGCCGCTGCCCCACTCACAGCCTCCCCCTTAACCAAAATATTCAACATGTCGTTATGTCATGGGGTAGTCCCTGATGTTTGGAAGATAGCTAGGATAATACCAATCCTGAAGAAAGGGGATCCCAAAGTGATGGCCAATTATCGGCCTATTGCCATCCTCCCTGTGCTCAGTAAAATCCTCGAAAAACTAGTTGCAAGGCAAACCATAGAGTATCTCCAGAAACACAACCTCCTCTCTGGCTCCCATCATGGGTTTCATAAAGGCCACAGTACTTCTACTGCCCTTCTGAAACTTACCAATGATATTTACACAGCCATGGACTCTGGTCTCCTGACAGGCACCGCTTTCATTGATCTCACCAAGGCTTTTGACCTTGTTGATCACACCCTTCTCCTTTCAGAGCTTACCTCCCTTGGCTTTTCCACTGACTCTGTGAACTGGTTCCGTAGTTATCTATCAAATCGACGGTAGGCTGTTGCTTTTAACTCAGCACTGTCAGACCTGTCATCCATACATACTGGTGTTCCACAGGGATCTATACTTGGCCCACTGCTCTTCTCGATCTTCATAAATGACCTCCCACTACGAGTGTCTACTTGCTCTACCTTGCTCTATGCAGACGACCTTGTACTCTACCAAAGTGTCAGCAATGTATCGGACCTAAATAACTCTCTATCTCTAGAGTTCCAAAACATACAATCCTGGCTCTCTGCTAACCGTCTTGTTCTCAATGAAACGAAAACTCAGGCAATGCTCTTTGGCTCTCCTGCTAAACTAAAAGTAAATAGGAACTCATTCAATATATCCTGTTCCAACAAATCCCTGGTAGTCAACACCACATCCTTTAGATACCTTGGTATTCTTCTTGATGAATCCTTGGACTTTGATCTCCACATCACTACAACTTGTAAATCAGTCAATGCCAAGATTGGAGGTGCCTACCGTACTAACTACGCCCTTACCCCATCAGCCAGGCTTGCCGTGGCACAAGGCCTTCTTCTCCCATCTTTGGCTTACGGCTCTGTCATCTATCTAGGTGCAACCAAGACCTCCCTCCATACATGGGACACAACATATAATAACATTTGCCGTTATGCTTCTGCCTCTCCTCGGCTCAAACATCATTGTCTGCTCTATGCGGACCTAGAATGGCCTAGTCCAGTGGCCCATCGCCTCCTATATATTGGCGCCTTAATTGATGGAACTATAAGAGCAGGTCTTCCTCAATCTCTTGCGTTGCTGCTACACCCTCAAACCCCCTCCTATGGTCTCCGCTCCAGTTGACCAGACACCTCTGTACATCCCTAGATGTGGGACCAATGGGCACCCAAGCTTTCTCCCATGCTGCCCCTAAATATTGGAATACTATCCCTCAAGAAATTCGTCTTGCTCCTACACATACTGGCTTTAGGAAGCTCCACCGCCAACACCTACTCACAGTAAGTCCCTGTACCTGTTTCCAGCCACCATAAACCCATCCCCTGCTCTGCATCCCCTTTTCTACTCCCACCCTACCTGCTCTACACCCTAAACTACCCTCTTCTCGTCCCCCCCCACCTGACACTGTTGTATCTTGGATCTGCTATTCTTGCGTTTTCTGCTCACTATTTTATGTTACGACTTACATGAATCTCTTAACCTGTTGTTGCACTTATCCCATCTCTTTGCAATTGATCTTGTTATACATGTCTTTGACTACCTACTGTGATTGACCATTAATGTCTGAGATGTTCTTTACTCTCCTGGCTAACTCTTTACTGTATTTGTTTATGTGTGCTGCGTCACACTGATGTTGTTGTCTTGTACTTCACTTGTATCCTCCCGGGTCGTACCTGAAAATAGGCATTTCTATGTCTAGTATACCCACCCGGTCAACAAAAGCAAATAAATAAATAAATAAATAAGATAAACATGCCTTGCCTTCAGCCAGACTACAGCATTTGTGGCACTCCTCCTTCTGCCTTCTGGGCATCAATATGTAAATCATTAGTGGGGTATTATGGAGCTTTCTTTTTCCCTTTTTTCTTTCCTTTTTTATACTTCGATATTTAATGTCTGTTTTCTTTTTGGTTTTTATATGCTATGATGTAATAGGATTGCACCTGATTTCTGCTGTTTATTTCAGTGCCTTTTCTTATTTTGAGCTATTGTATTTCTCTTTGCCTTGTTTTTTTGCAATACAAATTCCCCTATTCTTGCCAGTAGGGAGAGACTCTGGCTGTCGGGCTACTGGCCCAGATTGCTGCCTTTGGTGTCAGAGAAAGGATGGAGGTGGCGGAAGCTGGGGATAGCCTACCACCCTGCTTCCCATTCACAAGACGCTGCTCTGGATATTGCTTTGGGCAAACTGCTGCTGACTAGGGATTCAACAGAGCCCCCTGGTGGGAACGTGCCTGCACTCACTGAAAGCAGTGCATCATGTATGGGTAATCAGGGCTCTGTGGCCCTTGTGGTGAATTTTCGGGCTGAAGAGGATTTGCTCCTGAGAGACCTGGAGCAAAGAAAGCAGCAGCTGTTGTCTTTACTGGCTGCAGAGGAACAAATTTATTTGGAAAAAAAGGCTACATTAGCTGAGAAATGGCTTTCTAGAGGACTTGCATTACCTGTTTCTACTGGCATGGTTTCCAGTGATGGTGGAGCCCCACTGTTGAGTTTGACAGTTTGTGACGCAGATGCATCAAAGGGCCTGTTATGGTGTGGGTATGACATAGACACTTTCAGGCAAGAGTATAGTACATAAAAAAAACACACAAGTGCATTTTTTATTTTTATTTTCAATAAATCTCAGAAAGAAGGAAAAAAAATAAAACAAACAAAATACTTTACTTATTTACAGAAAGAAAAAAATGGTGCTAGTTCAGCACACTTCGTAGCCCAGAATTAACTTGCTCCAGCTATTCTGCTTTTCTCCTCCCTAATTTTCTATTTAACTCAGAACGGTGTGGAAACACACATACCATCTCTCTCCTTCTCTGTGGCCAGAGACACACTGGCCCATCTCTCTCTCTTTCTCTGTCCTGATTCTGGGTTTATATACCTTCCTCCAGTGACATCAGATGTCATGTAACTGGACAGTTAAACCTTAATCCCTAATAATCACCTTCATTAAACATCCTAGACATCAGATAACATTCGTGGTACATCAGGAATGACTGAAATTCATATATAACATATCACATTACATATAATAAGTTGCTATGTACAGTTATACCTCTTTTTATCATGAGGGGACTCATTAAGGGGTAAGCCCCTCCTACAATGCTGACCTCATCAGCAACCATTTTGCATAAAACCATTCTGATTGTGGGCCGCCAGCCTCATAGTAGTCCCTCTTATGTAGCTCCATAGTAACAGGTAGAATGATTTATATATTTTTTTATTCAGCAAAGTTTTGTTCCTCAGGCATCTCTGAGTTGGCAATGGAAAGGGTAGATTAAGGACGTGCTCCTTATCTACCTTCTCCTGCCAGCTCATGAGGCCTGACTCCCATTACTTTATTAACCTTTTTTGTTTTCTTAAATTTCTTAAAATTCTTTCAAGAACCATCCAAAAGAGCTTTTAAACCTTTAGCTCTTCTGTTCTATACACTTTGTTTATATACAGGGGCTGCTGTAGTATTATTTTGAGCCCCTGCCAATCTCAGCACTATGCCAAGCAACTTCCAGCTGAAATTGTAGCCATCAGGTTTTTATTTCATTCTGCCTCTTTGCTTTTGGCCACATTTCTTTCCTCATAGCCCCTTTTTTTTAAAAAAACGAACAGCCCCAGTTATAGCTTTTCTGGGCTATTCTAATGCTGCTTACCTTGGTTTCACTTGGCTGCACTCGAGGAGTGTACTTTCACTTAGCCGCTGCATGTGGCAGTGAAGAAACACAGAGCACCTTGCTCTGCAATTAATTTTGAACTGGGTGCATTTTTATTTCATTTAGCTGCTTCTTGTGGCATGCGAATATGCCTGCTCACACACCTAGAAGTGGTGTGCAGGATGGAGCTCTTCTCCTTGGGGTCCTCTTTTTTTATTTCACAATGCTTCCTATTCTGGAGCTCTCTTCTGGGCACAAACTTTATTTTTATTAAAAGCACATCTGGAATTGGCCGGGTGCTGAGGGCTGAGGCGTTGGACACCTTAGCTCGTGCTACACCGGCGACCCATGTTTGGGAACGAGCATGGGCTGCCAGGGGTCGGCAGGGGAGGAAGAGAAGGATTGACTGTCCGATGGACTGCTCTCCTTCTCTGGGGAGGGGGGTCCTCAATAGTTAGTACCCATTCACCCCCTGGTGGAGACTGGGGACAAGGTGCCATGCTGCAGCATGGAGAGAGGTTGGGGCAGATGCCTGGAGGGAGCGCATGCAGATGCATGTGTGCTCCTCTCCACCTGTGTCATTGCATGCCCCCAGCTCCAGGGAGAAAAAACAGAAAAGAAGTGGCATCCTGGTCACGTGGCTTAATGGCCGTCCAACAAACACTGACTCTGGGAGCACCTGAATCTGGATCCGGACAGGGTGGGTGAATTGGGAGTCCCCACCACCCCGCTGTGGGGGGTAAGCCAAAGGGGTTGGAAGATGAGACCCTGATGGAGTGCAGATGGACTGACAGTGCCTAGAGTCCCGATGGGGTTGCCAGAATATGGGAGCAGACCAGTTATGTCAGGAGGAGAAAGTAATTGCAAAAAAAAAAGCACAGCTGGAGCTTCAATACAAAGCACGAGTAGTGCGTACAGTTTTAAACCTCATGCTCAGGAGTAACATTCAAGGTGCGGCTCACACCAGCACAAGGAGCAGGTTTTAGAGATGAAAAAAAGGACAGTAAAGGATAAGGATTCTGTCAGGTTGGCCACCCTGACAGAGAAATACACAGTATAGAAGAATAAGTGGAGACTATAGAATAGAGTGAAAAGAATATGTTCTAATAGGGGGATTCACCTAATGACTGCATATATATTTTCTATTATATTAACAGGACAACACATCCTGTTACAGGGCCTGACCGGGAATGATGGAATAGCATCAATGGAACAGTCAACTGCAGCAAATTTGCAGCATGAGTCTGCTGCCTTGCCTTCTGCATGCCCTGCTCTTGGGGAAAGCTCTGCTCTAGTTTGCGGACTTGTCAGTCATGAATCTGCTGATGCCCCAATTTTATTGCAACAACCTAGACATTTTGTAAGTGCTATTTCTGCTTCCCAGACTGTCGAAATTGTTACCTCTGAGCAGCCCGAGGCTAGCCCTCCTCTGTTGCAACCGGTTGTTTTTAATGCTGTGCAGGTTGCATTGAATGCTTCTGTGAAGTCATCCTTGGGTTGCATAAATTGCCTTCTAGATCTTGTAAACAATTTGATATTTTCTCTGCTGCATCATGCTCCCTGGAGTGGGTGCTTTCTGCATCTGATTGGGTATGGACTGCAACGGGTCAGTGGGAGCTTGATGCCCTAGACCCCAAAGTACAGTGATATAACAAAACCCGGCCAAGGCTCCTGACATTATTGCTTTCCCTGCTTGTACACCTGTACCTGACCCCACTTCAGTGTTGCCACCCCTTGCTACCGTTTCTGACTCAGCTTATATTAGTGCAGACCCTGTACCAGCTTTACAGTGTGTTCCTTCAGTGGATCCTGTGGAAACCATTTCTGCTGATCCTAAAAATCCTGTTTGTCCCTCTACTGCTGGTGGACATAACTTTGAGACAGCCCAGCCGGGCCCTAAACCTTCCATCTCCTCAACTGAACTTCGGGATACCCCAAGAAAATGTGTCAACTCATTTGCCCCCAGTGGGGAGCAAGCTCTTAGGAAAAGCTACATCAGGATCATCTATAAGGGTGGCGTTGAAACCCCCCTGACCACATTTACATAACCAGGACTCTTATTAACGACTCACTGCATTTTTGAGAAGTGGAACATGGAATCAGGATTGGACATCACTACACAACAATGGGATAGGGGTTATCTTTTATCATCTAAACTTAAATACTCCCATGCCTGGAGACTTTTTTCCTGGCAGCTAATGATCAGATACTTTTGAACCCCAGCAATAACAGCCCATTGTTCAACCACAAAAACAGCTGAATGCTGGCGTCAATATGGGGAAACACTGGCACATCACACCCATGTGTTTTGGTCATGCCTCATCATACAACCCTTTTTGTCCTCCTTGCAGCCAGAGCTAGCTGACATACTAGGAATCCAATCACCCCAACAGCAGAACTCTTTTTACTGCAGATTATTCCCCAAGAGTTTAGGGACCATCATACTTGTTATCTTTTGGGGATAGCCCTCATGGCGGCGAAGAAAGCCTTAACTAGACACTGGCTCTCACCTCAGGCCTCTACAATAACTGAATGGAGAGAAATAGTGACTCATATTTATAGGGCGGAGAGAATTTCATTTCAGTTGAATGACTGATCTGAACTATGATTACTGAAGTGGACCAAATGGATCATTTATTTTATGGCTAGTGATCCCAGCTTCGTACCCTAAATTATCAGGCCTACTAAGCCCATAGGGGTCTTTTCACTAGGGTGAATGGAGCTGAAGAATGAACCAACTGGGAAGAGCCAAGGGGTTGGGGAGTTACTCTGAAAGTAAGAATAAATCTACAATGCCTCCACTAGATTTGACTCAGACCTTAGTTGATGAAATACTGTTTCTTGTGAACTCTGTATTGCTCTAACTTGCTGATCTCCTGCTCTGTACATGTCTAACTATGTGTATCAAGATGAATTTGTGCTGGCCCAGTGGTGCTGAGGGTTTGGGCTCTAGATGCCTCGCCTTGAGCCATGCCGATGACCCAGGTTTGGGTATGAGTCCGGAAAGTTGGGGGTTGGCAGGGGCGGGTAAGGATGAAGCATCTGTGTGACAGCTCTCCCTTCCCAGGGAGGGAAGTAGGGATAACATCACTCCTGAGCAATCCCCGGCGATGGCCAGGGGTAGCCAGGAAGTATACAATGCTGCCGTAAGTCACCGGGGGCGGAGTTCGGTGGGGGTCAGGGCAGCCAGGTGGTGCGGTAGGGGAGGTGGAGTCATGGGGCCTCAGGTGGATGGGACAAGACTGTACTGAATGCCTTGCTGGAGAGAGTTCAGGTTGCCGGTGCAGGAGCCATAAAGAAAGTTCAAGAAGAAAAAGATGAATTTGTGACTGCGATACCTTGTAACCTGTGAAAATGTTATTAATAAAAATTATATTAACAGAAAAAATAGAAATATGCACCTTAATTCATACTGGTGCTGATAATTTTGATCTTAGTTTTAAGTACATTTCTGGATTAGATAGGTTCTGGTCACAGAATAATGCTTTGAAAACTACACCCTTATGAGCCCCTTTCTTTGTTGTCCCCTTAATAAAGCTGACTCTTCGGACAATTAATGTTCTGTTCAAAAATGAGAGGGTTAACATTTCTGATATTTTGTACTGGTTACGGAAGCACTGTGAAGTATTGGATGACCACATACCAATAATTGATTCTGAGCGGATCTGGATGGGGTGGGTGGGAACTCTGGGTAAAACTGTTACTAACTGACATGGGGGTCATGCATTTGCTGAGGGTTGTGATCAGGGCTCTCTAGTTTATCAGGGTAAGCCTAAGTCCTGTTTTAAATGTGGGTCGCAATCACATGTTAGTAATACTTGCGATAGTGCCCAGTGCAGTCATTGTTTTGAATATGGACATGTTGCTAGGGACTGCACAAATTATTTTCATTGTAATTTGTGTGAACAACATGGATACTCTTATGCTAAATGTCCTTGGGCTTCTCAACATAAAGGGGAAAGTATCTCCCAGAGACCGTTGTTACCTAGGCCCAACAACAAGGGGCAGCACAGGCCTCTACCTTATTCTGCCCCTATCCCTGTCACCTCAATTAGTATGAGCACATTTCTGCTATTCCCCTTGATTCTCAGGACCTTCTGATGCCCGCCTTTGGATCACGCCAATGTGCTTGACAAGAAACTCTCTGATCCTGCACTACATGGTGCTATGCCTGTACACATGGAGGTGGCCCCTCTGAATGATAGAATTTCTGCCCCTTCACCTCTTAAAGTAGACCATGTGTCCCCTGACTTGCCACCTCAGTCTTCTGAGTTGATGCCCCTTCCTTACTGAGCACCAGCTCCCCCCGAAGTGTTTGAACACATTTCAAACAAAACAAAATAGCCATGCACACCATTCTGAAAATATATTCAATAAAGCAGTCCCTTCGGAAAAAGACAAATCCAGACTTCTTGTAACTTTCAAGGTGCAATACCTTATTTATTGCTTCAGTCTACAAAATCTCTTAGTGACAACAATGAAAAAACTCCTGTGCTTCACTAATTCAAGCTTCCTTAGGGTGGTATGTATGGCTATTTTGTTTTGTCTGAAACTTAGTCTGAGGTGGCTGCCTCTGCCTTGCACCCTCCACAGCAACCATTTAAGCGCAGCACTTGTTTTGTTAATGTTTGAACACATTCCCCAGAAGGAGAAAAAGAAACAGCCTAGAACTGGTAGTGCTCTTAAGCCAAAAGATAAGAAGAAAAATGTTGCTCCTCTCCCTTCTAGGAATAGGTTTGGTGTTTTGGCTCATACCATGGAATAGGGGGCATCGGACATGGCGGAAGAAGAAGTAGTGACTGCCTCCCCCTTTGCTCACCTATGGATCCTGCTTCTCACCACGAGGATGTGCCCCCTTCAGTTTGTGCTTTGAAGAAAATTAAATGGAAAACTAGATCCCAGGATGAGCCTGGTAAATGAACCCCACTTACCTCTTCTTTTTTATGATCACCTTTACGTTTGCCATGCTCACTGTCAACATAACTATTTTGGATGTCTGTAGCCCAAACATGGGGGGACCCTTTGTTCAGTTCCCTGCACTGTGAAGATTTGGTTTTAGGTTTTGTTATATTGAAATATTGCAAAATGTTTGTACTGAATTGCATGAGATCTATTTGAGGGAGGAATAAACCTTACCAAGAAACCATATTCAGTCATTATGAGTGCATTGTTGCTCCTTTTTTTAATAGGATACTTTTCATTTCATTTTTTTAATTTTTACCAGGAAGTGACTGGGCACAGTCCTTTTCAGTCATGCCTGACAGAGCAAAAACAGTACATCCACAAAGACAATAGACTTACACAAACCATCAACATTAACTAGCACAAGTACGTAAATTATTCTAATGATAAGAATCAGTCAATAACATTTTAAAATGCTTTACATTTTTGGCAGACTTGGTTATAGATGATAGGCTGTTCAAAAGTGTTGGAGCATACCAAGTAAAAGATCACTGGGTTGTAACGAACTTTGGCAGGGCTGGATAAAAGAGTAGATCCAGTTTTTGCCTGGTTGAATACGTACCATTGTGTTTAATAAACGTATCAAAAACAGGGAGGCAAAGAACTATGATAAATTGCGTAAGCAAACACTGCTGCAGTATGTCAATTCATTGTACAGGGCGTAAAATATTCATTTTTTTGTACAATAGACAGTGGTGTGTCTGCACCTGTGTTTTGAATATTGCTGTGATTTCATAACTGCCTGTATTTTATCTTTCTTATTTGATGCTTTTCTAAGTTTTGTTGTTTTTGTTTATGGCTTGTTTTCTCTTCTTGTTGTTTATGATGTCTGTTCTTGTTGTTGTGTTTTTTTTCTGTTCAATAAAAATTCCCCTGCTATGTCTTCTGAATTCTGACACTGACTTAGAGAGAGTGGCTCTGGAAACTCCAGAAGATGTTTCAGTGGTGTCAGGATCCTGGGTCAGCCTTGCTAAATGTTTGGACTTAGGATTGGTGATTTAACTTCAGATATAGTTGCTACTGGGGGTATTCCTCTATTATATACCTTGATTAAAGTCAGGAATTAAAACTGGACAAGGTGATCTTCCAGATATAAAATGCAGTGGAAAAATGTAATTTTTGTGAACAAAACCCATTTTCTAAGTGCTATAATATTCTCTAGGGTGGGCAGTATTGGCCATATCAGACCTTCCAGGGGCTATAAGGCTCTCTGTCTGTGGCGTCGGACCTCATTACACTGCTGGTGGTCTGGTATAGTCCAGTACCGCCCCACCATGTTAGATATTATTGCTAGCATAAATGTACCCCTAGCGAGGTGCCTCAGCCAATCAAAGGTCGGGAAGTTTCTTGCCTATTTTCTAATATAATTTAATTATTGAAAATAGCAACAGTAGAGACTCTCTAGCATAGGTGTTCTCTGGGACATTCACAGGCTCTTGTTTTTGCTCCAGTAGGTTTTTTTTTTTTATTTCCAGGATTTTTTAGATCAATAGTCTGTCAAGAAGGGTTTGTTTTTGTTTGGGGGAAGGTCATGACATCCAAGAGCATGTTCGTATATACTGTACATGATGTAATTTGCAATGAAGCTGTGGACATTCTACACTATGTTTTAGACACCGCTACTGTTTTGTTTGTGCTGTCACCCATTTCATTGCTCGACTGTTTTCCTCAATAAGAGAACGTCAGGTCTTTTCTGCATAGGCATCAGTTATTCTAACCATACAAGGGATATTCTATGAGGTGTCCATGAGCAGGTTTTTGAATCACTCTGGCATGTTGGCAACAATTCTGTCTAGCAACGAGTGACAAAGCGAATTGCAGCCATGGATGCTGGGGCAGCAGTGCTGACAACATATCAAACTGAATAAAAAACTTATTCCAGGGTGCCTTAGGCCACAACTCAAATTGACATGGCAGGAGAACCAACATGATTGACAGCTATAGGGAAAATAACATGAGCTACCGGGAGAATAATATGTTGTTCATCTAGTAGGTGAATAACAGGGTTGAACAACACATTTTATTCATCCCTGCTATTCATCCCTCCCATAGCATAAATTGCATTATACAATGGCAAGAAAGAATGCTGGGCTTTGATTGGTTAATCTATGGCTGGACCCATGATGTTATCCCAGTATAGCATCATGGATCTAGTCCCAGCACACACATGACCGAATTATATCAGTAGGAAGATAGATAAATTAGCTATTTACTGTACCCACAATTCCTCACTAAGTAAATTAGTATACAGGCTATTATGTTTCTGTATTCATTACAGAAATAGGAGACTGCATCACTCAGTAAAGAAATCTAGTCAGCTATATAGTGTATGCATAATGCTTTATTTTGAAAATAAACATCTAAGCTCTTACGTTGTAACCAATACATTAATAGGAGACTGCACCTCCAAGTAAGGAAAATGGTAGACAGCTTCATATTATACCCACAATGCCTTACTACAGACATTTACATAGGTGCTATATTGTAGCTGCTACTATCAAAATAAAAGATTACAATGCTGAGTAAAGAAAATGTAAATAAACTTTATAATATACCCAGAATTCCTTACTGCTGTATTTAAATCAGCATCTTGGCTGTTATAGTGCTGCAACCATTACTAAAATAAGCATTAACTGATTTAATAAAAAGGGACTGCTTTATGGCCTACTGTTGAAAATGTATTGTTTAAACATCTTCCTTTGTTTCCAACAAAACAGCCATTGTATAACAGGAATAATGCATTCCAGGGTCTGTGTCATGCTTGGATAACATCACTTTTCAGGTATTGAATGCACTTGGCCTATGGCCTCATGCTCAACACCCAAGGCGTGACATTATCCCAGCACGACACACACCCTGTTGTGCATTATTCCTTTATTTTGTGACTTCAAACTGTACTATAGAATACCATAGAAAATTAGTTGCTAGCTCGATGTTTTGTCCTGTTCGACTACTTTTCTTTGAGTAAGAATAATAACAATAAATAATTTTACCTGGTTGCAGCAGAATTCAAATGTTCATTTCTGTAACCCTAATCATACCATGTCCAGGAGCAGCATCCCAACTCTTTAAGGATTAACAGCAAATGGAATCATGGCACATGAGCAGGGCCACTGGAAAATTGTGGTGCATTTTGCAAAAAATGCGGGAAATTGAGGGGATTCTACTATAGACCCTGAGTGCTTCACAATAAATCTTTTAATGTTTTCTGCAGCATATATTAGTCAGTATATATTGCTAAATTAATACACTGACACCTGAATATGTTTAAAATATAAAGAAAAGTTTATGTTCCGGAAGAGAATTCTAAACGAATAAGATATCATAAGTGTTGCCTATCTTCCAAAATTTAAAAGTATCTGCCTCATACAGTGCTAAATAGATTCTAAAAAGTCAACCACAGCAAATCTATATTAAATAAAGCAAGAAAAAATTCTTTTTTGTTTCGGGCTGTAGAATAATGAAGCCTAATCAACAGCTGTTTACAATGCTCTGCCAGCTATTCACCCACTTTGGTACAAGAAAAAATAAGCAGATAGAGTGGTGAATAACTGAGTTTTAGTAAAATGTTGTTGAAGTGTTTAATGGTCATAATTTGTACTGTAGGTACTGTACACTATTTTTGAAATCACATATTTAAACACTAAATGTGGGGGTTATTGGGACTGGCAGTATAATCTAGAGGTTGGAATAACAAACTGTGAATGGGCTGATGACAGCTAGCAGACCAGGGTTTGATTCTCACAACCTCCACTTGCACACTGTGTGATTCTGAGCAAGTCACTTAACCTCCTCAGTGCTCCTGGTTGTACATGAAAACAGGCATTTGTGCCTAGTGGGCTTCATGCAGTTATCAAAAAATGTAAAAAATACCAATATATTTTTACCACATCACACAGTAGTCAGGGCGCCCTGTAATTTACCTTTGTTTTACTCTGGCTATCAATGATTTTGTTTAGTTAAAGATAAATGTTCAGATACATTTTGTGTTTTATAAATTTGTTTTTAGACTTTAGTCAGGTTTTTATTGTAGTCTTTGCACGTGAGCATCTAGGGGGGGTAGATGCTAAGAGTGAGATCACTGTTAGCAACCAGCTTATTCAATTTTAAAATTGACAGGGCCATCTAAAAATCCTCAGCTGTTTGAATCAAAACTAGTCTGAATGAAATTATGCTCACAAGGAAAAACTTGCACTGCCACTTACAAAAAGGCTTCATAGTTAGCACCCCATTTAAGTGAATGGGATAATTTGCATCTTTTCTCCCATCTTTTGTTTCAGTTTGTATGGCAACAAAAAGTTTTCGGATAAACTGCTTCAACACAAAAAACACGTTAAGTGTTTAAGTTTACTTATGTTTGGCCAGTGGATTTTGAAACCAAACAAGACAATGATTAAAAAGAAATCAGTGTTACATAAAATCCTTGACCTACCTTGCACTGCATTGTTTCAGCCAAGCCCAAGTCTGCATGCAAAATTGTCAATATATTAGAGAGTATTTTATTAAAAATGTTAATACTTTTTACACAGTTAAATATAAAAACTAAAAAATTGCAAGAAATTGCAGAACATGTCAGTTTTTGAAGAGAATGATAACAATTGCGGATTCCGCAAAAAATTGGGGGTGCAATTTTCCAGTGGTCCTGCCCATGAAACACATGTTGTCTGTGTGTCTGTCTGCCTATCACCTCCTTGATTCTCTTGAATTAGAGGCCAGGCCCCATGAACCATGCAGTCAGTTTGTTTATGTTCCAGCTGCCTTGACACATAGACAAGCTGACGGCCACCGTTGCACACAAGATGCACTTGGGGCTGCTCTTATTTCTACCTGGGCACTGTCCCGTCCTGCTGCATGAGCTCAGCTCCCACACATCTGCTGCCACTCCTTCCCCCTGACTCCTGGCTCAAGCTGTGATTGTGTATCTTTCTCGCCCCACCCTATGTCAGTGGTGTGAGAGGGTCTCTGTGACATGACTCGGTAGTGCACTCAAGTGATGGAGCTATTTCAGTGCAGCCAGCAGAGGGCATTGGCAAATTGTATTTTCCACTTTCAGCACACATCTCAGAGCTTAGCTTATGCAACAGTGTAATCATTTTTTTGGGGGGGGCAGGGGCAATATTAGTAATCAAACTAGCTATTGATCCCAACATAAATACTGCAGGCTCACTCAGGTTGTTGCACTTGTAGCCACTGTAGCTCTGGCCAACATGCTGTAAAGGGCCTGTGCACAAATAATTAGAAACTAATGACCAAAATAAAAAGAACCTCTTCATAAAAGCACAGAGGCAAAGGTTTAGTTTATTTTCTTTTTTGTTGACTGGGTAAGTGCACTAGACAAATTCTTCCTATTTTCAGGCATGACCCGGCGTCAGGGATACAGATGAATGCCAACTGACCTTGAACCAGAGTAAGCTGTTGGTAGTATGTTTAGTGACTGGGGGAAATTTGGCCAGGGCACTGGGGAAATTCCCCTACTCTACTCTACTAAGAGGGCACTGTTCATTCTGCTGGTGTGCCTGTGGGTGGGCAGGTATCCCAACCCACAGGTCTAGCACAGGAGATTGAGAATATTATGAAGTTTGAGGAGTTGGTGACTGAAACGACTATTGAAAATGTGAGTACACCTTCTGGTTTATTATCTTCAGATGAGGTTTGGCTGGCACGTTTATTACAACAAAACAGAGCTTTGGGATATGAGATATTGCATGTTACAGACCAGAATAAAGAAACTGGCTCTGAAGGGGTGCAAATGCCTACTGAAGCTATGGAGAATTTGGATCCAAACATTGCAAGGAATGCAGCACTCTTAATAAAAGAGCTAGCCGAGAAGCAAAATGGTTTGCTGACTGTAGCTGCGACTCCTGTGAAAGTGACCTGTGACGTACTTTCATCAAAAGCATTCCTTGTGCCTGAGTCAGAGCTTGTGGGGAAGAGAGTGACAGAAGCATCTCTGCTTTCAGTGGCGTTAGAAACACTCCCTGGCGTGGGAGCTGAAGATAGCTCTGTAAGGAGTGAACATTACCCTTGGGAGCTTGTGAGCAAATTGAAAATGCAGGTCTTGTTTTACGGAAGGGGAGAGAGAATGAGTTAATGCTCCCTAAACAACAGGGGAGATCCCCTAGTTCATTGTTGAATGCAGGGTGGAAGCGGGGTGAAGCAGGCATTTGGATCCCCGACCCTGCTCACAGTCCAATACCTGGACAAAACAAAAGGCAGGATACTACTGCTAGGGACATTGGCAGTATGAGGGGGAATGCTTACAGTGTAATAAATGACACAGCTCAACAGGAGGTATTGCAGGAAGCTATGGAAAATGAACTACCTATTTCTTCATCGTCTACTTCTTCATCTGAAAATGAAGAGACTTGTAATCAGCCTACAGGTGGAGAGATAGAACAGAGGCAGAACAGGGCCCTCCACAGCTGCACTTGGAGTTTAGAGAGCAGTCTAGAGCAAAATGGGAGGATTTTAGAAAAAAGATCCTTTTGATGGGTCCCACCCCCCATTGCAGAGATACAATGCAGTTCGTTTGGAATATTTAGGGGGGCTAGAGGTTGCACCTGACTGCTTATATGTGGGCAGGAACTTATTGAAAGTTTCATTGTTTTTTCGAATGAAGTACATGCATTAATACATGTTTTGGGTGTGAGTTTATATGACATCAGTTTTTATACTCCCCAAGGTTTGGATCGTTTTTGGTCCAAATATGAATCTTTGTAACATACAGAGCTATGGTTACCTTTTAGGGCTATTCCTTTAACTAAACCCATGATCAAGTATGTAACTGTGTTGTTCAGAAATGAAACTGTCTAGGCATGATATTACTCATTGGATGCAACAGAGGTGTGATGTATAGGGTCTCACCCAGCCAATATTTGATGATGAGCATATATGGAATGAGGGTTGGAAGTACAAATTGCATTTACGAAATAACAGTTTGGATCCAGTGCATTTGCCAAACAGTTTATTTTTGGGGAAAGAAAGGGGGGATTGTTTTTACATTGGCCAGCGAAAGGCCTGTTTTAAATGTGGGGCTGACACGCATCTTAGCTCTGCCTGTGATAGGTTGAGGTGTAACTTATGTCTTACCTTTAGGTACAATAGTACAGATTGTCATGAGGCACTGAAATGCAATTTATGTGTAGAGGTTGGGCATGCATATTGAGTCTGTCCCTGGGCCACACACAACTGTACAGATTGTTTGAGTCAGGATACCATAATTTGAGAGGCCCAGAAGAAGGATATGGTATCATGGAAAATGTCTGCAGGTCAACCAGATAGGCCCCATTTTGATCAAGCCCCAGCAGACCCTGCTTCTACTATCCTGCCCCCTCCACCTTCCTCTCCTCCTGTTGTAATCATTATACCTGAGTCGGAGGAAGTAAGCTTGGTTCCTGAGGAGACTACTGTTTCCCATGATGAAGTTAATGTAACAGTAGACCTCCCAGCTCTTCCCGAAGGAGGGCAGGAACAGGTAGAAATGCCCCTCCCCCACTGTTAAGAGCTTGGCAAAGAAAAGAGGCATTAGGCAGTCCAGGCTCCGATCCAAGGTGGCTAAGGCCTATGTGTCTGGAGGGGAGATTCCTCTTGCAAATAAATCTGAAATATTGACCAGGAGCTCGCAAGGATTAGAGCAAGGTGGGGACTCTGAAGCATTATCTTTAGCCCCTCTTTCCTTAGAATCAGAGGAAGACCCTCAGTGTATCAGTGTCAATGAGGACAGGAGGAAAAAGTTAGGTGTCAGGACTAGGAAGAGCACAAGATTAAAAAACACACCCTAAATAAAATCTTCTTTCTTCTTTCTTCTCATCAAGGGCCTAGTTCAAATATTCAGCTTGCTATGATTAATGTTAATAGCATTAAAAGTGCAAGAAGCAGGTTGATTACCTTCACTGTTCTAAAGGATTTAGTTTGTGATATATATATCTACTATAGGACACCAGGCTTAATACAACTTCCTTGGTAAGAGCTGATCAGAACCTATGGTGTTGGGGTCCCTCTTTTTTTTCTTTTGGGACTCATATGTGTGATGGGGTTGGAGTTTTGTTTAGGAGTGATGTGTTTAAAATTTCAAAATTGCTGTATATTATACCAGGGAGGGCATTATTACTGGATTTGTGGTATAAAGATGTTGCTTGGAGGCTTATAACCCTAGATGTCCCGCTAAAGAAAAAAGATAAGGTAAACCTCTTTAATGAGATAAAACCTTTCTTGTTTTCAACAAAACAAATTCTTTGGGGAGGGGACTTTAATTGTGTGGTGTCTAGGCAGGATAGGGGGTGGCCACTAATAAGTTGTTTTGTGATTCAAATTGTCTCAATTCTATAATATCTCTGTGTGACTTACAAGACTCCTTTAGGACCTTACATTTGTGGGCGGGGTGGGGGTTACACGTATCATAGGGGAAGCTCTTTCTACCAGGATTGATTTTTTATTTACTCAGAAATATATTAATATACATAAAGCAGATATGATTTCTTTAGAGACGTCTGATCATGTAATTTTAGTGTTTGTGTTAGGAGGTGTAACAGGCCCCCAGTATGGGAGGAGTTATTGGAAGCGTAATACATCTTTATTAAGGGAGGATACCTCGTTAAGATGCACAAAAAAACTTTCAAAGGCAAGAATGTCTGTTGCAGGTTTGGTGGAGGATGTCAGCCTTTGATGGATGGTTACAAAAAGGGAACTACAATCCTTATTTCAGCATTTTTCCTACACGTTCTAGTATTAATATGTATAAAAAGTATCATAGTCTTCGAGTACAACTTCCAAAAGTATATTCTGAAATCAATGTACAACATTTTAATTTAACAGCCCAAGTTAATAATTTAAAAAAGAAATGGAGGTACTACAATACTCTCGAGCAACCTCCTTGTTAAATGAGCATAGAATTTGCTCTCCTGGCAAAACAGGATTTGAACATGCGTTTAGAAGTTGTACACAACGAGCCTCGGATAGGTTCTTGGCATCTGTAAGAAATGGGGATGGAATTCATGTGTCAAATGTCCCAGAAATGTTGGATACTGTAACCAGGTATTTAACCGAAATGTATACTGCCTCCTATATTAAGGAGCATGTAGTAACAGATTTTTTTTCTACTGTTAATATTCCAATAATCCCATATACATATGTAGCTACTCTTACGGATCCTATTACTAAAGAAGAGGTTGATTTTGCAATTAGTAAACTAAAAGGGGCCACTGCACCTGGGATTGATGGGCTACCCTCAGAAGTTTATAAAATCTTTGTTGAATTATTAAGGGAATTATTAGCTGTTGTTTTTAATTGGGTGTTGGGTCATTTGGAAGTGGATTTTCATTCCTGCATTGCAATGCAAATCCTCTTACATAAGCATGGGGATAAATCTGACTTAGACAACTGGAGGTCTTTGAGCCTATTGAATGTAGACTATCAAATTTTAATGAGAATACTTACCAATAAGTTAGTTAACACAGTTCCTGCTTTAATCTCTGTGGTCCAGACTTGCTCAGTGCCAGAACGCTCAATTGAGCACAACCTGTTGCTGGTGAGGGAACTGGTTGAACAAGGAAAGGAGGATGCCCTTGGTGGGTATATTATGTCATGTCTTTGGACCAGGAAAAGGCCTTTGACAGAGTGCCCCATCAATTTATTTAGTTTGTGTTGAAACGTTATGGTATTCCACCAGTCTTTATAACATGGATGGAATTGCTTTATGGGAAAGCAATGGCAATTCCATTAGCGAATGGCAGGTTAGGTACATATATTAATATTACATGGGGGGTGAGACAAGGGTGCCCATTAAGCCCCCACTAAATGTTTTTTGTTTGGACCCTCTGTTAAGGCTTTTTCAAGAAGATGAGCACTTAAGGGGTGTCAAGCCCATTGGAGGCTCGAGTAGCAGCATATGCAGATGATATATATGTATTTGTTGCTGATCAGAAGTTGGGAGTCCGGGTCTTGGAACTAGCTGAGCGGTACTCAGTGGTAGCAGGAGCTAGGGTAAATAAGGGGAAAAGTGTAATTTACCCCCTTAGTGAAAATACCCTTCAGATGGGAGTTTTACAAGGGATACAAGTGTCTAAGGATCCTTTTAAGGTTTTGGGGGTTTGGTTTGGGAGAGGGGATAATGGGCTGTTAAACTGGTCAGTAAAGTTGGAGGTATCTACCTCCAGGGTTGCTCTCTGGAGGAATTGGCAGCAATCAAAAAAGGAAAAAGTTGCAGTAGTAAAAACCTTTTTGCTCCCGATTTTTTTATTTATTAGTACTATATACCCCATTCTACTGGCCTTGGAAACGTCTCTTTTGAGTTTAGTTTTTCAGGTTATTGGGGGAAATCGGCTAAACCCCATTAGGAGGGAGGTTTTATATCTACCAGTAGAAAAAGGGGGTTTGAATTTGTTAAATCCTGTGGCTTTTTATTATAGTGTGTTTTTTCATAAGAACCTGCTGGATTTTTCTAGGCCTAGTATAGCTATATGAACTTTATATGCAAGGAAATGGCTCGAGGCCCTTTATCAAGTGTGGGACAATCAAGGGACACTGAAAGATCAGGTAAAGAAAAATTGTGTCTTTTTTCGACCGACTTTGGTGAAACTTAAAAAATGGAAGTTGGCATCACACATTTATTTATTTAGTTTTTGTTGAGCGGGTAAGTGCACTAGACAAATCCAGCCTATTTTCAGGCACGACCCGGGGAGGGGGATACAGATGAATGCCAACTGACCTTGAACTGGATTAAGCTGTTGGTGTTATTTTTAGTGAATGAGGGAAATTTGACCAGGACACCAGGGAAATTCCACTACTCTGAGGTAGGGGAAGTTGCTGTCAATGAGCTCGCTGACCATTTCTCTGTGGGATGCCGTCAGATGAAGATGTGCGGGAGGTAGGGGAGTGGGTCTCCTCCCCAACCTCGCTTCTGCCAAAGACCCAAGTGGAAGATTCATTGTCTTACTCGTCGATTTTATCGGCTTTGGAAGTTCCCTCTACTTTACTTACGGATTCTGCTGTGTCTTGTTCTGGATTGGGTTCGGCTGTTTTGTCAGCTATGAAGACGTCTGGCTTTTTGGATCCTGCATGTCTCTTGACCTCTACTGCCTTAACGTGGCATACTTCGTCTCCGACGTGCTACCATGACACTGGAATCCGGATGTACGTCTGCTACGTCGGCATTGTCTTTGCCGGCGGTGCTAGGAGAGGAATACTGGGACTCGGTTGAAAACAGTATTGGAACTGCGGAGACAACTATGGCTTTGCCAGAAAAACTGAGAAAACATTTAGGGATGCATCGCAAAGGGGGAAAAAGGGGCTGATCAAGGTCCTAATATTCTGGACACTGCTCATGTTTTACGAGCGGCGGGTTGGATCCCTATCAAGGGTGGTTGGTCCCCTGACCCTGCCAACGCCACTGTACAGGATTATGCTTCTTTTGCAATTTCAGACACAGGAAAAGTTTTAAAGGATTCTGACTCTTTTTCAGCTGCCCCGATTCTTTCATGGCAAACTGCTTTGGCTAAGTCGGGGGGGGGGAAGCAGGCAACCCTCCTCTGCCTCAGGTACTTCAACCCTGATTTCTGATTTGGGGCCGGTTTCTGGCATTCCCTCTATGTCTGCTTCAGAGCCTACTCCTGTTCCTGGTGTTTCCCTGTACAGTGAGAGGCTGACTGTTTCCCAGGTAGGAGGCCTACCTGTTATGAATACGGGGTTTGCTCCTTCATATACTCCCCCTGGAGCTAAGGTATCTGTCCCTGCCTTCCGAATGGCTGACTTGTTTAAACCTGCATTTAAGGAAACTGCTCCACGTCGTAATGCTATCCGGCTGCTCTATAAGGGTGGTTTGGTGGACCCCCCCAGACAGAGTGTACATTGGGTGGTGTCTTTTGAAAGACTCTTTGAAATTCTATGCATCAGAGGTTTTTGCTTTAATTCATATGGATGGTCACAATTACGATGTTAGCTTTAAAACTATGGAAGCCCTAGATCGATTTTGGGTGAAATACAATTCCCTTAAGGATACCCCTCTTTGGACTCCTTTCCTGGCAATTCCACTTACAAAACCTGCAGTGCAGACTATTACTGTTTTGTTTCGGAATGAAGGGGTTGAGTTAGCTGATATTCTGTTTTGGCTGAAAAAATGTTGTGAAGTTTTGGAGCACCCCGTCCCTATCATGGATTCTGAACAATTTTGGACAGGGGCCTGGAAAATTAAGTGTAAATTACCTATGACTAATTCTGGTGTTTCTCACTTGCCTAGTTGTTTTTTTTAGGGAGGGATAGGGGCTCTCTATTTTATCCAGGACAGTCTAAATCCTGTCATAGGTGTGGCTCTAGATTGCATCTTAGTAATGCTTGTGATGCTCTAAAATGTACTCATTGTTTGGAGACAGGTCATTTAGCTGCTACGTGTCTGAATTTATTTCGTTGCAATCTTTGTGATGAAAAGGGTCACTCTTATGTTAACTGTCCCTGGGCCTCTCATAATTCTGTAGACACCCACTCCCATGAATCCCTTATTACGCAGGCCCAGAAAAAGAGTTGTGCTGAGGCCTCTGAGAGGCGGATGTGGGATCTTTTATCTGTCCCGAATCCTGGGTCTGTTCTTCAGTCCCAGTCAAGTTTACCTGCAGACTGTCATCCTGATATTGTTTCTAATAACACGTCTGATGTGACGGTGCATGTGCCTTGTGAGGCCCTGATGGTGGTGGTTGTCCCTGATCAGGTGGGCCCTCAGGAACCTCCATCTCTAACTCTTCAAGATTCTGGTTCCTTTCCTGAGGATATGCTTGTAGAGGTAGAGCCAGACCCTTTGATTCCCCCTCTTACTTCTGTACCTCCTGATTATGATACTACTGTTATGCTACCCACCCAAGTTTTGGATATGGATCAGTCCTTTCATACTGTTTCATATAAAAAATGACAACGGGAGAAAAGTGTAGTTCCGGGCCCTAAAGGGAAGGAATGGAAAGTTGGGTCTAAGAAAAAACTGTTACAATCTAATAAATTTGATGTGTTGAGACGACAACGAAGGTCAGGGGCACTGAGGAGGATGATGAGGACTCAGCCTCAGACTCTTCCTCCATGGCCTCTTCTGTAGGTGCTTCTTCTGGCTTAGAAGATGTTGCCTCTGGAAAGCTCAAATGGAAGACTCGTTCTCAGTGTTGATATGTTTAGTGTAGCTTTTCCCTCTGTGTTTTTTTTCTTTTTTGTGGGTGCTTTCCGTATTTTCTCTTTGAATGTCAATAGTATGAAGAGTGGTGTATGGAGGGATTTAATCTTCTCAGAATTGCAACATTTTCGCTCTGATATACTTTTCTTGCAAGATACTAGAATTAAGACATTTAAAGAGATAGCACAATGCTCCTCTGTTTTGACTTTGGGGCCCATATTTTGGTCGTTAGGACCCAATAAATGTGATGGTTTGGATATTTTGTTTTCCAATCCTGATTTACAAGTCTCTTGTCTGATTGACTTAGACCCTGGTAGGGCTCTAATTTTGGATGTCTCTTATCAGTCTTGGAGACTACACATCATTAATATTTATGCACCTCAGAATAAGGCCTCTAGAGTGGCCCTTTTCAGGAAAGTCCAGCCTTTTCTTTGCACATCCGGAATGGTCATTTGGGGTGGGGATTTCAATTGTGGCATTCAAAAGAATGATAGGGGTCTGCAGACAGATAAGATGTTTTGTGATTCTAATGCCTTAAAAGACGTTGTTACTACTGCCAATCTAGTGGATTCCTACTGCATGTTTCATACTACTGGTGGCTTTACTTTTCGTAAAGGCCTGTTACGTACTAGGATTAATTATATTTGGGTTTCCAATTCGGTACCTGTTACTCATTCTGGTATTCTTGATTTAGCTTTTACTGATCATTCAGCTGTGTATTTAGAATGTCATTGGGGTGAGAGTTCCCCTTTTGCGAAATCGTCCTGGAAGATAAATGTTTCTTTATTACAGCAAGCATGTCTTCTTGCTGCTTGCAATGCCTTTTGGGCAGCCCGACTTTCTGTGTCTTGCATGTATGATTCTTTGACTGATTGGTGGAGGGATACTAAGTTAGAATTGAAAACCTTTTTTCCAAAAACTGTAGGATTGTACCATAGAACTGATTATTCTCATTACCTACAATGTAGAAAGCATTATCATAGGCTGATTTCTCTTGCTGACTCTACTGGTCAGGATTTTAGATCTCAGCTTCAGCAAGCCAAATCTACTACGTAACGGTTCCAATATGATAGAATGAAATCCCTTAAACAGGAATTACGATTTGGTATGGTGAGTACAAAGCAGACGTTTCGCCCTTTTCAAGATCATAAGGCTATTTGTCACAGGAAATGTATGGAGGAATTACGGGATGTTGATGGTACTGTTTATCATGATAGAGCTTCTATTTTGAGTCTTGTTTCTACCTATGTTAAAAATACATTTGGACTTCCTCCACAGACAGATTTTTTGCATTCTTATATTACACGGATAGCACCACAGGTCCTTCTGCCGAATCAGGTACAGTGGCTTGTGGCTCCTATCACTATAGATGAAGTTCGTTCTGTTATTAAATTGGCTAAAACCGGCTGTTCTCCTGGACGTGATGGGCTTCCAGCAGAGTTTTTTCAGACCTTTTGTGATCTTTTGGCTCCAGTATTATGTGATCTCTTTAATGTTCTTTTAAGTTCTCCTTTCACACCTGAATGGTTGGTAGAAGCAGATATGTTTTTTTATATAAAAAAAGGTAATAAAAGGTCACTACTTAACTGTAGGCATATTTGTCTGTTGAACTCTGATATTAAGTTATTGAGTAAAAGTTTGTCTCTTAGATTGTCAAACTGAGCTCATTCCCTTATTAGTTCTGTACAAGGCTGTAGTGTTCCTCATCGTAGTATACATGATAATTTGATATTGCTCCGGGAATTGTTCTATAAGGGTCAGAACCGCTGTATCTCTGGTTTGGTGCTTAGCCTAGATCAGCATAAGGCCTTTGATTCCATTTCCCAGGAATACTTATTTTCAGTATTAGATCGTTATGGGATACCCATTGAATTTATTTCTTGGCTTCGGAAACTTTATTGTTATGCTACTATGGTACCAAAAGTCAATGGTTGGAAAGGGGATAGAATTGGTCTCCGACGGGGTGTTAAACAGGGTTGTCCATTAAGTCCCCTGTTGTATGTTTTTTGTATAGCTCCCCCTTTTACGATGTATTCTTAATGATTCTCAGATAAAGGGAATATCCTTAGTTCATACCTTTCCTCCTTTAAAAATTCTTGCATATGCAGATGATTTAGTTCTTTTGGTAAATGAATGTACGAATGAGGCAGTTATTTCACAACAGCTTGTTGCTTTTTCTAAGGCTTCTGGTTCTAGTATTAATATGGACAAATGCTCTGGTTGTCAGTTTCCCTCAGATGCTCCTAGATTAGTTCAATATGCAGCTATTTCAGTATCTATGGAACCAGTTAATATTTCGGGGATACAGTTTGGTTCCGACACTCCGGCAGTTGTTAACTGGGAACAGAAATTGGCAATTGCAGAGGTGTCACTGGCTCGTTGGATTCATGGACCTTTATCTAAACGTAAATGTATTTTGTTGTTAAAAACTTTGATTGTTCTCCTTTTTCTTTATATTAGTTATATTTATCCCCCACCGAAGAGTTTGTATACTAAATTGTACAGTTTGTGTTTTAGGGCCTTATGGGGTAGCAGATTAAATCCTGTTAAGAGGTATATCACTTATCGATCTATAAAACAGGGAGGTTTGGATATGCTCCATCCCATTGCTTTTTACTTCAGTATTTTTCTGTATTTCAATGTTTTCAAGCTTAATTGGCCCCACTGTAAGATTTGGATTTCTTTATTGACAGAATGGCTTATGGCTTGTTTGAAAGCGTGGGAAAATAAAAAATACTAGAATGTTTTCTAGATTAGAAATAGTTCTTCGAACCATTAAGGAGATGTTTCAGCAACTCATCCTTCGGAAAGTTGACTTTAATCTTCTGACCTTACCTACAAGGAAGGCGCTTTATGATGCAATTGTTCAAGTTCAGTGTTTGTAACCTCTCAGGTTGCCTTATTGTACAGAACAAGATAGTCAGGCTATGTTCCTGCAATTATTAAACCCGAGATTGCCAGTTTTTGTTTGGGATTTGGTATGGTTGACATTACATGGTAAACTTAATGTTAAAAACAATAATTGACATAAAGCTGTTCAAGAAAGGTGTTGTTTAAGACCTTCTTGTTTCCAACTGTTGGAAACTCAAGAACATTTATTTTTAAAATGTACTTATGCTCAACAGTTTTGGCATTTTTTTAGCTGATCGTTGGAAATTACCGCAGTTTGGAGTTCTCACTTATCAGGAACTGATTTATGTTCCGGGAACTTTACACTGGCAGTCTTTTTCCATTTCTACTTAACAAGTTCTGTTTGCTATTTTGAAGTATTACCTTTGTCAGTCTCAGTGAAAGTGGGTATTACAGCAGCACTATGTTTCATATGATGCCTTGTTATTGTTAATTTACTGGAGCACTTCAGCAGGTTTATGACGCGCATGTAAAATGCGTCCCGTCTCACCAGTTACGTTGTTTCTGGCAAGCATGTGATGTCATTCTCTGTTAAATTTTATTCTGGCTATCTGATTTTTGATTTAAGTACTTAGGTACTGTGTTTGCTCTGCTGCATTATTTTCGTTTCTACTGGGTTATTTTGGTTGTGGTAGTATTGTTTCTATTTTCTAGCACTTTAATGTACATGATGTATTTGCTGTTTTGAATCTTACTTCCCTTTTTCCCCCCATAAAATTCCCCTACTCTTTTCGATAAGTGCCATGGGATCATTATCATCCACCTGAACTACTACCAATCCAGGCAGATGGGACCTCTGTTTAACGTCTCATCTGAAAGACGGCACCTCAGAAGTGCAGCACCCCTCTCATGCTGCACTACAGTGTCAGTACTGGGATATTAACCCAAGTGCCAGATGTGGGAACTGAACCCACAGCCCTCTGATCTCCCAGCCTCAGAGACGAGTGTGCTACCTACTGAGCCACTGACACTTAAACAGATACAAACTAGTAAATCAGATGTGATACAATACAGACACAGGCGTATATCACCTATACTGAATTCAAAGATATTTCTCCAACTTATCACTCTTGGGTGTTAGAGTCTTTAAAGGATCGATACATCCCACCAAGAATATGGGATATAATGTGGCTGTGTTCTCATGGAAGGCTTTATGTAAAGGGGAATGCTAACCATAAAAGTTAGGAAGAACGTATGTGTCCCAGATTTAGTTGTATTGCACAGGAAGAAACTATGATGCATTTCCTTATTCAGTGTTCTATTGTTCAGGAGATGTGGTCACAGTTGGCACAAAGATGGGCCAGCTAATGTTGGGAGAGGGTAACTTATGAAGAGGTGATAGGGGTTTCCAGTTTGGGGATGATGGGGTTGGAAGGTGGACTGATGCAGCTAATTTTTTCATTTATAAAATTTTTATTTTATGGCAATCACGATGCAAGTTTGTTTTGCAACAGATGCACCAGGATCCCTGTACTGTTATATGTATTATTGAGTAAGAATTATGCAAACAATGTATGTTTGAAAAACATGTGTATCATAAAGTTTGGGCAATTCGATGGAACAATGTCCCTTTTATGAAAGTTAAATTGGATAAATTTTATTTTCTTTTGCTTGTTCTAGGAACTCTTTGATTCCTATATGTTGTTTAAGTTTCATTAATTGTTATTATTGTATGATTTACTTTTGATTGTATATTATTTAGTTTCTCTAAATAAAATTTTCCGCTACTCTTTTCGAGAAGTGCCATGGGATCTTTAACATCCACCTGAACTACCACAAGAACAGGCAGATGGGACCTTGGTTTAATGTCTCATCCAAAAGACAGCACCTCAGGAGTGTAGCACCCCCCTCATGCTGCACTACAGTGTCAGTATTGGGATATTAACCCAAGTGCCTAGTGTGGGTATAGAACCCACAGCGCTCTGATCTCCAGGCCTCAGAAGTGAGTGTGCTACTTGCTGAGCCGATGACACTTGGGAAGTGCATTGGCAGTAAAGCCAGCTATTTTGAGCTCATTATAACCCAAACCCATGAGACCATCCTAGGATGGGTTCCTCTTCCCCCGGGCTGAGCTATAGGTGAGGCTGACTGATGAGTCCAGAGAAGGATGAAGCATTTGTATGTGTCATCTGTTCTCAGCCTTTGCAGATAGTGTGAGAGACCTTCTGACACCTTACTGTCCTGCCTAAAGCAGAACCAGTATAAATTATTTCATGATGTTTTGCATATACTTCCCATGATGCTCTGAATTATGGAAGCACCAAGTTTGGTCAACAGTAAACCTGTCGACCACCCACACAGCGATGGCACAATACCAACGCAGGTATTGTGCTGCCCAAGCCCCCAGTGTTTTCTTTGGGGGGCTGTGCCCCCTGCATGCCCCGGACTTTAAGATTCTCAACTCCAGGTCAGAGTTGGTCCGGTGAGGGGGCAGGACACTGGGGGACTGCGAAACATGGAAATGGACCATTACAGCGACTGTCACTGTAGTGGTAATTTTCCATGTTTCGTCCTTGGGGTGTCGGGCAAAAGGGGGGGCCACCCCTGAATTATTGGGGTATGTGTGATTTTCTAATGACTTAAATGACATCATCAGATTGCTGTGGTACTGAGGGATCAGGAAAGGAGCAAAAAAGGACACATTCATGGGCTGTCATGTCCATAAGCCCGGTGGGGGGGTTGGGGGTGGCGGCACACCTCTCAAAATCCCCATCCAAGAAGTGCTTTTTGGACTGAGAAAGGCTACAAAAGTGAAATTCAGTGTTTTTCCAAGACTTATTTTCAATTGTGTGTGCCCCCAGAAATTCTCTGGGCATGGCATTCTTGCATAATAATTTAAGGTTAGAAAGGACTCTAGATTTAGGATGCTCAAATAATCTGTTATAAAAACAAATATCTCAGATTTTAGCAAAAATGAATGATTCCAGATTTTCAGATAAAGCTATCAAAAATCCTCAGTCCTAAATGTTATGCTATAATATGAAAAATCTTGCATGTTCCTCACTGGCCCTGTAAATTATTATTAAAACCCCCACCAAGCCACCCTGTAACCCATAACCTGCCTCTTGCCCCCCTAAAAGCCCACTGACAGTGTTATTATAGTGATAGCCCACTGATAGTAGTATTATTAAATAAATGTATGATTCTGTCTGGTTCTTTGTTTTATTATAGTGCACTGTGTTCTTATATAAGTTTATAGGGATGCTAGGAGGGCCTCTTATGGATGTGAGTGTCACCTCACATGTTCTAAGGGCAAGAGAACAGTGAACCAAAAGTGAGTGATTCTAGTGCCACAAGGATGCAAGAGGTGACACTCATATATCCAAAAAAAGGCCCTTCTAGCATCCATATAAACTTATTACAGATTGTGCCATGGTTTATTTAAAAAAATACCTTTCTTTGCAGTCCTTATCAGTGGTGCGAGCAGCACTAACCAGAAACCCATTAAGTGGGCGTACTGTGTGACACATTCTTATGGAAATAAGAATACTTCATGTTCAACCAAAGGAAGTGCTGTGATTGGTTGGGCGCATCACATGATGCTCCCAGGATCAATAGTAATGAACTTGACTGGTAATAGACCATGAGATGCTTGAGTCATGATGCCCCCACCTCCAAAATCAACTTGCCTTACCCTGGCACAAGCCACAGTCCTTGTAACCCAGGCTTGGTTCAATGAAGTACCCACCTCCTTACACCCTCACTAGCTCCCTCCTCCACCCCATAGCTCCCAAAGTTGAAGAACAATTGTCCCATGGCAGAGCAGCTTGCACTCTTCATTCCAATAAGATGGATGAAATGATGTCCTGCTGTAGCAGTAACACCTAATTGTCTGACTGTTGGCCAATCATGTGTTACTACCTGTAGGAGGATGTCTTTCATTCATCTTACTGGAATGAAAAAGACGCCAAGCTGCTCTGCCTTGGCACCCAAATATTCTTCAGCTTTGGGTGCTATGCGGGGGAAGAGGAAAGTGGGGGCTAGTGGGTGTATCAAGTAGGGGTACTTTATTGAATCAGGTCTGGGGTACGAGGACTGTGGCTTGTGCCTGGTTGGGGGGGTAAGTTGCTTCTGGAGGGTTGTGACTCGAGCAACTCGTGGTATATTGCCAGTCAAGTTTTTTTATAAGGAAACAGTGCACTATAATAAAACAAATAACCATGTTGAATTAGGCTCAGATATTCAAACGTTTGCACTGGGCGCAAACCGTTTGCGAAGGGTTAGCACGGGTCCGCTATATTCAAAAGGTCAAATAGTGCGCTCAAACTGCATTAGCGCCAGGCAAAATTATTGTGTATGCAAGGGGCAAACTGAGGGGGCATGTACATGAATATAGGCGCAATGCTTTATTCAGTGAATAGTGCTGCGCAAAGTGTTTTTGCGTGACTCAGCGCAACACTTTGTGCAGTGCAAATTAGTGCCCAGGAAAAGATAGTCTTAACTCTGGGCAAATCAGCTTTGCATGACTCATGGCTTTGAGTGATGTTTGTGTGACTTTGCGCAACCCTAACCAGTAAGTATGAAACATAGAAATAAGCCAAACATAGAGGAACCGTGCTGCTCACTGATGGTATCCCTATGATGCCATCATCTGCCACCAGGCCCAGCCATTCTAGGCAGTAAGTGGTGACCCGGCTCCCAGTGGACACCATGGCAGTGTGGCCATACAGCACACACCTGCAGACCACCCTTCAGTGGACACCAACAGATGCCAGCGCACACACATGCGGCACTGTGGGCATGGAGGGTATTGAGGGGAGGGTGTACAAGTGGCCAGGCTGCACCACAGACGGGGTGTGGCCACAAGACTGGGACAAGCCATGTAGCACACATGGGCCAGTGTTGGGAATACTCCAACACCAGTGTGCCTGTCTGATGGTATGTGCCCACCCCAGCCACATACCGAACATCTGTACAGACACAACAACACACACAGCCAGCGTGGTATGTGTCACTGTGAGCATCCCATGCCAGTGGTGCAGCATCTGTGGGTCGCCCAACAGCATAACAGTAATGTCCACTGTCAGTAAACACCTGCAAGTTGGGCCTGTCACTGTGTACAATGCAGTGGTCATCACTGCCCTACACACCATAGACATTGCTGTGTCCCTCACACTACTGGCCCCCTTGCTACTGTAGTGTCTGTTGTGCACTGTGGCATGAACTTACAGTTTGACAATTGCATGCAGCACCACCACCTGTGCCTGTGCTGTGTAATCCCCTGGGGTACAATATTCTATGTTGTACTATACAACTGTAGCCTGCAGCTACCACCATGCACTACCAGACTGACCTACAGGTGGAGCTGTCGGCAGACTCAGACAGCCCCTGTACTTCCAGACTGACCTACAGGTGGAGCTGTGGGCAGACTCAGACAGCCCCTGTACTTCCAGACTGACCTACAAGTGGAGCTGTGGGACCCTGCAGTAGCGCTGGGCAGACTGCATGCAAATCAGGTCATAATGAGATGCTAATCTGGATGTTTGCCCACAGGCTACCTAAGTAGACTTATTTGCATGTTACTTTTGAATATAGTGAAGTTTTGCCTTGGACAAATGTTACTACGCTGACCAAACAGCTTAGCTCCATGCAAAACTTGCGCAAATGTTTCAGAAACATTGTACATTTTTCACAATGTAATTTCACATGTGCTTCTGCTTGTATGTTTACTGACTTGACTCCTTTGCTAGCACACACATTGGCCACATAGTTCACCTCTACCTTCCTTCACATCGCTGTGAACTGGGATGCTGTTGTGGTTTGCACTTCCTGGTGGCGATATTCAGAACTGTCTTATTCCCAGGCTGTTTTTGCACTGCACTCCCAGCCTAGTTTTCCCAGCTTCCTTAGCATGCTATATTCAGCAGGTTTAGTACCGGGGCTATCCCTTTTGAATATAGCGGGCTATTGGATCCTGGCTAATTTAACATGCCGGGCAGTGCTAATTTAGCCCTGAGGCAAAGTTTTGAATAGCTGGCCCTTAGACTTTTATTTAATAATTACACTATTTTAACAGGCTTAGGAGGCAGAAGGGAGGCTGTGGGTTACAGGGTGGTTTAGTGGGGGCACTGTGGGCCAGGTGGCTTTATTTATTGCAGGCCCGGCTCAATCATTGGTAGTGAGCTTTTATTTGTTTTGCACATAGCATCTTATTCAATAAGCACTCCTGCTAATACTTTTGTTTTTGTGCTGTTTATTTGTTTGAGTTTGGTTGGTCTGATAAGAAACGGCTGCATTACTCAGACCTTGTAGCATGTTGAATTGGTGTTTTTTCTCAGCTTAATCATTGATAGGATAGTCAGATTTTAGGATGTCTGAACCCTAATCTATTTCTGATGTGATGCTTGGATTGGAAACGGATTTGGATATGGATTATCCTCATATATGGCTAATTTAATCCGGATTGAAAATTGAGGTATCTGAATAACCGTACTCTGGATCCATCATGTCCATCCTCCACCGCTCTGTCAGCAGCAAGGAAGAACTCGGTATGCTGTGTAAACATGTACCTATTTATAAGAATATTTATAAAGTTCCAATGAAGAAATAGTGACTAATGAGAACTAAAATTACATCAATGGAAAAAGGACATTGGCTCAAAACTGATGGTAAAACAGACCAATACTGTTCCTAGGAAATGCAAATCTGATTTTTGTAACATTACTTTTTTATTGTTTTTTTTTTTTAAATAAAATGGCATATACAGGAGTGCTTTTGAAAATAGGCTTCAGCTCAAATATGTACTGTTTCTGTTTAAAAATACATTTTATACTTTACACCTTATACCATCTACACGAACAATAAACAAAATAAAATGGATTGGAGAAATTGTTTAAATTGATTGACTGAAACAGTCTTTGGCCCATGACAATATCTCAGTATATCATCCTGGTTCAAAACTGATAACTAAGAGCAGCCGTTTCCCACACTTTGGTGCCATTTTATCAGCCCCAAAATATACTGAAGGGTAGGGTATATCCTGTGATATTGTCACTTCTTGGCTGATTGAAGGCACTTGGTGTTGCCTCGTGCCTCATAACACACCCAAAGTGTGATGATATCACACGATATACCACATCCTGTCGTGTATTGTTGCTAAAACAATGTACATAATATAGAAACATATAATTCAACCTACGGTATTCCAGACTTCAGTTTTTTGCACAACTAGTAAGAAGCATAAGAAAATTAACGATATCAAAGAGACTTTGCTGTTTAAAAGTCTATCATGCTTTACAAAGTACAGTACAGATCAGTCAGAGAAAAACAGTGTAAAACATGCACCCATGTTTAGGAAAGAAAGACGACCATCTTTGGATTGATTGGTTGTATCTGCAGTCAGGTATCCAAGCTGGCATGACTCTTGGAGTATTGGAGCGTTATGCTCATGCTGCTGCTTTGTGTAACAATACCACAGTCACAGAGTTCAGCCCTATAGTTGCAGGGGGCAGATCAGCCTATCGGGTAATAACACATGACAGGGCATGACTTTCTTGAGCAATATAAGCACTCCTCTGGCATATGTTGAGGCATGGAGGCAGGTCTGGATTTCCCAATGAATGCAGAACCCTGGAGTGAGTTAGTGCACTTGTAAAATGGTCAGGTATTGAAATGCTTGATTTAGCAAATGAAGCACTGTGCATTTGTGAGTTTGTATGTGCACTGCAGCTGACCTGCTTCATTCAGTCAGACTGCAATGTTTACAGTAGATATTTGGATTCACTTTATAAGCCTGTATAGGGCACATTCCCATATTCAATCTGACATGGCACTTATGCACTAGGGTGGCAAGGTCACCAGTAGGGGATACAGATATTCTTTTTTTCCTCATTGAGCTTTTTATTCACTGTTGCTGCCCATTCAGTCCTCAGGCCAGGGGGCAGACCCCTGTGGTAGCCTCCAGACCCATCCTCTGCTATCCCCACCATCTTTCTAGAGGAGGTCCATGGTATAGGGCTAAGGGAGCTGCCAGCCATCATCCCAATGACAGAAGAGTTTCTCTACAGTTTGGTTCTCTCCTGCCACTCTCTACCCACATGATAGTACAGCCTGCCTTTCTGATGGCCTTGGGTACAGCAGCTAATCTTGGGTACAACAAGCTTCCAGGCCCATCACAAGGGTCACTGTGGTGCCGGTTACAGCACCATCTCTGGCCTGACTGGGGAAATGCTGCCAGTGGCCACGCTGTTTCCCAGCAAGACCAATGTTCCATGTGCCCTGAGTCTGCTCCCTAACACGGGTCGCTAGTATGGAGGCACAATGCATGATGGCCTGGGATATAGATATTCTGAAGGTGATGTTGTGTTGACTATGCTAATCAAGACTAAGGTACAGTACTATATATAGCCTTCCATAGTCAGTATGGACATACATGCATGTTCACATGCACACCAATACAAACACACCAGCATGCGCATTATATACACCCACATTTACACTGATATGTTATATAAGTTTTGTAGTGCATTCATGTCTCCAAAGCAAGCACCAGTTTAATTTTCCATCAGTCTTGATTAAGTAAGATTATATAGGTGTTTGAAACCTCTGTACTGCATTTCTCTTATGGCCATAACTGGTTCTTGAGCAGCAGATTACTGCTCAGTATCAAAAAGACCAAATCAGTGTTGCTCAGCTTCACACCTAAACTCTCCTACCTACCCACCTCCTTAGCTATTACTTACCCCAGTGGCTCTATAGTGGAGCAAGTGTATGATTTTTAAATACCTTGGCATTACACTACATCCCTCCCTTACCTATGCTGATCACTTCACTATCCTGAGCTAAAATATACACCAAGAACTGGGTGTAGCTCACAGATCAAAGCAGTCCATGATGCCTGAATTTCATCTTGCTATTGCCAAATGTTCCCTGATGCCTGCACTTGACTATGCCTCCCCTAATTATTCACAGGCTGCTGTAAAAGATGCCTATTGACTGGCCACAGTCTATAATAACATCTGCCAGTCTGCCTTGCTGGCCCCTTTCAGAACCCGACACTGCAACTTATACCAGAATCATGGCTGTGTCTCTCCCCGAGCACACAGGTTTTATGCTCTGCTGTCTGCTATTCAAATCGCTATGCACCCCAACCTCTCTCCCTTATTGAGGCTCATTAAGTCCAAAGTCAGCCCACATAGCTTGTGCTCCACTAATTTCCTTCTGCTTGACGCGCCACATGTTAGGTCCAACATGTGCAAAATGCCTCCTCCATTGCTGTGCCATCACTCTGGAACTCTCTTCCCTTCAGCATACAAACCACCCCTTTCCATTCTTTCTTTAAAACACAGTTCATAGGTCACCCATTATTTACTGCATCTGGTTGCAGTTGTGCTGCATAAGCTCTGCTTCACTGTCGTTGACTATAAATGTTATGTTAACACCATTGTTACCAGTATACTACAGTATGCTAAGCTACGAAGGCCTCTTGCTCAGACATAGTCAATTTTCATACCTCTTGCTGTCAAAGTTATATTGTTGATGTATCCTACTTACAGTATTTCTTGTTTGTAGGTACATCATTTTGTTTTGTAATTGTATTGCAACATTGCTTTTGTTGCCCATTACTGTTACCGTTATCATACTTTACCTATCTTGGCTCAGGTCATGCATGAAAAAGATCACAGGATCAATGCACTTATCAAGTCAACAAATAAATAAAAAAGATCCTGGCCACCCATATTTTTTGTGAAATAGCTTCTGAGTGTTTGCTAATTAAGTACGTATGCATACAGTATCATTCTGCTGTCTCAGAGCTGGATAAATTAGATTCCAAAATGGCTAAAATGCTTTGTTTTACAAAAACCCTTCCTTTAAAAATGCTTCAGCATCAGTAACATATGCAGTAGTACACTTTACTGAGAAGCTTTTCTCCTGTAGAGTTTTCATCTCATTACTGAACAACTTGATAACTAGAGTGATAAACTGTTCCAATGGAGCTGACGTACAAGAACTCTTCTGTACATTGTTTCTTTCATAGGTCCGCTTATCACATCCATTGTTGTGCGACATCTATTGGGCAGTATATAACCCAGCCATAATTTCTTTTGAGAAGTGAGGCAGAAATCCCATCTTTCACACTCTTTTTTGGGTTGTCTTAGCATATAAAGCAATGCTTATTAGGTAACTCTAGGTGTCTGAAATATGCTCCCCTGTCTCAAGCAGTGAAAGTTGTCGGAGGGACAGGAGTCTAGGATCGCTATTTCGCTGCTCTAGCCCATAGCATTCGCTATGCTCCCCTTCAGTTGAGTTGAGGGTCCAGCGGGACCTGTGAACCTGGGGTGTTGGCAAGAGCACTCCACTTGCCTGCCTAACCCAGGAAACCTGCAGTTTGTTCCCGACCCCAGTGAGAGACTTGTCAATCCAGGGAAGAAGGGGTCCCAGGCTCTCCCGGCATGCACTACGGAAGGAGGCAGAGGAGATACAGAAAAGAAGGGGGTCCAGGGCACTGTTGACATACCAGAGGGGCAGGGAAAGGTAGAACTTGAGCCATTCATAAACAGTGTGCATCATAGTGGTCCAGTTCTGCACATAGATGTGCATTAGGGAGGATGCAGTGTCCGGAAAGTTGCAGAGGAAGAAAGCCACGATCACTGCACCTGGAATACAAAAATAAAAAAATCATAAAAAACAAAAACAACTACTTTTTTGCTAATTAGTTCAAGAACTTTCAAAAAGCTTTGGCCTCTCATGTGGAGCATTTGTCACATTAGTGTGGCAGTAAAATTATTCATTTATTTGTAATGTTTGACCAGAAAAGGCACACCGTCGTGTGACAGCTTGTTCCAGGTGCACCCTGGGAGGTGGGTTACAAGGATCTGTTACACTGACAGGTGAAAAACTGGCCAGGACACTGGAAGGGAAAGTCCGTACTTTTACAATAAGTGTCATGGGATCTTTAAAGCAGCAGTATTTGTTACTCTAGCCACCATGTCATTTTTTTCAGTAGTAGTGTTTTTTTTTCCTTTTGCAAAAAAACAGAACAAAACATTATATCTATTTTTCCTACATGTTGTGTCATTTGAATAAAGATACAGGATTTTGAAGTTTTTGAAAGTTCCCTTTTCTATGCCATGCCCACCATTATAAAATTAAGTATCTTGATACAGTGCTGTGCTGTTTAGCATTAGAAACATTTAGTAGCACCATCCTAAGGCATCCACAGTATGAATCTGGTATGTAAATTCAACAGGTGATCTCAGTGGAATATATATTTTAAAACTTACAAGTGCAGACCATCTTTAATTAAGTGAGTCTGGTTTCAGAACTGAGCTTGCAAAATTCTGAGCCAGACATGCACGCCGCCACTCTCAATCAGCTGAGAGTTAATGTATACTGTACTGTAACTTGAGGGACCAGTAGATTCCTCCCCTCAAAAAAAATGTATATGAATAACAACTGTGGTTGGCTTTACAGATTTTTGTATACTGTGTTGGATTCAGGTAACTTGGCTTCGGCTAAATAGGAAAGCAATATAGGTTAGAGGGTTAAAGCACCAGGCTGTGAACCTGAAGACCCCATTGTCCTGGGTTTGAAACCCACAACAGCCACCTGCATGCTGTGTAACACGGAGCAAGCCACTTAGCCTTCCTGTGTTCCTAGGACAAACCTGGAAATAATCTTTAGCTCAATGTGTCCTTCCTGGCCCAACATTCTGAAATAAATTTGTGGATTTGACCGAAGTGTTTTACTTGGTTAGCATGAGTGCTCGTTGTCCAGATTGCACACAATTCCACTCAAGTCCTTATTCAGAAGTTATGTTACATATTTATATTATGTTAAACTTAACATGGTGATTGGCACATGTGCCCTCTTATGCAAGTGTTTTGTAGGAGGCAGGGTGCCCAGGCCGACTGCAGCCACAAAGCATTTTATTTTATGCTAGCCACATCTGCAGGATGTAGGCCTACTGTCCTGGAGTGAGATACTACCCACGGCTTGGATAGCTGGCATCCTGACTCTCTTGGCTGCTGCTTTCTTTTATTGTACGTCTGGCAGGGTTACTTGCATTGACTGTAGCTGATGGCCTTAACTGGCACCCCCCCATCTCTCAGACCACATCAGGGTTGATTGGTGCACTATGCAGTAGCATCCTGGTATGGCCCGTAATTAGACCATGGACACTCTCTGGGCATTATGTGTCTCTCATGGTGTTCTCTCTCTCTCCTGGACCAGAGCTGCCCTTCCATCCTTCCAGGCACCTAAAGGACAGTGTGTCTCCATGGTCCTGGCTTGCTTTATGCAAAGTGTGGAACTGAGCTGTTTGTTACTGGACTCAGCAGTATCCTTCCATTTGCCTGTTTAAATTTTGAACTTTTGGATTGACTGATACTGGATCTGCCATTTATGGACACCAGTTATGCGTGTGGTTGTATATTGAGGTCCCTTGCATTAATTAGTACTATTTCTCTTGCCTCCAGCATCTACACCTCATCTTATGCATTGTGTTTGTTAACATACTGTCTGGTCCCGGTCTGGTTCTCAGGTGGAATAGTACACCCTGGATTGGGATTGGAGGGTGCCTTGCCCACTGTCCTCTGCCACATTGTTATACTCGTAGCCTTGCCACAACATCTATGGGTACCTGAGAGGATGGCACTAGCATGTCTCCCCCTCTTAGTACTTTGACGCTTACTGATTTTCCCTTGGAACCCCCCATATCTTGTATCTCCTCCATTCCTACCTTTGGAGCAGTTGCTTCACAGTGGCTGAGGTTGCCAGTAACTTCAGTTTGCTCCAGACTCAGTGATAGCTGTACTCTCATACAGGTTGCAGCCACAGCCAGGAGCAGAAGCATCCTGGATGCCCTGCAGAGGGTGTGCCTCAAGCAGCTTGTGGTGGAACCCACCAGAGAAGGAGCAATATTGGACCTGGCACTAACCAATGTGGACAGAGTCACTGATGTAATCGTGGGTAGCCACCTGGTGTCCACTGATCATTGTACAGTGCAGTTCAGTGTGAGAACAGTGGAGGAGTCAAACCACATGAAAGCAAGAGTCCTGGATTTCAGATGGGTTCACTATGCAAAAATTGGGGAATGTCTCAAGGAAGCCCTGGCAGGGGAAGAAGAAGGGGGAAGTAGCAGAAACAATGAGCTAACCTTAAGGGAGTCATAGTAGCAGCAACAACCTTTGTGTTAGGCAACTACGCAAAACAAAGAGAAAGAAAAAAACACTATGGTTCTCAAAGGATGTGGCTGGGAAGGTAAGAGAGAAAAGGCTAGCTTTCAGGAGGTACAAGGAAACACAGAGGGGGAAAGACAGGGAGATGTATGCGGAAAAGCAGAGGGAGGTGGGGAAAGCAGTCAGAAGTGCAATGTTGCAAACAGAGGAAAAAATAGCCCAGGTGATTAAAAAAGGAGACAAGACCTTTTTGAGGTACATTAGTGAAAGAAAGAAGACCAGGGGTGGGATTGTAAGGTTGAAAAGGGTGTGTGTGTGTGTGTGTGTGTGTGTGTGTGTGTGTGTGTGTGTGTGTGTGGAGGGGACCTAGAAAAAGCAATAATCCTGAACAAATATTTTTGTGTAGTATTCACAGCAGAAGGGGAAGAAGAAGGACCACTATTGGGTGATAGGAGCACCAATAGGACAGAGGTGGACTCCAGCCTGTTTATGGAGGAAAGAGTTTTAAAGCAACTTAAGTATATGAAAGGGAACAAGGTTATGGGGCCGGATGGGATACATCCCAGAATATTAAAAGCACTTAGAGGGTGCTGGAAGCACCACTAACAGCCCTCTTCAACAAACTGATGGAAACAGGGGTGGTTCCAGGGCACTGGAGGAGGGTGAATGTAGTCCCTCTCCACAAAAGTGGGAACAGGGAGGAGGCTTGCAACTACAGACCAGTCAACCTGACCTCGGTGGTGGGGAAATGAATGGAATCACTGCTTAAAAAAGGGATTGTGATATTTCTTGAATCCAGTAGAGCACAGGATCTGAGGCAGCATGGATTTACAGCAGGAAGGTCTTGTTAAACAAATCTGATAGATTTATTTTTAACTGGGTGACCAGGAAGGTTGATCAGGGAGATGCGGTGGATGTGGCCTACCTAGATTTCAGCAAGGCCTTTGACACTGTCCTACATAGGAGGTTGATAAATATGTTGGGCAGCCTGTGAGTGGGCCCCAAGGTGGTAAACTAAGTTTGAAACTGGTTGAGTGACAGGACACAGAGGGTGGTGGTAAATGATGTTCAATCCAAGGAGAGGGGTGACCAATGGGGTGCCACAGGGATCCGTGCAGGGCCAGTCCTCTTTAATGTCTTCATAAGAGACATTGCAGAGGGGGCTGGAGGGGAAGGTATGCCTCTTTGCAGATGACACTAAGATCTGCAACAGGGTCGACAATCCAGGAGGAGTGGAAAAAATGAGAAAGGACCTAAACATGCTTGAGGAGTGGTTGAGATTGTGGCAGCTAAGATTCAATGCAAAGAATTGCAAAATCATGCATTTGGTACACAGAAATCCAAAGGAGGAGTACAAGGTGGGAGGGGGGTGCTGACGACCACCAGTCAAGAAAGGGACCTGGGGGTAATCGCATCTGATGACCTATAGGCAACCAAACAATGTGAGGAGGGTCAGTGGGATGCTAGGGTGCATAGGACGAGGTATCACCAGCAGAAAAAAGGAGGTGGCTATGCCACGGAACAGATCACTATGAGGCCTCATCTAGATTACTGTGTCCAGTTCTGGATGCTGCATCTCCAGAAGGTCATAGACAAAAATAGAGGCAATCCAGAGAAGGACAACAAAAATGGTGCAAGGACTACACCAAAAGTCATATGAGGAAAGACTAGAGGACCTCAATATGTATTCCCTGGAGGAGAGGGGGGATATAACTGAGACATTCAAGTACCTCAGGTATATAAACAAGGGTAGCATCCTTCAGAAAAGAAGGTGTACAAGAACAAGTGGGCATGATATAAGGCTGGGGAGGGTAGGCTCAGGGGCAACGTGAGGAAGTACTTTTTCACTGAAAGAGTAGTGGATTCTTGGAACCGCCTCCCTGCGGAGGTGGTGGGGGCCAAAACAGTAGGGGAATTCAAGAATGCATAGGATAGACAGAATCATAGAATCAAAATCATAGAAACTTGGTGGCAGAAAAGGAGCCAATGGCCCATCCAGTCTGCCCCTTACTCCCCATGACTCGTCCCTCTTCGTCTGGAAGCCCCCACCCTCCACTATTCAGTCCCACATGCCTGTCCCATGCTCTCTTGAATCTCTTCACTATTTCAGCCCCCACTACATCCTCTGAAAGCCTGTTCCATGCTCCCACCACACTCTCCATGAAGAATCCCTCCTCACATTGCCTCTGTATTTTCCCCCCTGCAGTCTTAGACTATGCTCTCTAGTTACAGCCCCATCCTTCCTTTTAAGTAAACACCCTTCCTTTACTTTGTTGATCCCCTTGACATATTTAAAAGTTTCTGTCATGTCCCCTCTCTCCCTTCTGGTCTCCAACATGTACAGATCCAATTCCTTACATCTCTGCTCATAAGTCTTCCCCTGAATACTCTGTACCATCCTAGTTGCTCTTTCCTGAACTCTCTCAATACCATCTATATCTTTTCATAGGTGTGGCCTCCAGAACAGGACTCCATACTCTAGATGCGGTCTTACCATGGCTTTATAGAGGGGCTTCAGTAACCCTTCTGCTGGTGATGCCTCTGCCAATGCATGCCAGCATTTCACTGGCCTTCCACACCGTCCTGCTCCATTGGTTCCCCACCTTAAGATTACATGATACTATAATCCCCAGGTCCTTCTCCTGCTCCTTATCCTTGATGTCCTCCCCCCCAAGGGTGTATCCTGCTTTCGGGTTCCTGTGCCCCAAGTGCATCACAGTTCACTTTTTGGAATTGAATTTTAGTTTCCCAGTCTCTGCCCATCCCTCCACAGTCCTCAGGTCCTGACTCATGTCCTCCACCCCCCACTTTGGTGTCCACCCTACTGCAGATTTTCGTATCATCAGCAAACAGGCACACCCTTTCCCTCAGTCCCTCTGATATATCATTGATGTTGATATTAAAAAGGAGGGGTCCCAGCACTGACCCCTGGGGCACCCCACTTGTCCCCCCTCGTCCGGGAGTACATCCCATTTACCACCACTCTCTTGCTTCTGCCCGCCAACCAGTTTTCCACCCACCTGGTTATTTTCTCACCTACCCAACCTTCTGTGGGGGACAGTGTCAAAGACCTTGCTGAAGTCTAGATAGGCTATGTCCACTGCCCCCTCCTGGTTGACCACCTGAGTCACCCAATCAAGGAACTCAATTAAATTTGTCTGGCATGACCTCCCTTTCATGAAGCCATGCTGCCTGTCAACCTGCAAGCCACTACCCTCCAGGTGGTCCACTACCCTCTCCTTTATGCGTGCCTCCATGACCTTCCCCATCACTGAGGTAAGGCTGACCTGACAATAGTTCTCCATCACCTCCCTACTACCATCTTTGTGCAGCAGCACCATGTGCACCCTCTTCCAGTCCTTTGGCACCCTCCCAGAGTCCAGAGACAAGTTGAATAGCCTCGTCAGTGGGGCTGCCAACTCTTCCCCCAGCTCCTGGATCATCCTTGGGTGCAGACCGATTGCTTTATCCACCTTCCACCTGCCTAGTTCCTCCCTAACTCTTTCTACACTGAACGGGCTTGGATCCACCCTTTTGTTCTCCCTCTCCATTCCCATAAACGTGGGCCCCCTGCCCTCCTCCTCCTCTGTAAATACCAAGCAAAAGTACTTGTTCAGCTCTTCTGTTTTTTCACAGTGCCCTTCCAGTTTTATCCCTCCCCCCCAGCCTTGCAATCCCCTGCCTAACCTTTCTCTTTTCCCCCCACATACCTAAGAAATGTTTTGTTCTCCCCCTTTGGCCTGCTTAGCTATTCTCTCCTTAGTGTCCACCTTTGCTCTCCTTATCTTTTGCCCTGCTGGCCTCCTTTTCTCCCTATAAGCCTCCCTGTCCTCCTCCCTTTGTGTCCTCTTATATTTTCTGAATGCATTCCTCCTGTTCCTGACTGCTCTCACCACCTCCCTTGTAAACCAAAGTGGTCTCCTCCTCTTTCTGCCCTTCCTTACCTTCTTTATGCACATGTGCATTGCTTTCAACACTTTACCCTTAATAGTTTCCCATAACTCCTCTACATCCCTTATATTCTTTGTTCCCGCCATCTCATCCCTCACTATCCTTCTCATCTTGTGGAAGTCCATGCTCCTGAAGTGCATAACTGTTGTGCTGGTTCGGTTTACCTCCTCCCTGCTCTTACCCTGAAACTTATCGTCCTGTGGATGCTGTTGCCCAGCACATCTCCCACCTCTACCTCCTCCACACTCTTCCCATTTGTCAGAATCACATCCAGCAGATTTATTTATTTATTTATTTAAGAGTTTTACCAGGAAGGTGTGATGAGTAGAGTCCTGCTCGATTCCAAATGTGTCCTGAAGGGGAGGGGAGGGTACAATAGATACAATTGGTATGCAGGTTCAACATAATTATACATATACAGGTAAGCTAATAACAATTAACTGATATAGACTGTTCAGGACAAAGTATTACACAAAGCAGAACAACATGGCACATTAGGAGTAGGATGAGCAACAGGTAGACTTAGAGGCCATCATGGGGGATGAAGGACTGGACATAGTAGTGATAAGGGAGACTTGGTGTACAGAACATCACACCTGGGAGACATGGAGGTTGGAGACATGCTGGGCAACAGCGACCACAGGACAGTACATTTCAGGGTAAGGATGCTGCCCCTTGTTGGCTCCCTGACCAGCTGTTGCAAGAACACTCCCAGCAGTGCCTCTGGTATTTCCTTGCTTCTAGCCGATACTGCATCCAGAATGGTCCAGTCCACGTCTGGGAGGTTAAGGTCCCCCACCAGAAGCAATTCCCCTTTGAGAGCCATACATATCACAGTCTGTATCAGCTGTCTATCCCCTTTCTCCCTCTGCATAGGCGGTCTGTATACCACCCCCAGTCTCAAGAATTACTCTGTCCATTTGTCCAGTGTTACTCACAGGAGCTCTGTTTCTCCATCTTCCTCCTGGCCCTCTGTTATCCTTATGTTTTCCTTGATGTATAGAGTGAATTCCCACCCTTCCTACCTGTCCTATCTCTTCTAAACAGCCTGTAGCCAGGATGCCTGTCTCCCAGGTGTGATGTTCTATCCACCAAGTCTCACTTATCACTACCATGTCCAGTCTTTCATCCCCCATGATGGCCTCTAAGTCCACTATCTTATTTCCCAAGCTTCTGGTGTTGGTTGCTAATCCCTTCCACCAAAGTCCCTTCCTTCCCCCCTACCCTTTGGCATGTTGGTGCCTAACATTTCATCTCTTTCCTGGGGGGAGGCTGAAAGCCCCCCAGTCTCTCCTGTCGTTTGGTGTGGCTTTTTCCCTAACTCCCCTCCATTTTAGTTTAAATTATACATTTTCTCTATGAACTCTCCTAATTTGCATTTCAGTGCAGTTGCTCCCTCCCCATTTAGATGCAGTCTGTTTGGGGCAAATAGGCTCTTGTACTTCCATGTTGACTCCCAGTCCCCCACTAACCCATACCCCATCTGCTCGCACCATCTTGATAGCCATTGATTAAACTCCTTGATCTTCTGACTGTTTGCAGAACTCACTTTTGGCACAGGCAACACCTCTGAAAAGTAATAGATTGGAAGCACAGACTACTACAGAACCTAGCAAGCGCCTTGAATCTTGCCTGCACCTCCAACAGACTATTCCCCTTCAAATAATTTGTCCCCAGGTGGAATACCAGGTGTGTTTTCTCATCCTGTTGCTTACCCCATGAAAGAATATGGTGTTTTACCTCTAGTGCTGTCATACCAGGCATGCACTCCACCCAAACTGCACTACTCCTGCCCCCATCTGATTCCCTTTATTATTGAGTCCCTGATGAGTAGGACCCTGCCCTCTTTTCCTTCTGTTTGTCCCTTGTCACATTTACCCTTCTCCTAGCTCCTGGTGTCCCTTTTACCTCCCTTTTCTCATCATCCCCTTTGCCGTCTTCTCACCCTGAGCCCTGACACCCTCCTGTGCTGCTCCCCCCTTTCCCTCCCCACTGACGTTATCCTCTGTTCTGCTCTCCCCACCTCACCTTCAGTGATCATTTAGAGTACTCTCGCAATAGGAAAGAGAGGGTAAGCCACAGATCAGCTAGGGTCTGTGGTATTGCATTAGGTAGGGAAAAGGGGCAGGCTAGGTGGGCCACACTGTCCTTGTCTGCCTTCACATTCTATGTTTCTGTATTTCTGTTTCTTTGTTTCATCTTACAGCATTAAGTCTCAGGTCTCTTCCCAATGAAGAGCCCCTGTCTTTGGAAGTCCAGGACTCCCCTAGTTCTTTGCACATAGTTCCTCAGATTTTACTGTTGTTGTTTTTCTGTGTTTACTGTGTTATAGTTAGTCAGTGGAGTAATGTTATTCTCTACCTAATTAGATCTAATGTCACACCTTTTGCAAATTTTAGATGCCTGATCAGCCATTAGTCACCCCAGGGACCCAACAGACTGGTTAAATGAGTAATACCTGATTGAAACTATACCTAATCAATGTAAATGGCTTGAATAATCCAATAAAATGGGCAAAAGTGTGTACTGCTATCCAGAGGGATCAACCTGGCATGGTCTGTCTGTTCAGTCAGTCTCTGGACACAGGAGTGGTCTCAGAGGACTGGAGGAGGGCAGATGTAGTTCCTCTCTACAAGAGTAGGAGTAGGAAGGAGGCTGGAAACTATAGACCTGTTAGCCTGACCTCGGTAGTGGGGAAAGTTATGGAAAAGCTGCTAAAAGAAAGGACAGTGGAGCACCTTGAATCTAGTGGAGCACAGGATCAGAGGCAGCACGGTTTCATGTCAGGAAGGTCATGTCAGATGAATCTGATATATTTCTTTGACTGGCTGACCAGGGAAGTAGATCAGGGAGGAGCAGTGGATGTGGCCTACTTGGATACAACACCGTTCCACATAGGAGGCTGATAAGCTGGGCAGACTAGGAGTGGGGCACAAGGTAGTGAACTGATTGAAAGTTTGTTGAGCGATAGAATGCAGAGAGTGCTAGTAAACAGAGCTATATCCAAGGAGCAGAGGGTGACTAGTGGGGTGCCACAAGGATAATTTCTAGGGCCAGTCCTGTTCAATGTCTTCATCAGTGATATTGCGGAGTGACTGGAGGGGAAGGTATGCCTCTTTGTAGATGACACAAAGATCTGCAATAGGGTAGATACTCCAGAAGGGGTGGAAAAAATGAGAAAAGATCTGGATAAATTGGTAAAATTGTCCAGAGTGTGGCAGCTAAGATTCAATGTGAAAAAGTGCTCTTGGGGCACAGAAACCAAGAGGCAGAGTACAAATTGCTAGGAGAGGTATTAACAACCACCAAACAGGAAAGGATCTGAAGGTTGTCATATCTGATGCAATAATGCACCAAGGCAGTGGGATGCTGGGATGCATAGGGAGAGGTATCACCAGAAAAAGAAAGGAAGTGGTGATGCCACTATACAAGTTTTTGGGGAGATCACATTTAGAGTACTGAGTCCAGTTCTGGAGACCGCATTTCTGTAAGGACATAGTCAGAGTAGAGGTGATCCAAAGAAGGGCAACAAAGATGGTGCAGGGCCTGCACCAAAGGTCATACAAAGAGAGGCTGGAGACACTCAATATGTATACCCTGGAGGAGCAGAGAGAGAGGGGAGACATGATAGAGACCTTCAAAGTTCCTAAAGGGAATAAACAAGGTTCAGGAGGGTAGCATCTTTCAAAGAAGGAGTTACCCCAGAACTAAAGAGCATGACATGTGATTGGTAGGGGGTAGACTAAGGGCAACATGAGAAAGTACTTCTTCACAAAAAAGGGTGGTGGAGGCATAGAACAACTTCCCAGCAGAGGTAGTGGGGGCAAAGTCAGTGGGCGAGTTCAAAACTGCATGGGATAGTCATGGGGAACCCTAGCAGTCTATAAGAGGAGATAAGGTCAGATAGTACAGAGATCAGCAACTTTGTTAGGAGGTAGGGAAAAAGAAAAAAGAAAAAAAAAGGACAGACTAGATGGACCTATCGGTCCTTATCTGCTGTCAAATTCTCTGTTTCTGTCTCCAAGAGATACATCTATCTCAGGTGAAGCTGCTAAACTTGTTAAATTTAGTTAATCTGTTATTTATTCTTCTGGTTATAAACAGGAAAAGAGAAGAGAAATCAGAATATTAATTCTGAAACATCTAGAATTCTAGGAAGCCAAAGGGTTAAAAACCATAAGGGTTACTGTGGCATCCTCCAAGATGATGTTGGTGGTACCCTGATAACAGTCACAACACCATTCCCCCACTCTGGCTCAGACACCTCCTTTATTAACCTCCTCATAAATATTTTTTTTTATTTAAAATTTGGTAACCGGGAAAGGCACACTGAGCCGAGGCTCCTCTCCAGGTGTGACCGGGGAGAGGGCAACAAGAGTTACAGCTGGCAAACAACAAAGACAAGGCAGAAGTTCTCAATGACTTCTTCTGTTTGGTCTTCACACAGGAAGACATTGATAATGGTCCAGCATGAGCCAGGACACTTCCTCATACCAGGGGAGCTGACATATCCTCCTTTATGAAAGAAAGGGTCCTTGAGGAGTTGTCTAAACTAAGGGTGGACAAGGCAATGGGGCCTGACAGAATACACCCACGAGTTCTACAAGAACTTAGGGATGAACTTGCTGTCCCACTTGCTGAACTGTTTAACAGGGGATAGTACCACAGGACTGGAAAAGGGTCACGGGTGTGCCATTGCACAAGAGTGGTAGCAGGGAGGTAACATGAAACTACCGCCCAGTAAGTCTGATCTCAGTGGTGTGTAAAATAATGGAGACATTGCTTAAGGAAAGGGTAAGGAACTACTTGAAAGCAAGTGGGCAACTTGACCCAGAGCAGCATAGTTGCACATCAGGGCACTCATGCCAAACAAATCTGATAGAATTCTTCGACTGGGTTGCAAGAGAAGTAGACCAGGGGCAGCAGTGGACATGGTGTATCTGGACTTTAGTAAAGCCTTTGATACAGTCCCAAACAGAAGGCTAGCCAACAAACTGGAGCAAGCTTGCATCAGTCACGAAGTAGTTAAATGGATCTCAAGCTGGCTGCAAGGCAAGACATAGAAGGTTATGGTAAATGGCACCTTGTGCCAAGAGGGGAAGGTGTCAAGTGACGTGCTGCAGGGGTCAGTACTAGGACCCATGCTTTTCAACATATTTATCAGTGACATCGCTAAAGAACTGAAAGGGAAAATCTGCTTCTTTGCAGATGATACAAAGCTCTGCAACAGGGTGGACACACAGGAAGGGATGGCAGAAATGGAGACAGATCTCAGGATACTAGAGGAATGGTCCAGGAACTGGCAGTTGAAATTCAACACCAAAAATTGTAAAGTCATACACTTGGGTAGAAGGAACCCATGCATGAAGTATGTCCTGGAGGGGCAGCTACTAGAAGAAACAAAGTTGGAATGGGATCTTGGTGTCATGATCTCAAACGATTTAAAGGTAGGGAAGCAACATGAAAAAGTGGCACTAAAGGCAAGCAACATCCTCTGATGTATTGGTAGGGGTATTACCAGTAGTAAGCGTGATGTAATCCTCCAGCTGTACAGGTCCCTGGTGAGACCTCAATTGGAGTACTGTGTACAGTTCTGGAGACCTCACCTGAAAAAAGGACATAGACCATCTGGAAACCGTGCAGAGACATGTCACCAAAATGATACAGGATCTTCGACACCAAACATACAAAGCTAGGCTCAGCCAGCTAAATTTATTCTCCCTCCAGGAGAGGAGGAACAGAAGAGACAAGACTGAAACATTTAAATTTGTGAAAAGGATCAACACAGTACAAACCAGAAACCTCTTCCGGGAAAACAGGGCTGCATGTACTGGAGGACACAACATGCACCTGGTGGAAGGTACATTCAAAACACATGTTAGGAAGTACTTACTCTGTTGTGAGCCTATAAATCACTATTACTTTAATAAAAGTGAAAAAAAAGTTTACTTTTGTTTCCAAGAACCAGTATCTTTTAGACTTATTTTCAAGATGGGCAGAAACTACTAACTGCAGTTCTTAAAGGAAAGCAGCCCAAAACGTGGGCTCCCTCCTCCGGACAGCTTACTCTCCGGTTTAGCTCTTACCAGCAAGAGCGGGATTTTTGTGCCCTGCAATTTGCTGTATTTACATTTGTAAAACTTGTGAACCTGGAAGTATGGAGGAGGCAGGGATGCTCCATTTGCTGAAACGGTGCGGTGACGCACTGCTCGCTTCAGTACTTTTGTATTGAAAGAAGGCGAGTGCTTCCACACTGTTTCAGCAAGGAATCCCCTGCCTCCATACTTCCAGGTTCGAGTACAAAAAATGTAAATACAGCCAGCTTGCGGCATGAAAATCCCACTCTTGTTGGTCAGAGCAAAACTGGAAGGTAAGCTGTCCGGGGGAGGGAGCCCACGTTTTGGGCTGTTTTCCTTTAAAAGTTTCATTCTTTCTCATATCTCTTAACTACTTGGTTAGACACATAAATCATGTTTATGCACATGCTCTCCTAAACAAGGCTGTTTTTCAGCATTCAGATTTACAATTTTATTGATGGCAGCTGAGCCGTCTTGCAGCTTCACATTTCTATCTAATTTCCCAAAAACTTAATTCTGAAATAGAGCCAGACTGACTCCTCAGTATTCAAACAGTTGTCAAGGTTAATGCTGTTTTTATGTTTGCTTACATGCATGTGCAAGAAACATAGTGCCATCATCCAAGTTTTCATAGCTGTGGCACCCTATCTTCCAATTTAGTCAGTGTGTTTGCAGATGCGGCCACAGTTCACTAATGAATGTTGCAGTTGTCTATGGCAGAAGTTGAAAATGCAGTGCCGTACAGTTGAAAGGTAGTGCTCTGCTTCAGTGAGCAGCAATAAGATATGCTGATTAGCATATTGCATCATGCATCCCCCCCACCCAACACACACGCATTTTGAGTGCTCATGAGCCCCCCCACGCACACACTGTATGGCCAACGTGGGGAGCCCAATCCCCCATTGGCTCTGCTGTGCTCCCCTCCAACAGAGTTCCAGATGCCACGCTGGGAGCCCACCCCAGCATGGCAACAGTCTATATTGCCAACGGGGCGCCCAATCCCCCGTTGGCTCCACTGTTCCCCCCCAACAGACTACCGAGTGCCACGCTTGGAGCCCATCCCAGCATGGCAACAGTCCGTATGGCTGATGGGGGTGCCCAATACCCTGTTGGCTCCACTGCCCCCCCAAGCAGCCTTCCAGCTGCCATGCTGGGAGCCCACCCCAACGTGACACAAGTCCTGCGTCATCTACAAAAAAAAGTTACCTGCAAGAGAAAACGTTCCCTCGCTGACTGTCTTGACCCCCTTCCCCCACCTGCACCCACCCTCTGTGCACCCTGTCTCCCCACATCCCCACCTCACCCCATACTTACCTTCGGAGTCTGGCGCGACGATCTTCGGTGGACCAGGAACACATCTGCACTCTTCAAAGCCGACTGCGAACTGAGGAAATGCAGGTAAGCCATATAATGGAATAAATAGGGGTTTTTCAACTTTGATGCATATCTCAGGCATTTTTGGGAATTTTTTCACCAAATATTCAACATGGGGTGTTTGGGACCCCACCTCATGAATTCTGTCACTGTCATTTTGTTAATTGGCCCTGAAAGGTGATTTCACAGTCACTGTGTGGAACCACCTTTCTGGACCGATTATGAAATAACAGTGTCACAGTTCATGAGGTAGGCCTCCAAAAACCCTATGTTGAAAATTTGGTGAAAAAATTCCCAAAAATTACTGTTTTACAAGCATGCAATGCGTTGTTCCTACGCATGTTCGTAAGTTCGTGAATTTTCACTATTTTCACTCCAGATTTTCAACATTGTCATTTTACCACACCTCCTTATGAGCAGTACAGCTGTCATTTTTCACATTTTGCCCAAAATGTGTTTCTGCGCATGTAGCGCACAATGGCGCAGTCAGTGTGCAAAATCAATGTTTGGGACAGATGAAGAAAATCACAGTGACACTGTTCATGAGCAGAGGTGTTAAAATGGCTGTGTCAAAAATTTGGTAAATAAAAAATTCCCAAAAATGACTGTTTTACAAGCATCAGTTGCACTGTTCCTTGCGGCTAAGTAAGTTCAATTTTCAATATTTTCACACCAGATTTTCAACATTGCCATTTTACCATACCTCCTTATGAGCAGTACAGCTGTCATTTTTCACATCTTGCCCAAAATGTGTTTCCGTGCATGTAGTGCACAATGGCGTAGTCGGTGTGCGAAATCAATGTTTGGGACAGATGAAGAAAATCACAGTGACACTGTTCATGAGCAGAGGTGTTAAAATGGCTATGATAAAATTTGGGTGAAAAAAGTCCATAAAATGACTGTGTTATGAGCGACCATTACGCAGTTTCCACGCACCCTTGTAAATTCATGCATTTCTAATATTTTCAGTCCAGATTTTCACCACTGGCATGTTTCCACACTCCTTAAAGCACAGCTGTCATTTTTCACACTATGGCCGAAATGCATTTTGCACTTCCAGCGCAGAAATGTGTGGTTGCTGTGGGAAATCACTGTTCGGGACAAAATTAAAAAAATCACAGTGACACCGTTCATGAGCAGAGGTTTCAAAATGCCCATGTTGACAATCTGCTGTAAAAAATTCCCAAACTAATTGCATTACAGGTGTGCGTTGCGCAATTTCTATGCACACTCGTGACTTCACTAGTTTTTTTAATATTTTCACTGCAGATTTTCAACATTGCCATTTTTTTCACCTTCCCATGAACAGTACAGCTGTCATTTCTCACATCCTGTTTGAAATGTGTTTTCGCATCTTGGTACCAAATGGCGTAGTCGCTGTACAAAATCAGCTTTCGGCTAACAAACTGATATTGCTGGTGTTCATAAGGTGGGGGTCATAAAAAACCCATGTTGAATATTTGGAGTGAAAATGCCAACGAACGCTTGAGGCGTTAGGGTTTCCGACCGTAACGCCCCACCTTGTAGAGATTGACAGGCATCGGGGTGTGACTTGGGATTCTCACCTGTAATGCTCATACCATTCCACACCCTGCAGTCAGTGAGAGGCATCGAGGTGTGCCTTGGACTCTTCAGCCCCAAGGTTCACCCCATTCTCCTATACAGCACCCATCTCATCATATTTCCTGATGGAATGGGGTAAGCATAAGGGCCAAAGACCCCAAGGCACACTGTGACACTTGTCGGTGTCTGTAGGGTAGGGTGTGGTGAAATGGCGTGGCCGTTATGCCTGATGACCCAAAGGCACACCCCAATGCCTGTCAGTCTCTGCAGGGTGGTGGTGGGGTTGGCTTCAGTTCAATACTTCACTGCCATTCCTGTTATGCAGCTCTCTAACTCCTACACTACCAATGCTAATGCCACCAAGCAAAAATTCAGCATTGACAAATGCTTGTTATAGTTGAAACACTTACTTTTAAAAAGATAAGACTGCTGTGGTGTTTCTTGCAACCATGTTCTCTGTGCAGGGGAGTGTACTGATGTGAGAGAGGTCCCTTTATGCTCCTCAAAGCTGCTTTGAGGCGTATATAAGGACTCCACTCGCAACAGATACTGGTTCTTGGAAACAAAAATAAACTTTCTCTTTTTACTGAATGATTAAGTGGGTAAAATATCATGGAATCTTCATGACACATATTAAAGAAGTGCTAGTGATTTACAGGCTCACAACAGATCAAGCATTTATATATTATTAAAAGGATGTACTGTAATCCAGTTTAGGTAACATAACTTAATATATAAAACTGCGATAGAGTCTAAATGGGAAAGGGTGCTTATTAACTGTTCCTGGCCATTTGAATATTACAGCATGCAGCCAGCAAAGCCAAGAGCTTATTAAAAAGGTATACCCTCCCTTTTTATACTATGTTTTAGTAAATTAGTTAATGACATTTCTTTTTACTTCTATGTGCACTTATGAAATGTTTTCTACTTAAAAAGTTGTTTACAACAAGCAAGACAACTAAATACTAAAGAGCCTATTGGGCAGTGAACCTCAGTAAGAAATGTTTACTTGTTTATCTAAGCGTGAATTTAACTGTCTAGATACAACATTTTAGATGTTTAAAGGATGATTATGTTTCAGACTGCTATGATTTTCAAGAATTCCATTTTGGGGCACATGGAACTTAACTAAAAATATGTTTAGCAAGTGTGAGTATGAGTTATTAGATTCCTACTCAGGAAATAGAAGGTGTTGAATATCTAATAATAAGCTGTATTTACAAATTAAAATATTATTTTTTATCATTTATATTACAGAAATTAAATGTGCATTCCCTGATGAAGGAATTTTTTCCAGAATGTTGGAAACAAGCCAGAATATATCTGACTTACCTATTGCACCTGATTACTTGCTAAATAAAAAGAAATTATAACTGAAATACATATGGTGAGCGAGACTGTTGTTTCCGTTCTTCGAGATTGTCTGTTTAGTGCTGTGATTGGAATTCGGCTGCTCCCTCATGAGTTGTTTTATTTCTGTTATATTGAGGCTGGCTGAGCTGGAACGTTCATTGCTGAGGACCTTTGGAACAGCCTGACACTGGAGGTCAGTGAATTCAAACAGGCATGGGATATACAGTATAGTCACCATAGCATGACAAATTGATAGTGGGGGGTAGAAAATCTGGGCAGACTAAATGGACCACACGGTCTTCTTCTGCCGGCAAATTCTTATGTTCTTATGATAACAAACGTGTACATAATAGATAAAATATATTTCAACATAACAAGTCACAGAATGCAAAGAATACAGTTAGACATAGGCAGCGGCGCCAGGGGGTTGGGGGGAAGGGTCAAGTGACCCCTCACTTTTGTAGCTGAAGGGTCAGACATTGAATTGAACAGTTCCCAGGGCTGAGGTGTTTCATGCAATTCTGACCCCCCACTTTTTGGTACACTCCTCCACCACTGCAGTTAGAAGTTATAATTTTACAAAGTTTGCATAATTTAGAGATACATTTACAAATAAAGTGCAATAGACAGTTTTAAAATTGCATTTGATAGGTGGATATTCATGGCTAGGCCAGTTCAACGAGACAAGAATTAGGGATACAGTAGGGTCCATAAGGTAGAGGAGTGGAGAAAGGGGGCTTGGGAGGTGTTTGGGAAATGGGAAAGGGAAGGAAACAAAGAGGGAGTAAACGTATATAGAACTGGAAAAGGGTTAGTAGGGGGTAAGGGGTAGGGGAAGCATAGCATAGGGGATGGAGGTAGACAAAGGGAGTGTAGGTGGGGTTAGAGGTGTAATTGGGCTGGGAAAGGAAGAAGAAGGAAGTAGAACAAAGACGGTAGTAGTAGATGTGAATTGGGGGAGATATAGGTGAGGGGGAGGGAGGAATAAGTGGAGGAGGAAGTCATGGGGAAGTAGGTGGGGCAGTTACAGTTGGGAGAGGGAGGAGTAAGTGGAGGAGAAAGTCACGGGGAAGTAGGTGGGGCAATTGCAGTTGGGGGAAGGAGGAGTAAGTGAAGAAGGAAGTCATGGAGGGAAGAAGGCGGGGCAGTTACAGTTGGGGAAGGGAGAGGTTTCAATTGTTTTTTGAATGTGGCTAATCTTGTTCTGGATAAACAAAGGGGATTCCTATTCTTGGCAGGAGAATGTAACCTTTAGATGGATCTGTCTTGGGGTACCACTGCACAAACCCTACTGGAACCCCCGCTGCCCATAAATACTCCTGCACGCTGCTAGGCTGCTCTCCACACCAGGCAGGCATGATGCCTGGAGGAAACTCCACCTGGGGCAGCAAGATTTCTCTCTCTACTCCCATCCTCACTAGACATATAGTTAAATAGACTATGCTTTTGTTCATTGAGAAGACCTTCATTAGATACACTCATGCACTCTGGGCCCCATCTTGTATTCTGACCATGCCTGTCTTGTTACTGAAGTTGACTTAAGCCTTTTTCATAGAAATGAGAGCTGGCACCTAGATTCCTTTTGTTTGAAGAATAGGGATTCCTCAGCCTGCGCTGCTCTGAGATTAAAGACATTCTGTCTCTAAATGATAAGCCAGATGTCCAAACCACCCTGATGTGGGACACTGTTAAAGTTGTCTTACGTGGCACCTGATCAACTACATGGCACAGAAATAAAAGAAACATAGAGCACGCCAAGATGATCTCCAGGAAATGCGGTAATTTCTGCAGCAGCAACAAAAAATAAGCACCCTCACAGACCCTACATAAATGATGCAGATCAAAAAGCAGCTGGACGACCTGCCCTTAGCTCAAGCAGAAAAGGTCATGCAATACTGGTATAAAAATTATTATGACGTTAGCCCCATGTGGCCCGACTTTTGCCACACAGAGTGTGAGGCTTTAGATAGCAGACCAGCATACTGAAGATCTGACATCTGAAGACTGCTGCCATGACACATGATGTTGGTTCTACTGTGGAGGCTTTCACATTGTACTATAAACAACTGTACGCTGGAGATCCTACTCCAGGCCTCAACCTCTCTTCTTCTCTGGCAATCTTTTAATGCTTGCAGTTAGATGACCCAGCTAAGGAAGCTTGCTGGCCCCCATTGCTGGGGCTGAGCTGCAGGATGCTATTGGTCACCTTAAACTGGAAAATGCCCAAACCCCAGTGATTGCACAGCTGAGTTCCTCAAGAAATTCTCCTCTGATCTCTCTCTCTCTCTCTCGCTCTGTCTTCCATTTTCCACCAGGTCTCTAACTCACTTTTCTTGGGAGTGTCTCCTCCTTTTTCCTGGAATTAAGTAGTTACATCTGTCATACTTAGGCCTGAAAAATCAGTGGAATGTAGTGAGTTCTATAGTCCAGTTTCATTGCTTAACATGGATTATAAATTTGTTTATGTCCATCTTAGTCAGACAGTTAGATGTACTTCTTCCCCACATTATCCACCCATTCCAGATGGGGTTTGTCAGATCTAGACAAACTACACATGACATAAAGTGATCTGTCTCTTTTACACATAATGCCTCTCACTCTGGGTCCCCTCTACTCACACTTAGTCTCGACACTGTGAAAGCATCTGAGTGTTCCAGACCTTTCTCTGTGCCATACTACACTGATTTTAATTCCCTCCTCCTTTCATAGAACTGGTGTTCTGTATATATAGCTCCCCACAGGCACAGGTCAGAGCAAACTGACACCTCTCTTCCCTTTTTGAACTACATAGGGGCAGCCATCAAGGTTGCCCACTCTCCCCACTGTTATTCATTATCTATATTGAGCCCTTAGCCCAGATGATAAGACAGCAGTCTAGTATCCAGGGTTTCCAAGTGCCTGTTTGCTCAGAACACTCCATCACATTATACACAGATGATATTATGTTGCACTTATCTTCCCCAGACGCAGTACTCTGGGCTCTACTATGGTCCTATGGGTCTCTATCTAGGTATAAATTTAGTGAACATAAAACAGAAGCTATGGGGATTAATTATAATCTCACCTTTCCCTTAAAACTCAATACCCTTTCCAGTGGAGCTTATCAAAAATGAAATATCTGGGGGTTTGTTTGATGTGCTCTATATCCAAACTTTTCTTCACCGACTTTTCCCCACTCCAAATCCAACTGCTGAATAACCTGGACAAGTGGTTGGTGCTTCCATTGATACTGGAGAGACAGGCAGCAACTGTCAAAACTAGGGCCTACGTAAATATTTATATTTCTTCCAATCTTTAACACTTTCTGTGTCCATGCAGACTTGAGCCAGCTGGAATAAGATGATATCTAAGTTTCTTTGACAGGGTAAACCTCCATAGATCAGCTATGCCATGCTCTGCAGACCAATGGTCAGGGAGGTCTGGCATTCCCAGATCTCTGACTATGCTATGAAGCTGAACAACTACAATCAGTCATCTACTGGCTCTGAAATGCACCATCCCAACACTGGGCACAGCTAGAGTGAGTCATACCCACCCACTCCCCAGAGAGAGGACTCCTGGACCACACACCATTCCTGTGCATTCTTCTTGTATTTCCCCCTTCACTCTCACTTCCCTTCAAGTCTGGAGGACTACTTATTGTAACCTGGAGGAGCAGCTGCTCTGGTTATTGCCCTTGCACCTGCACACAGACTTTGCTGTAGCTAGGCTATGTGCAGGATATGGGAATTGGTACTTCAGGGACCTTCATTCTCCAAGGGGCAGTACAAATTTTCCAGATAGTAAAAGAGTTTTGCTGCCCCTCACATTGATATATACCGCTACTTTCAAGCTTGGGTGTACTTATCCAGATGGATAAGACCTGACCCAGTCCTGAACTTGGGAAATCTCCTTATACATCTAGTTATCACAGCCCAAACGTGTAATGACACTCCACACCTCATATCCCAGCGTTATTTCACTATACATTTTTTGAAGCAAGCTCCTCTTCTTAAAGCTTTTGAGACATGGAGGAACCAATCACTAGGGCAACCTACTGACCCAGAACAGTGGAAGAGGATCTATGATATGCACAAAGTCATGTCCTCCATGACATGGAAGGAATTCAGTTGGAAATGTTTAATTAGATATTTTTCAACTCCAGTACAATAGGTTCATAGAACAGTGGCACTCACACCCCACTGCTGTAGACAGTGTGAAGAAGGTAGAGCAGCACACCTCTATATTTTGTGGGCCTTTTCAAAGTTGTCCTCTTTCATCCAGGCTGTGGTAGGAACTCTCAAGAAAATGTTTAACCCTAGATTATATGTGACCAGAACCCTGTTTGTCTTCACGTTGTAGCCACAGGGCTTCCAGGACTCCACTTATAATGTTTGCTGGGAATCCTGTTAGTTGTAGCAAAGAAATACATTACTAAATGTAGGCTCACTCTGGAGATGCCGATCATGGAGGACTGGCTCACCCTGGTAAACAATATGTAAGTTACAAGCATTGACTTATGCCCTCTGACACCAGGCTGAGAAATGCTGGAATAGATGGCTGTTATTTATTATGTGAAAGGATCCAAACTTTGTGCTTTAATTTGTCTCAGGCTAAATTGTGGAACACATACTGACTAAAGTGAGTGAGTGACTGAGTGAGTGAGTGAGAGGGAGGTTATGGCAGGATCTTACAGACCTCTTTTACAACATTTGTGTATGGACAATGACCCCCAACATCTTTATGGTGAAACTATATGACATGTATGTATTATTTATCTTGCGCTGACTGTAACTGTATGTTGCTGTTGTTGATTTACATAGAAACATAGACTTTGATGGCAGATAAGGACCGCTTGGCCCACCAAGTCTGCCCATTTCCCTACCTAGAGGATAAGCTGCAGAGCCTAATTAACCAACAGCCTATTTCTTCCTACCCCAAACAAAAATTGCCTTATGTCTGTCCCATGCATTCTTGAATTCTCTCACAGTTTTAGACCCCACAACCTCCTCAGGAAGGCTGTTCCATATGTCAACCACCCTCTCTCTGTGAAAAAATACTTCCTAATATTGCCCCTGAACTGCCCCTCCATCTTCAGATTGTGTCCCCTTGTTCTTGCACATCTCTTTTTCTGAAAGATGCTATCCTCTTGGACTTTGTTGATTCCACTGAGGTACTTAAAAATTTCTATCATGTCCCCTCTCTCCCTCCTTTCCTCAAGGATATACGTATTAAGCTCCTTTAGTCGCTCCTTGTATGGCTTCTCTTGCAGACCCTGCACCATTTTGGTTGCCCTCCTCTGTACTGCCTCTATCCTGTCTATGTCCTTGCGTAGATGGGGTCTCCAGAACTGGATGCAGTACTCCAGATGGGGTCTCACCAACTGTCTGTACAGAGGGATAGCAACTTCCTGTTTTCTGTTGGTGATGCCTCTCACTATATATCCCAGTATCCCCCAGCCCTCCCTATTGCCTTCTCACATTGCTTGCTAACCCTAAGGTCATCTGATATGATTACCCCAGGTCCCTTTCCATTTTTGTTGTTGTTACTACCTCTCCCCCATTGCATAATTTTCCCCTATGTTTTTGTTTCCCAGGTGCATTATTTTGCACTTCTTTGCACTGAATCCAAGCTGCCATACTTCTGCCCATTCCTCCAAACTTGCCAAGTCCCTTCTCACCCTTTCCATGCCTCCTTGTGTATCAACCCTGTTGCAGATCTTTGTGTCATCTGCAAAGGGGCATACTTTTCCTTCCAGTCCCTCTGCAATGTCACTTATAAAGACATTAAAAAGGACTGGACCATGTACTGAACCCTGTGGTACCCCACTAGTAACCCATCTTTCTTCAGAGTGGACTCCATTTACAATTACCTTCTGTGTCCTGTTGTCTAGACAGTGTTTTATCCAGGCTACCACCCTGGAACCCACTCCCAGGCTAGTTAATTTGACTATTAATCTTTTGTGTGGGACTGTGTCAAATGTCTTGCTGAAGTCTAGGTAGACCATGTTCACAGCCCCTCCCTGGTCTACTACTTTGGTCACCCAGTCAAATAAATCAATTAGATTCATCTGCCATGACCTTCCTGTTGTGAATCCATGCTGCCTTGGGTCCTGTGCCCCACTGGCCTCTAGGTACTCAACAGTTCTTTCCTTCAGAAGTGATTCCATCACTTTCCCTACCACAGCGGTCAAACTGACAGGCCTGTAGTTTCCTGCCTCTGTCTTGCTCCCACTTTTGTGAAGGGGAATCACATCCACCTTCCTCCAGTCCTCAGGTACCACACCATCCTCCCACAATTTATTAAAAAGGGTAGTCAGTGGCTTCACTAGTTCTCCCCTTAATTATTTTAGAATTCTGGTGTGAATTCCATTGGGCCCCATTGCTTTGTCCACCTTCAGTTTTAGGAGTTCTTTCAGAATCCTTTCTTCTGTGAAAGGACTGGGATCAACCCCCCTACCCAGAGTGCTTCTGTGAACTGGATTAGGTACCTCTCCCTCCTCCTCTTTTGTGAATACTGAGCAGAAGTATTCATTCAGTATCCCTGCTTTTTCACTGTCCCTGTCTGCCCACCCACCGTCCATTCTATTCAGCCTCACTATCCCTCCCTTTGTCTTTCTAGGCTCCCTGATGTACGTCTAAAAGGTTTTATCCCCCTTCTTAACCAAGTTGGCTATCTTTTCCTCAGTTTGGGCCTTTCCTATTCTGACTTACCTCCCTGCTTTCTTCTGCCTTAACTGGTACAGCTCTCTGTCCTGCTCCTTCTGTGTTTCCTTATATTTCCTGAATGCTGCCTTTTTCTCCCTGACCTTCCCCGCCACCTCTTTTGAGAACCATAGTGTTTTTTTTCTTTCATTTTGATTTGCTTTTTTGCTACACACAAATGCTTGTTGCCCAGTGATGGCAGTTTTAATGTTTCCCCATTGTTGCTCCACCCCTCCTTCTAGCCTGTTTGCTAATGCTTTTCTAAGGCACTCTTCCATCTTGCCAAAGTCAGCCCTCCTGAAGTCCAGTACCTTCACTCTTGTATGGTTTGACTCTGAAGCTGAGTTTATCGTGAACCACACTGTTTGGTGGTCACTTATTCCCAGATGGCTACCCATTTCTAGATCTGAGATCCTCTCACTGTTCTCATTTGAGAGTATGAGGTCTAAGATTGTCCCCTCACAAGTGGGTTCCAAAACTAGCTGTCTGAGGAATGCCACCTGTAGGGCATCGAAAATGGCTCTGCTCTTGGATGTGGCTGCAGCAAAGGTGTTCCAGTTAACATCTGGCATATTCAGGTCTTCCATCAATAGTATCTCCCCTTTCTCTGCCATCCTAAGGATGCCTTCTATCATATCCTTGTCCATTCCCTCCCCCTGACTGGGAGGTCTGTATACAACCCAACCCGTGTGCGAATTGTGGTGCCATTTCCAGTCTGTAAGGTGACCCACAGTGCCGCCTCTCCTCCCTGTTTACTCTTTTGTTTAGTTGCTTTTATCCCTTCCCTGACATAGAGAACTACTCCTCCCCCTCTTCTCCCCTCCCTGTCTCTCCTGTAGGTTGTGTACCCTGGTGCGTTAACATCCCAGTCATGGTTCTCTGTGTACCATGTTTCTGTGACTGCTACAATATCCAGGTATCCCTCTTCCATCAAGGCCACTAGTTCTGGGAGCTTGTTGCCCAGACTGCGGGCATTGGTACTCATTACCCTCCATTTCCTGATGGCCTTACCCAATTTTGCCCCATCCCTTTCCTTATTGCCTTTGTCACTTTCTCCATTTACTCCTGCCCTTTTCTCTATCAGCATCTCTAGCTTGATGTTTACCTCACTTTCTACCCTGATTTTTGGGGGCTAGGATTTTCCCTGCTCCTTTCCAGTGCCTCCCCTTGGCTACTTTAAGTGCTTGCCAATGAAGCATTTAAACCTATCATCTAGGATCCTCATTCCCCACCTGGACAGATACAGACCATCACGCCAGTATAGGCCTGCATCACTCCAGGTGGACCCCCAGTCCCCAGTTAAGCCAAATCCCTGAATTCTGCACCAGTTTTTCAACCACTGATTGAATCCCATGGTGTGGAGCACCCAAGCCTCACCTACGCCATAGAGAGGCAGCACCTCTGAGAAGGTTACCGTGTGTGCTACTTGTCTAAGGCCCCTCCCCAGCTCCACAAACCCCTCCTGCACTGCTCTGATCCCTTTCTTAGCCAGGTCATTTGTCCCTAGGTGGACAATGACATCCAGCTGCCTTCCCTGTGCAGCTGCTCTGGCGATCCTCAGGATTTGCTCCCTGTCCCTCCAAGCCATGGCGCCAGGCAGGCACCTTACCTCCCTCTCCCCTTCCTCCCCCAGTTATGCCTTCCTAGCAATGGAGTCCCCCACCAGAAGTTGTTTCCTTCCCCTGTGGGGTCCCATGCCACCCTCCTGTGGGTCTTCTTTGTGGAGGTTCCCAGCATTCTCCTTGGTCTCCACTGCGGGTGCCTCCATAGAGGAACCACACATTGCCAGAACAGCATATGAATTGTGGAGAGGGATGCACCTCTGTTCCACCACCCTAACCCTCCCTGAGCCCACTGTGATCCAACCGCTTCTCTTTCTTGGCAACCTCTGAGGCAATGGCAGTGGCCCTGGTGGTCCCTGGATGGGAGAGGAGGTCCCACAAATCCTGACCAACTCAGTCTGGAGATGAGCAACCTCCTCCCTCAGCCCAGTGAGGTACCTGCAGATGGGACAACATCGCATCCTCCAGAATGTTTCCCGGAAGACTGCTGCTCCACAGCCACTGCACTGCACCATTCCCATTATGTCTCATTTCTGGCCCCTACACTGCTGTTTGGAATACTTACTCTTTCCTCTGCTTATTTAGTTTTTCTCCCTACTTAGTTACTGCCTCTGTGTCCTTTAAGCTTCTGATCTTCCTGTTCTGAGACAAGAAGATCCTGTATTTCTCAGTAGTCTCCTTCCTTGCTCAGAGGCAGACCTCCAGCAGCTGGGGGGGATGGACAGCTACTCTTTTCCTTCTAGGATGGTGAGTTTTTGGTGGTTCTGTGATCACTCACTTCCTGCTCCCAAACAGGAGTTGTACTGTTACTGTATGTGGTATCACTGTTATAAAATTAATACGCTCTAATTATAAAAAAAAAAATTGCACATAATTGGTTTATCTTATAAAATTATGGAATGATTCACCAATTATTTACACAACAGGGAACAAAGACTATGCTCACTCCTCTTGTAAGAAGACTAATATGGGATAGGGAAGGGTGGACCTGTCTGCTTGAAATCAGAACCCCCCCCCCCACCGAAATCACAGGATTCAACAGACCCTGGTAGATCAAGTCACTACTGCTCAATGTATCGGGTACACCTTGCTGTATTTTTACTTTTGAAAAAGTTGTATATTTTAACCTGGATCCCCTCTCCTGTCTGCATAAAACACCCACGCAACTGGTCACACACACAAAAAAAGCAGTCTGCCACACAGTGCCACTAATGTGCCTACTTGAAAGGGAATCCTGCATGCATGCTTGCTAAGCAAAACGACAGAGGGAGAGAGAGTATGAGAGAGAGAGAGAGAGAGAGAGAGAGAGCAGGAACAAGCCTCAAACAGACTGAGTGATGTAGGCAGCGCAGATCAAATGATCTTATCTTATGGCCTGAGAGAGTGAAAGTCATCCTTTTTTTTAAAATGATTTATACGGTATTCTCTAGCCATAAAGACCTTGAATCAGGTGTGAGCAGCAAGAACAGCAGTGGCAGTAGCAACAGTAGCTGAGATAGGAAATTATATTTTAGAGGACTTGGAATGATGTGCCAGGGAACTGCTCATAGGCAGCGTGGGTAAACTGGCCAGAAGTTATGGCCCAGGAGAGTGAAATGATGAGCTAGGGAACTGCTTAGCATCACCATTCCTGCTGGTTTCAGATGTAAGAGACTGAGTCAGTCACCAAAATGTAAGAATATGTTGGTTGAGAATATGAAATACAGAGCTACTTAGAAAAAATACAGCAGAAATTTGGTGCTGCTTTTGTCTGTGATTTAATTTGTTTTGTCAGAGTGCAATACGGATTTCTGTTTTAAATGTCTTGCCTGACGACAGTCCTCTCTCTCTTGTTCATGCCAGGATGGATGTGACAGTTCTGAGTGATTAAATGAGGGGTGTGCCCTTCATAATGTGGGACAGTTGAGAGGTATGTTAATTTGTTGTGTTGTTATTGGTTTAACTCTGCTACTTCACATTTTATTCAGAATCTTTGTGACTACTTTGTCCAAGAATGAACCTGTTATCTGCCTGTATGTGTTCATCTGAGCTGCTCAGCTCTTTTGAGGCTGTACTCGGTGTGCCAGTGAGAGTGCCTACCTAAGGGTGGTCTGCTTTGTTCAGGCATAGGTGAGGGGAAGGGGACTGGGTTTGTGAAGTGTGTGAATTGATGGATGGGTGCCTGGCAACATATGGGAGAATGCATGCCTGTACATAATGGGGCAAGGGGTTATGCTGGGCATGTGGGAGGGGAAGAAGTGTTTAAACTGGGCAGGGTGGATGTTAGCAGAAGGGTGGAGGGAGGGTTGTACTAGGGAAGGGTTAATGCTAGCAGATGGATGGGCCATGTGTGTTCATAGTGGGGCAGAATGGAAGCCAGTAGATAAGAGGGGTATGGGGTTAAATACATGGGCATGGTTGACTTTAGTATATTGGATGGAAGCTGATGGTGTAGGGGTATACATACTGGGGCAGGGTGGATGTCTGCTGATGTGTAAGGGCAACAGTCAACATATTTGGACAGGGTGGATGTCAGCAGATGAGAGAGACAGTGGTGTGCAATGCACTGTGGGGCAGGGTGGGAGTTTGAGGGGCAGGGATGTGAAAATTACTGGAGTACTGGCTATCAATAGATGGGATGAGGATCAAGGAAATCAACATACAGAAGTGAGGAGACTGTCAGCAGACAGGAGAGGCTGGAGGGCTGCATACTGAGGCAGGGAGGGAGCCACGGTGATACTATATTGCACGTGGCATTGGCGCATGTGGTGGCACAGTGCAACTGTGCTGCGCTGGTGCAGCTCAGGGGTATATTCAAAGGAGATGAGCAATGGCGCATCTCCTCTGACTATAACAGATAATGCGCACTGCCCAACTACCATGCACTGGTGCATACCCCCCAGACAGGGAAAAATACCAGGAATGGGAACTGAGCCAGTGCAACAGAGTTACGCTGTGTGCAAATTCCTGATATTCAGCCGTTAGTATGCAAATGGGGCCATAATGTATGCAAAGTGCAAATGGGGCCGTTTGCATGTCATTATGGCCCCATTTATTTATTTCATTTATTTATTGAACAGAATCAGAATTACAATCCTTTGGGTCATAGACTCTTTTGCAAAGGCTCCATGTTAGATCAAAGTAGAAAAGAATACACATACAGTAAAAAATACACATACAGTATTAAAGTAACAGTACAAGGTTATGCAGTCCTAGCTTAATCTTACTGAGATGGTTACATTATCTGGGAGCATGTAAGATGTCCTGTGTCAGATAGTACAGGATGCAGTTTCGTAGGATCTCAAGGGACCCCGAGTCAATTATCTGGATGGGGAAAAGGAGAGCAGGGGGACATAGGAGGGAAGCTGGCACCAACTAAAATAATTGTACCAGTAGGCACCTGTGGAACAGTGGGCTCCTGCATAGCAGAGGTCTACATGCATTGTGCAGGGCAGGCCAGTGACTTGCACCTGGTGCCTTGCACAGCATGCAGTGCCCCCAGAGGATGACATGAGGAACCCCCCCATAGCGACGATCACCAGAATGTAATGGTGCAATCCCTGGCAGTCCAGTGGTATCCCCCTCCCTCCCGATGCCCCACACCCCTTATAAGATGTTTAAATCATCCCTGATAGTATAGTGGTAGCCCCCTCCCTTCCCGTAGCTGCGATCACCAAAATGATCTATTCATCCCTGGTAGTCTAATGGAACCCCCCACCATGCCCATAGCCGTGATCGCCGACATAACTATATATTCTCCCCTTGTGGTCCAGTGGCACCTCCCACCGCCCCACCCACACAAAACCCCCTGCCCTCTCAGCACCCCCCATCATCGGCGGGCAGCACAAACCCACCCTCATACTGCTCGGCAGCCCGCCAAATGACAACTTACACTAGCAGCTGTAAGCCTATTGGTCCACACCATGGACCAATGGGCTTCCACAGTGCAATACTAACAGTCATTCACAAAACCGTGAATGGTTTTGTAAATGACTGTTACAGTATGCACTGAAAGCCCATTGGTCCATGGTGTGGACCAATAGGCTTACAGCTGCTAGTGTAAGTTGTCATTTGGCCGGCAGCCGAGCAGTATGAGGGTGGGTTTGTGCTGCTCGCTGATGACCATTGCACAAGGTGCAATCCCTTTGAATATCTGGCCCTTTGTTTTCAATTGTTTTACTGCATTTTTGGGTGGTGTTCTGGTATTAACATTAGTTTCTTAAAGGTTCTGATTTGAATCAGAATCAATCAGAACTAATCAGAACTCTGGCATGGATCCTGATCCTGATAACAAGGGTCAGGACCTTTAAGGGGTTAACCCATCCCTAACATGAGGGTTCCCCAGGTTCGATCCTGTTGCTTCTCTTGGTCATTTTGTTCCTTAATGAATTTTTTTTTTGTTTGTTATACTTGCTTTCAATACAGAACAGCTTACACAATATCCAGTATGCTAAGTTTTATGTACATAATCCTGCCAAACATTTGTATTCCTTAATGAAGTTTGAAGTTTATTTCTATTTAGGCAGGATAAGGCACTAGGCATATCCTGTTTTCCGGACCGTCCTGTGAGTACTCAGATTACAAAAGTTACAAAAAAACATGAATACAACACAAATACAGTATAAAGCATTCAGAATTAGAAACAATGACAAGAGAGCGGATTCCGTTCAGAAAGAGCTGCCTTAAAGCTATGGGATGAAGCCATGTTTTGCAATTTTGGTGGAAGAGAGTTCTAGGTAGTGGTAACAGTGTGGTTAAATGCCATTTGTCTATATTTTATTCTAGTCTGAGGAATTTTTAAGCCTCTTCCAGTCACGTCCAGTAGATGATACAGGGGTAAATTTTTCCAAAAGTTAACATGGAGCAAGGCCCTTCATACATTTGAAAATAAAATTACAAAGGAGTCTCTCTCTCCTAATTTCTAAGGATGTCCATTATGAAAACAAGTGTAGTTTGTGAATATTAATTGAATTTAAAAAAATATATGCAATTCAAAACAATGGAATTATATACAGTCCAATTTTTTTAAGCAAATGTGAAGCACAGATTGAAAGAAGTGCAGGCTTCAGTGTCTGTCTTATTTATTAGCCCCCACATCTTTGGTCTGCTTGCACTTTTTTATGTGCTGTCACTGTAGTAAAAAACACAGGCTCAGTTAAGATCAAGTTATAAGCTGTGGTTTCACAACCATTTGTAACCACCAAATGAATTCATTTGTATACTGAAAGAAAATAACACAAAGCTGTAAATGCAGGTAGATCTGTGACGGACTCCATGGCAAGGCACGCCTAGGCCATGCACGTGGCACTACCACCACCTTTGGTAAACTGGTGTGGTTCAGTAAATTGTAGTTCAGCAGTGAGTGCTAGAGACACTCCAATCAGCTGAGCCACATGGCCTTCAGCTCTTGGTGGGCTCAGCAAGGAAGCCTCTAATTGTTTTACCACATGGGAGGTTAAATAACCAACCCAAGTTTAACAGAATAACACAGCTTTATAAACAACCAACCACCTGCAAAAAAGAGGATCCATGCAGATTTCAGCTTTAAACATGACGCTCTTGGGTGCCCTCATAGGCAAGCCCGATCTACTCCTTCCCACCTGGAACCCAGGTTTTAAACAAACCCAAATGGGAGCTATCTTAACTTAGTCCCTGGGCATACCACAGGTATGAAATCACTGCAGGCCCACAGATGTTGCCATGGGTTGGCTGGCATTGGTGCACTTTAAACAGAGCAATCTGGTCAGTCCCTCAAACCCCAGAGAGTATGCTGGGATTGAGGAACAGGAAGGGATGCTAGTCCTAGGTACATGCAAATTTACTCAATATTAAATGATGGGAAGAATAAATCTTCACAAGATACATAAAACACAGACTGAATTGTATCTAAATAGTATGTGTTTTTCAAAGTTTCCCCAGAGCTTTTAAAGAGCAACTATTGTGCTCTTTATTGACCCCCCCCAAGAAGCACCAAGAACCCTTACCTACCCTCAAATCAAATTCTTTCAAAAGTTTATTTACTAAGTGCCCCAATTTAGGAAGGGATCATATTTTTACTCCATGGAGCTCCGCCGCACTGATCCCTTCCACTTCCTTGTACCTCTACTGACTGTGATCCACCCCTGATCCACCTCGCTGTACTATGTTTTGTGGCATCACTATATGAGGAGCACGGGGCGAGCATCCATTGACATGAATGGGGCTGTGTTTAAAAGTTAAAGCTTAGTAGTTTAGATGGCCAGTCGGAATAAACCATGGCCACCGCTTAACTAACAAGGACCTTGTTAGTTAAGCAGTGGCCATGATTTATTCCGACTGGCCATCTAAGCTACTAAAATTTAACTTTTAAACACAGCCCCATTCATGTCAATGGATGCTTTCCCCCATGCTCCTCATATAGTGATGTCACAAAAGGTAGCAGTGTGGGGGAGGATCAGGGCTGGATCACAGTCAGCAAAGGTACAAGGAAGTGGAAGGGATCAGCGCAGCGGAGCTCCACAGAGTAACATTACAATCCCTTCCCTTCCTAAATAGGGGCACTCAGTAAAGAAACTTAAAAGAATTTGATTTGGGGGCAGGTAAGGGTTCTTGATGCTTATTGTTGAGACTAGGTCAAAAGTGGCTTTTTAAAATAGAGAGAGAGATTATGCTTTCTTTTGACAGGCTTGCCTAGGGTTCAGTGGAGCAGCAGTCAACCTCACCATGTACCCCCACCAAGCGCTATAAAGCATGCATGTCTTAAAGGAGAACTGCCCTGAATCTATAGTCAGTTTTCCCAGTAGAAGCAGTTTTTTAGATGCTGGTTCAGGTTCTGTTATTGTACTAGGTATCCAGGCTTTTCAGTTATCATAGTGAGTGTTCCTGATTTTCATGCTGCTGCTAAGAACCATCTTAGAACTGTATGATGTAGTTTATGTCCCTGTTCTATTCTACCATTGTTGGCACAATGCATTTATGTTCTACTATAGAACTCTGAGGATATTTGGGACATAAACTATATCATACAGTTCTAAAATGATACTTACCACTAGACTGTAAAGCAGAAACACCCACCGATGTTATTAAAAAGACTGCATAGATGGAACAATAACAGAATTATAACCAGTACTTAAAAACAGCTTCTAATGGGAAAAGTGACTTACAGGTTCAGCGTAGTTCTTCTTTCTGCATCCTCAGGTTGCTAATTCTGTTACTCCCACCAACCCCCTCTTCTTCTCTGGCAGCTTGCTCCTCTCCATTTGGGCTTCTCCCCTGCAGTACCTTCAGCCACGAGACCTGGCTCCTGCAGTACCTCTAGGGGTGGAACCCTCCTCAAGAAGGTTCTGTGCCATAGTATCCAAAAAAGGGTGGTAGTTACTCCAGAACAAAGACTGTGAAAGACCACATTTTATGCAATCTTAACCTCTTCCACTGTAGCACAAGCACTACTATCTTGCACAAGCATCCTACACACTTAGTCATCTACTGAACTAGTGAACCACATAAATAGCAACACAGTTCTGAAGCCTTCTAGTCCAAAAACATTAATCTGAAGAAGACTGAGTAAAAACAACAGAGCAGCATCCTACACTTAAGGGAGTCAATGGGCTAAAGAACTTATGAATGGAAGATGTTGGAGGTGTGCATTGGTTACCAATATAATGACTTTCTTCCTCTTCCTCTCTACCTGGCCCCCTAACATCACCCTCCCCGCCCATCACCAACATCATCATTAGCTTCACTGCCAGAAATTCACAAAACATTAATCTGAAGAAGACTGGGTGAAGACTTTAGAGCAGCATCCCACAATATGGGCTACTGATTCTAAAAATGTGTGCGCCCATTGTGGCAGTGCCACACATGGACAAGACTTTGTATTATGCAATGGATAAGTGTTGTACACACTAGTTTCATGGGTAACATTGGTCCCCCAAAATATTTATTTGGCCTGTGTAGGCCTTCTAACAGTTCATAAGAAGACGTAGTGAAGACAACAGTGCAGCATCCCACAGTGTGTGTCTAGACTACTGGCTCAAAAAACCCCAGAAAAAACTAATGGACTCAGAAGCTGTCCCCATCCACCTCATCATCTTATTCTGTCTTTAGCCCTGCTGGAACTGTGGCTTTGGAAAAAGGGGCAAGTTATTTTTTTTTTAAGTGGACATCTCTACATTTTGGTTGAAATGCATTTCTTTTTTATTTAATTTATTTTGTTATTGGGTAGGCACACTGGAATTTGCATTCATTTCACAGGTACAACCTGAGTTCTTAAAACACAGCAAGGCAAAAAATATAAAATACAGGAGAACTACATTAATATTTGAGATAATACATCTTGTATCAGAGACACTATGTAAAATGGCTATGTATCATACGTCAATTATAACATGTGCATGTTCTCCTGTTCACAACAATATTGCCTGCAGCACTGAAGAGTCTCTCTGAGTATGTACTTGCAGGTGGTCAGCTGAGGAGTTCATACGCTGCCTGTTAAAGAGGGTCAAATTGTCTTTTTTTTGGTATCCGTACAATAGAGGCATGTCTCTTTCTGTTAGTCACATGTTCTCATCCAGATAATCCTGCACCATTTTTTTGCTGGCATCTCAGGCACCACTGTGTCAGAAAGTGACTTGTCATAATTTCTCATCAAGTCATAGTCAGGCAGTTGTGCTCAGAGTTTTTTTACAGCAATGACTGTCTTTCTGGGGGGGGGTCTAGAAGCAGCAGCATAACTAGGTCTTAGGTGACTTGAAGACAAAAATGAGTGACTCCTGTGATGTTCAGTAGGAGTAGTGGAAATACATAGGGATCCTCCTTTTTCCCCCTCTCCTCCATCTGGTGGTCAGTGTGATTGCAAGGGATGATAAGTGTTGTGCTCTGCATGTGTTCCTCATACTGTTTTTGCCATACATCCAGAGACCAGATGTATAAGCCAGGCTTTATAGGACTGCTGATCCCTACTGCATTCTTGTGTATCAAAGAATGTCTCAAATGTGTCTGAACTGAGGGTCCAAGAGAATGGACAGGAAATAGTGGTCAGCTCTATGCATTTCTGAAATGTATTTGTCATTCCAGAAATGTTGTTCTTATTCTATCTACTAAATTAACAGCAGTAGTATCCTCTTTGTTCTCATACTGAGTTTTCATATGAATAAATCACAGGTTACAGGGTGTAATGAGGGGGATTGCCTTAATTAGACCAGCTGTATCAGCACTTACTACCCGTGTGGCCTCTTCAAAGGGCTTCAGCGCAATGCAGAGGTACTCCATCCGGCAGCACTGATTTGGATTGATGCTTACCTCTCCCTTGCCAGTACCATGCTCAATGACATACTGGTGGATAGACTGTTGTCCTAGCAGCCCTTGCTTCATATAATAGGTGGAATCCCATCTTGTTGCCACATCTTGTTTCAGGAGGTGGAGGGGAAGGTGGTTCTGCTGCTGAATGTTTCATAACAGCTTCTGTGCCTTTACAGAACGGCTAAAATTATGGCAAACTCTTTTGGCCAGATTTGCAAACATCTGCAAAGTGGTGTCTTCTTCATCTGGGAATCCCTGAACTACCAGATTTATACAGTGATCAAAATGTGGAATGTGTATAATCACCATCATCCACTCCCTTTACAATGTTCTATTCATTATCTGATACTATAAAACCTGGTGTATGATCACCACCATCAACTGTCTTTACAATGTTCTATGCATTATATGATACTACAAAATCTGATGTTAATGAGTATAGTGTTAGCCACTCATCAAACTTCTGCTAAAGAATTTTCTGCATGATGGTCATTGTCCAAGCCAGCAATATATAAAGCTGCCTGCTTGCAGAGGTTGGTGGGCCCTGTACAGACAGTTGGTGAGACCCCATCTGGAGTACTGCATGCAGTTCTGGAGATTCCATCTCTGCAAGGACATAGACAGGATGGAGGAACTCCAGAGGAGAGCAACTAAAATTGTGCAGGGTCTGCACCAGAAGCCATACGAAGAGAAACTAAAGGAGCTTAATATGTATGTCCTCAAGGAAAAGAGGGAGAGAAGGGACATGACAGAAACTTTCAAGTATCTCAAGGGAAACAACAAAGTCCACGAGGGTAGCATCTTTTAGAAAAAGAGATGTGCAGGAACAAGGGGGCACAATTTGAAGATAGAGGGGTATGGCTCAGGGGCAATGTGAGGAAGTATTTTTTCATGAGAGGGTGGTGGACGCAAGGAACGGCCTTTCAGAGGAGGTTGTGAGGTCAAAAACAGTAGGGGAATTCAAGCATGCATGGGACAGACTTGAGGCAATTCTGGTGGGGGGGTAGGAGGAAGTAGGTTGTTGGTTAACTAGGATCTGCAGCTTATCCAATAGGTAGGAAAATGGGCAGACTGGGTGGGCCAAGCAGTCCTTATCTGCCGTCAAAGTCTATGTTTCTATGGTGACTTGTGGCTACTGTTATTTCTGCTGCTGGCACTTAAACCGGAGGAGGAGGAGGCGGAGCAGGAGGAGGAGGAGAACAAAGAGGTGAAACTGACCCAGAGGTCAGTCACTGCCATGTAACCAGCAGTCTGACCACTGCTTCACGTCAATGGTGATGTAAACCTCTGGAACAAATGGTGTTTTCAAAGCATGTGATAGTCTTGTAGACACTCTGCTACAAATTAACCATGGTTGCTCCTGCTAATCTCAGGGAACATACACTCTAATCCAGGCCCAATGTCATGTAGTGCAACTTTATATAAAAAACAGAATGGTCTAACCATAGCATTGATAAATATCTGCACTCTACTGGCAGAAATTGACACCCTCCAAGTCTGGGTTATGCAATACCAGCCTGACATCCTCACTGTGGTAGAGACCTGGCTATCATCCAAGGTGCCCAAATCTGCAGATTAGATAGACTTGGTAAAAGAGGAGGAGGGTGTGTTATCCTTGTCAAAGACCACATCCATGACCAAATGCTAAATCAGTATGGCACCAAATGTGGGGCTCAGCTGCTGGCCATAAAAGTAATACTCGGCATGAACAGTAAAACTCTTAACATAGTCTCGGTATATATTCGTCCGAAGGAACATGCTGTCGGCTTCAAATCTGGGATCAACTACCTCTCAGATTGGAGCCAGAACACTAAGCTGATAATGGTCGGGGACTTTAATATTAACTGGTCCTCTCCCGATGCTGGCCCCTATAAGGACTTTCTATCCTTATTCAATCTTGTGCAACTGATAGACACCCCTACGCGGCTTAATTATCAGACAGGCACAGGTACCATAATTGACTGCATGGCCACAAACTGGCCTGGTAGAATAACCTCCACTTCAATTCTCCTGGACTGTCTCAGTGGCCACTCCCCGATAATATGCAAATGGTCTAATAAGGCCCCAAAGGTACCAGACAAAACTGTCAATTCCAGATTCCTGAAGAAAGGCACACTGGAAGCTCTAAGAGCTCACCTCAGCCTCCAAGACTGGAGTTTTCTTGACTCCAGCACTGACATCAGTGCTGCCCTTGAAAGCTTCATAAACAAGTTTAATGCAGTATGTAATATCAATGCCCCCTACACTAAGTGAAAGATTAATGATTACAACAACCCCTGGATCACCCCCAAGCTACTAGCCCTCATGAAACATAGAGACACCCTGTGGTGCAAAGCTAGAAGCTCTGGCACCCCAATAGACTACCAGAATTATAGAACTGCCCATAATGAGTGCACCTGGGCTATACGTAAGGCCAAAAACAATCACTTTAAGAATGAGTTGACAAACTCCTGGGGCAACAGCCGTCGGTTCTGGGAGAACATTAAGTCTCCATCCAGCAAACGCAATGAAACTCCTCCCACCTTTTTGAACATTGAGGGTCATCCAACGCAGGATCTCTACCACATAACTAATGTTTTCTACAAGGCATTTACCGACCTCAGCGGTGTGCTGCTTCCTAACTTCCTCCAACCCCCAACTGATCTATACCCCACACAAAACCCAGGGACCCAATCAAACTCCCACCCACCTTTCTACCTCAGAGTTATCACCCTTCACGGGGCTAATAAATACGTCATAAAAACTCTTGGAAATTCCAGGACTAGTAGTGATCAGCTTGACCTCAGACTAGTTAGACTCACCCTGGACATAATTCTCACTCCCCTCATCAAAATGCTAACTCTTTTCCTGATATCTGGCAAATTCCCATGGATTTGGAAGGCGGCGGTGGTCACCCCTGTCTTCAAAAGTGGAGACAGAGCCAACTTTGCAAACTACTGCCCAATATCAATCTTACCCCCACTTTCAAAAGCATTAGAGTGCATTGTTTCTGATCAACTGACAGAATATCTAGACAAATACAAACTGCAATGCTGGCAACAACACGGCTTTTGCAAACAACACAGTACTACAACTGCTCTAGTCGAGTATACCAACTTTATTCACAATGCCCTGGACAAAGGGCTCTTGGTGGGGGCTACGCACATTGACCTCACCAAGGCCCTTGACACTGTAAACCATAATCTGCTCCTGGGTCAACTCTTCCGTTCCAGCCTCTCCTCTGAATCTGTAGACTGGTTCAGGAGCTACCTCACTGGAAGGCTCTAAAAAGTGAAAATACAAGACACCGTCTCCGAAAACCATAGTGTCACCATAGGGGTTCCCAAGGCCCTATCCTTGGCCCCTTACTGTTCAATTGACAGTAGTAGCCACAGACATTGACAACTATTTCCCGAAATTTCTGTGATATTTCTAGTGAAATCTCCTGCTTTATCCATTTCCATAGTAAGGGCAGCAGCAAGAAACTCTTTAGAAATTTTGTGAAATATCTGGAAATAGCTGGCAATGTCTGTGGCTACTACTGTATTTCTAAACAACCTCCCACAATCTGTAAATGACCACATTCTGCTTTATGCAGATGTCGTGGTCCTATATTCATGCAACACCAACCCCACTATACTTGAAAAGCCAATGCAGGCTAATTTCTACTGTGTAGAGCATGGGTTCCTTCAATCCAAATTACAAAAAAAATGAAGACCATGTTATTTGCATCATCACTTAACAAACACCACACTCACCAGTTTCACATGCTTAACCGTCAGAACTCTTCCCTTGAAATGGTCCAAACTTTTAAGTACCTGGGAGTGACACTAGACAGCACCTTATCATTCAGCCAACATATTGACTCAGTTGCAAAGTCATCTAATGCAGAACTGGAACTACTGTACAGACATCATCAATGTCTTACTGCTGAAGCACGAAAAATTGCAGTAAACAGCTCAGTGCTCTCAGTGATCAACTATGGGCTAGCAGTCTGTGGGGCTGTCTCCCAATCCTCACAAAAATATATCAGAACAGCACTTAACAAAGCATGTCGTCTAGTCCTAGGAATACCCCGCCTCACCCACACCTGTGAGCTATACTGTCAGACAGAGTGGCTCAACCTTGATTGCCACATTCGGTATCAAGTTTGCCTTCTCGCCAAGAAATCTACTCTTGGACTTACCACTCTGGGACTGCAAAGCAACTTAACCAGCCTAACACCACAAGATGCATCAGGGGTAAACATTTCAACCCTAAGCATCCCCTTCTGCCGAACCACTCAAGGTCAATGGTCCTATGAGTAGCGGGCACCCCTATGGCTCAATGCGCTTGACATAGGCCTTACAAAAGAAGTAAAGCTAAGACTTTTTTTTTTAAACTTCATTTTTATTGCTTTTCATTATTTAGTGAAAAATACATCCACATTATAGACATAAAATGATATCCTTTACAACACACTGGGGATCTAAGCTCCCTTAATCACAGAAGATATGTATCTAGATGTATTGATACCACATCTAGGGGGTAATTGCTTACAATACCATTCCTAAAAGTCCAAAATATAATTGCTGCTTTCTAAGCCCATGAGCAGTATGACTAATGCATTTTTCTAAAGTCCAGATTACGAGTCCAACATAAGCACACCCTATATAGGGCTTGTGGTGTCATATGTTAGCCTTAATTGTACAAAAAACCTAAAAAATGTAGCCTTTACAGCAGCACGATTCAAGTTAATTCAAACGTAGGTGTTAAGCAAATTTTGAGAGTCCAACAGTTCGATAAGAGAGGAAAATAAAGAGAAAAAACATTACTTGGCTCCAAAACCTGAAAATTAAACTCAAACCTCCTACTTAAAGCATCCCTTCCTCATACATTTGATTGATAACAACATTTTAAAATTCATTATTATTTTTCTATAGGGGTGTACAAGTGTCAGTGTTATGTTTAAGATTGACAAATCCACCCTCTGATTCAGAAAATGCCAACTTACCTGCAAAATCAGCGCCTAGCAATGTAAATAATAAAAGAGTCTTGTAACTCCGTCTCACTCTAGCAGATGGTACTGGGATAAAACCAAAATTTGGAGCAATAGAGAGCTATACTTAGCTCAGAACGGAGTCAAGTGTCCCCATCTTCTTCCAAGTCCACATCTTCATCCTCCTCCATTGTTCCCTTCTGTTGGCCCAGTTGCAGATGAGAGGCCCATTTTCCGGCTTCGGTAGGGTCAGTGAAAATCCAAACTTTCCCCTCGTAAACGATCCGGAGTTTTGCTGGGTAGATAATCTTGTGGGGTATAGAGCCTCACAGAGTGTTAGGTGGACCCTGTCAAATTTCTTGCAGTCGGTCCTCGTCGCATAACTGATATCAGGGAAGATATAGATATTCCTTTCATCATGTATGAGGGGGCCCATCTGTCTGGCCATCCGGAGGATTTTATCACTGGTTCCAATCCTGTCAGCCACCACTAACAGGGTACGAGGGGTGTCAGATTGCTCTCGGTACCTCCGGGGAGTGATTCGATAAGCTTTCTGAAGGCCAAATTGGTGTTCTTGTCTCCCATCGACCAGCTTTTCATTGAACCAGTCGTGCAGGAATAATATGGGATGGTCGCCTTCAATCCCCTCCGGCAAGCCATGTATGTGCACATGTGGGGATCTAGGCTGATTCTCTAAAGTTTCCAAACAGGCCCTGAAATGTGCATTTTCTTTAACCAGTATCGCGTTGGCTACTGCCGTAGAATCTGCTTGACTTCATTAACAGTAGTTTTTAGGTGGTCTACTGTTACTTCCACTGCCACTACACGGGTCCCGAATGTGTCTATTTTTGTATTGAGGACTGTCACCGAAGTAATCTGTCTCTGTATTTTTAAGCCCAAAGAGTTCAGGGTTTCTCCTGAGTCTGATGCATTTACGGCCTGTACCCTCATGTTGAGCCTCAGCTGTTGAGAGGTATTGTTCGGTTTTCCTCCTGCCCCAGCTCTGCGATCTTTTCAAAGATTACCCATTTTATTGAGTTTTTACTCCTTTTTTCAAAGGTATGGAGTGTTTTCCTTGAAAATAGCTATAAGTAGTTGATTTTTAAGTTTTATTCGTCTGCTGGTACAGAGCTACTTGAATCTGCTACCACTCAGCTCTGGCTCCATAGCGCCCCCCCTCAAAGCTAGGACTTTTTAAATCTAAACTCTGTATGGCTCTAGCCTCAAACAGCAACTGCAATTGTGGGACCTGATCCCCCTCCCACCTACTCTTCTCTCATCAGTCTTCCACCTTCCTACTTGCCCTCTAATCATGCACCTTTCCCCTCCCTACTTTCTGTTCTACCCCCTGGCTCTCCTCCTCCTTTGACTCTCATTTCCCCCTTTTCTCCCCTCCACCCCCACTGTCCTGTGTCCCAGCGACACTCCTATTCCCTCATCCCCTCTCCTCTCCTCTCCCTCCCTCCCTCTCCTGTGTACCTCCTCCCTGTTTCTTTCCCTTTGTTTCCCACCTTCCTCTCACCCTCACCCTCTCTCTGTCCCTGGCTTTCCCCATGCTCTCCCATCCTCCCACACCCATTCTTTCTCTGCCCATAGTCATCCCTTTGCCCCCTCCCTCTGCCCTCTCTGCCCCTCTTTCTCTCCCCCTCATCATTTTCTCATTTTACCGATCCCTTCCCATCCCCCTCAATTTTCTCTTGTTCACCATTTCCCTCATTTTTACTTTTATTCATTTCCCCCTCACACTCTAGTAAGTCACTCCCCCCATAGGCTTCAGGGTCTCTGCCTTGTCACTTCTCACCCTGGTAACATGGGCCTCCCTGCTGTCTATTCTTATTAGCACTTCAGACAATAGAACTGATGCTGTAACCTGTTCTGGCAACCTAACTTACCTAATTTTAATTCTGATGAACACCATGTTTCCTGAAACATCCTATGTTGCTAACTGCCTTATTTTCTGAACTGGGCCAAGTTACCTTGTCCTGGTTATACTATTGTGTGATACCCTGACCCCAAAGCAACTGTCTATATCTGCAAAAGTGCATAACTTTTCCAACTGAACCTGTTCAAGCATTTTCTGCTTAGTATTTTGTGCTCTTCACTTGATACTTTTACTGGCTGTAACATTGCTTTACTGTAAACTGAACATTTGATGATTGTGTATATGTAACCTCTGTATTTTGAATTTGTACATATGTGACTGATATGATGTGGAACCTCTGTAAAAGCACCTTTGGCTCAAAGGTACTTTCCTAGATGATAAATAAATAAATGAATAAAAGAGCCACTGTGGAAAAACAGGTGCAGTTCAGCACTTGATACCTTGGCACTGCAACTTGCATTAGCAATAGAAAACCTGCACTGCTCACAAATGAGAGTGGTAGCAAGTCGGTGGCTGGCATTTCCACAAGTTCTCTTGTTAACGTTTTCACCACTGGTCCATTTCAAGGGACTTGACAATTGAGAGTTGAATGTGTTTTTTCCTTCCTTGTGCATGACTATTGGGTTCTACTTTTGCAACCTTGGAAGTGGCTGGGTATTTGTGGCTCCTCAGTGGGGTAGGAATCAACAGGTTAAAGAACTGATAAATGGAAGATAGTTCATAGGTTCATATGTTCTACAGACAAGAATAGTCATATACCTATTGAGCTTGTCTGCCACGTTAAGTGGAAAACACCAGAGAAACCCCGCCAGTAGGTACTTGTCCAGTTTCTATTTAAATGTGTTTAAGTTACCAAACTCTATAATTTTTTTTGGCAAGCTGTTCCAACCACTTGCTACTCTTTCACAGAACCATCCTCTTTGTCTTTCTGTTCTGTAATGATTCCCTTTAAGTTGTGTGCTGTGACCTCATGTTGCTTTTTCCCTTTTGCCGAGTTGTAGGTATAGACACTTCATTGTATCTGCTCTAGGTAGAGCCTTGTGCACCATAACCATATCTGCTCTCGCCCTTTTCATCTCCACGCTATAAAGACAGAGCTCCCTCAGTCTGTTTTCAGATGTCAGTCCCTCAAGCCTCTTTACCATTCTTGTTATCCTTCTTTGTGTACTTTTGACCCTGACAGTGTTGCACTTATTTTGAGGCAACCAAAATTGGACACAGTACTCAGCATGTGGTCTCACTGGTGCTCTATACATTGGCAAAATCACTTCCCTGTCACTACTTGTGATATTCTTCTTAATCCAAGATGTTGGAGTTGTACACCAGCTACCACTTAAATGTCATTCTTTCTCTTCCTCTCTACCTGGTCCCATAATGTTCTCCTTCACCTGGCCACCCTCATCATCATCATCAGCTTCACTGCCTGGTGGTGCTACTGCTGGTGCCATACATTGGTATGCTTTCTCATACTGAGATCTATTGAACTTCAGTAAATGCCTTTCCATGGTAGATGTTCCCAGCCTTGTTCCCCCTTACCCTGACTCAGCCTGTCTTTATGTAAAACATTTTTTATGTTTTGTTTTTATTTTTCACTTTTTTAAGGGATGCCACCAATGACTACCAACGGCCAAGTTATGACTCACTGCTAGCTGGCACACACTTGCTACCCACATCACACTTCAACAACACAGCTCAGGATTACACACACACACACACACTGCTTCAGGACTCATGAGGAGGAAAGAACTGCAGCAACTTGGGGGGAATGTGAAGACTGCCACAAGAAAAAAAATTGTACATTTTGTTTTATGAGATGCACGCCACAAGGTGCCAACTACCACTGGCTGGGCACTGGCATGCTACCAGCTGGCACACACTTGCTGTCCACTGCCCCGATCATACTGCAGCAGAATAGCTCAGGATCACACACGCATGCACACACACACACATTGCTTCAGGACTCATGAGGAAGAAGGAAGTGCAGCAACTTGGAGGAATGCGAAGCCTGCCACTAGAAAAACAAACTCTGGATACAGCCACTATGACTGCAAAATGATTTTATTGTCTCCACAGACCCTACTTGATCTCTGGCTCCCTCACCCCAATCTCGCCTCCTTGGCAGCCAATACCACTTTTCTCCCAATGCCAGCCTTCTAGTTTAAAGGATACAAGATTAGTGAAGATGGCACTGCACACAAAGTTTTTTAACAATTACATTTTTTTAAATTTGACCCCACATTTTCAAAGTACTCGTTTTATAATCTGCCTTATAAACATGACATGTATCATGTATATTGTATTGGCCAAAATGTCATTTTGCATCAGAAGTGCAAAAACACATCTCATACAGGATTTAAAAAATGACAGATGTCACATTTATGAAGTGATGTGGAAAAATGGCTATGCTGAAAGTTTGAAGTCAAAATATTGAAAATTAGTGAAGTTATGAGTGAACATTGAAATACTGTAATGTTTAGTCAAAAGCTGGGCATTTGGCCATATTTGTACACCACATTTTCAGCATAGCATTCTTATTACCCTGCCTCATGAACCCGATAGGTGAAAAATTTTTAAATCCCCATAAAACCATCATTCCGTGCCACCAAAATGTTATTCCACGCCACAAGTGGAAAAACACATTTTGGCCAGGATCTGAAAAATGACAGGTGCCTTCTTGAGGTGGCATGGAAAAATGGATATGTTGAACATTTGGGGTCAAAATATTAAAAATGATCAAAGTTACGAATGAGCGATGAAAAATTCCAGTGTTCATACATAACTTTGCCATTTGTACATATTTGGAACCCAAATTTTCAACATAACCTTCATATGACCCTACCTAATGATCAAGGGTGGTGGAAATTTTTAAATCCCATGCTAAAGGTGATTTTGCAACAACCAGATTTGCATAAATATACCACCACCACTGGTCATGAGGTGGGGTCCCAAAAAGGCCATGTTGAAAACTGGAACCAAAATATGCAAAAATGACAAAGTTATGCAGCAAAGTTTAAAACCTTATTGAAATACATTGAACCACACTTACCTTAGTTTCTCAAATTGCAATTTCTGGGTTCCAACAGCAAGACATGTCTTCGATTAGTGAGTGGATCATTACTCTGGGACATGTTCAGGTGAGTGAGGTTGTGTATGTGGGAGTGTGTGGGGTGGTGGGTGCTGAGTGGGAGGTTAGGGTTGGATGGGCGGGGTGTTTGGGGGGCAGATCAATGAGGGACCATTTTCTGTTTTTAAAGTTTTGGGGAAAAAAAATCAAGTGGTTTCTTTTATTTTTTTATTTCAGGGCTATTCTAACACTGGTGATTGGACACCCCAGTGTTGGTCTTGGGTTTGGTGACACTGGTGGTGGGCACCTCGCTGCTGCCACCTACATAAGGGGAATGAGAGAGGGTGACTGGGGGGGCAGTCAAGAGAAGCGGTACCGAGGGTGAGTACCCTGGTCTGCTTAAATATTTAAAAATATTTATAAAGATTGGGAAGGATGGGCAGGTGGCCTGGAGGGGAGGAGGAGAAAGAAGTGGTACTGGGGGAAGGCACCCTGGTACGCTTAATAGATAGGTAAATAGATAGATAGACAGACAGACAGATAGATAGAAAGATGGATGGATGGATGTAATAGCTTTCAGACTATTGCACCCGAGTTCAATTGAATACATTTTCTAGTACTACAAAGAAAGCTGAACTCAGGAAAAGTGCTTATTTCTTGGAAACAAGGACTAGAAATTAGTTAAATCACAGTCTGGAAGTTGAACTGTGATACTGGGCATGTGCGTATGCGTATGCACGTATGCTGGCACACATTTGCTGCTCAGTAACTTCAAAATCACAGACTTCTGGCAGGGGTCTCAGTCAATCTGTTTGTATTTGTGTCCTGCTTAAATGCTAGTTCTGCAATGAAAAAAATTTAAAAAGTCTGGACTGACAAAAAAATTAAAATTTGTGTGCTGCTGATGATTACGCAAGACTACCACCTCATTCCCCATCTGCCCACTGCCCAAGCACCTGCTTCCAGAGTCCAGCCTTTCCTCTCTGTTTCCTCTCAGGAAACTCCTGTTTCCTGAGGCCTGCTGCTTTGCAAGCTCTGCTCGACTTGAAACTTTTGCTTTTGTTTTTCTGTTATTTCTTTTTCATCCTAGAAATATGTAACCGGGTCACTGTAGATGTTTCAGTTATTACCCCTGTCTTGTGGGTTCAGAAAAGGCTGAGGGAGTTGGGTTCTGATTTTTCTGACTGGGGGAGGGGGCATTTCCAGATCTTTGAAAATTAGTGCAGTGCCTCCACCCAGAATCAATTTTAAGTGGGGCTTGATGTCAGAGCGGTACAACCTCCGGATGTAGTGCACTTCACCTTTCCCACAGTACTGTCCATTAATAGTAAAACCACAGGGTAAATCCTTTGAGTCAAACAAAACGTGCATTTTTTTGACTGTTGACTGATTTTAAAATATCAATAAAGCATTTATTGGGGGACCTTCATGGGTGATAGGGGAAAGCAATGCAAAGAGAATTGCAATTGTAAAGCAATTCTTATAATGGCAGGACAGAAGCTTGGAATCAGCTAAGCTCTGGCTCGTTAACCTTGCAAATAGCATAAACCACAACCTGTGCCCACCTCCCACCAAGCTAAACAGGTCAGCATTAATTGTAGCTTCATGAACCCACATGGGGAATATTGCCCACTAGTAACAGTTTACCCTTACAGTCTAAAAGGAGCTCCCTAAGCTTCACTGGGTACCCAGCTGTAGAAATGGTGCAGACCCGATGTTGTTGCAGCTGGTTGGTCGGCAGTGGTGCACTTTAAAAGCATACAATACAACACATTTTGAATAGAAAACCCCACAGACCATGCAGTTGCTGAAATTGCTAGACCCCCAAGTGAAATATTGTAATTCCTAGCCTGATGTCCAAAACTGTAGCTCTGGCACTAAACTTTATGTAACTCCCCCCCCCGGGGACTTACCTGCAATTGCCCCGTTTGTCTCTGGATTTGCTGGCGATCCAGGGGTTTCCCAACGTTGTTCCTCCTTGTCAGTGGGTTGTTTTCTGCCCCATTGGGTGTAATCCACTGACCGCGAGTTGCCAGCATGCTTGAAATCGGCCAACACTAGCACAGAGTAAAAGCGCCTAGGAGTGCATTGCTGTTTTGATCGCTATTGTGGTTCAGCAGCAGGGGAGTCTGTCTGTGGACCCGGTGCCCTTTCTGTGTCTTTCAGATACTGGAGCCCTGGAGGGGTTTGCGCATTTGCCCCTTGGAATTTGGATCACTGGATGCAACTGGGGCTGCATGAGGTTCATGAATATTAATGAGCGGCCCCTAATGAATGCTAATAAGGTTGCTGCCTGCTGCCTAGGGGGATGTAGTTACAGTGGCAGCGACAGCAAAATGGCTGGGGCCACCACCATGAGAGTAGGCTCCTTTAAGAGACGACCATTTGGGCTACAATCTGGTGGGGGCATTGGTGTGCATACACTAAAGCACTGGGCTGCCCCAGGTGTTATAAGGGAGAGACTGCATAGCACTGTACTGGACTCCATTAGAGCTGAATGGGAGCTTACATGTTTGTGACCCCTAACCCTTTGTTTTTAGCCAGTCAGTGATCTAGGCACCCAAAACTGTAACAGAAGGATTCCTGGGAAATGGAGGGGACTGATTCTGGTACCTAGATCATGGCCCAATAAATGACCAGGAAGTATTGATCACTAAGGAGATCAATTATTGAAAGGCTTCAACAGCCAATTAGAAAGCTGGGATTTCAACTGATACTGTGAGGACTAACTGGGATTGAGTCAGTGTGTTGCTTGTGTGGACTGCAACTGCATTCTCTTCAAGGAGGCAGAATGTCTCAGGTCGTGGAGTGCTAGCCAGAAAGTGTGCGTGTCCTGAGTGAACTGGTTAAAGAGGCTGAGATTGATGGACTTGCTGCAGCCGAATAAAAGAGTTGGACATTGCTAAGCTAAAAGTGCTGACTGGTGTGCAGAGGGGCTGTTGTTGCTGAATCCCCCTCTGTTGGACTGCACTGACACTGATTGAATCGGAGGCTGGCACCTGCTAGGATTGGCACTGGATTTCAGTGGAGTGGCTGCCTATAACTTTTTCTTTGTGAGAGCTCAGTGCAGGGACTGCAGGAGGACCCCCACCATTTAGGAGTCCTCACCCAGAGCCGGGGCAGGGTGGGGGACTCGCTATCCCCTCATGAGTGGGATTCACTGTTTCAGGAGGTCACAGGCTTGCATCCAAGTGCTAGGGCACTCCAATCAGGGAGCCGGGCTGTGGAGCCATTCCCTGGTCTGGGCCTTCTCTTGTCCTGCTACAGTGCTCTGCACTGGGCTAGAAGCAGCTGAAGATGACAAGCAACCTGAACTGCAATCAAGGTGATCAGCTGCAAGATCCTTGAGCAAGTTCCATCTGGGCAGAGGTATTCTGGCTGGTCTGTTTTGTGTGTTGCTGCACTAGGACTTGAGGAGCTCCATTTTCCCTTTGGCACAGAGGTCAACTAACTGTGAGTAGCCAGGACCTGATTACTGGGAAGGGTCAAAGGGAAATTGTTTTGTTCAATTTAAACTTTCAAGCTTCACTGTTTCAGGGCCCCAACAGCCAGTCACCCTGCAGCACTGATCAGGCCTGCAATTAGTGGGTAACCCTATGGACAATTCTGGGGCCACCGGTACCAGTGGGGGAGGGTTTAGCCTGTGGACCCATAGGTTTGAACATTGCATATCACACTAATGTGTTTGCCTTCACAGCAATCCCACATCCAGGTATCTCTTTCCCTACTCCTTACCCCCAAATAAAGCTGTGAATTTGTTGTTTGAATTTGCTGTGTTGGTGAAATTCAGTGCATGCACTTATTGCTGACATAAATGTTTTATGGTGGGACAAAGTGCTGGGAGTCACAGTGTGCAGAGTGGTTGGTAGGGGAGGTGGGTAGGCACGGTATCCCAGGGGGCTGTGCCAAGCAGATATCTGGCCCATTGATACTTTACTCTGGGTAGAGGCACCACGCTATTTTTACTTTTTCTGGGAACAAACCTCCAATACTCACCGTAGCAGGACCCAGGCCCCTTGCTGGGTATCAAAGACAGTCGGCAGGGGGGTAGCCCTCTGGCATACGGTGCTGGGGCTACATCTTGGAAGCACTGCTTGGATCTCCTGTTGACCAGCCATGTCTGCACTAGGAGATCAGAGTGTCAGGGCCCCCTGAAGAGCCCCTGGTCCCCAAGTCTGCTCCACCCCAGCACAAGTTCAGGCCTGTCAAGGAGGCTAAGCTAAGGCTGGTGGAATGGAGTGGGGGAATGAAAATGGATCCCCAAAAGTCTTTTCTTTTGCTGGGGTACCCTCCGAGATGGAAGTGGGAGGCTGAAAATTATGTGTCCACCATAAAGAGAATGGGAAAAGTTAACGTTCAAGGAAAAATGTTTGACTCAGCTGGAGGTAAATTGACAATGTTGATAGAATATGCAACCTATAGAAGCCAGTTGGATGCCTGAGGTTTTGGTGGTGGAGGGGTTGAGTGTGGCTCTACCATAGTAACTTCTTTCAGTGTGATCTCCCCAGGGGGAAGGGGTCAAGGAGCAGGGTCTTTTCCTAAGATGCCCAAGTTTGAGAGACCCCAGCCTGGTTTCATGCCTGTGGCCTTCGAGTCATACCGTAAGCTAAGAATGTTCTCAGGGGTGAAACCCACCCCGAATGATAAGGATGACTTGGAGGCCTGGATGGATGGTACCACCTCGTTAGTCCAAGATTGGCAGTGCTCTGAAGTTGAGAAGCAAAAACGATTAGTAGAGAGTCTATGGGGTCCTGCCTTAGAAGTAATACATTCTTTACAAGCCACAGACCCTGAAGCTTCAGCCCAGGTATATAGCTTGGCTTTGGAAAGTGTATTTGGGAGCCCTGAAACCTCATGTGGAAGTTCAAAACCACTAGGCAGTGGGAGGTGGAATGGTTGTTTGCTTTTTCTGGCCTGGGTAGAGAGGGCCTTGCAGAAGATGTTCCAGAAGGGGGGAGTAGCAGCCCAAGATCTAAATCGGATCAGATTAGAGCATATGGTGAAGGCCGCCTATTATTCCCCATTACTAGTGCTGCAGTTGCATTTAGCAGACAGGAAAGGTAATCCCCTCCCTATTGGGTTTTAGTCTGGGTGGTCTTGGAGGCTGAAGAAGAACAGGGTCACTGAGGGATGTACGGGGTATCCACAGCAGTGACGCAGGTGGAGTGAGAGGTACCCCCTAGTGGGGCCTAGGAAATGCAGACTTTGTCAAGAGAATATAAGGATATAGTCAACGCAGGTAGATTGGTCAAGGGTTCAGGTCCCATGGGAGCTCTTGAGATGAGTAGCGTAGTCCCTAATATAGGCCCAACTACATTTGACATTGGGCCCCCAGCCCAGACACCCTCCTCCGACCCTGGGGTTCAGGCTCAAGTGAAGGGATTGGTGCAGAGGGTAGCTGAGTTAGAGAGGGTGGGGGCACCTGTTGTTGTCCAAGGAAATAAGGAGGCTGTGGAATGGAGTCCTGTAGCTCATAGTGCCCCATGGGGATACCCGGGGTGCGCCCAGTGCCATCAGACTGGCTGCAGCTCCGGGAACTGATTATTTGCTACAGGTGTGGGGGTGAGGATCATCTACAAAAGGGATGTAGGGCACCCTTAGACCAGCTAGCTAATAGACCTAAGGCACCCACTAATACAGCCCAAAAGCAGAGAAACTATGAAGGGGCCCGGTAAAGGAGCCCCTGGCAGGTCCAGCTCCATAGCGCACCCGAGGCTCATCTGCCAGAGCCAACATGAAGACACCAGTAGATATGTGGAAGTTAGTGGGTCTGACAACAGAAATGAAGATCACCATCAATGGGATCCCCACTCGGGCTGTTCTGGATAGCATCTCCCAGGTTACTATCAGCTTCAAACCCTGGTATGATCAGCATTTATCAGATGTGGAAATACAGCCACTTGAGGGACTGCATGTGTTGGGTCTCAGTGAGAAAGCATACCCTTACCTCGGCTATGTCAAGGTATGGATGACGTTCCCTACTCAAGTGGCTGGAGTGAGTGAAACTGTAGAGACTTTAGCATTGATTTGCCCTGAAGCTAACATCTTCAAAGGAGCGTCGGTATTGGTGAGCACAAATGCCCATATGTTTGAATGACTGGTCCAACTGTATCATGCTCAAATAGTCGAACAAAGAGGAATGGAGTACTAACTGCACCCCCTGGTCCAGGAGGCCTACCAAAGGAAGGGGCAATCCTCTGCTGAGGAGCTTGATGATCCAGTGGGAATAGTGTGGAGAAGGGACGGAGATGAGATTGTGCTCCCGCCAAATGTGGAATGCAACATTGCTGGTGTAGTGTAGTGAGACTGAACAAGGATGTCAAGTACCAGATATTAATGTTGGATGCTCCAGATGAACATGGATTGCCGGTGGGACTGTTAGTCAAGCCCAGCATCCTGCCAGCCAGAGTGCATGCATATGTTTGAAAGGTGAATGTGCAAGTGAAGAATGTTGCAAACATGAGGAGGTGGTACGGAAAGGACGGACACTGGCTCAGTTATATTGCACTGACACAGCAGTGCATATTGCTGCAGAAAGCAGAGGCACCCCTGTGGGACTTGATCTTGGATTATTTGACTTGAGTGACTCCACCATCCCGGAGGAACGGAAAGAGAGAGTGAGGAAGAAGCTGGCTGCATGGACAGATGTATTCTCCCTGTATAAATGGGATGTAGGGTGCGTCAGTGGAGAGCAGCATTGGATATGACTCACTGATGATAAGCCTTTCTGGGAGAGATCAAGGCGGCTGGCTCCAGCGGATATAGATGATGTCTGGTGGCACTTGCAGGAGATGCTGGCTGTGGGTATTATACAGGAGTCCCGGAGCCCCTACACGTCACCCATTGTGGTGGTGAGAAAGAAGAGTGGGGTTATGCGCATGTGCGTGGACTACTGCACCCTGAACAAGTGGACAGTGCTGGACCAGTACACTATACCCAGAGCGCAGGATGCACTGAACTGTTTAAATGGAAGCCAATGGTTTTCAGTTTTGGACTTGTGGAGTGGCTATTACCAGATACCGATGGACCCTCACGATCAGGAGAAGATGGCCTTTATATGTCCCTTTGGGTTCTATGAGTTTCTGAGAATGCCCCAAGGGATCTAGGGTGCCCCTGCCACCTTTCAGCACCTGCTGGAGAAGACTGTCAGGGATATGAACCTTCTGGAGTGCTTGGTCTACCTGGATGACATCATCATGTTCGGGAAGACATTGGAGGAGCACGAGGCCCGGTTCATGAAGGTATTGGACCACTTGGAAGAGTTTGGATTGAAGCTATCCATCGACAAGTGCCAGTTCTTCTGGACTTCGGTCAAGTATGTGGGGCACAAAGTCTCCAAAAAGGGTGTACAGACTGATCCCTGCAAGGCAGAGGCCCTCACCACCTGGCCCAAGCCACGCACCTTGGAGGATTTACAATGACTTTTGGGTTTCTGCAGCTGCTGCAGGAGATTTATAAAGGATTACACCTAGGTGGTGTGGCCCCTTTTGAATCTACTACAGGGGTATCCACCCATGAACAAGAGCAAGAAGACTGCCAGACCTGCCAGCGATTTCTGCCCATCTGAACCTTTCGCGAGAGGTGGAATGGGGACTGTGATAGGGCTTTTGATGACATCATCTATTGAGCGACCCATGCCCTGGTACTGGCCTATGCAGACCCATAGAAACCCTACATCCTTCACACCGATGCCAGTTTCAGTGGATTGGGGGCTGTATTGTATCTGGAGCACCCTGAAGGTTTACATCCAGTTGCATTCACCAGTTGGAGCTTGAACCCTTCAGAGCGAAGATATCCTGTCCATAAGTTGGAGTTCCTGGTGTTGAAGTGGGCCATAGTTGATCAGTTCCGTGACTATATGTATGGGGCCAAGATTACTTTGAAGACAGATAATAATCCCCTAACTTATGTACAGACCATGGCCAAGTTGGATACAGCTGGTCAAAGGTGGCTGTCAGCCTTGTTCACCTATGATTACTGAGTGGAGTACCACCTGGGTCTAAACCATATTGATGTGGATGTTTTGTCTCAGTAACCCCAAGCCAGTAACAATGAGAGCTCAAATTGCAGCAGGATGGTGAGGAGATTTTCACCATGGAAGACACTTCTTGTCTGGTGGACTGCCTGGGAGTCTTGGGGGATTGTCTTCCAGTTGACTATTATCGGTTGGCCACCCTAGATGCAAGATACCTCCCACAATTGACTACCGAGGACCTGCAGCATGATCAGACAGCCAGCCCAGTCACTGGGCAGATTGTACAAGTGTTGAAGTGGCAGGGGAGCCAGGAGCAAGTGGACACCATTATTCCTGAGGCTCAGTTGTTTATTTATTTATTTAGTTTTTAATTACCGGGTGGGTATGCTAGACACAAGCTGTGACTATTTTCAGACATGACAAGAGGTGATTGTTTTTTTTTTTTTTTAATTTAGTTGTTTAACCAGGTATAGCACACTAAGCTGAAAGCTTTTTTCACAGGAGCGACCTGGGAGCACAAAGAGGTTAAGTGACTTGCTCAGGGTCACACAGTATGCAAGTGGAAGCTGTGGGATTCAAACCCCAGGTCTGGTCTGCTGGATGTCACCAGATTTGCAGCTCAGAGCCTTAGACCACTGTGCTATACTGCCTCCCTTGTTGTTATGTGAGTGGCCTAAACTACGTCTAAAGAAGGGACTGTTGTACTGAGAGACTCAGGATCAGCAGGGAGCCCCACGAGAGCAACTGGTACTCCCAGAGAAGCATGTTGAAGCTGTCCTGAAAGCTCTGCATGATGACATGGAGCATTTGGGAGCTGAACACAATCTGGATCTGGTCAAGAGCCATTTCTATTAGCTGAAGATGGGGGTAGATGTAGAGGCATACTGCAAGAGTTGCATGAGGTGCATAAAGCGGAAAGCACTTCCTCAGAGGACTGCTCCTTTAATCAACATTAAAACTAGCGCCCCTATGGAGCTGGTATGCATAGTCTTCTTTATGATGGGGCCCGACTCACTAAATATCTCCAGCGTGTTGGAGGTCACAGACCATTTCACCGGCTACTCTCAAGCCTACCCCACCAAAGATCAGAGAGCTTCCACCATGGCCAAGATACTGGTGGAGAAGTTTTTGTGCACAATGATGCCTCCCAAGAGGATCCACTTGGATCAGGGCCAAGATTTTGAGAGCCGGCTCATCAAGGAATTGTTGTCACTGTGGAGCATCAGGAAGTCCTGGACCACACCATACCATCCCCAAGGTGACCCCCAACCTGAAAGATTCAACCAGACTCTGCTAGGCATGTTGGGCACCTTGGACACCCAGGACAAGCGTACTTGCAGTCAGCGGGTGGGCGCGTTGGTTGATGCTTACAACTGAACCTGGAATGACGCTATGAGATTCTCTTCCTACCAGCTCATGTTTGGAAGGGATGCCCATTTGCCTGCCTGTCTGCCGGTGGACCTGTGTTCTGGAGTCTCCTCGGATGGACTGGGAGCAGAAGACTACCTGCAGTATGTGAAAACTCTGCGACAACACTAGATGATGCATACCAGTCTGCTTCTGAGATGGCCAAAAAGAAGAGCCAGGCAAATAAAGAGCACTATGACAAGAGATTGCGGGGCTCAAGATCTGGAAGTGGGGGACAGAGTGCTACTCCGCAAGTTGGGCATACAAGGGAAGCACAAGATAGCTGAGAGACGTGGAGACATCTGTTGTGGTGGAGAAGCTTGCTGACCTGCCGGTGTACAAGATTTGGCCTGAGGGAGAGACTCATGGGCATAAGGTCATTCATTGTAACCATCTGCTGCCCATTGGTGACAAGGTAATGAACACTGAAAATGCTGTACAAGACTCTTCATTGCCCCCCACCGCCTGAGCTGCTGCACGCAGAAGACAGAGGTGGATAGATAGTGATGCCATGAGGTGTGGGCCTGCCCAGTGTGGGGAGGTCTAAGGTGAAGGAGACATGGAAGAGGAGTCTGAAGAAGAGGATAGAGGGACTCCCCATAGTCATTACCCTACCCGGGAGCTGACCAGGTTGTTTCAGGGATTGCCCCTGGTCAGGGATATGCCTAGAAGGCAGGGTAGGGTCAGGGAGCCTGTTCCGGCCGAGCCCCTCAGGGGGACCACTCCAGACATGAATACCTGTCTGGCTGAACCACTTGAGTGGTACCAGAGCAGCTCCCTGGAAGATACCCCCAGGGAATGGATGCAGGGTGTTTCTGGTGATCAGGATGAGGAGGGGGAAGATGCGTCTTTTGAGGGGCCCACATCAGAACTGAACACTGATCTGACTGTGCCCTTTGAAGGAGCCAGGGTTAGTCCCCCTAGAGCTGCGCCTGATGACAGTGTGAAGTTAGAGTCATTCACCCTCTAGGTGAGGACCAAGATGACCAGGGAGAGGGTGAAGAGAATGAGAAGACCGCTGATGACCCCAGGGTAGTTAGGGGTGCAGGTATTCAGGAGACCCTTTGTAGGACAGGGAGGATGATAAGGCCTGTCCTTAAGCTGATGAATGATGCTCCTGGGGTTCCTACAGATTTGCCCCTGTTTGTAGTGTATAAGGGAGTATACATTACTCCTAGATCCTTATGGAAAGTGGTTATGTGCCCTGCTGATGCTAAGCCCCTTAGGTCAAAGGAACAGGTGACCCTCAGAAAGAGAGGGAGGTGAACAAGGTACCTCAGAGGTTTTGAAACAAAGTAAGGTATTCTGTGGGACTTTAGTACCCTATATCTGATGTTAGCCACTTTTTATGTGGCCAAGGGTTCCAGAGAAGGGAAGAGACTTTGCCAGATGTATATACTGTTCTATGTTGAATGTTTTATGGTTATTACCTGATAGGTAGGAACCAGGTGTGTAGATAGAAATGTTATTACTGTTTGATGTTTAACCTTGGTTTACCATACGCTTGCCGTGGAAGCCAAGCATTTCAAGGGGGGAGTGTAACCCCCCCTTTGGGGACTTACCTGCAATTGCCCCATTTGTCACTGGATTTGCTGGCGATCCTGGGTTTCCCCATGTTGTTCCTCCTCACCAGTGGGTTGTTTTCTGCCCCGTTGGGCGTAATCCACTGACCGCAAACTGCTTGGCTTGCTAGAATCATTTGGCACTCATGCAGAGTAAAGCCGCCTAGGAGCGCATTGCTGTTTTCGACTGCTGTTGCGGTTCAGGAGCATGAGTCCATCTGTGGTCCCGGTGTCCTTTCTGTGTCTTTCAGGGACTGGAGCCCTGGAGGGGTTTGGGCATTTTCCCTTGGGAATTTAGTAGCAGGATGCAACCGGTGCCATGTGAAGCTCATGAATATTAATAGACTGCCCCTAATGAATATTAATGAGGCTGCTGCCTGCCACCTAGGGGGATGTAGTTACAGCAGCAGTGACAGCAAAATGGCAGGGGCCACCACCACGAGAGTAGGTTCTTTTAAGGGCTACAATCTGGCGGGGCATTGGTGTACATACACTAAAGCACTGGGCTGCCCGAGGGGCTAGAAGGGAAAGACTGCATAACACTGTACTGGACTCCATTGGAGCTGAATGGGAGCTGACATGTTTTTGAACCCTAACCCTTTGTTTTTAGCCAATCAGTGATCTAGGTGCCCAACACAGTGACAGAGGGACTCCTGGGAAATGGAGGGGACTGATTCTAGTGCCTAGATCATGCTCCAATAAACAAGCATGAAGTATTGATCACTGTGGATATCAATTATTGAAAGGCTTCAACAGCCAATCAGGCCCCGTCCACACTACACCAGAAAAATCCCTCTGTAACGTTACAGAGGGTCCAAACCGTTACTGTAACGATTTGCAGTTACACTGGTAACGTCACAGAAAGCGTTTTCAAAACCGTTGTTGAAAACTGATATTCTGGGCCTGTCTACACTACATAAGTAAAATCCTGTAACGTTATCAGTGGTAGGGTGGATGCACTTTAATGTTTCAGTGCAGTGTAGACAGGGCCAAAAATCTGTGACATTTTGAAACTGGTACAGACTGAAAATGTTACAATGCATCCACACTACCACTGAAAACATTTTGAAAACATTACAGAATTTTACTTGTGTAGTGTGGACAGGGTTAAACAGAGCTTTGAAACCATTACAGAAACCATTGTTGAAACCACCTCACAACAGGTTTCTGTAACGGTTCTGAAAATGCTTTCTGTAACATTACCAGTGTAAATGCAAACTATTACGGTAACGGTTTGGACCCTCTGTAACATTACAGAGGGGATTTCAAGGGTAGTATAGACAGGGCCTTTCAATCTGTAATGGTTTCAAAACATTACAGATTTTCAGTGCAGTGTGGACAGGGCCTTAGAGAGCTGGGACTTCAGCTGATACAGTGAGGACTAACTGGGATTGAGTTAGTCTGTTGCTTGGCTCTGGATGAGTCAGGACTGTGGTGTGAGAGCAGACTTTGGACTTCAGGGGCTTATCCAGGCCCTAATCCAAAGTGTGGGGCTGTTGAAGGATTCCCCAGATGCTGGTGTGGAGGGGTTGTGGGATAACAGATGGAGCAAACACTGAACTTCAGGTACAACACACAATCTCTATGATGTTTATTCAAAATACAGCAGATAACCTTCAGCAATGTCATATCCCTTCTTCAGTGCATCAGTTTACAGCAACATACTGTGTATGTCCTTCCTCTGCACTTATGCAGTACCTTCTGACTCACTGATCTCTTATCACTTATCAGTTTAGATTTAGCCTCTCCTATGCGGGCCTTGTTTGCTTTGGTGGTGGGGTTCTAATGAAAAAAAAAAAAGAAAACAAGCTAAAGACAAAGAACCTCAGTGCAGAAGTACTGAAACAAATGTTACCCCAAAGGGCATTGACAGTAAGCTAAGTTTCAAAGAAACACAATTTCACACATACTTCCATAATGAAAAGCATCATGGGATATATGCAAATCACCATGACATTTTAGACTGGCTCAGTTTACAGCAATTTACATGCATTTTAAATAGCACAACTAACTTAATTTCTAAAATATACAGTCACCTAGTATTTTGTACCTTTATCAAAAACACCTAGTGCCATGGTAATTTTTAACATTTACAGGTTCCATACACATATGGGCACAGATATTCAGAAATGTGCCAAAGCCTGGTGCAAGTCCAATGCAGCATAAATCCGATGTTTCATGGTGCAACAGGAGCCATATTCAGAGGTTGTGCAGGCCGAACTGCGCAAGCGCAACCCGGCTGAATGTGGCAGAGTTGCGCCATGGCACAAACATAGTTGCGCCATGGCACAAAAAGAGATGCTCCAGCACAACTGTGGGAGCAGAGCAGCAGAGCAACAGAGGGGGGCATGGCACAGAGAACAGACCCAGGGACAGAGCCATGGGAGCACAGTGGCAGGCCACAGGAGGCCTCCACCAGCAGGGCACAGCAGGGTGCACAGAGGCACCCAGACACCTGACCCCAGAACACAACAGTGGCAGAGAAAGCAGGCAATGGCCAACAGAGGGCCACCAAGGCAGTCCCCCCCACAGGCATCTGGCTGTGCCCCCCCAGAGCATAGCAGGCCACACCCAGGATCATGTAGCCAAGCACACACACGCCACAGAGGCACACAGGAAGCTCACACAGTAGGCACTGAACATGCTGGGTGGCAGGTAGCATGGCGGACCACATGGGACAGGCCACACAATGCCAAGCAGGGGCCCCAACACAGCGTGCAGATGGTACCTGACCAATGACCATGGCTGTGGGCCATCACCATGCACACACCTGCCACACACTCCTGATCGCTGCCCCATGAGCACCTGATTGCACAGCCACTGACCCAGGGGATGGACACCACCACAGTGGGACCGATCACGGCACACAGCAGGGCACCACGGGAGCATGGCATGTGCCCCCACATGCACACAACATGGATGGACACTGGGCCACAGCAGCATAGCGCCCCATGCCACCTGCAAAGCAGACACGGACACAGGTGGGTATGCCAGTCAATAGATATGTATGGAACAACCATGTACAGACACAGCAGGGGCTGGGGATGGGTGGGGACAGTGAGGGAGGGGGACAGGGAACAGGGACTTTGCGGTGGGAGGGGGGACTGTAGGGAAAGGCCCAAAAAGGGAAACAGGGGACACAGGGGCAACCCTAGCGACAGCCCTGGTTGGCCACCCTGGCATGCCATCCCTTACCCTCCTCCACTGCCAGCATGCCCTGCAGGGCCGCCACCACCCCAAGTATGCTCGTGACAAAGAGCAAGGTCTGCTGCATGGGCAGGCTCAGCATCTGGCTTGGTGGTGTCCACACTGGCAGCTGGACACCTATAACGAGGGTCATGGCAGGTGCCCGGTGCAATAGTCCAAGGAACCATGCCCACCCACAGTGCGCATGTGTGCGATATGGAACTTGCCAGCATGTGTGATGTGCACGTTGCCGACTCTTTGCAGCTTGTGTTGTGCTGATACAGCATGCTGGTCATGCTGCCTGTGTGATTGACACCATGGCAGCGCAGTGTGCATGCACACTGCAGGTCTGAACACCACACATGAGTGACCATTGTGCTGCCACCTGCTCCAGCACAATACCATTGCGCATGGTGCAATATCCTGATATTCAGACTCTGCATGCAAATGAGCTCATCAGCCAATGCGTGGCACAGTAGGGTGCATTAGCATGTCACTACCATTGAGCACAACCTCATTTGCATGCTTTGCACCACAGAAGCACCACCGAACAGCACATGTCTTGTACCGGTATTGCAACCTTGACAGGTGTGGTGGATGCTGCAGCAGCACACTGGAGGCCGACAGCTATGCAGGATGGGATGGACCAGGGAGATGCTGCTAGGGCCTCAGCGGGTATGCGCTGTCACTGGTGGGGAGCATGCCATGGTTAGCCCTGTGCTATGCTGTGCTGTGCCCCTTCCTATCCCTAGTGCCCACACCACCATGCACACCCTGCCCACCCCCCCAGGGCTGTGCTGTCCATCACACCCTGCCTGTGCCACACACACACACACACACACATGCACCAGGCAGCCTGTGGGGTCATCCCTGAATTCACATCCGTGGCACAGTGCAGGGCTGTGCTGGGTGTGTGGCACATGCATTGGTGTGTGCCCCTTGGCATTGCACACCACCTGGCAGGTGATGTTTGGGCACCACTTCCTGTTGATATGTGCCAATTCCATGGGGACAGGTGGCATGCAGCTGCCCATGTGGGTGCAGGCATAAGCCCCACTCGCGCTGGACATGCTTGCCACCCTGTGGCTGTACTGCATCGGTGCTGTATGCTCCGCCTGTGTGCTGGGGTGATGGCTGCATTCCACAGCATGTGGCAACACAGCTGTGGGGACTTGTGTGGGGTGGTGGGCCGCGGCCACCAGGGTGATGCCCATGGTGTCCCCGTTGGTCTTTGGCCGGTGCCCATGGTGAGCAGGCACATGCCGGCGGTCACCATCATCACCACGGCCATGGTGTGGCTCCATCTGGTGGGTGCCTGCAGCTCTGTGCTGAGCGGCTCACAGGGCTACCTCAGCATGGCCCTGTTCAGGCGGTGCCAACCCATGCTCTTGGTGTCACTCTGGTTCCCGGGCATGCCACTGCTGGGCCCATCGCTGGCTATGTAAGTGTTCCTCCTGCCGCCTCACACCCCTCATCACCTCCCCCATCAGGGCCGGTGCACTCTTCATGTCCCCTGCTGTCCACCGTGCCCCTGGGTGGTTTGCTGCTGGTTGTGTGCCACCCTGGTACACAGGCTTTGTGTCTGTGTGTGTGTGTCCTCCTCTCTCTCTCTGCCCCTCTCTCCCTTTTCCATACCACCACTCTGTCCCCCTCCCTCTGTGTCTGGTCATGTGCCTGTCTGTCTGTCTGTCTCCCTCCCTCCCTCCCTCTCACTCCCACTCTTGGCGCAACTGCTGTCTGTGTGCTTGCACCCTGTTTTACTAGGAACAAGTCTGCTCAGAGCAACTTCAATTTGCTCCACACTTGCACCATGGATTCATGGTTGAATATGCCACTGCGCTGGATATTCATGGAAACACCTCCTGCTCTTGGGTCTGCATTCATTATAGTTGCACACTGGTGCAATAGATTTTGGCACTGGCTCCTGCTGAATATGGCTCCTTGGCACAATACCAACTTGCACCAGTGCAACTCAGTTACGCCATGTGCAACTGCTCTGAATAGCTGGGTCAAGGTATATACATCAATGTATTTTATGACATCGTGCCATTGCATGCTAAATCCAACAACGAGGAACACGGTCTGTTGTTTTACATCAGCTCGGAGGTCACCACAATAACATCTCTGTGCGAGGATCTGAGAGGGAAAAGGAAAATTAAAGAGGACACTACAGCATAGTCAAGAAAAGGGAGGGGGCCCATAGGTGGTCAACCTTATGGACTAGAAATTGTAATGGATAGATTAGTCTAAGAAACAGAAGAACTGTTGCAACAGGTTTAGGAAAGGTCAGTCCTCAAGATTGGCAGGATCTCCCTGTGAAAGCTGGAAGCAGGACTGGATCGTGAAGGGGAAAAGAGAGAAAGAGAGATTGAACCAATATACTGTATCCCCAAGTACTAAGAAGTTGCTGAATGAGTGTTGGGAGAAACTTTAAGTGGCAGATATCCTTCACTGGGAGACTGAGCTAACTGAAAAGACTGAGCTGATTATCTGAGTTTTTACATTTGGTGCTGAGAGGTTGCTTGCTTGCGTGGACTGCAACTGCATTTTCTTCAAGGAGGTAGAACATCTCCAGTCATGGGGTGTTACCCAGAAAGTGTACGTATCCTGAATGAACTGGTTAAAGAGGCTGAGATTGGCAGACTTGCTGCAGCTGAATAAAAGAGTTGGATACTGCTAAGCTGAAAGTGCGGACTGGTGTGCAGGGGGCTGTTATTGCTGAATCCCCCTTTGTTGGATTGCACTGACCCTGATTGAATCAGAGGCTGGCACCTGCTAGGATTGGCACTGGATTTCAGTGGAGTGACTGCCTATAACTTTGTCTTTGTGAGAGCTCAGTGTAGGGGCTGCAGTAGGACCTCCCCATCATTTGGGAGTCCTCGCTCAGAGCCAGGAGGGGAACTCGCTAACCCCTCCAGAGTAGGACTCACTGCTTCAGAAGGTCATAGGCTTGAACCCGAGTGCTAGGGCACTCTGATCAGGGAGCTGGGCTGTGGAGCCACTCCCCAGTCTGGGCCTTCTGGGGCTGGTGTTGTCCTGCCACAGTGCTCTGCACTGGGCCACAAGTGGCTGAAGGTGACAAGTGGCCATAAGTGCAATCAAGGTGACTAGCTGCGAGAGCCTCAAGCAAGTTTCACCTGGGCAGCGGGATCCTGGCCGGCCTGTTTTGTGTGTTGCTGCACTAGGATTCAAGGAGCTCAATTTTCCCTTTGGCACAGAGGTCAACTAACTGTGAGTACCCAAGACCTGGTTCCTTGGAAGGGTCAATGGGGAAATTGTTTTGTTCAATTTAAAGTTTTAAGTTTCACTGTTTCAGGGCCCCAACAGCTGACCACCCCATGGCACCAATGAGGCCTGCAACTGGTGGGAACTCCTAGGAACAATTTGGGGGGCACATGTACCAGTGGGAATGGGCCTGGCCTGCTGGCCCACAGGATTGAACACTGCATATCACACTAATGTTTTTGCCTTCACAGCAATCCCACATCCAGGTATCTCTTTCCCTACTCCTTACCCCCCAAAAAAGCTGTGAATTTGTTGTTTGAATCTTCCATGTTGGTGAAATTCATTGCATGCACTTATTGCTGACATAAATGTTTTATGGCGGGACAAGGTACTTGGGGACACAGTGTGCAAAGAGGTTGGTTGGGGAGGTGGGTAGGCATAGTATCCCAGGGGGCTGTACCAAGCGGATATCTGGCCCACTGATACTTTACTCTGGGTGGAGGCACCACACTGTTTTCACTTTTTCTGGGACTGAACCTCCACTACTCACCATAGTAGGACCCAGGCCCCTTGCCGGGTATCAAAGACAGTCGGCGGGGGTAGCCCTCTGGCATACGGCACCGGGGCTACATTTACACAGATATCCTCAGGTTACAGGGCAAGGAATGAGAGTACTTACAGAGCCAATATACCGCTTCCCTATTTTCTGTGCTCCTTTTCGTCCTCCACTGTAGATGCAGGATCTCTCAGGATGAAGGCTTGAGTTGGCAATTGGGGACAGCTCTCAGGTGCTTCTGGTCTCAGGTGCTTTGAGATGATATTCAGGGTCTGCTGCAGACTTCTGTACCTCCTAAGCTCTTCCCTTGTTCTTCTTCTGGAACTCAGGCCATTCCAAGGTGCAGAAATCACTCGCTTCACACCCACATCCAGGCTTCCAGCCCCAGTGTGAGTGATAGCTAGCACCTGCCGGTGGTACCAACTGTCCGTCTCTTAGACTGTCTGCTGGATGATGCAGGTTTTTCTTCCTGTCAGGGCAGGCTTCTCACTGAGTCATTCTGGTGCCCACAGGCTAGTGGCTGTGGCATGAGGATACCTCATTTTCTGAAGGTACATGACAGTCTGTCAGATGAGTGGCAATCTATTGATTCAGGGGAACAGCCTCACTGTTCAGGCTGTATATAAATACTGGTTGTGGGAACTTTTCAAAGTCTGTCTGTACTGGTGGCTATGTAAGCCAAGGCTGGCTTTGCTGATAGGGTCTGACCTTGGCCTAACCCTCCTCTCTCATTGAGAGTTAACTGCAGACTGTGTCCCACTGTCTCAGCCCCCAGCACCTTTCCGGGCAAAAATCTTGAGAGCAGATGTCAGTCCAGGGCTAAAAGTTGATTTGGACTTGGCTTCATCATTACCACTCTCATGTATTTCAGTTGCCATATTTCTAAGAGGTTCAGCAGCCTGGTTACTCAGCAACTCTCCCCAGTTTGCATGAAATATTTTTTTAAAGGGAATCTTTACAAGTCTGGACTTTGTAATAATTTTTAGATACCTTACCTCTCAATTTATGTTCTTGTGTGAACATTCTTTAACGCCTGCAGCTCCAAACATGTGTATTTTTAAGGCTGCATAGCAAGTGCTTTGCTAATATATTATTATGATGTAGTATAAAAAGAGGGCTATGGAATGTTTGAAATGTTTTCTAATGCAGCACAGCCTATCTCCATCCACCGATCCAAGAAGGCGATTGGGAGGGAGCCATGCTAAAGAGCTCCTTATGGTCACTGATTTTTTAAATGCTTTCTATTGACTCTGTGATGTTAAAAATGGTGCCGGTACAAATTTCTAAACAAACAAAAAATACCTTCATTTGGAGCAACAGAAGAGGAAGAAAGATTCTTCATCTTCCAACTTTGAAATGCCAACCTGTAAAGGACCGCTCAATTGCATCCTTACCTTTGTATTTGATCCCGGGGAAGTTCGGCTCAGCTGCAGCTCCGATAAGCACCGATCCGGAGATAAGGCAAGAATCTACTGTTACAGTTGCTAGTTTACAAGATAGCTCACAGGATTCCTTGACTTTGAGGGTCCTGTTTCAGTCATCAGTTTTAGTAACGGCACCTGTGAAGTTGCCAGAATACTTAAAATCCACAGAAATCACCTTTGTAGAAAATGCTACTACTATGATGGACGGTGCAAATAAAAGAGAGGATTTAAAAATTCTGATGTCAATTCTGGAAATCCTGATGATACGATTACTTGGTATAATATCCTCCCAAATCCTACTCCAGTTCCAATGCAACTAACTCCTCTGAAAGTACCGGCTCCATCTTTACCTACAATAGTGGAGTTTAAAAATTTAAAGGAGGGGTCTGCTTCTTTCTCTGGACTTTTCACTTTTTTAACAGCATTTGATAAAAAATGTGACTTGTTGATTACTAGGTCTGACGGGCTGGATAAGGAGCTTAAAATAGTAAAGACTGAAATGACAAAGGTGCAAGAAACTCAGAAGTCTTTACAAAAAGAAATGAAGACTGTACATCAAAAAAATTCTAACCACTGAAGCTGTATCTACTACTAATTTGAAAGCAATAATAGCTTTACAGAGAAAAACAGAGACAATGGAAAACACCATGCAATACAAAAACCCAAGATTGGTGGGTGTTCCTAATTCTTACGATAAAGCTTTTGACTCAGTAAAAGATCACTTGAAATATCTTTTTGTCTCTGTACTGAAACTACCTGAAACTAACTCACCCTTTATTACTGGGACTTTTTGAGTCCCTATGAGGAGACCCTATATTGGGGCCAACAGCAAACCTCTATGCAAGATGTCAGTTTTGATCTTCTTTCCCCAGACTCTGCTGCTTTGTTTCAGCAGGCCCAAACTGACGAGGACCGTTTTAAATATTTTTCAGGACCAAAGAATGCAATTATTTTTTCACTTGCCTTTGACACTGATCGGGACCTTGTTCTCAACTCTACTAGGAAAATGGGTGCATTGCACTATAAAAAGGTCTGTCACGTCTTTCCAGACATAGCTCCAGCAACACTTCAGAGGAGGAAGCAATTTCTTCAATATAAAGATGAGGTGAAGGAAATTGGAGCCAATTTTAAAATCCTGTACTCAGCTAAATGTTGTCTTGTGTGTGGAGAAGATACAAGATACTTTTTTGATCCCAAACAATTACAGCAGTATATAATGGAGAAAAAAATTGTGAAAATGTGAGGAGAAAAAATGACTAGAGGATAATATGGAAGAGGAAATGCCTCCATTGAAAGATGAGAATGAGGAATAAATCTTTCTGAAATTAGTTTAAATGGATAGAGTGATTAGAATACAGTCATAATTAGAAGTTTTTGTAACCAGGGAAGTAGGAAATGAAGTCTCTAACTGGGAATTATACTCTATAAGCTTTTGGCAAACCCAGAATTGTTCGTTTACAAACTAGGTCACCACCCTTCAGATCTCAGTATGCTTTAAGGTTCTACCTAGATTATTAAGTTGACCTAGCTCAGTTTTCTCAAAATATATTTCTTGGATCCACCATTCTGTGGAGGACTTTATCTTAAGTTACGGATATATTTATAATATTGACTGTGATGATAACAGTCAATATTGGGTAAAATGTATGTGATAAATAAATGTATAAAGGCTGTAATGACATTGATATTAATAAAATGTAAACAAAAAAGCCTGTCTCCATCCACCAGCTGGAGTTAAATCGCATCTCTCCATGTCTTCTCCATTCAGTAAACTGCTGTGGCTTCCTCCATCCCCCTTCCCCCGCCATACTATTTTCTTGCTCCTGACAACACTGCCTACTTTGATTTAAAGAGCAGATAGTTACTGATATGTGGTGTGCTGCAGTCTGATTTTGTCTCTGCTGGAAATAAATTCTGATCCTCAAATCTGTGTCCTGTGTGCTTTATTCACTTAGTAATGGTACTAGTGAGCCCTATGAGTACCTTGGCGAAACAGGAAGCTGGACAAGTAGAAAAAATTAAAAACTGTGCTGTGAAGCCCAAATCTTACTGGCATCACTTACAGTAACGTGACTCAGGCTTCATGTGCCAGGCAGTAGTGTGGCTGTGCTTACCTCTGGACCTCTGGCAAGAATGCACATTCATGTGGCAGTCAGATGAGCAGCTGCTCCCAGGCAGCGGCTCACATTTTCTACATGAGGAAGAGCTGTCACTGGAACAGCTGATTTCTAACTGATTTTGCTCACAGAGAAATTGGGAGTCATCTGTCAGTGTATTTGACAGTATAGTGCTGGCACAGTATTTTATTTTTAAAATTATTCCTTACCTTTACCTCGTCATGCCACATTTTCTTCCTGAATTTCAAAAGTTCCTGCCATACTGTTTTCTATGACCATATGAAACTATTAATAGGGGGTGGCAAGGTCATAAAAAAACTTAATTTACCAGGAATAATACAAAGGAAAGTGAGTTCAGCACCCAGTAAGGTCAAGTGTGGCAGTTACTCTCTTTTGCCAGTTAGCAAGTTGGCAGAAAGGGAAAATAAACACAGTAGCCTTGCACATGTTAGAAATCTAGGGTTTAGCCAGCATTCGAGGCCTTCATTTTCCTCATTCAGCCCATGCTATTTTTACTGGGTGTAGTTGTTTAAGGTATCTGTAACAAGGTGTTGTAGAGCATAGAAAAAGGATGCTCACATTTTCCAAGCTTTCCTATTCTTCAGATTTCTGACATGTGCAAGGGTACTTAAGGCTCACCAGTTCCCTTACTATGTGAAATAAAACACACAGGACACATATTTGAGGACTGGAATTTATTTTCACCAGAGACAGAATCGGACAGCAGCATACCACAAATCAGTAGCTACCTGCTCTTTAATATCACTAAACAGGGGGTTCTTCCCCACTCACCGTTCTGGTGGCCATCGTATCTTGCCTGTTTCTCCCAGGTGCCCTCCTTCAATCTAGGTAACAGCAGCACCTCCCAGCAGGGCGGCTCCTAAACATAGAAACATAGAAGTTGACGGCAGATAAGGACCGCAAGGCCCATCCAGTCTGCCCATTTCTTTTTCTACCTTATAAATGTGCCATCGGCCTTTGCTCTGTCAGTGGCCTATCTATTCATAGTCATTTGTATTGCTCCCTTATGCCTATCCTATGCCTGTTTGAAGCCCTGCACTGTATTCATAGCCACCACTTCTTGTGGTAAGCCATTCCATGCATCCACCATCCTTTCTGTGAAAAAGAATTTCCTCACATTCCCTTTTAATTGGCCCCCCTCTAATCTCATGCTGTGTCCTCTTGTCCTGCTATTTTTCTTATATTTAAACATGTTAGACTCTTTTACCTTGTTAATGCCCTTAAGGTGTTTGAATGCCTCAATCATATCACCTCTCTCCCTCCTTTACTCAAGGGTATACATATTGAGCTCTGTTAATCTGTCCTCATATGTCTTCTGATGCAGTCCCTGCACCATTTGGTTGCTCTTCTCTGGACTGCCTCAATTTGAGTTAATGTCCTTGTGAAGGTGTGGCCTCAATACTGCATGCAGTACTCCAGATGGGAGCCCTAACCAGTGTCTTGTAAGAGGGATTATTACCTCCCTCTTACGACTTGTGATACCCCTACTAATACACCCTAACACCCCTAGCCTACCTACTGCTTTAGAGGTCTGCTTGGATGATTTCAGGTCATCAGTGATGATGATGCCCAAGTCTCTTTCTTCCTTTGTGACTGCTAGCAACTCCCTTCCCAGCCTATAGGTGGCTTCAGGGTTTCTCTTCCCTATGTGCATGATTTTGCACTTCTTCGCATTAAACTCCAGTTGCCACTCTTCTGACTATTTTGCTAGTTTATCCAGATCTCTTCTCATTCTGCCCACCCCATCTGGATCATCTACTCTGTTGCAGATCTTGGTGTCATCTGCAAACAGACAAGCCTTACCCTCTAGTCCATCTGCAAGGTCACTAATGAATATGTTGAATAGGACTGGCCCCAGGACTGATCCCTAAGGTGCCCTATGACTTGCATCTCTTCTGACTGTATACCATTTACCACCACTCTCTGTTTTCTGCCCGTCAACCAGTTTGCCACCCAGTTGACCAACTTCTGACCCACCCGAGCCTACCCAGCTTATTTATCAATCTTCTGTGTGGAACAGTGTCAAAAGCTTTGCTGAAGTCAAGGTAGGTGACATCAACTGCTCCCCCTTGGTCCACCACTCTGGTTACCCAGTCAAAGAAATCTATGAGATTAGTTTGACAGGACCTTCCTTTTGTAAACCCATGCTGTCTTGGATCCTGTGCCCCTATGGATTCCAGGTGTTGCACTATCCTTTCCTTAAGGAGTACCTCCATAATCTTGCCCACTACTGAGGTAAGACTAACTGGTCTGTAGTTCCTCCCCATCTCTCTGCTATCACTCTTGTGGAGCGGGATCACATGAGCCCTTCTCCAGTCTTCTGGGACCTCTCCTGTGCTCAGAGACTCACTAAACAGTTCTGCTAATGGCTCTGCTAGTTCCACCTCTAGCTCCTTAAGTACCCTGGGATGTATGCCATCAGGTCCCATTGCCTTATCCACCCTGAGCTTAGCAAGCTCTTGTAGGACCCTTTCTTTTGTGAAGGGAGTAGTGCTCACCTCCCTCCCCCCTGTGTCCATGATGCTGAGCTGTGGGCCATGCCCTACCTCTCTTCAGTAAATACTGAGCAAAGTATCTATTTAGGATAGATGCCTTTAGGGTCTCCTCCTCACATGCTCCCTTTTCTCATTAAACAGCAATACCCCTCTGGACTTTCTCCTTTCACTAATGTATCTATAGAAAGTCTTGTCACCTTCTTTTATTGTTCGTGCTAGTGTTTCCTCAGTTTGGGACTTTGCCTGCCTTACTGCCTTCCCTGCTTCCCTTAGGGCAGTTTGGTATGCCTCCCTATCTTCGTCCCGCTGTGTTCCCTTATATTTCCTGAAGGCCAGCCTTTTGGCTCTGACCTTTTCTGCTACTGTATTTGAGAACCAAAGTGGTTTCCTTCTTCTTTTGCACTTCCTTTTCTGTCTAACACAATGGGATGTTGCTTCAAGTACTGAAATATCCTCCCCAACTCCTTCTGAGACAGCTGCTGAGATCAGGTCATCCCACTGTCTGACTATCCAAAGAAGAGCTCCTCCATGATGAGCCACTCTTGTGTGAGCCCCTAAACAGTATGGCAGTCGCCCCTCCCCTACCAGCCCATGCTGTTTTTTTTCAACATTCCCCTTCCACATTGCCTCACCTGTGCAACGTGCCAATACACCTGGCCTTTTCATTCTGTGCCTTGCCTTAGAAGAGCTGGATTCCTGGCATTGCACATGAACCCCAGACCCCAAGGTGGCTGTATGATGTGCATGTGGGGGCTCATGGTGTTCTATCCTCTCCCAATGTTTGGAAAACATTTTGAGGAAATGTATCCTGGCAGGAGAAGGCAATAAAATGGAAAATGGTCTGCTTTGATATTGTCCCCCCACCCCCATATTTGGTTTGAGTAGGTCCAGATGCCACAAGTCCCTGGTTTCTTTTCTACTCACAGGTTTGAACCAGAATGAACCAGAAGGCATATGCTTTTGAACCAGAATGTAATGTTGCTAAATACTTTTGAACTGCACAATCAAGCACTTTATTTCTGAGACTTTGCTATATTTGCACTTTTAATTATTTGCACTGTCTGTTTGCATCAACTAATAATGCACTTTACTATATGAGTCTGTTCTAGCTACATTCATTTCTACAATGAACTTTTGCAGACCCTCAGGGTGTTACTACACATGATTCCAAAGTGTTATATTATGTGAACATTTGGGAAGTTATAAGGTTACAGTAAGACTGCATAGTGGTACTCTACTTACTTTATTATTTTTGAAATGTTCCAAAACCAGCATATACAAATGTGGATTGAGAATAAACACATATATATTAAATAAAAAATGACATAGAAAAGGAAGGAGATGCTTGTCTCTGTCAAGCAAAAATGGATTTATACTGTGTACTGTAGCAGATCTATCATTATGCCTTACTTGTACAGTGCCCAGAGCCTCCAGGATGGGTTGCTCTAAAAATAAAGTTTACTTACTTACTATCCATAACATCTCTCTGCGGTCATATTGGCTCTGACTAGAGTTTGTTTATTTTTGTACCCTGCACTACTCGGACAGCTCTCCCTCCCTCCCTCCACCCTCGTTCCTTCCTCCCTCCTTCCTCCTTCCTCCTTCCTCCCCCCCTCCTCCCTTCCTTCCTCCCTCCTCCCTCCCTTCCTTCTTTCCTTCTCTTTTGCTGTCTCTCAAAATTTTAACCAGGATAGACATACTGAGCTGTTAACAGCTCGTTTCTAGATGCGTCCTACAGTTAAAGGGATGTGGTAAGTCATATACAGGAAATACAATAAATCAAAGGAGCATAATCAAACAATGGATGGCAAATCAGTGTAACAGATACATGTAACAGATAAAATTGAGATCATTTAGGTGAGGTGACTACTCTTACAAGCACAGAACACAGAACAGGTAATCAGGGAAACAGGCTGCCAGGGCAGAACAAGTGGAGAGGGGAGGAACAGAGTCATGGACAGTTGCAGGAAGGAGAAGAAAAGTCATAAAGAGGAGACTTTAAGGAGAAAGCAGACAAGGCAGAGTGAATTGACAAGGAAAGGGAGGATCAGAGTTTAGGAAAGCGATAAGAGAAAGCAGATTGACCAACAGTACATTTTCTAGAAGGAATAGAGAGGGAGTGGGAAATAATATTGGGGAGAGGGTAGTAGAAAGCTGAGGGAGATGATAAGAATGATGTAAGGTATGACAGAAGGGACCCGATCCAGAGTTTAGATATTAAGGAGGCGCAATGGGAAAGGCACCTGGCATTAAGAGAGGGGAGTGAGGTCAGAGTAGAGTGAGCAATGGTGTATATGAGGGGAACAATCTAAAGCAAAAGGACAAAAAGAGTGGAACAGGGGACCAAGTCTGGCAAGGGATAATTTGGTAGCTCCATTATAGTCTGTGTCACTAATCAAAAACAGGGAGAATCATCCTTAAAACAGTCTCTTGGTGGACAGGAAGCAGTATACTAGCTTTGTTCCTGGACAGTGCACCAAGCTTGGGGTGAACCCTTTGGCATATAGCATCAATATAAACAGAGAAATCAAGATGACAGTCAAGCCAGATCCTGAGGTACTTAAAAGAAGATACATCTTCAATCCTAGCACCATCAAGAGTGTTAAATTAAGGGAGAGCGGTGAGTCTGGAAAGCCTCTGATGGTGCTAAAAGTTATGGAAATTGTTTTTTGGGCGTTAGGGGATAACTGGTTAGACTGGAACCAGCGGTTATTATTGTTAAAGTCCAACTGAAGCCATTGTCATGCTACGGTATGCTCTGTCACCTCTGGTGACATCTATGCTTCACCAGAGCTTCCTGTGCTGACAGTGTGTGCATCTCGCAATCATAGTGGCAGTCAGCATGGGTGCATGTAACAGGGATTAGGTTGTGCTTACGATCCAGAGGTGTATTAGTCTTACACAGCTGTGATTACATTTTTAACAATTTTGAAAGATCATCAAAATGCCTCTGTTGCTACTTAGATTTACCATTACAAAAATAAGATGAGAAATGTAACTAATTTGTGCCAGTGTATGTACAATTCAGTACTTCACAACCATCATGTTTGTTGTCGCCTAGCATACTATAAATTACAAGCCTTCCCAACTGTGTGTAATGTAATATACTGTACTGTGCTCCAGCATTCCTGATCTTTTTAAATATAAGCTACAAAACATGCCAGTGTCAAATCTCACCTGTCTTACTGAATACTAATAAACTGCTATGTAAAACAGTTGTGACGTGTTGTACTATTGGTGGCACTTTGCTAAATTCCTTATAAAGTTCTCCACACAGCATATTGCGATTCAATGGCAGAAATGGTATGTGTGTGGGTGTAATGAAAACACATGCTATTGTGCATGATCCTGTTGTAAACCACAGTAAACTGAGACACTGGACAGTACTCTGCCCATAGGAACAGGATTTTGTGTGTTATGATGTTTCTACCATGCTCCGGGGGAAGGGGGGGGATTACAAACACCCTTGACACCTTTCCCTGGATCATAGATGAAGTGTGTCTGTGTCAGTGTCAGTGCCTGCATTCCAAGCCCTGTCCTGTTTGTGCTTTGGTGGTGGTGAGGTACAACACAAATCTGATGCCCAGACTTTTGACACAATTCCTTACATCACAGATGGAGTGTATCAGTGCCAGAGTCTGTATTCCCAGCCCTGGCCTGTTTGTGCTTTGGTGGTGGTGAGGTACAACACACATCTGATGCCCAGACCTTTGACACCACTCACTACATCACAGATGGAGCGTATCAGTGCCAGACTCTGTATTCCCAGCCCTAGCCTGTTTGTGCTTTGGTGGGGAAAGGGAACACACATTTAATGCCCAGACCCTTGCCACAACTTCCTGAATTGCACAATGGGTGAGTTAGTGTCAGTGCCTGCATTCCCACTCCTGGTCCGTTTGTGCTTTGGTGGTGGGGAGAGAATGCACATCTGATACCCAGATGTTTGACCCCTTCCCGCATCTGATGTGGAGTATGTTGGTGTCAGTCCCTGCACTCCTGGCTATGGTCTGTTTGTGCTGGGGGGGGGGGACAATGTATTTCTGACGTCCAGACCCTTGACACCACTTGAGAGATGACCTAAGCCACACGCATAAAGTGGGCTGCTGCAACCTCAAAACCAAACTGCAAAAGGAATATCCACAAAATGTGTCGTGTACTGCTCTAAAAAGAATGTGAGCTGTCAAAAACAAGGAAAGTGAGTAATTTATTGAGGCAAGCAAATTCATGGACACATGCAAACTCTCCCTGGCACTTCAAAGTAATTTGAGTTCTTCTTCATGGGGTTGGGACTAGCACAACTGTAACTGTTTATAAAGGTCTCTTTTAAAGTCATAGTGGCAGATAGTACTGATAATATGCACAATCCCCCAAACTAAATGACATTATCTCTAGAAGAAAATAAGGTACATTAGCAAAAGAGGTAAATAGTGAAACAAATTTGCCACTATTCCCGGGGACTGCAGCCTGTAGGGGGACTGGGGCAGTGTCCTCCTTGTTGCAGCCTTCCTGGCTGTGCGGCTATTGATATTGAGGTTTGGAAAAGAACCAGTGTAAGACATGAGCTTGCCAGTATGGGGAAGGTAGGAGTTAATATAAGTCTTACAAAAAGCATTTCAACATACCAGAGGCTACGTCAAAGGACATTCCACTGAGGGGTTACACCAATCAGATTGCTGCCCTTGCCTAGGAAAAGCATGATAGTTTGACCAATTTTCACCAGTCAGATTGCTGCCCTTGCCTAGAAAAAGCCCGAGGGCAGATCCAGCACTAAGCAGTCATCCTAGCTCTCCATGCAAAGAGGGTTGTGTTGCTGGCAAAGCTGCTGATGGGAGCCTGCCTTGGGGCTTCTACAGCTACTTATCAGGAGGTAACTTTTAGGTTTCTACAACATGTACAGTTCAGAAACTGAATTATGTGCAGTATTTTCTGATTGTGTCAGAACAACACCTTACTGGGGAAAGAATTGTCACCTGTTTTTCCTGTGAAAGGAGGTAAAAGTGTATTGATCCAGTAATTGTGTCACAGTTGCCAGCCCGCAGTGTGACCTGATACTGTGTGTGAGTACTTCTGTTTGAAAGTCTGCATCAAGACTGCAGACAGTTAAGGAGATGGTCGGTCAGTGCTACTGCTAGGCACTGGCTAGCATACCACACTAGGGTTCAGAAACATAAACATGTCAATGTGTGGGGCATGTGGCTCCTGATCTGTAGGCTGGTCTGTCCTGAGAAGGAGAGGAGAAGGAAGCCATTGAGGTCCAGACAGCTGCCAGAGCAGAGAGCCTGAACTACAGCCTGAGGCACCTGAGATGTGCATTGTTGAGCTGCCCCCCCCCCAACTGCGGAACTGATCAACTGTTCAAGAGAACCTGCACCTGCAGAGAGGAAGGGGAGGAGTCCAGGTTGTCAGGAAAGCTGGTAACACCAGAACTGTGAGTACTCTCAGGGCTGGCCCTACAACTGGGACTTTGTATACACTTTCCACCAAAGCTACAGTTTTGGCCATTGGGCCAGAAACTACAGATACTTCCTTTGAGGTGTGTCATTTTATCAATTGCATGCACTATAGGGTTTGGGTTTAAAACATGTTTATTCTGTTTTAAAGTGCACCACCACTGGCCAATGAGCTGCAACTTCTACAGGCCTGCATCATTTCTCCGGCTGGATACTCAGTGAAGCACAAGGAGCTCCCGTAAGATTAAAAGGGTTTAAACTGGTGCAAGTGAAAAGTGGGTAGTGCCCTCAGTACAGGTGGGCTAGTAATTCAAAAGGTTACAGTTACTGTATTTGCATTGCAACAATAACTGTATAGTCTGGTGCGGGTGGGCACTGCTGCTGTTTAAGCTATTATTACTGCTGTTTTAAAATGTGTTTAATAGGTCGAGCCTAGTCAGGCACCTAACTACAGCCCTGTATTTATAGTTCATGAGTTATAAACAAAAGAGTTTTGCTTTGCATTCTGCTATCCCTTGTGAATAGTCCCCAATCAATATTTTTGTGTTATTTTACATTTTGTCTCATTAGCATATTATTGGTAGTAAGGCATTAATTGCATTTTGGTTGATTTTAAGGATGCACTGTGATTTTTCATGTGTAGGCGGACACTGTAGGGAGGTGAGTAGGTATTGCATTTCAGAAGGTTGTACCTCTCTGACACCAGGCATATGTAAACTCAAGCAGAGAAGGGGGGGGGGTGCAGGGTGGCACAGTAAAGCACGTAGCTCTTATTTCTGGTTTGTTGTGTCTTTTTTATTCAGTTTCTCAATGGGTTACCCCAACATTTTGCCCCTCATTTTATAATCTTTCTAGAATTCAAGAAGTACTGCTTAGTTTAATCTGGCTGCACGCTGCCCATTTTCTCTGTTACTCCCCTGTTATGTGGGCCTATTTTATGCTCTGTCAATCTGTGGTTTATTTAGCATCTTTGTCCTTCTGGTAATGCATGCATTCCAGACCTACATGGATTCTAGAAAGACTATAAGATGAGGTGACAATGCTTGTGCTCATGCAGTCTCCTGAAGAAGTCCCAGATTTAGGGGTGAAACATTAAGGTATCCTGCTGAGAAAGTGAATAAAAAAAGACACAACAAACCAGAATTAAAAGTTAAATGCTTTATTACACCCCTCCCCCCCTTTCTGCATCTCTGCATGACTTCTGCATCTGGGGGTTGGAAGCATTTGAGAAAGAAGTGCTCCTATTAGGATTTTTATCCGGTTCCTGCAGTATTGACCCTAAGGGGTCCAAGGTGTACTTAAACTTAACTCTGGGTGGAGGCACTGCACAAACTAAAAATATTCAGACACAAACCCTCCAATCAGAAAAATGAGAACCCAGGCTCCTCAACCTTGTTTGAGTCTTCAAGGCAGGGGTAATAACCACAACATCCATGGTGACAGCATTACAACTGTGAAAGCACCACTGGGATCTCCTATTCGCCAATCAGACCCCACATGTCGTCAGGTGCAGTAGAGACCATTTTTGTTCCCCCATCACCAACATTTCTTCCAGATACCTTGGCATGTGATAGACTAACCAGTTGGTGTGTAGGTGAGGGCCTGGATCCTTAGAAAGCCACATAACACCTTGGAGTTACACCAGGAACTGATCTTAGAAAAACTGAAGAAATTCTAGAGTGAAGTATCTCAGTAAAGTAGCTGTATGAGGATGTTCTCCAGATAGTGATACCCCAGAGATTGATAGTATTGGTGGAGTGTCACATTACTGTGGAAGCTACTAGAGTTCCCAGTGGACTGAACCCAGATGGAGACAGTACCAAGTGGATAATAGTGATCCATGTCAGTGTGACCACCCCAAAGGTGGGAGTCTCACCAGTGACTGAAAGTTTTGAAGAGAAGTTTCATAAATGGCTGCAGGCAGAAGGGAAGTTAGTGCAGTTTGGATGTTGTAAGGTGACCAAGAGGGTATGCTACCTCAGATCGTAGGAGCAGGACCTGCCTATATGACACCCAGCTCTGATTCATACAGAAGGTTGAGAATATTCGCAAGCATGAAACCCACCCCTGCTGGAGAAGATGACTTAGAAACTGAATGGATTATGCTGCTTCTTGTATGCAAGATTGGCACTGTTCAGAAGCTGAGAAAAGAAGATGTCTTGGAGGGACCCTCCGAGGTCCTGCCTTATAAATTATTCATTCTCTGAGGTCCGCTGATCCAGAAGCTTCAGCTCAAGGCTATCTGACTGCCTTGGAGAATGTCTTTGGAATCACATAATCCAGTGAGGATCTCTTGTGGAAGTTCAAAATGACAATGTAATGGAAGGGAGAATCATTGTCTGTATTTCTGAATCATCTTGAATGGGCATTGCAAAGAGTATTTTTGAAAAGGATGTATGGCACCTCAGGACCTGAACCATATGAGACTGGAACATGTGATCAAGGCCACCTGACTTTCCACTTTGTTACTTCATACTAAGGTTCATGCTAAGGTGCAACAGAGCTGAGAAGGCATATGTCTATAGAAGCTCTTGGTTATTAAAGATAGTATTTCAATATGTTTCCATTACAGTATTAATTTACCAGTTTACTTTCAAATTCTGTTTTTGTCTTACGTAGTATGATGTTGGTTGGTAGGGTGTTGAATAGATTGACAATTCTCTGGGAGAAGAAATATTGTCTTTTTGTTTTTGAGAATTTTTGACCTTTGGCCTGAAGAGGGAGTCCCCTCCCTCCCTGTGCTTTATTCTTAAATGTGATGTTTAATTTATTCATCAGTAATGTGTCCCTTGAAACATCAAACATGAAAAGTAGGTCTCCTCTTATTCTGTGAGCCTCTAGGGTCATCAGATTGTATTCAGATAGTCGTTTCTCAAATGATAAATATTGAATCCTTTGTATTATTTTAGTTACTTTCTGTTGTATTGTGTGTAGTGTTTTTATTCCTTATGCCTGAAAGGGAAAACATAATCCAAGTGAGGCTTGCCTTACATATTATCTATATAATGGCATAATGATTTCCCTATCTCTGCTTTTAATGTTCTTAGTTATGGTCCATAAAATTCTGCTTGCTTTTGCAGTGACTCCCAGTACATGGTCATTTGATATCATATCCTTAGTAAGTTGGACTGGTCATTCATAACAAACACCCTTGACCCTGACAGAGCCCTTGATCTCTTCATTCATTCCTTCAGTGCTATCTGTGACATGTTCGCCCCTCTTGCCAAAAGGATGGTCAAAGGTAACCTGGCACCCTGGATTTCTGACCACCTACTGGCCCTGATGCAGGCTAGGGATTTGCTATGGCACCTCTCCATTGAGACTGGCCTGCCAGCAGACAGACAGAAGTACAGAGTAGCCCGAAACCAATGCACATAGTCCCAGCGCAAAACCAAGGCCGAGTACTACAAATCTACCCTAACCTCTACCTGGGGCCAAGGGCATAAATTCTTGAGCAATATTAAGGACATCTGTGGCACAGCCCCAAACCCTACCCCCACGCAAATCTTAGTCGAAGGGTGCCTGATCACTGACCCCTATCAGATAGCCACCACATTTAACCACACTTTCACCGACCTCAGCCACGTCCTCCCTTCCCACTTCTTTGACCCTCCCCCTCTCTCCAATGCCCCCTTCCTCTCAGCATACCCCCATTTCACCTACATTGCATTTCCCCCAGATCTGCTGAACCCTACTTCAAAAAAGCCATAATGTACTCCCAATACAGTAGTGACTCCTTAGACCTCAGACTTCTCCAGCTCGCTCTCCACGAGGTGTTAATCCTCCTCACCCACATTATCAACCAGTCTTTATGTCTTGGGAAATTCCCAACGCACTGGAAATCCATCTCTATTACCCCTATATTTAAGAGCGGGGACCATACCGCCCCCACAACTATCGCCCCATCTCTATTCTCCCTTCCCTATCTAAGGAACTAGAGCGTATCGTCTCTGACCAGCTCACTGTCCATCTTAACAAACACAATATACTTTGCAACCAGCAACATGGTTTCCGTAAAGGACATAGTACAACTACTGCCCTTCTCGAGTTCACCTCACACCTTCATACCGCCCTGGACAGTGGTCATCTCTCTGGTGCGGTCTTCATTGACCTCACCAAGCGTTTGACACTGTCAACCACTCCCTGCTACTAACTACTCTATCCAAGTTTGGCATCTCTCAAGACGCCCTCTGCTGGTTCACTGACTACTTGGCAGATCGTTTCCAGCAGGTCACAGTTGGTACCATTTTATCCAGCAGGCTGCCAGTACGCTCCGGTGTCCTACAGGGGTCCATCCTCGGACCATTATTATTTAGTCTCTTCCTCAACTCCCTCCCCCAGTCATGTTCGGGAAATATCTTACTCTATGCGGACGACGCTGTCCTGTACTCCTCCAATCCTGACCCCACCCAGCTCCACCTCACCCTTCAATCCTCCTTCAATGATGCAGAAAAGTGGTTCACCGCACAACGCCTTATTCTAAACTATAAGAAAACCAAAAGTTATGAACTTCTCATACCCACATAATTCCGGGAAAGACCACTGCCCACAAATCCTGACCACCAACCAGATCCCACTTGAACAAGTGGACTCCTTTAAATACCTGGGCATCACACTAGACCCAGCCCTAAACTTCCACCAGCACATTCATCAACTATCTACAGCCCTCAATATCCGGCTTGGCATCCTCTACTGGTTTAAACATTGCCTTACTCCTGAAGCACTCTGCCTCGCGGTCTCTTCCTCGGTCCTCTCCATCCTTGGCTATGGCATACTTATCTATAGTGCTGCCAGTTCCACGGCCTTATCTAGACTCTGACTCTCCCTCAACAAAGCCTATCGCCTCATCCTGGGCTGTGATCGTCTAACCCACACATGCTCCCTCTATAATTCCGCAAACTGGCTTAACCTGGATAACAGAATTAGGTTTCATACCTGCCTCATGACCAGTAAGATTACTGTCGGTCTTGCCCCCACCAGTCTCTAACCTCTAGTACAACAGACCCCACCACTCCAACACACTCGTAGTTCAAGCAAGCAACTCCTTAAGGTTCCTCGATGCCGCACCTCCCAATTGCAAAGGTCCATTAGCTACCGAGCCCCTTCCTGGATAAATAACATACCTAACGATCTCACTAACATGAATAGAATCGGCCCCTTCAAAGCCTACCTTAGGAACCACCGCACCTACAGTCCTCTAATCCCTGCGATTGCCACTAAACCCAACCCTGACCCCTCCTTCCCCTGACTAAGGCCTTTGGCCGACTAACTCCCAATCTGAAACTCGCTGTACTAGCTCCTAAGGGGGCTTATAAATGTATCTATACACTGTGACTAATATCTTGTATCTCTAGTATCTAAATGTTATTCTATTACTGTAACTTTTGTATCATGTCTGTTTGCTTGTGTCCCATTTCTGTATTGCATTGTACTGTTCTCTCACAGTATGCCTGTAATGACGTGGAACCTTGAAAATGAGTCTTTGACTCAAAGATATTTTCCGAATCCTCAATAAATAAAATAAAAATAAAAATATATTTGGTGATAATTATGCCTAGATCTTTTTCTGAAGTCGTGCTGTTGAGGGTGGTATTCCAGAGTGTGTATTGTAGTGTTTATTATCTCTGTCAATATGGAGTATACACAATTTCTTTGTGTTAAATTTCATATCCCATCTGTAAACCCATATACAGTAGTTAGTATAAAGTGACACTGTCAACCTGCTTAGGTCTCAGATTATCCCTAGTTTAAAAAAACACATTTTATGATTGCTTACATTCTGTATAGACTGCTAATGCAGCTGTTTGTTTGATTCTGCTCCCTTTTTCCATTTTAAAAGTGAAAAACGGACTGCCCACCATAGTGGTGTTATCACACAAAAACGTGTTCATTTACATTCCTTGATCAACTCCCATCGCATCTTTCCTGGACTTGAGAACACCACCACCCAGTCTAGCTACTCATGGTGCAGTGGGAGGTGGGGAGATTATTACATCATGGGTGGCCACAATGTGTGGGAGTGTTTAGTATCCTGTGATGAGGGATGTCCGCAGTATGGGGAATGAGAGCTGAGTGACCCCCCTGGGCAAGACTGTGATCTGTGCAGAGCCATGCATGGCACATGGCACATGGGTGGATTGTCTGATGGGCAGCTGTCATTAGCGTGACTCACAGACATGGCAAAAGGTACATGGGCGATCAGTCTGTATGGGCACATGGTACATTAGAGTGAACAGGAAAAGGGTGAATGGGAAAAGGGCAACTGGGACAAGGGTGTCAGGAAGATGGGCAAAAGGGGAAAAAAGCCTGTGCCACCATGTGCGAGGACATCAGACAAGTCCACGGCAATCGCATGGTGGGCCAGCAAAGGACCCGCCCGCACCTCATGGGCAGCACCCAGTGGCAGCCAACCCCCTGATGCCACACCACGCTACCCAATGTGCTTCTCTTGGCCATAGAGGGAACCCCCCCCACTACCAGGTGCACAGATACAGAGGCAGGCTGCTGCAGGACAACACGCAGGGTGGTGGGAGCAGCCACCATGGTGTCGCAGGTAGTGTGCACTTGCCGATGACACAGGATGTGGGCTGTGGGCCACTGAGCTGTGGGTTCAAACCTCACAGTAGCTCACAGCACAGCAATCGCCAATGACCACAATAGGCAGGGAATACAACCAGAACAAAAGAGCTTTGCAGTGTACCATACCTGTGCTGAAAAATCCTGCCCCATATGGGCTGCCACCTCGATGTTGCCAGGGCACAATGCTGATATTGTAAACCACCATACCAGATCCACATAGTGCACCCAGCAGCCACATGCATTCACTTTTATGCTACAGGGACAAGGGGCATGCCAGTACACACACAGTGGCGCAAGCACAGGTGTGTGCCCACCGGAACTGCCCATGCCCATATAAGGGGCCAATGCAGAAGCAGAGGCTATCCAACTGGGGAACAGATGCAGGATGTCTGACTGCAGATTCCTGACCAGCCAGAAAGGGAAGATCCTCCTGTCCCATTGTGGATACCTCTACTGGCGGGACAAGGAGGTCAAGCAGAAAACCTATTGGAGATGCATACAAGATCATTGCCACAGCTACCCCGGCAGGGTGCACACTGAGGTGGATGCAGTAGTATACATTGGCTGGCCCCATAACCATGCACCCAATGCAGGGGAGGCGGGTGTCCAGGAGATGCTCAGCAATGTACGAGACCGTGCACACAGCAGCATGGAGAGCACCACACAGGTGTTGGTGCAGTGTGGGTGCTGGATGCCATAGCGGGGAGGCTGCCCACACTGCCACTCTTAAAGTGCACCATGCAGCATTTCTGATAGGCACACAGGAGGGACCTGCAACACCCACCTCGCTGCAGGACCTGGCAGTGCCACCAGAGTATGCCATCACGCTGGGGGGGGTGCCATGTTCCTGCAGCATGATAGCAACCCTGGGGAGGACAGTGTGCTCATGTTTGCTACCCAGAGAGCCCTGTAGTACCTTGTCAGCTGCAGGGAATGGTTCCTGGATGACACCTTTCACTGCGCACCACCACTGTTCACGCAGGTGTACACCATTCATGGGCTGCAGATGGGCGTCAAGCTGCCTGCAGTCTACATCTCTATGCCAACCTGGATGGAGCGTATGTATGCATCTGTATTCGGGGAGTTGTGCTGGCTCATTGGCAACATCTGCCCTGCAATGGCTCTGCTAGACTTTGACCGAGTGGCCTGGCGGGCATTCACGACTGCCATCGAGGGCATTGCAGTGCATGGATATTTTTCCACTACTGCCAGGCAGTGTGGTGCAGGGTACAGCAGATACCTGATCTGTGCACCCGGTATGCCAGTGATGTGGAGTTTGCCCTGAATGTCTGCATGCTCCTTGTACTGGCATATGTGCCTGTGGACACTGTGGAGGGTGCCTACAGTGACCTCCTGGCACACCCCTACTACCAGGTGAATGCAGAGTTTCTCAGACCCCTACAAGACTACATGGAGTAGACGTGGGTCAGCAGGGTGGTGGGCAGGTCAGCCTGCAGGTGTCCCTTGTTCCCGGTCACATAGTGGAACATGTACCAGCCCACCCTGGATGGCCTCACCCGTATCAACAATGCGGTTGAAGGCTGGTACCGGGGCTTCTGCACCAGGCTGGGTGCCAGAAGCCTGAGCTTGTGGCACTTCCTCAAGTGCCTGCTGGAGGAGGAATGGCTCACTTCCATCCGCATTGAGCAGCTGCTGTCTGGCACCTGTGTGGCAGCACAGAAGCGGCTGTATCAGGACCTCACCCAACGAATTGAGATGATCGTGGCAGACTATGGCAACTGGAGGACACCTGACTACCTGCGGGGCTTAGCCTACAATTTCCAGATGCAGGTTGAGCCAGGTGTGCCCTGTAGTGGCATGCCATCGCTACCCCATGGTGTGCCCTCGGCATGGTTGGCCACATGGCATCAAGCTCCATTGGCAGTCTGTGGTATACCTCCTGCCAGCATGGCATACTGCATCTGTACTGTGTGCCACCATGTGCTGTCCACCCCTGCACAGTGGCAGTGCCACCACCTGCTGTGTTCACTGTGGCCAGTGTCCCCCTGTAGGGTGCACCCCCCTGCTGTCAGCACAGTTCCTACTATCAGCTTCCCCCACATTGGTGTTCCCTCCCCATTCACACACCCCCCTTTTGTTTGTATACCATGGTGGTAGTGGTAGCATTTTTTTTCTGCACACATTTGCCGTTTTGATGGTTGGGCATGGCCCAACGTGCCATCTCCAGGCCCCTCGTTTCCTGTTGCCCTCCTCTGTGGAGTGCATCTCACCCTTTTGGTGGCTATTCTCCTTCCCCATCACCCTCCGGGTGTGTGCTGTCCCCGCTGAGCCCATTTGGCAGTCGCAGTTCCTCAGTTGCCCATATCACATAGAACCAGAGTGTTTATAATGTTCAGAAAGTATGTAACCGGAGAAGTTCAAGAATTTAAAACAAAATAAAGTTGGGTATAATTATGCCATTGCTATGCATTTCAGTTCTACTAAGCAAGGAGGTAGACAAAACAACTAGCAACGTCAATGAATTTTAGGGGAGTTAAGCAATCATAAAATGTGTTTTTTAACTAGAAATAATATGATGCAAAAATGGTTGACGGTGTCCCTTTAAGTCACTTGGAAGTTCTCTCACTTGGTCAATATTCCCACTTGGTCCACCTATTTTAGTATTGTTCACAAATTTAATGACCTAGCTTGTAATGTTGTCGGCCATCTTAACTATATATATCCTGAAAAGAACCGGTCCTAACACTGACCCCTGTGGCACCCCACTAGTACCCTGTCCAACAAATGATGAATAGCATTCACCAACACTCTTTGTGTTCTTCCTTCAAGCCAGTTCTTGATCCAATGTGTAATCATAGGATTTCATTTTAGAATTTCTAATTTTCAACAATTGCCCAGTGTGGGACCAAGTCAAATGCTTTACAGAAATCCAAGTAAACAATATAAACTGAGATATTTTTATCAATTGTTTCACTTATTCTTTTTTAGAAACAGGTTAGATTGTAGCGCATGACCTTCCTTCCACAAATCCATGTTGTGTCTGGCAGACAGAAGGGATAATACTACATTTCACAGAGTGCTGATGTGATAAGTCAGGGAAGCAGTCAAAGTGGAGGAACAATGGGGACTGCATCTTCTCTCAACAGCCATTACTCAAGTCGTTGAAAGTGTACCTCCTTGAGAGACTCAAGAACTGAAAGAATTGCTCAAACAGTATAAAGAGGTAATAGTAATGTCAAAAGCACAAGCATCTTTCTCCCATGGACAGGACACTGACCCCAGCCAACATGTTGATCCATTTAACAAAAGTTCAGCATTAATGGGTGTAGGGGTGCAAGCTCAGACACAACCTGTGAACTGTGATCTCCGAACCCATGTTTATGAATTACATGATCTGATGACCAAACTGTAAACATTAAATACTCAGTCTGTGGCCTGGCAGAGGAAAAGAACACCAGAATGAGGACAGGCTGAAGTCAGCACCCCTGTCAGAGCTTCACATGCAAATCCTCCAAAGCCAAACAACCAAGATTGGAGGCCACAACATAATGGGCCACCTAGATTACACCAGTACAGAGATAAAACTTTTTGTTAGTGATGTAGGGATGACGGAAACACATCAGAGAGTGTTGGTTGAAGGAAATTTGTGCAAAATCACCACTAAACTGCTTGATCAAGTCCAGAAACAGGGAAACTACCCAAAGGCCCAGTAAGGGAGTGCGCTGGAGTTCCATCAGCAATATGCTTGGAATGATCAGTTAAACAATCAGTAGCCAAGTCAACGGTGAAAAAACAGCAGGATACTTTACCATATTATCCTGACAAGTTAGCTGGTCCTTCAGCTGAGGCAGCATTTTTTTTAATTTTTGGTAACTGGCTAAGGCCACGAGGCACAGTGCTTGTTTTCAGGGGTGACCCTGGAGCTTTAGGGAATTTAAGTGACTTGCTCAGAATCGCACAGTATGCAAGCAGAGGTCATGGGAATCAAATCTAGGTCTCCTGGATATACTAAGCTGATTCACAGCTCATTACGCTAACCTCTAGGTTATATTGTCATCCCAAAGCCCAAATTAGGACAATCAATAAAGAATCTGCTCAAGCTGCCCTCGACAGTGGTTCCCAAGTCACCGTCATTTTCAAGGACTGGAGCTTTGGAGAGTTTAAGTGTCTTGCTCAGGGTTATACAGTATGCAAGCAGAGGTTGTTCGACTCAAACTCAGTTCTCCTGGATGTATTAAACTGATTCACTGCTCATTACTCTAACCTGTAGGCTATACTGTCTTCCCAAAGCCCAAACTATGACCATCAATGGAGTGCCGGCTCTAGCTATCCTTGACAGTGGTTCCCAAGTCACCATCATATTCAAGGACTGGTATGCCAAACACCTGTCCAAGCACAGTAAGCTGTAACCATTGGAAGGCCTGAATGTGTGTGGACAGAGTGAAAAGTCCTACCCTTGCCTTGGTTACTTGAAAGTGTGGATTGCTTTCCCATCAGAAGTCACTACAGTTGGTGATGCAGTTCAAACTTTGGTATTGGTCTGCCCATAGTCTGGAATATTTGATAACATGTCCATCCTCATCAGAAAATGTTTGGACACCAAGCCCAACTTTGCCAGAGGTGAGAGGAGCAGCAGAATGGAAGAGCACTGTCAATACAAGAACTCATGAAGAAGGCCTATTAGAAGCAGATGCAGAAGAGATCACAGGACAGAAAAGATCCTGTTGTGTACTCTGATGCTGAGATGCTGAAGAACTTGTCTGACCCCTAATGCAGTGTGCAGCATCTGTGGAGTGGAGAGGCTGAAGCAAAATGTGAAGGATCAGATCCTGTTGGTTGAAGTCCCTGAAGAACATGGACAACCAGCAAGACTGCTGGTCAAACTGAATATGCTGCCTGTGAGAGCACATGCCTGTGTGAAGAAACTCACTGTTCAGGTGATGAATGTGACTGATTGAGACATTATCACAAGAAAAGATCAAGCATTGGCCCAACTGTAATGTGCAGGCACCGCAGTACAGCCCCAACCCAACACTTAAGATGTAAATGCTTGAACTGACCCTTTGTTCTTTGACTTTGGAGAGTCACTGATGCCTGAAGAATGGAAGGCCAGAATGAATCAGAAGTTGGCAGAATGAACAAAAGTCTTTTTGCTTCACCAAATGAGATTTTGGATACGTCATCATACAGAACACCACGTCAGACTGCATGATGATTACCCTTTTTGAGAACGATCCTATCGGCTGGCCCCAGCAGATATTGATGATATGAGATAACATCTTTAGGAATTGCTTGCAGCAGGTATTATTCAAGAATTGAGAAGCCCTTATGCCTTTCCTATCGTGATTGTGCACAAGAAAAATGGTACAGTTCGCATGTGTGTTGATAATAGAACTCTGAATAAGTGAACCACCACAGATCAATATATCATGCTGAGAATTCATGATGCTTTTATATTGTCTGAACTGAAGCAAATGGCTTTCAGTTCTGGATTTGAGGAGTGGGTACTACCAGATTCTGATGGCTCCTGAGAACAGAGAAAAGACCACTTTCATTTGCCTGCTTGGCTTCTGTGAATTCTTTCATGTGTCCCAATTCATATTTGGCACCCCAGCAACATTCCAACATCTCATGGAGCATGCACTCAGAGACATGAACCTCCTGAAATGCTTAGTCAACCATGATGACACTATTGTGTTTGGAAAGACTGTTGAGGAGTATGAGGCTCATCTGATGAAGGTGCTAGATCAACTAGAAGAGTCTGGGCTCAAGCTCTATCAATAAACGCCAGTTTTTCCAGAATTCTGTTAGATACATAGGACATATCATGTCAGCCCAATGGATTCAGAGTGGCCCAAGCAATGCTGAAGCCTTTACCACCTGGCCCAAGCCAAAGAACCTGAAAGACCTACAGTGTGTTCCGAGACTTTTATAGGTATTACAGATGTGTCATTAAAGAATATACCCAAGTGGTGAGACCCCTGATGAATCTAACTCAAGGTTACCCACCAAGAAACAAAGGCAAAAAGTACCCTGTGGTCAGCTGGAGTCTTACTTAACTATTATGACAAAGCCAAAGGAGAAGAGAATACTTGCAAGATACAGGTTAGAGCTATATTCTGCAAATTACATTTTATATGATCAGAAAAGATCTGGAATTTTAAGCTCTGAATGTAGCTGCTTATATGGACATCAGGATGATCTTAAGCACATTGTGCTGTATTGTCCACAGTATGAAATGGTAAGGAAAAAATGGCTGGCCCCCATATTGGGTACCCTTGGTCTCACCCTCCGAAGAAATTATAATCTTCTTGTTCAACTCAAATGATAGAAATATCCTTAACTCTCTCTATAAATTCATTTATGCTGTCAAACGATGATGAGTTGACTTGAATCAAATTGTTGTGATGACTATATATTGATGTGTAAAGCCTTGTGTTTTTATGATAGGAAAGTTTTTTGACAATACTGTGTTTTTAGTGAGACCACTAATGTGGAATATTCTTTGTCTGTCTATTTAATTATTTATGTATTTACCTTACTGTAATAATTTGTAATGACTTTTAGTCGAACAATAAAAATCTACCTACCCACCTGCCTACCCTGTGGTCACAGATCTAACTAGGACATACTTCAAGCCAAATGACCCATCCGATGCAGAGATTGGGACACCCAGTGCAATTAGCCATTCCAAGAAATCATCAACTGTCTGACAAATGTGACAGTGCTAGCATATACTGATCCAGCAAAGGCCTTGTATTTTTATTCTGTATACAGAAGCAAGCCACTGCAGGCTTCGAGCTATCCTTTACCAAAGTTATCCTGAAGGACTGAGGCCTGTTGCCTTTGCCAGTAAGGACTTGAACATTGCAGAAAGGAACTACCCCATCCACAAATTAGAGTTCCTTCCTCTCAAGTGAGCAATAAAGGAATAATGCCTGACAGGGTGGGTGTTATGCTGGGATAACATCCCACCTCGGGTGGTTGGGCCTGAGGCCACCAGCCGAGGGTGTCCAACACCCGAGAAGGGATGTTCTCCCAGCATACCACCCACCCTGGAGGGCATTATTCCTATTATACAATGGCACGTTGTTTTATACAGAAAAAAAAGAATTTTAAAGAATTTTATTCAGTGTTTAAAAATATTTTTTTAAGAAAAGATGCAAGCAATGTATGGTGCTGGGCAAGCATATCATCAGCAGGGATGTTATGCCAGGATAACATCCCTGCTGTGATGGCCAACTGACCAATCAGGAGCCAGGATTCTTTCTTGCCATGTATAATTATGGATTAGTTTCACAAATACTTGTACAGGGCACACATTACTGTAAAAACAGGTAAGAACCATTTGAAGTATGTGAAAACAGCTGCAAAGTTAGATGCTGCTGGACACAGATGGCTATCTGCCTTGCCAGCATAGGACAATTGTGTGGAATACAGACGCAACTTGAATCATGTTGATGCTGACACCCACTTAAGATGAGCAAAGGCATCATCTACAGACAATAAAATGTGGGTATGAATCCCATAGCAAATTGTCAAAGCACTATGCAAAAAGTTTTAAACAGATGAGCAACAGTGTGACAGACTGGTCTCTCCCAGACTCAGCCTGTACACTATTACCAGCTTTCTCAACCCTTCAGACACCTGCAAGGGTACTTTAGTAACTGCCACCACTCAGCATAGACTCTCTAAATCTGTATCCCACCAGAGCCACTGCTTACGCGGTCCAGCACGCCTTACCAAAGGGCAAACAACCTATCTCTCTGTCACAGCAGAGAACACCTCACTTTAGAAACAAAATATGGTAATTGTAGCCTTCTCTTCAGAAATGAAAACACAGTTTTTTGTCAGTTATAACCAAGTTATCTGTACCTCAAAGGGCTTGGTCACAGAAACATGAAGTATATAAAAAATAATATTTTAATACTTCATGATATGTACACATATAATACAAGATACTACGTAAAGACTGTGGGGAACAATATTTCTACTGAGACAAAAAGAACATGTTTGAACAGTAGAAAAAAAGCACACAGGAAAAATCTTACTACACTTCCTAACTTTCCCAAAGGAGAAAGAGCTTACCACAGAGGACACCTTGGTGAATCAGGACAGACTTGAGCCTTAGATGTTAACTGCTCGAGGTCCGAAAAGCTGATTAATGTGTTTCTCATAAAATTCAGGTAAACAAGATTCCCAAACCAGTCTCCACCCACTCTTGGCACACATGTTCTATGACGTCCCTTCCAGGTCAGTTCTTTGCATCTTGAGAGCTGAGTCCTCTTGAGAAACGGGTCTGATCTGAATGTCAGGGGATTGTGTATTCCAAAGGACATTTCTTTTGTCCTACTTCCTGTCTTGCATAGCAGAAGTGACTGCTTCAGTCATTAGCCACGGCCCTTCACATAATATGAAAGCATTGTTTTTGGCTTTGAAGCATAAAAGGGCTGTTTTGGTGTTCAGCTCTCCCATTAACTGGCCAGGGGGTTCTGTAGTACAGGACAAAGAGATTCTAATCACTCTCTACAGTCATCTGGCATGCCTCTCGCAATTTATTTCCCCCTCACAGATAAATTCAAACTTATCAATGCAGCTATAAGGACATTTAAAAAAAAATACCCATGGTCTCATAGATGGTCTTGGCACCTCTGACAACTTTCTACCAAATGCTTACTGCCCTCTTGCTGCACTAGATCTGATCACTTTTCCACAGTTAACTCTCCAAGATCTGCAAAGAGAATAAGGAATGGACTCGTGTCTAAAATACATTGTTTTCATTCTGAAGAAAGGGGTGATGCCTCACAAGTGTGTACAAATGACCCTGACACAAAGTTGTTATTGTGAGAGGAGGCCCAAGTTAAAAATCAAGAACAACTTGTTGTGCCATGAAATCCAAGGACCACAGGTTTCCCCCAAACAGCAGTCGGTACTACCTTCAGAGTTCCAAAGAGTTGTCCTCTGTGTCCTGCATGACAACATAGGGCATTTTGGAAATGAGCAAACCATGGATCTTGCCAATGCTTGCTTGTATTGGCCATCTATGGGGAGTGATGTGGAACACTATTGCAAAACCTGCAACAGATGTGTGACACACAAAACCTTACCACAGAGGGTAGCCCCTCTTGTAAACATTGTTACAAGTGCACCCATAAAACTGGTGTGTATAGACCTTCTCAGCCTGGAACCAGAATCTAAGAACATTGCAAATGTCTTCGTAAGAAACTGACCACTTCTCAAGATATGCCCAAGCTTAGCTGACAAAGGATCAAAGGGCAATAACTGCTGCAAAAGTCCTACTGAAAGAGTCTTTGTGCGCTATGGCACCTCCTAACAGATCTAGTCAGACCAAGGTCAGGATTTGGGAAGCCACCTAGTAAAAGAACTGCTGTCTCTCTGGGTAATAACTAAATCTCTAACTACCCAATATTGCTCTCAAGGTGATCCTTAGCCTGAGTGGTTCAACTGAGCCCTACTGAACATGCTATGTATGCTGGCCTCAAGGGAACAGAGCAAGTGGAGTCAGCAAGTCAGTGCAGTAGTCCATGCGTACAACTGCATCAAAAGTGATGCCACCAGCTTCTCTTCGCATTGTCTGATGTTTGGCCTTGAAGTCAAGCTCCCTGTGGACTTGTATTTTGATGTCTCTGCCTTATGGATCTAGGCCAGAGACGTATTTTCAGTATGTCCAAAGGTTGAAAGATCAGTTCAATGTTGCCTACAAGTTGGAAATGAACACCGAAGCAAAGTGTAACAAAGCCAATAAAGATAGGTATGACAGAAGGGTGAAAGCACATAAACTACTGCCAGGAGACTGTGTTCTGCATTGAAATTTGCTACTGCCAGGGAAGCACAAAACTGCTGACTGATGGGGGAATACCCCTTATGTTGTGATGGAAAAGGTGTAAAACATGCCCGTGTGCAAGATTCATCCTGAAGGAGAGTCAAGAAGATATTGGACCATTCACTGAAACCGTTTGTTGCCTATTAGACACTTGGTCCCCAGTGATGCAATGGGACCTGTAGGACCTTCAAAACCTCCAACAACTCAATCTGCTACATGCAGACAAAAGATAAAGCAAAAACAAGGCAATCTGTTCTGCCCATGATTGATGCTCAATTCGATCAGGAAAGCTAGGATTCTGAACAAGAAAGAGGGGTGTACTACCCTACAGTGAATCAGGCCAGATTGTTCAGCTGGTTGAAATGAAACAATACCAACAATCTTGGCCTCTGAACCAATACTAGATGTACCATTGTATGATGGATGTACCAGAGGAAGATGGTAGAGAACTTGTAGAACCTATGTAATCACCAGAGGAAGCTGCAGAACCCATTTTGACTGAGGATGCATCATTGCTGGTTATTGAAACAGGAGTAGCTGCCCTGGAATCCAAGGAAGAAGTAATTGTTCCACTCTGTTTCTCTGAGAGAGCTATCAGACATTTGTTCAAGTTAAAATATCTCTCCATGTGCCCCCCCAACTTGCCAATGCACATAGTACAAAGTGGTATCTATTGTATGTTTAGGCTTGCCACGATTCAATAAATATCGATATCCCACAATAAACAGCACTGAAATCCACTTTTGTAAATTCAGTGAAAATAAATAGTGATTTAAGTCACAGTCCACTGTTGCTCTGTACTAACCTGACTAGTATAACGTCTCTTTAAAAACTTTAAATGTAAGTATTCCACGCTTGGCAGCAATGAATTCGGTCCATGACAGATCAAAGGGGTGCAGTTAACAAGGAATTAACAACACTCCTAAGAGTCAGAGCACCCACTGATAGCCCACCAACTAAAGCTATTTAAATCTATTGATAGGTGATGCATTCCAGTGGAATCTCTGGCCTTTCCTTGTGTTGCTCAATTAGCTTGTTAACTGGTGTTACTACCTAAAGCTTGGTGTTAGCTAGTCAATGTTAGAACAGCAGGTTGTTACACGCTAGAATGGGCAGAAAAAGAAAGACTCCAGATGAGTATTGCACCAGTACCCCAACCTAGAACTAAAAACAGTTAAGAAGACTGGTATGAGGAGAACGTAGAGATCTTGCACTGTAAAGTCCGCAAAACCAAAGTTTATGGCCAGTTCAACAGAATTGCCTTGTTACTGATGAGACCCCAGAACTAGCAGGGCTGCCTGCTGTTAACATAATTGCAGTATTCCAAAATGAGACCACAAAAGTAATACACAGTCTCCTATTAAAATCTTCAGTCCTGATACAGTGCAATGCTGGAGTCATTTCAACACTGCTGCATGATGTAATGCTGGAGTATGGTCAGATCTAGTAAAGTTGTATCTCAATAAATAGCGACTCTGCCATGTACACACAGAGACTGGTCAAAGATTTAAGTGAAATTTACCCACATCTGTTGCACATTCCCTGCATTGCACATTTACTCCACGTAGTGATCAAGCATGCCTTGGAAACTCCAGAGTTTGCAGATGTTAAGAACTCTGTCATCCATTTTCCTGCAATATTTAAGAATGCCAACCATCAGCGCAGAGCATGTTTCAATGTCTGCATTAACAATCTAGTCAGTACCTCCTCATTGCGAGTCCCACGACGTGTGGTACCGACCAGATGGTATTCATGGCTGGAAGCAGCAAAGTTTATTTATTTGCATTGGGACAGTGTCACAGACTTCCTGGTGAATGAAGAAGCAGCATGTGAGTCAAAAAAGGCCTGCAGACTAAAACCCATGGTTGCTAAGAATGGCACTCAGAGTGAACTGTACTGCAAGTTGAGTTTTATTGGCCTCTTTTTAAGCAAAATTCATGAAGTGCACCTTAAGCTTGAGACCAGTGACCCTCTATCTCACCGTGTAAAAAAGTTAATTAATTGTGACCTTAAAGTCATGGCTGATCCTGATTCAGTCATAAAACTAGTAGACCTTATATCTATGGACTCAAAAAGGTCGAAATTGTCCACCGCAATGCATGCCTTTGCCTCACAGTTTGAGCAAGAGTTAAAAGTTACTCTGGCACACAATGTACCAGAGGGACTGTATGGGCTGGGTTCATTTTTTGCAAATCTCCAGCTGTTTGACCCATTTTTAAAAATGCAGCTATCAACTGATGTTGCTTTGTACCAAAACATTGTGAGGCATTTTCAGTGTAACCCCGAACTGTTCAAGCATGAGTTTCATCAGTACATGCGTCTGGAGCAGCCTTGTGATGGTAACTGCACAACACAACAGTGTCAGTGGCTCAGTAGGTAGCACACTCGCCTCTGAGGCTGGGAGATCAGAGGGCTGTGGGTTCAGTTCCCACATCTGGCACTTGGGTTAATATCCCAGTACTGACACTGTAGTGCAGCATGAGAGGGGTGCTGCACTTCTGAGGTGCCATCTTTTAGATAAGATGTTAAACCGAGGTCCCATCTGCCTGTTCTGGTGGTAGCTCAGGTAGATGTTAAAGATCTCATGGCACTTATTGAAAAGAGTAGGGGAATTTCCCCTGGTGTTCTGGCCAAATTTCCCTCTTTCACTAAAAATGGCACCAACTGCTTAATTTGGTTCAAGGTCAGTTGGCATTCATCTGTATTCCCCTCCCCCGGGTCGTGCCTGAAAATAGGCAGGATTTGTCTAGTTCACTTACCCGGTCAACAAAAACTAAATAAAAATAAATAAATAAACATTACTGCACTTGACTTTTGGAAATGTCAGAAGCAGCAATTCTCCACACTCAGCGCAGTAGCATTATGCGCATTGGCAATTCCTGCGACTTCTGTGTGTGTGGGATGATCTTTTTCCTTGTTCCGCAAGGTGCAGGACAAACGCAGGATGCGTTTGTCTGATGAAAGACTTGGACAACTTAATGTTTTGTACCACAACAAAGATATAATTGCATCTTTTCAAAGTTTTGGGCAACCAGAAGTGTCTGAGGGAAAATTAACTTAGTGGGCAAAGCTGTATTTATTACCTTTGGCTTTAATCAATTCCTAAGTGTGTTACAAACCTGATTTTAATATTGTGCTCCAGAAGTTATTTTAGTGTTCATGTCCTGTCTATTACTACTTTTGATACTTGAATACATTGAAATAAAACTGAATTTTTTAAAACTCTATTGTGTTTGATCATTTGCATAAATTTAGGTCAGAAAAAAACAGAAATAAAAACATAAAATAAAGATCGATTTTTTTCGGTCGAATTAAAAAATAAATAAGAATTGAATCCTGGCAAGCCTATGTATGTTACATCCAGATCTCTGCCTTGAATGATCTTTTGAAAAGCCCAGACTTAGTGTGGGAATTGCAGTATAAGGTAAAAAAGGATGTTGATTATGATTTGGTATTACATACTGTTATGATATTGCATACTACTATGGAAGTGATAATTATTACTGTCATGATTGCTGTTATTGTTAAACCTGAAAAGTCTTTCATTATCTCTAGACTAGCTGTATTTGTCTAGACTTGGATGTATTGTATGCCCACTCCAGTTAGGAAACAATTGTCTTGATAGACTGTGCATGCTATGTTGTGTGCTGTATACAGTGTTTCTCATTACAGATGGACTCTGTTGATGAACTTGATACAGATGTCAAGTGTTTAGTCAGGGAAGAGTGCTACTAATCCTAAAATGGTAGGGCTTACTTTTACTCCCTTTGCCACCCTGAACTGTCTGCCTGAACTGTGTGGTACCATTTGTTTGTTGCTCTCTCTAGCCCCAGGACTGTGGTCTGTGGGGGCAGGGGCAGAGGATCATCCCCCTTGTTACTGCCTACCTGGCTGTCTGTCTATTTAAAAGCTGGGTCAGTTAGGAGGGGGATACCAGAGTCAGGGCTGCATGCACTATTGACGATGACACTTCTTAGCTGGCTGATGGGTGGAAAACCTTTGTGATATCTGATTCTGCATTTTTTATACGTGAGAAGCTTCCACCCATCAGTCAGCTAAGCAGTGTTGTCATCAGCCTTGTCACCACTGAGGTTTCACTCGCATGTCTCCTGGAGGCTCAGCACCATTAACTACTACATCACACACCTCCCTGACCCCTAGGCTGCCTGAGCGCCCCCTAGATGTTTGCTTTGCACCTGCACAAGAAAACATAGAAATGTAACATTTAAATAAAGCACATTAAATAAATCTTTTGTCTCAGAGTTCCTGCTTGAATCAGTATATAACATCATTTTCATAGGATTATTTCTGAGTATAAAGGGAAAAAGCAACAGAAGAAAAAAATGCTACTTGGTTTTCAAAACACAGGTTTTACACATAAGGAATGTATCAGGAGGCCATATTTCCACAAATTGGTTTCTTCTAAATAAAAGAATAAAAAAAAATTCTGTACCCCCATTTACTACATTGAGAAAGTTCAAACATAGTTTTTTACTTTTCTAAGTGTATCAACATACTGTACTGACAACTCTATGAGTTGAAGTCGCAAAGTGCAGTGTTAACCCTTTTCAACTAGGGCATCATGTACAGTGCTATGTGATATGGAAAAGGGCTCCACTAAAATGGGTCTGTGCTGATGTTTAGAGTAAGTGAAAGCTACAAATTTGATGACAGTACCAAAGATTGGTATGGTCATCTTGTTATAACACCACAAAGTGGTGTTACAAATTGGTATCAGTAGATGGCAGCAAAAAGGAAAGGCCCACTCTTTTAAACTATTAATAAAATAACTTAGCATGGATTCGTTCCCCTTTACTTTTCATAACCTGTTGCCCCCTACTGTCTCCCCTCCCTATCCTGTCAGCTCTTTGAATGCAGGTTTTCCTTACATTTCCCACTTCATTGCTGGTACAATCTGTCTACCACTGGTGGTCATTCTTTCTGTTTCACTGGTCCCACTGTGTAAAAAAGCTACACCCACACTCCAAAACTGCCTCCCCTTCACCTAATAAAATCCTGTCTCACAATTCATTCTTTCTTACTACCATTTGTGACTCCTGCCCCCCAATAGCTCCTGGAACCATCCGTGTTTGTTTGCTGCTTTCAACTCCTCCCCGAGCACATACAATAGTTCTAACTTCATTCTTTCTGCATTGAATTTGTTTTTTGCTTTAAAGGTTTATTAAAATTTCAAGCAGTGCAAAAATAAACACACCAATTCAGATACAGCCAATATTGACAATATTACTGTTATTGGCTTCTTCCCTGTCCCTGCAATTTTTCCTGTGTAGTATATTTTATTCTCACCATGCTATTAGCTGTAATTGTATTGAGTTGTATTATTTTCATGCTAAAACATTTTGAGTTTAATTGAAAACATTATAATAGTCTCCTATTTTATTTATTAGCACTTTATGTGAAATGCTTTTGAATGAAAGATGCAATGTAGAAATGCCTGTATTGTAGTTCTTTAACCTTTGTCATGCCTTGCCAGTTCTAGCTGTTAGACTGCAGGTGTCTGTTTGAATAACAAATGTATCAGGTGACAGCATATTTCACCATTCTTTAACAATGCAGTATAACATGTTACAGTACTTATATTTAGTATTGTAACTTATTTATCAAGATAGCTTTCCAAGGACACTGCTGTGAACAAGCATTTGCTCAATGGCTTATTCATAATAAAAGTGAAATCATGCACAGAAAACCTCAGCAGCTTACACCTCAAACAAAACTGGTCGACATGTGCATAAGGCCGGATCTTCAACACAGACTACACCAGATTTTGGCTTCTTTTCTTTTTTCTTTTTCACTTCGGTATTTAGCCTACCTAACTGACTGTCCTCCATGCTCCTTATATCATTGGGGCATTGCTGTCTACACTGCCCCAAGGTCTTAAAACATCCATGCTCTGGCTCTGCTCATGGCGGCCATCACTGATGCCACCCTGTAGGAAAGTCAGGGCTGGGTTGGGAACCCCAGGCTTAAACAAAGTTCAGTGCACAGTGGGGCCATTTTATGGGGTTGGGAGAGGTGTTGTGTGCTGGTCGGGAGGAGGGTGGAATTTTTCTTTCTTTTGGAAATTCCACCTATCTGCCTGATCTCTAACAACTGACAAACTGACAAGGTGACTAGGACATTGGCTGGGGGAAGAACGCAGAGAGGTAGGACAAGAAGTACTGAAATGTTAAAGAGGTAACAAGTGGGGTACCACACGGATTGGTTCCAGGACTGGTACTGTTTAACACCTTTATCTATGAGATATAGGCGGGAATCCTGAGGATGGTTCCTTTTGCAGATTACATTAACATCTGTGGTAGAGGGTGTGCCAATGTGAGGGCGCCCTGAATAGGGTGCTGTCATGTGAGCTCCGAAACAAAGACATGAGTGACATGGGCATGCTAGATTTCACAGCATCTGGCACTTTTCAGTGTCCACACCATTCTCCTGCCCTTCATGGCATGCCTGTCCCCAAGTTAGTTATACTTAGTTTTGGGAAGGGGTGCAGGGGACAAAGTCCCCCACATCGGGGTGGAGGGGGAAAAGCACCCGCAAAACTCAAGTGTTCCACTGGACAGTCCTTGGGCACTGTACATTTGGGCAGCACAATGTCAACCCATGATTGTGATAGGCGACATTGTGCTTGTGCCCTCATGTACCTCACCCACATCTCCCATGCAACGGCATGGGTGAACTTTGGGCTGGGTAGATACTGAGGATGGAATAAAGGACAGAAAAAGGGACTAGAAAGGTTAGAGAACTGATCCAGGATATGGTCACTCAAATTTAAGGCTAAAAATTCCAAAGTTATGCACATTGGCAATAAAAACAAAACAGAATATTGGATGGGAGGAGTAAAGATGGATCAAACCTCTGAGAAAAGACTCCTCAGAGTCATCATCAACACAGGCTCATGTCTACTGTCCAGTGCAGCAAAGCAATTTGGGAAGCGTTAACAGGATGTTAGGGTGCATAGGAAGAGGGTTTTTCCAGTAGAAGGAAGGCGGTGATTTTAGTTTGAACATTTTTCCTTGCATCTCCTACCTGTTGTCTAGAGATTAATTTATGCAGAGGGTAAATAAAAAACATTGTCCCAATGTAGCTCAAAATGTTATCAAGAATAAATTACATAAAAAGTATGAAGCTTGAACTAGTCCAGATAGGAGATATTTTTTAATAAAACAGCATCCTTGGTATTGAGTAGTGAGATTTATGGTTCATCTTAAATCAACTGGTGCTTGAACAAGGTTATTATTTGTGTGCAGCCTCAACACCATTATTTTATTTATTTGATTCATTAATTTATTTGAAATGTTTTACCAGGAAAGTCACACTGAGCTGGTAACAGCTCGTTTCCAGATACATCTTGGGGGAAGGGGAAAAGAGGCGAACAGAACATATCCAATGTACACAGTACAAAAATAATATATCAGTATGGAAATAAGTAAAACAACATATACAAATTACAAGAAAGCACTTCCGAGTAAAATTGCCATGTAGAAAAGAATTAACATGCATTAAATTACAAAAAAGGCTAAAGAACATTAAAGGGACACTGTCAACATTTTTTGTACCATATTATTTCTAGTTAAAACCCCAAATTTTATGATTGCTTATCTTCTCTAAAATTCATTGATGTTGCTGATTATTTTATCTGACTTATTTCTTAGTAGAACTGAAATGTATGCTAATGGTATAGTCGTACCCAACCTTGCTCTGTTTCAACTCCTTGTTCTTCTCTTATTGCATACTTCCTGACCATTAAGAACGTCTGCAAACAGTACAGACACTCATATTCCAATAGTTTACTTTCCTCCCACTGAATCATGAGTGGCTAGACTGTGTTGGGGTGTTCCCAAATCCAGGAAAAATGCAGTGGGAGTTGATTAAGGAATGTAAACAAACATGTTCCTGTGTGGTAACACTAGTATGGTAGGCAATGTGTTTTTCACTTTTTAAAAGAAAAAAAGAATCAGAATCAAACCTCCCAGCTACATCAGCAGTCTCTAGAGAATGTGAACAGTCATAAAATGTGTTTTTTTTAAACTAGGGACACTTTAAGGCCTAATGGGGGTTGACAGTGTCCCTTTAAACATGAACAACAACATAAAATACAAGGAGTAAAGAGTAGCATCTGAGTAACCGGGGAGAGGGGATAAGCAAGTGTCAGTGTAGGGAGGAAGGCTGGTAATAGAATATCCCCCCAGTATCAGGACCAGTTGCAGGAATGAAGAGAAATCATGGAGGAGAGCTCTCAGAGCAAGAACACATTACAATATGAGTACATGGCGGTGGTGGGATTCAAACTAGGGTCTCTGGTTCAGTACTCTGCATTCTAACTACTAAGCAACATAAAGCTGCAGTATATGTTGCTGTGAAAATGTTGTACCTATACCATTTTATTTTATTTTAGATCACCTTTTTTCTCCTGTCTTGTAGGATACCCTTTTACCCATTTTGTATCTCCTTCAGCATTTTTTTTTTACTTTTGAAATAATTAATAGCCAGGGTCCTTTTAATATAGCTAGCCACAAGGTTCCATTCTGAGTAGTTTTTGAACACCCATTATTTAACTTCACTTTTACTTGTGGCTAAGATGAACTAGCATGCTTAGAGGGAGTTCAGGACAGCAGTGGGAGAGAGGAGGGGTTGGAGGGGAGGCAGTACTGAAGGGACTTGCTTTAAATTGTCCAGGTATACGTGGGTTGGGGAGTCTGCTTAAAGAGCTGGTGACAGAATTTGGTGTACTTTGCATTTTTGTTTAGCATTTAAGTATCTATGTTTCATCATTTTTTTTCTCAGTTTCTTACTTGAAATGCTTTATTTTATGTCCATTTTGCTGACTTCAGCCTGATGCACAGTCCCACTGCTGTGTTGTGCTGTGCTGCTGCTCCTAAGTATCTGATGCTGCGCTTGTCTGTCAGTGAGAAATGCAATGTACCTGGTGTTCTGTGTGAGGAGTGCCCCAATACAAAAGTTATTTCAAGTTAGATACTAAGTCCCAATTCAGGCTGCAATAAAAAAAAATCTGTTTTTGGTCCAAAACTGTGTAAAATAATGAAAACATTTAAAAACAAAATCTCTCAGCCAGCCCAGTGGCGCAGTGGTTGGATTTCTGCTTGTGATGCCAGCGACCCAGGTTTGGGAATAGACCCAGGTCATCGGAGGGCCAGCCAGGGGGAGAAGAATTGAGCATCCCTTGGACCACTCTCCTTCTCCTGGGGGGAAGGTGGTGTGCACCCGGTACAACCATGACACCTGGCAGAGGCCGGATTCATTGCACGGTACAGGCGCCAGTATCACTTCTGGGGTGGGGCGGATGCTGGTCTTCATTGCATGTCCACGTCCCAGCCTATAGGGGGAAAAAAGTGCTACCCATCTGTCTACATGAAGCCCTGCCCCGGGCTTCAATTAGCCTCCAGAGCTGGGCTTTCCCAACTATTCCCAGTTTCGTGGTGCTGTTTGGGGAACAGTGCCGTGACACCACCCTTTGTGGGGGTAAGCCAGGGGTGACTGGGAGAGCCACCAGCAATCCAGGAGGTGGAAGCCTAGGGGCGCCATGACCTGGGCTGAAAATGCCAATGGTGGGTGCAGTGAATAAAGAACAGAAAAAAAAAAATCTCTCTTCCACTCTACCAGATGACCAAGGCTATTCCAATGGCCAACCCACTCCACCCCAATCATCTCCTACGCTAACCTCTTCCTTGACCCCCACGTATAGTATATAAAAAATATCTGGCATTCTGACATCCCCTCACCCTGACTCTTAATTACCCCTTCCCCAACCTGACCCCCCGGCGTCAGTTATGGACCAAGACCTAGTGCTACTAATTTTCAGACCTGACCCCAATTTATGTTGGGGTGGGGAGATGTGGCTAGCAAATAATATCTGGCATCCAGCCAGTCAGCCTGCCCCCCCCCAGTACTCAGTGCTGTTGACCTCTCTGATGGCTCAGGACTTGAACCCATGTCTCAAGTGTCACGAGCAGCACTTTCCCTCATGGCACGATCAGGATGGCTAATGGAAGCTACTTTTTTTAAACAGTATTGAGATGCGACTGTGCAGTGAGAAAATACATTCCTTTTGACAAAGGGGTATTCTGTAAGTCTTTAGGGCTGTAGGCGGAGCCTACAGCCATTTTTGAGATTGTTCAGTAGCTCTAAAAATGGCCGATCATGGAACCTTCCATTGGACTTTCGGAAATATCCTTCCGAAAGTCCAATGGAGCTTGAAACCCTCTGCCATGATCGGTCACTACAGAATAACAGCCGCACTATTTTAGCTGTTACTTCCGCATTCTGGGGCATGAACTATGCATGCGCGACTCACGCACATGTGCAGTTCTGCTGGAGCCATCATGTTGTGAATGGCAAAATGTCATTCACTGCAAGTGTTCATGTGCGAATGCCATGCATGTGCAGTTGTGTCACCGCCACCAGCAGCAGCAACAAATAAAATGGTCTTGCACCCTCCTACTGCTGCTGTCCTCCCTGCTCCCTCTGTTTCCATCTCTGCACCAACATTGGGGTCACCAATCCCCGTGTCGGCATTATGGAGCCCCCCAATAATGTGGCACACTGGGAGCCCACCCCAGTGTGCCCAAATGTATTTTTTTCCCACTGCTGACATCAGGGTGCCCAATCATGTACCCACCCAGTTCCCACTTGAGGCACACTGGGAGCCCACCCCAGTGTGCCCAAATGTCTGCTTTTTTTGGTTTCCTGTAAATAAAGAAAACAGTCCCCCAACGTGTTTTTTTTCTGTAAAAAAGAAGAAAACGGTCCCTCGTCATCGCCCCATTCCCCCTCCCCATCCCCACTCTCCCACTGAACACCCACCTCCCTGCACCCCCCCCTTACCCCATACTTACCTCCAGAGGTCAGCACTGTCATCTTCTCTGTCCAGGACATGTCTGCACTCTTCACAGCTGAACCACAAATGGAAGAATCAAAAGTAAGTGTGCTATAATGCCATTCAATGGGCTTTTCAGCTTATATCGATAAATAAGCCATTTTTTTAAATTTTGGCCCTAAATTTTCAACGTGGGGTTCTTGGGACCCTACCTCATGAAAACTTCCACTGTCATTTTGTTACTCAGTCCCGAAAGGTGATTTCACAGTTGCTGCATGGAATCACCTTTCGAGACTGATTCACAAAATGGCAGTGGCACTGTTCATGGGGTGGGGTCCCAAAAAGCCCATGCTGCAAACTTGGTGAAAAATGTAAAAAAAAGTTACTGTGTTACGAGTGTGCATTGTGCAGTTTCTATGCATGCTCCTAACGTTATCAGTTTTTAATATTTTCCTTCCACATTTTCGACATTGCCATTTTTGCACACCTCCTTTTTAACAGTACAGCTGTCATTCATTACATCCTGCTCAAAACATGTTTTTGCACCTGTGGCACAGAATGGCACAGTCTCTCTGTGAAATCATCTTTCGGGACAAGTGAACAAAATGACACTGGCACTCTTCATGAGGCGGGATCCCAAAAAGGCCATGTTGAAAATTTGGTGCAACACCTCCAAAAAATGGCCAAGTTACACCCAGGCGTTCAATGATTTCTATGCACACGTGTAACTTTGATCACTTGGCAGCATGTCACAGCCCTATAGGCTCTGGCCAGAGTTTGTTTTTCTTTTGGCAGGATGAAGACTGTGCTGTAACTTCTGAAGCATCATGCTGTGCTTCCCATGGAATGTTACGTGGCTCTCATCACTTGGAGCAGAGAAAACAGTGACTTAACTGAACTGGTAGATCCTTTGTAACTATATATTTTTTTGTTGTTGTTGTAAGTAAAGAGCCTTTGTTGCAAATCTACCTCAAAAGTCAAACTAATACAAAATAGATGTTATAATGCCTACAACCTTTCAGGGAGCTGATTGTGGTGGGTGGGAGTTGGTGGAACCTTCTGCAGATATACCCAGTCATTCTCATTATGGGGTTTAGTTATTGAAGAAATTAGATCTGGAGCCCTCAAGAAACCCATACAGGGTCGTAAGTAGGTCTTTGGGGGTAACCTGTGAAGTGGGTGCAGGAGGAAGGGTGCCATCCATTATGGCGACACCTTCCACGCGCAATCCACTCACGGCGACCGAACGGTAGGGCGACTGGATGAGGGGGTGGGCGAACTAGGTGACAGGATGCCGCTATACATACGCACATGCGGGGTGGGAGCAAGCACGGTGAGCGTGGGCTGGGAGGGGGTGGAGAGGCTGTAGGGTGTGGCACTGCGGTTGTCGGTCAAGCTGTGGCGTGGTGTCGGGGATTGGGCAATGGCTGGGGTGGCTGAGGTACTGGGTTCGGGTCCAGGCGCTGGTGCGATTTTTATTGTGCCCAGCCCAAACCTTTTTATTTTTACTACTTTCACCCCCCCGACATGCAGCCCCCTGGAGTTGAGAATCCTTAAGTAGGGGAGTGCGGGGGCAAAGCCTCCCATGAGGGGGAGATGTGGGGGGGCGCAGCCCTCCTACAGAAAGTAGTAAAAATATGTCCTCGCGCCATTGTGCTGGTGCACCAGGGTTGTCAGAGTGCCGAAAATGTGTTTGGCACTCTGACTGAATGATAACGGCGATACGCCTTTGGGCTCGCGTTATCATACAGACCCGGTCTTTGGTATTTGAGTGCAAAGTGCCACATACTTGTTTTTTCACAGACTCTGGGGCTTTGACTCCCTGAGAGATTGCAACTAGTGACCCCCTTCCAAAAAAAAAACCAACAAATGACTATTTAATGGTGCTTCCACAATCGGTTTACATATCCAGATTCCACCAGTTTTCAAAATTTTAGGCTGGAATGGGAAATGCAGAAGAAGGGAACTGTACCCTGCAGTAATAGGTATTCTTACTTCCAGAGTGGATATTCACTGTAACTGTCATCCAGGCAGAGCTAAAAATGTCACTGATCAAACAGAGCCACTGCCCTAGGGCTAAGGTGTGCCTGGAAAAGAGCAAAACCAAAACACACAGAGTTCCAGCACCACCATCCATAAATCACAGTCCAGAAGCCATAAAATGCTCATTGCAGACACATATTGTATTAACCACAGCAATGTGCAGCATTACCTCTTACAGGGAGAACAATGGACTACCAACCACCTCCTACCGGTTTCACTGACAAAGCTTCTTCAGAGCTAAAAGTCTGCCTTATGACCCAGCTCATTTCCTTATTAAACAAAATGATTCTTCAAATAATATATCTACGATAGTGACTCGCATACTTCCCTATCCGTTCTGGACAAAATCATTGTGCCTAAAAGTGCCAGCATGCTGAGTATTTTGATCATTATGGATACTGGACAATGATCCCGTTTGCAGACCTTTCAAGATTAAATCCCAGATGTGAAATATTAATTCTCTATATTGAAAAAATGATTCTGAAAATTTGACTCAGAGCACATCTATCCTGGATGAGGTTAACTGCTGGATAGCTGAGGTATCTACTGGAGTGTACAGGGAGTCGGTAGGACATGAACTGAACAAGTCAGCTACTGTTTCTTGTGCAGGTTTCATGCTCTCTGAGGGTATTTTCTACTCAAAGACCTCCAACACTAAGAAATCTGGACTCTTGCAGAACAGTGCGATACATGACTGAGCTGGGATCAATCAAACTTATTATACCAGTGAGTGCAGCTTGGGATTCAAACCTAGGTTGTGTGATGATGCTTACAGAGAAACTGGAAACTAATTTTTTTTCCCTCTCTTTCTGCCAGTCTTCAAGATCAGGGGAAAATATATCAATTTCATCACACAGAATTATTTGAAGGGTGGATTATACGAGAAAGCAGGCATGGCTGAAGGGAGCTTCAAGTTTTCACAAGTATCTGGACATCAATCACCAAATACAAGCCCATTGGAGATGATTTCTCCAGCACCATTTTGAAGTCCAGGAGATCAGCACCTGTTTTTCTCTGTTATACCCCTGCAAATGCTGGGTGATACTGGAGTCAAAAAATATCTATTTTTTGATCCTGAGCATCTTACAGGCTTGTATTTGGTGACTGATTTCTGGATAACTATGAAAATGTAAAGCTTCCTATCAGCCGTGCCTGCTTTATCATATTGTATAATCGCAGTATCTTTCCAACGTAAACTGAATTATAATCGGTGGTGACTCATAATGCAGTGACAATTTATAATGAAAAGAAATAAATCAGACTGATGACTTACAATACCCATTGTAAAAATAAATGAGCCAAGTGAAAAATAAATTGTTCATTCCCATGATGGATCCTTTATTTCTATGATGGCTCCTCAGTCATTGAAAATAACACATTTAATTAGTGTCATATAGGTTTACTTACAGTATGTTGTGTAGTGTACATATAGTTACATAGAAACATAGAAATTGTTGGCAGAAAAGGACTGCCAGGCCCATCCAGTCTGCTCATTTGCCCTAGCTGTACTAGCGGCCCATAATCCTAATTGGTCACTGGCTTAGTTATCCCTTCTCTTAGCTATTCCTTATCAATCAATCACTCAATCAAATCTTTATCCAGGTGAACATCGTTGAGCAGGCTCATTTACAAGATGGACCTGGTTAAGTCCAGATTATATTACAAACAGCTATATCTACAGCAGGAATAAAACATAGTAGAAGTGCAAATCAGGATACACAGCCTTACATAGCATAATGGTTAGTTCGGAATCATCAATAAGACACAGTGAACAGTATGAATAGTGGGAACAGGCAAGTCCACAGAGATACAGAGATGCATATTGTTGCAGTAATTTTCTTAAAAAAGAACACAAGCTAGACCTAGGTATCGCTATTGTAACGGTCAGACAGAATAAGTGATAATAGCTTTTCTCTTGACACAGTTCTCAAGGGAGTAATACAGGTGTAGTTAGGTCTGAGAGGGGCAGGCAGCCTGCCAGGCACTATCACGGCAGCCCCAGGGAGCGCTTACATTGGGACTGGGAGGTGGCTGTACAGTGGCTTGCTGGTAGAAGGTGTGAGTGAGGTACTGAGGCAACAGATGGGACAGCACCTACCACACATAGTTTTCCAGACTAGGTGCTAATGCAGGCTGTCCATGTCCAACGGACCATCGGGCCACAGGAAGGTTGCAAGACAGGGAAGGTATGAATACGCTAGGGTGCCTAGGACCAGTCTCGGGCAAAGATTCAAAGAGGAGCATAATCACTCATACTCCCGATAATTACTCTCTGAGTCACGGGGAAGGATCAAATCGGTCAGGGAAGGGAGCAGTTACAGCTATTTTAGCAGACCATTTGATTTTTGCCGGCATACGAAGGATTGTCAAAGAGAACTGCAGAAGCCAATCGGGAGCAAGGGCCGGAAGGAGCTCGCAATCCAATTGGTTGGCGGCTTTAGCGGTGCTTTGCTGGAGAAGAATCCGGGTGAATGGTTTCGGAGGGTTGCTTGTGAAGGTGCAGCCACCCAGGGGCTAGAGATTTTGTGCTTTAGGTGCAGATGCCCCTGTAAGACTTACCTATGTCATGCAAGAGGGGTACAGCGACTGGAAAGTGAAAAGTTCATGCATATTATTAAAATGTTCGCAGATTAGCTTGGGGGTAAGGCCAATCATGGCTGGGGACGGACTCGGGAGAAAGTTATCATCGGTTAGCAGTTAGGAGCTGGGGAAACAGTTGCACAGTTCACACACACTTCCCATCACTATGGTTCCCTTATTCATATCCCATGCATGTTTGAGTCCTGCCACAGTGCATGCTCCTACCACTTCCTGGGGCAGTTCATTCCATGCATCCACCACCCTCTCAGTGAAATTGAACTTTCTCTCATTTTCCCCTTATACGGCCCCCCTCCAATCTCATGTCATGTCTCCTTGTTCTAGCACTCTTTTTGTACTGGAACATGTTTTCCCCTCTCATCTTATTTATGCCCTTAAGGTATTTGAATGTCTCGATCATATCCCCCCTTCCCCATTCTCTCCTCTTCTCCAGTGTATACATATTGAGGTCCTTCAACCTTTCCTCATGCTATAAACCCTGCACCATCTTAGTCACTCCCCTCTGCACCATCTCCACCCTGCCCATGTCCTTACAAAGGTGCAGCCTCCAGAACAGCACAACATATTTCAGATGAGGCCTCACCAGTGTTTTGTACAGTGGGACCAGTATCTCCCTTCTTTGGCTTGAGATACCCCTTCCTGTACAACACAACACCCCACTGGCCTTCCCCACTGCCTTTGCTGCCTGCTTGGTGACCTTTAGGTTATCTGTGATAATGATCCCCAGATCTCTTGGTGACTGCTAGCAGTTCCCCCCCACCATTCTGTAGCTCTCACTCGGGCTTGTACACCCCATGTGCATGATTTTGCACTTCTTTGTGTTAAACCTCAGCTGCCATGTCTCTGACCATCTTTCCAACCTTTCTAGGTCTGTTCTCATCCTTATCACTCCCTCTAGAGTATCTACTCTGTTGCAGATCTTGGTGTCATCTGCAAACAGACAAACCTTCCCCTCCAGCCCCTTTGCAATGTCACTGATGAAGACATTGAAGAGGACTGGCCCCAGAACTGATCCCTGAGGTACCCTACTATTCACCTTCATATCCTCTGACTGGGCTCAATTTACTACTACCTTTTTCCTCTTGTCCCTCAGCCAGTTACTAACCCAGTTCACCACTTTGCAGCCCATCCCCAGACTACCCATCTTATTGACAAGCCTTCTACATGGAACATTATTGAAGGCTTTGCTGAAATCTTGGTAGGTGACATCTACTGCTCCTCCTTGATTTACTACCTTTGTCACCAAGTCAAAGAACTCGATCAGGTTAGTTTGACAGGACCTTCCTGCTGTGAAACCATGTTGCCTTGGATCCTGTGTCCCTGTGGATTCCAGGTATTCCACAATCCATTCCTTAAGGAGTGTCTCTATGAGCTTATCCACTACTGATGTGAGGTTTACTGGCCTGTAGTTCCATGCTTCTTCTTTGCTGCCACTCTTGTGCAGAGGGACCAAATGTGCCCTTCTCCAGTCCTCTGGAGTGTGACTAAACAGTGTAAAGCAAGGTTGTTATTGAGACCTGATGCCACACATGCAAGAGCACTAACTTATTTATATTGTATGTATGTCATCTATGGCATATAAAAACTAAAGTTTTATTTCTACTGCATGTCTGCATGAATGTATAGATCTCATAATGGGAGAGCAGCCATGGCAGTGCTTGATGACATCACAACAATTCCACTGCTTTAAAAGCTTTCAGAAGCTGAGCTCAGGCAGAAACTGTTAAATCCTCATTAAATAGCTAATTTAAAAACACTATCTGTTAATATAAACAGCATGTATAATGGGTTGCACTGCGATAATCACATTTATCCTGACTTATTAAAGGTCTTATCCTTACATACTGAGTTAAATATGTTTACCCCAGTACAGCCTATTACATATGTAATATATAGCTACTGTATATAATAAAATAGATTTAGAAATCCAATGCTCCTCTTAAATATGTACATTGCAATAGGAGAAAATATGTCTGACTGTAATCCATATTATCCCAGGTCGACCCTGAAAAAGGGACCTTCGGGGCTCAGTGGGCCTACCCGGTCACCAAAATGTAATAAATAAATATTCTAATGGACATATCTTGTTGAGCATTAAGAAGCTAACTATGCTGCCATGGTTAGGTATGTGTGCATATGTGTGTGTGGGGGGTGCTTACCTACAGTCATGGTGTGCGCGCGTGCATGTGAGTGCGTGCATGCATGTGTGTGTTGCTGTGGAGGCTAGGGGAGGTACTTGATGTCAAAGTCACTGTTTGCATCTCACAAAGACTACTTGCTGCCATATAAGATTTAGAGGACCAATACTATTGTGGCTTTTAATAATATTTGTTGTATTAGCATGATCGGTGAATGAATTAATAATTTTTAAGAACTTCACTGTTCTGTCATGTAACATTAATCAGCATTTCATTTGTAATAGTAACCCTATATTGTGTATGAAATCTTAAAAATTGTGTTAATGGCTGTTTTAGAGCAGATAGCATAATTGTAGTGAACAGACAGCAGCAGAATCAGCCCATCCACAACTCCAAGACAGCTGCTAGCGAGTGACACACAGAGGCTGGGAGTAGAATCATCCAGTCCCCAACCCCTGGACAGGCATGAGTATAGACATATGTAATAAAAACTACTGGAGCAGTATACATATAAAATAAAATAAAACCCATATATGTACCTGTTCTCTACCTTTGTGTTGAGCTTGGGGGATTATCTGTGTTTATTCTGACATATGTTTTCTATCTAGGCAGTAAATGATGGCAGTAGGTAGGCACTGCTATCATTACTATTCTTAGTGAAATAGCCCTACTGCTGGAACTGCTCCCACTGGCTACGGTTGTAATGTCACACTTGGTGCTCCCGACCTGACGTTACAGCACAGTTCAGCCATGCAGCAGATTGCGGGTGAAGCATGTTCCTGCAGTTGGGTTAAAATAACAACATTTCAATGGATTAAATATAGAAAATGAGATTACACAGTACAATAACAAGGCACTGGGCAGACATGAACTCAACTACAGCTCGCCAGATGCCAGGTAAATGATGTCAGCTGCTCTTTAAGGGATTTCTCAAAACTGTGAAAGCTGCTTATAATGTAATCTGAGCCCTTAAAGCTGCAAGAGTTTGTTTTCTGGTGGGGGCTATAAGCCAATGCTCAAACTTATCTGGCAACTTTACAAGCTGTGGTGGGGTGGGGTGGTAAGGTGTATGCAGTACCTTTCAATTATCCCTGATTTTCAGGGACATCCCTGATTTTGACTCAGAATTGTCCCCAGGCTAACATACATTTGACATTTCTGTAACAGAAGAGTCATGATTTTAAGATAACATTATACTAGACACTAGTGTTACAGTTCTTTAGAAAATGCTTTTATTACTAAACTCTGTAAGTTTGAAAGTTTAAGGATATTCTGTAAATCTCTGTTTGTCCAATAAAAGATATTAGATCACCTGTTTGTAAACCATATACTGTATTGTGACAACTTCTTGGGCTAGTACCACTTTTCAGATGTGTCCCTGATTTTGGTCCTTTGCCCCTGATGTGTTTAAGCTTTGTCCCTGATTTGAGGAGCAGGTGGTTGATATTATTTTATTTTGTTGGTAGGGTACTACCTTTAGGTAGCAAGCACCTTTTTTCAAAAGTAAGCCAGTTAAAATGACAGTATATCAAATATTAAAACATACAATTTTGGCATGTAATGTAACAACACCACATCATTTAAAATTATGAAATTACATACAAAAGTGTAAATAAATTTCAAAGGTGAGCAACCAAAATGGTGCAGGGCCTGCATCAAAAGCCCTATAAGAAAAGGCTGAAGGATTTAAATATGTGCTCCCTAGAAGACGGTGGGGGGGGGGGTATATGATAGAGATATTCAAATACCTCACTGGTTTAAACAAGGGACAGGAAAATAGCATATTCCAAAGAAAATGTTGCTCAAGGACAAGGGGGCACAGTATGAAGCTGGAGGAAGGAGGCTCAGCGGAAACAGGAGAAAGTACTTTCTCACCGAGAGGGTGGTGGATGCTTGGAATAGACTCCCAGAAGAAGTGGTAGGGCTAAGATGGTCATTGGATTTAAAGACTGTGTGGGATAGATACAAGGGAATCATAGAAACAGTGGGCAGGGGGTGTTGGCCCGAGACAGAGCAGGGTCTGTTGTTGCACTGAGGGTAGGGAAACCTGAGCAGACTGGGTGGCCCAAGTGGTCCTTATCTGCCGTCAACTTCTATGTTTCTAAAAATTGAGCTATGTCTAGACTTAGCATACAGGAGTTACATGCATTAGAGATGCATATACAAAACCAATCTCATCATAACCTCTCTCAGTTTTGGTTTGCAAACAAATGTAAAACATTTACAATCTAACAAATCATTCAAATAAAATCATGCATCTCTCTTAAATTGCACAGTTTGATGGCTAACAGTGACAGATAATGGCAAAGAGTTTCATGTTTTTGTTGTGATATTCTCAAAAGACCTTTGTCCTTATGTTCTGCAGCTAGGTGTTTGAGAGACACTGGTTGAGGGGTATGGTGGGTGTAGTGTAGTGAGAATCTAGAGACAAAAGGGGCAGTACATTTTCTGTTTGTCTTAGAGGTACTTCAAGACAGCAGTAAGAGAGGAGGGTTTGAAAGGAGAGGCAATACTGAAGGGGATTGCTTTAAATTGTCAGTAAGTAAGTAGGTCGGGGAGTTTGATGAAGGGGTTACCCAGCACTGAAAAAGTTGCAGGCCATGTGTTCTACTAGCAGACAATAGTGCGCTAGCTGTCTATAAAATTTCCCCAGTCCAGCAAACCCAGATCATGTTGACACCGGAGTGTGAAGGCCATGGAGCAGGAGCATGGTGTCTGCAGGGGTATCTTCAAGTCTGGCCAAAACTCTGCTCATTGTGACACCAATGTGCAGGTAAGGCTCTGGTTTCTTCCACTGAGTGAGTCCCTCAGTGGTCATTTGTGTGCACTGTGGGTGCAAGGCAAGTCACCTGGTGCATTCTGTTAGATGTGCTACACTGGGCCATTTGTGCTGTGTTTAGTTGGGAGGACCTGACTAGCATGTAAGGTACTATCTGCAGCCAGCATATTTCAGGTTCCCTAGAAATCCCTATCTGGGTTATTCTGATAAACAGATCCCTGTAAAACTAGATGCAATAAATTCTGCTAAAGAGGTGGTTAGGGAGGCAACTTAGAAAAAAAATTAAGTGGGTGGCATTCCCTAACTAAAGTGTATCTGGGTTACTTATACTACTGGCGTGATGAGGAGGAGGATGAGGAGAGCAGTGTGGTGGCAGAAAGGTGGGGGGGGCTAGTGAGCCGCAACAAATGTGGACTAGCCATCTTCTAGGAGTTCCTCTGGAGACGTGGATACTGCCCAGTGTGCAGTAGTTTCTGGTATTTATTACAGCACTAGCTGTGGTGAAAGTTGAACTTAGCCTTCTCCTGGGTAGGGCTGAGATGGAAACTGGGGCAGGAGTCCACTGCTCTGCTTTCACAATGGACACCATGAGTCCAGATTCAGGGGTGGGGAGTATTCAACAGGATGGATGGATGGGTCCCTTTGGAGGGTGGTGAGGACCCAGAGGTGGCAACAGTGAACAACTTTGCTCCCCTGAGTGACTCAGTTTGTCCTGTCTTCCCCCACAGGGAGCTGGAACCTGTTGTCCCTCAGGCTTCAAGAACTGCCTGTAGGGTGGCACCTGTGGTGGTATTGGAGTCCACAACAAGAAGTGGTCTAGATACTAGTAATAGAAGACACCATAGTCAAGGGTATGGAAGAGGCAGTGTGTACAGAGGACCAGGGAAGAAGGATGGTCATTGCCTTCTGGTGGCATCGACAGGGAAGGATGCACCCAGGACTGAAAGAATTGTCATGAGTGTGCGGGAAGGGGCTTGATGTCACTATCCAACTGGGTGCAAATTGCCTGGCAGGTAGATCCTTGGGGGAGGTTAAGTACAGTTTTGGGGAGCTAGGTGGAAGGCTGAAACTGGCAGCATCCCCAGTATCTTTTCTGAGATCCTGCCAGTGTGGCTCAAGGTTGAAGTAAGACTTTGTCTGATTACTTGGTCTAATTCTTGGCTGAAAGTGGTACAAGGAAGAAGAATTAGGATTTGTTGCTGACTGGTGGCAATTCTGGAAGGACAGGAGATTATGCAACAGGATGACCGCCACCCTGCACCAGAGGGAGCTAGAGCCTTGGCACAAAAGTGTGATGCTTAAGTGCTGCCCATTTAAACTGATTAGGGGGGAGGCTGCAGCCAGGTTGAACTAGTGTACATTACAAGCTAAATGAGATCAGGCAAGCTGTCTCCAGTTGAGAGGAGGCAAGCATGGACCATGCCAAAAAAAAAAAAAAAACATGTCAAAAAAAAAAAAGGTGAAGCTGCATTGGGGTAAAGGTGAGGTAGGACCATTGGGTGGAAAAGATGAATGGCAAGGAAATGGCTTAGGGTCATTCTACTGGAATGTTGCTAGCTTTAGTTCCAGGACTCTGGGCAACAAAATGGAATACATTCATACAATGGCAGAGGAGGGAGAGCTAGATATTATAGTGGTCACAGAAATGTGGGCAACACCTAACCATGATGGGAGCCTGTCAATTCCAGGATATATCATCTTCAGGAGGGATAGGGTAGTAGGGAAAGCAGCAGGGTAGCTCTGTATATAGTGGAGGGCATCACAGAGTTGGAGGAGTAATCACTTTCTGGGGAAGCAGGTACTGAGTCAATCTGGGTACAGTTGATGGTGAAGATGGCGAAGTAACTTTAGAGTTGTGGTGGTATACTGATTCCCAGACCAAACAGAGGAGGGAGACAAAGCCATTGGGAAAGAAATCAGACAAGTGGTTGCACTGGTGGATGTAGTCCTGGTAGGGAATTTGATATTACTGGATGGTGACTGGAGTGTGCCTGGGGCAAAAAGTGGCAGAAGCCAGGCCCTAGTGGATACCCTACAGAATGGGTTCCTCTACCAACATGTGAGGGAACCAACCAGGGAAGGGGCTATCCTGGATCTTAGATGGGATGCACTCATTGGTAGGTAACCTTATCCATAATTTTTACATTTGAAACAAAATCAGATACTGAAGTCTAAAATTGCTTTCTTGTCTTTTTATTTTGCTCATCTAGTCCAATATTGCCATGTTATATATTGCTCATCCTTAGACTGTGTTATGCCCATATACATCCATCAGTATTTCATTTCAGCTTTTCATGAACTGCACTTCTCATTTCATAAAGTTCAATAGAAGGCCATTCGATAGTGTGAGATGTAGTAAATCCAGACAAGAAACAAACAGTACCATCAGTGATCACAGTAAAAATATATATATATATATATATGTTACCTCCACCACCTGTATAGACAGATAACAGTGGCAAAAACAAACAGAAAAAAAAACACTTCCGGTTCTTCACCCTGCTCAGGCTTCCACAGGGAGATCTGAAAGATGGTGGCACTGGAGAATGTAATCGTGGCAAGGATCAGATGTTACAGGATGGTAATTGGAGTGTACCTGGGGCAAGAAGTGGCAGAAATGATAAGGACCTACAAGTACCACACAGGGGTGTACATGGTGAAGCAGGGTAGTCTCTTGCAAATGTGGAAGAGCACCAGGCATGCGATAGATAGATAAATGGATAGACAGATAGATAGATAGACAGATAGACAGATAGATAGATAGATAGATAGATAGATAGATAGATAGATAGATAGATAGATAGATTGATTGACAGATTCGGATTCCAGATCAGCAAGAAATAGAAGCATTCTTAAAACGCATCTATCATCTATAATTAAAATACAGCACCCAATATAACTAATTATAGGTAGAATTCCTGTTGAAAAAGGAGTGTTTTAAGACCTGTTTTAAAGGCTTCTACTGAGGATGCCTCCCGTAAATACCTAGGTAGTGAGTTCCACAGGGTAGGCATGGCAACTAAGAACTCATGGTCCCCTGAATGCCACAGCCTAGCCCTGGAAACCCCTAGGAGGCCACCCTTGGCAGAATGGAGAGCCCGGGTCAGCCGGAGGGGCACCAGGTGATCTTGCAGATAGACCGGTCCCCGTTGTGCAGGGCCTTGTAAGTAGGAGCCCTACCTTGAAGACAATCCACCACCTGACTGGCAGCCAGTGCAGTGCGTGGAGGACAGGAGTAACATGTTCATTTCTTTTTACTTCCGATAATAATCTCACTGCCACATTCTGCACTAGCTGGAGTCGGTGAAGGTTGCCTCCAGAGAGCCATATGTATAGGGCATTGCAGTAGTCCAACCTGCATGTGACGAATGCATGTACCTGCGTGGGCAGGTCCTCAGATGGAAGCAGGGCCCAGAATCTGGGCAATGTTCCTTAGATGACAATATCCACTTTTGACAATGGCCAACACCTGAGCGTCCAGTGTCAGACCGTCATCTAGGATCACGCCCAGATCCTTCATCTGAGTAGATGGAGTAAGAGGAATCTTCCCCAGCACTAAGCCGGGGGTCACCTTGATCACCCCACTACCAGCATGACCTGTATCCACCACTAGCACCTCTGTCTTGTCTGGGTTAAGTCCAAGCCATTTTTTTGACATTCAGCTCTGAATTTCCTCTAGGCAGCTGTTAAGTACGGAAGACACCACCTGATTACCAGGTACAAAGGACAGGTACAGCTGGGTATCATCTGCATAACAGTGAAAACTCAGCCTGTATCACCTGATAATGTCTCCTAGTGGCAGCATATATGCTGTGAACAAAGGCGACAAGACCGAACCCTGCTGCACACCACAAGACTGAGGCTTTGGGCTAGATGTGGCAAGCCCCATCGTCACCCTCTGCACCCTGCCTGTCAGGTATCACCTGAACCAGTTGATGACCCTTCCTAACAGGCCACACCGGTACTGCAGGCAGTCAAGTAGTACCTCGTGATCCACAGCGTCAAATGCTGCCAACAGGTCCAGGAGAACTAAGATGGTACGCTCTCTCCTGTCCTTTGTCATCAGGAGATCAGTGAGCACCTTTACCAGGGCAGTCTCCATATTATGCCCAGCCCGGAACCCAGACTGGAATATCTCATAAGTGTAAGAGGAGTAAGATGCTTCTCGAGCTGAATGGCCACCACTTGCTCAATAACCTTCCCTAAAAATGGGAGGTTTGAGACCGGCCTGTAGTTACCGAGACACTCTGGGTCCAAAGAGGATTTTATCAGCAAGGGCCTAACAAACACCTCTTTCAAGGACGCCAGGAAGATCCCACTGCTCAGAGAACTCCGGACAATCTCAGCAACCACGGGCCTAATCAGGTCCAAACACTCCACCAAAAGACGGGTAGGATCCGGATCAAGATCACTCTGTGTTAGTTGCAGCCTCGAGATGGTAGTCACCACCTCTTCCACTCCAGCAGGCGCGAATCCAGCCTAGACAGGAGGAGTGCTCTTGCACAATTCAGGAAGAACTGCACAATCCCTTTGAGAGACACTGTGGGAGATCCCAGCCCTGATAGAGGACACTTTGTCTGCAAAGAACAGAGCAAACTCCTCGCACCTAGTGCTTGAACTGGCTCCTCCCACATGGAGACGGGCAGGATGTGCTGAGTATCACAGCATGCTGACAACTCTATCAGTTAAAAGTTTCAGAATGCATTGTTAGATGCATAAACCTTCACTCAAAGGTCTGTAGTAAATCCACCTGTTGCCACAAGGAGGCAGTATAGCGCAGTGGTTTAAGGCTCTGAGCTGCAAATCTGGAGACCTGGGATTGAATCCCACAGCCCCCACTTGCATACTGTGTGACCCTGAGCAAGTCACTTAACTTCCTTGTGCTCCCAGGTTGCACCTGTAAACAAGCTTCAGCTTAATGTGTCTCTCCTGGTTAAAAAACAAAACAAAAACTATTTTAAGTGCTTTCCAACTAGTTACTTGATGATAAACATACTACTAAGGTTCATACTAATGTGTAAAGGAGCTGTAAAGGCTGTAAACCCATATTTGCGCCTGTCACATCCCTCGTAATACTTCAAACAATTGCCTTCCAAGATGTAGGTATTCAGTCTATTCTTACACTGAGTTTTGTTCTCACTTGCTATTACCTTCAGTGTTAGCTGATTCCAAGGCCTCACCACTTTCTGTGTGTAGAAAGCCTTCCTTTTATTTGTGTTAAACTTCTTGGGTCTTAATTGTAGTGGGTGCCCCCTAGTGCTCATTTGGCTACTTTCAAATTTTACGTTCAACTCATTCAACAGGTAATTATCTTGCATTATGTCATAGCATAGGATAAGATCTTCTCTTATTCGTCTTGTTTTTAGGGTCATAAGGTTTAGTTTTTGTAGGCGACTGCTGTATGGCATATTTTTTAGACTGTGTATTAACTTCGTGGTTTGTCTCTGTATTTTTTCAGTCCTACTGGTTGTGTCCTTTGCAATTGGCCCCATACTGGACTTCCATTGTCCAGTAATGGTCTAACATATGCCCTGTACAAAGGCATTATAACCTGTTCACTTCTACTCCAAAAGTTACATTTTATGGCCCCAAGGACTCTTTTAGCCTTTGCTATCTGGTTAAGTGTGTGTTATGGATTTTTTTTACACATCCGAGGTATGTGATGACCCATAAACCTCGAGAGTGAAGCTCAAGAGGTTTATACAGTCAACACACACCAATGGTGTGTAAAAAAGTCCTTCACAACACACTTGGCTATCCTTTAATTTTTATAATTACTGGTGGAGGGAGTAACTGCCAACATAAGACAGTTCTGAATGACACACACACACACACGCACACACACACACTCTTCTTGTCCAGCAAAGCCATTTTTTGTCTTTTTTTTTTTTTTTTTTACTGTTACAGTTGACTGGGAACCAGAAACAGTAGATCAATGAAGCTGCTACCGAGATGGTGCTGGCTGGGATCGGAGCCAAGTGCGAGTTCAGCAGGATCAACCAGATATATAAATTTTTTTGTTCTAATGGCAGGATCAGCCACATAAATAGCGGGGACAAAAATAAATTACTTACATGCGAGAATGGTGCCCGAGGAATGATAAGTGTGGGTGGGTGGCAAGAAATGGAAGCGGCAAGTTGTTTAAAGTGGGGAGAATACTCACGTGCACACTAGGACCCTGTCAGGTGTGGGTGCTAGGATAGCATAGCGCCAATGATCAGAAAGTTTGTCAGAATGCCATAATAACCCGATTTTGGGTTATTAATGGCATTTTTTAGATTCAGTAAATCAAATTATTAGAGGGGGTCACCAGTAGTTATAATATGAATCATAGTTTAGATTCTCATTAATAATTATTCCTAGGTCTCTTTCCTCATTTGATTCTCTAAGGGGCTGTCCATCTGGAAAATAGGATTCTTTTTTGATTTGTCTCCTTAAGTGTATAACACAACACTTGTCACTATTGAAACTCATCCCTGTCTGACACTCCCACTGCTGGATATTATCTGAATCATTCTGGTCGTAGCTCTGTTTCCACTATTATTAGCAATACCTGCAAGTTTTGCATCATCTGCATATTTACTGAGCCAATTTAACATTTATTTTCCCATATCTGTCATGAATATCTGAAACAATACTAGTCCTAGAACCGAACCCTGTGGCACCCCACTCGTTACAGGTACAGGGCTTGAGTGGTAGCCATTTATACACACCCTCTGTGATCTATCCCCCCCCCCCCCCCCCCAACTAGCAAGCCAGCTCACTATTCTGTGAACTAACCCCTTGAATAATATGACTGCTTGGATCCTTATCAAATGCCTTGGCAAAATCCAGATATATACAATCAATTGCTCTCCCCCATCCAAAGCTGCAGATATTTTTTCATAGAAACACAGCAGATTTGTTACACATGACCTACCAGACACACACCCATGCTGATCTCTATCTCTATGGTTTCCTCTATCTGCATGAGCATTTATCATATCTTTAAGTGCTTATTCCATCAGCTTCCCAGGGACAGATGTCAAACGTATGGGTCTATAGTTAATGTGATCTGTCCTGCAACCCTTTTTTATGTATAGGTACCAGATTTGCAGATAACCGATCAGGTGGGATTTTATTTTCAGTTAATGATTTCCTAAATAATAATCTCCATGTGTTGGCAATATATGGTGGCAGGAGTTTAAGCATTTTAGGGTAAATGTTATCTGGTCCAGATGAGTGTGATTTTTTTAATTTATGTATTTTTTCTATAATGTCTTCCATGATTATCTGTATGTTGGTTTCAGTATTATCTGGTATGTTAATTGAGTATACCATACCTTTTGTGAACACAGAACCAAAATATATATTAAATACATTTGCAATAGCTACAGGTTCCACAATAAGTTTAATGTCTACCATTAAGAAACATAAGATAGACATTGCTTTCGGCAATGAATTCACATATCCATAAAATGTATGCATGTTATCCTTACTAGCACTGCTAGCTATGCTTCTTTCCATCCTTTATTTATTCTTCTCAATTATATTTTTACATTTTTTTCTGAATATTTTTAAATTGTGTCCATATTTCCTCAGATCCAGTTTTTCGAAATTTGACATATAACTGGAGTTTCTTCTTTATTAGCTTTTTTAGAGTTTGTATTAGCCATTTTGACTTGATGCCTTTGCTATTGTATTTCCTGATTTATATGTTTATCACAATATGTTTATCACATGTTGTGAGTATCTGAGGCTTAATGGTGTCCCACATTTCAACTATGTTTTTTTTTCTAGACTAACACCCCAATTAATTTTTCCCATATCTTCTTGTACGAGGGAAACATTTGTGGTGTTAAAATTATATATCTCCCTACACCCCCTTGTTATTGGAATACATTCTTGGAATGAGAAATTAACACAATTGTGATCACTATTCCCTAGAGGTGTGGTAATTTTGCAATTTGTAATGCTGATCTAATTTGTTGCCAGGACTATATCTAGAAGGTTTTCTCCTCTTGTTGGTTCCTTCACATGTTGTGTTAGTTCTACTTGTTTAACTATCTCAAGAAAAGATATACTATTTTGCTTGGCTGCTCTAAACTTATCCCAGTCTATATCGCTGTAATTTAAGTCCCCCATAAATATCACTTTTACAAGTTCTCCTGCTCTCTCAAGTTCAGTCTTTATTTGCTCAGTCATTCTGCTGTCTGTACTAGGGGGTCTATAGCATACTCCCATTATAATATCCCTTCTGGTTCCTGTGTCAATCTTGATCCATACTGTTTCCGGTTTGCTACCTCCCTTTTTTATTTTTTCAGATATATTTGCAATTTTCAATTTATTTGATATATATGCTGCTACTCCCCCTCCTCTCTGTTCTCTTTCCTCTTTCCCATCTAAGTGGTATAAGGTATAGCCTGGTATATCCCTACCCCATATATCTTCACACGTCCACCAGGTCTCATATATAAATGCCATGTCAATGTTATTTTGTGGTTCAGGTAATGCTTCTACTTCCTCCTTCTTATTTTGGATGCTTCTTGCATTTATTAAACAGCAATTTATGTTGTTTACAGTGTTTTCTTTATCCTTTCTTTACTAAACCTATTTTTGGTTTATTTCCGATGTAATTATCTGTCCATACCTACCCTCCAGGAGTCAGTTTAAATTACCCACAGCTGGCAGTTGGTTATTTATCATGGCTACAAGTGGTAGTGTTCCTGCACTAGTTAGGTGCAGACCGTCTTTGGCATATAATTGTTTATTCTGAAAAAAGGTATCCCAAGCGTCTAAAAATCGATTCCCTCTTTCACACATCTATTCTGCATCCAGACATTTATTCTTTGCAATGTGTTGTTTTTTTCTCTATGGCAGTTTAGTCTTGGTAATAGCTCCCTATGACCAGTATCTTTTTATATTCTGTTGCTATATTTATGGCTACTGGTGTTTCATCCTTATCTGTTGCTAAGGGTGCATATTTATTAAACAATGCTATTTCCTCAGTACCTAGTGCACGTCTCCCCTTTTTTCTAGATATATTACAGTGGCCCAACCTGAGTCATATATCTCCACTGCTTCCCCTGCATTTACGCCCATGACAGCCTCTTCCTCTAAGGAACTATTTTAGTTCTGTTGTTCCCTCTTCCTTTTTTCCAGTGAGTCCTGTTTAGTTGTACCCAAACCACCACCCTTAGCTTGTTCTCTTAGGGAGGTTACTTCATTTAGTAGATGTTGTATTTCCTCACATTTCTGACATATATACTATTCACCATTTGGAACCTATGTGTTTATAGAGTACATTAAGCAACTACCTATACCTGCTAAAAGAGCCTTCAATACATAGTTTGTATAGGACATCATTTGGTGATTTACTGACCTCCATGGTTTCTATACTATCTAGTATTTCTTTTAGTACTTGTTTTATTGTGCTTTGCTAGCTTCTGATAATACCTTGAAACAATATACAGACTAGAAACAGAAACAGGACATAGCAGTACTTTCCTTCAAGATGAGAAGTTAAATAATAAAAGTGCAATGTGTTTTCATTTGCTAAGCTAAATAGAATGCTTGCCTTCCTCAGAGTACTTTCAGGAGTGCCTTTAGTGATACCCTTTTTAACTAGAGCAGTGTAGGGAATGCTGGGATGCATTTGAAGGTTATATTTATATTTTTATCTATTTTGAGATTGTAAGGCACCTGAGACCTAAGGATAGGGCATCTGATAAATAACTCTATCACTGGATCACTAATGTCCTGAAGCACTCCTTGTAGTGCAAGAAAGCAGAAGCAAAGTCAAACAAGATGCTGGGATACATAGCTAGGGGATCAGTAGTAGGAGCAAGGAGGCTATACTACCCTTGTACATCATCACTGGTGAGGCCACATCTAGAGTATGGAGTTCAGTACTGGTGCCCACACCTCAAAAAGGACATTAACCTTCTGGAGAAGGTTCAGAGGAGGGCTACAAAGATGATAGTGGGTCAGCAGGCTAAGGCATATGAGGAGAGGCTGAAGGCACTGAACATATACTCCCTGGAGGAGAGAGGAGAGAGAGAGAGAGAGGGGACATGATTAGGACCTTCAAGTACTTGAAAGTAATAAATAAAGTGGATAAGGAGGGCCACTTTAAGCTCAGTGGCAACCATAACATATGGGGGAACAGTCTTAAGCTGGGGGGGTTAGGAGGGAGATCAGGAAGCACTTTTTCACAGAGAGGGTGGTGGACACTTGGAATGCGCTGCCAGAAGAGGTGGTCTCTCTTGAAGACAAAAGGCAGCTTCAAGAGAGGCTGGGCTAGGCATATGGGGAAGGTAAGGATCATGGGTATAGAGGACAGGAGTGGGGGAGGGCAGGAACAGTAGCTCAAGCTGTGGACCCTGCAATATGAGCAGACAAGATAGACCAAATGGCCTTCTTTTGTTGGCTTCTTCATATGTTCATATAAAACTGCTCTGTCTTCTTATGATGAAGGTACCACTGAATCAAGCTACACTGATGTTCAGAGTGAAAGACTGCTCTAAACACGATGATGTCATCATGTGGGAGTTCTCATGTGCTGGGTGCCTAATCTGTCAACTGGCAGCACCAAAGGTTGGTATAGCCCTCTTGTTGAAACACCATGAAGCAATGCCACAAACTGATGTCAGTAGTTGTCAGTAAAGGGGAAATGCCCACTATTTTAATCTATAAAAATAAAGTAATTTTGCATGGATTTGCTCCCCTTTACCTTTCATTATTTCTTGTCCCTACACTGTCTCCTCTCCACATCCTCTCAGCTCTTTGAATATAGGTTTTCCTTACACTTCCCATCCCAGTCTGTCTACAACTGGTGACTGATCCTTCAGTTTCACCAGTCCCGCTGTGTTAAACAGCTACACCTCTCCCAACACCCACTGCTTCCCCTTCACCTTTTAAAATCCTGAAGTAAACCTTGTTTTTTCTTACTACCAGTTGTAACTCCTATCCTCTCCCTCTAGGCTTCTCAGCTCCTGGCAACATGCATGTCTATTTCTTGCCCTCAACCACCCCCTGTCCAACGCACACTATAGTTCCAAGAACTTCCAACTTCATTCTTTCTGCATTTCAGTATTGGCAATATTGATCTTGTTGGCTTCTTTTCTTCACTTGTCACCCCCTCCCATCTCTCCAGCCTCAGTCTAGTCTTCTTGCCCCTGCAATTGTTCCTGTATAGTATGTTTTCACTCTTACAATACTATTAGTTGTAATTTATTGAGCTGTATTATTCTCACATTGCAACAGTTTAAAATCCTTTGAAAACATTGTAATGGTCTCCTATTGTATTTTTGGCACTCTCTGTCTATAGCACTTTTGAATGAAAGATGAGATGCCAAAAATAACCATACTATAGTAATCTCATTCATGCCTTGCCAGTTCTGTCAGGTTGTAAGTTTCTGCTGGAATAAATTATAATGATAAAATGGGTAGTTAAAACAGAGATGGATGATTGGTTAGAATAAGTCACATGATTGCATTAAAATAGCTCAGCACATGGCCATCCTTGTCCTAAATCTTAGTACATATCATTGCACACAGCTTCAATTCTTTTTAGGGCTGCAAGTAGCCTGCAGCCCTATTGCGTCAGCTCTAAAAATGAGCTACAGGATTCAGGCCATAGAACATTTCCTTTGGAGTTTTCAAATGATCCTTCCACTACTTTGCAGCCCTTCAATTTAACCCTTGCAGTGCTGCAGACTAAACATCTGTGCAGAGCTCAGTCAAATAGGTTAATTCTAGTTCTTTTGGCAGCTTTCTGGTTCTTCAGTGACTACAAGAAACAGTTTTTCTTTTCAATCCAACTTGGCAAGCAGCATTTGTAGAGCTACTGCAAGACAGATACCAGCACCTAACTGCAGAGCAGTTTCAAATGACATGCTTGGTCATCTCTACCAGTGTCTGTGCGAGTGTGTGTGTGTGTGTGTGTGTGTGTGTAGCAATGATTTACGGTACTTTTGAAACATAACAGAAGATTACTTCAGAGAAGCTAATTAACACCAGTATGCTTTTAGCTGAGAAGCCCCTGAAGGGCAAAGTTTATCAAGAATTATCAACAAGTAGAGAGCTCTTCTCACATAAATTTTAAACTGTCTCAGTAAGTTTTAAAAAAGCATCCTACTGATAGAAAAACCTTGGGATACTATTCGCCCTAGTACATGTAAGATGAGCTTACACATTTTATTGCAAGTATCCTTGTGTTTTAAAGAGCACAGTCAATGAAAGGCAAAATGCTGAAATGGGGCCTAATTGCAAGTAGAAATTAAAATAAAATTATACATATATCTATATCTATCTATATATATATATATATATATATATATATACATACACACACATATACAGTATACACATACATATACACATATATATACATCTATCTATATATGATATATATCTGTATACATATATATATATATATATATATATATATATATATATACACTTGTATATATATCTATATATATTTTATATTATAGGAACACGGTCACACCCCTATATTTAGGGTTGAGTAGGCACTTTTATGTTAAACTTGAAATTGTGCACGTTAATAACTTTTGACCCGTTCTATGGATTTGCATGAAATTTGGTATTCATGGTGGGGCATGGTAGATGTCTTGACTTGTTTAGGTAAGACTTACGGATTTTGTGCACCAAAACGCTGAATAATGCAGTTTTCCCCAGTTATGTGGGCAGGTTTTCAGATTGTGTCTGTGGTGCTGCACAGCCATTGTGTGCCATGCCACACTATGACTTGGCTCATCTGAAAGAGCTTGGGTCAAGGAATATGCCACTTTTTATTTGGTGAAAAAATATTAATTCATTCAAAAGTTATTAAACTTTTAAGTTCCCATTATAAGTCAATGGGAAAATTTATGTGGTTATTTTGTGAATGAAGAATGGTGTTTTGGCCATCTGGTCCTTCCTCACGAACAAAGAATTTTCAGGCTTGCAATCAAAGAATCTTTGACCCCGAGAAATTATTTGATCGTGATGGCTGCCATCTTGTTTTCATTTTGCCATAGGAAAAATTCAAATATCTCGGCTCAGGGGTCACTCCTGAAGTAAAACATGGATGGATTTTACTCAGGGGGGCTTCGCTCTATCGAGCCATGGCTGTGGTTTGCTTTGAAATGGTGAAAAAATAGAGTTTTAAACATTTTTATTCTTTGATCACGGCTCACTAATGATCTTTGATCGCGAGCCTGCAAATTATTTGATCGTGAGATTCTTTGACTACGATCTTTGATTGCGAGCGAGGGACAAGATGGCCAGTTGAAAAAAGCAAATTTCTCAGCTCAGGGGTGGGTTATTAACACAAATGAGGGTGGGTTTTCTCAGGGGGCTTTGTTTTATTGAACCATGCCAGTGGTTTCATGTATTTATGTCTAAAATTTGAATTTCACCATTTTTAATTTAATTGTGAGCCTTCAAATTCTTTGATCGCGAGCCTACAAATTCTTTGATAGCGAGATTCTTTGACTGCGATCTTTGATCACAAAGTGACGACCAGATGGCCAGATGAAAAAATTAAATTTCTCAGCCCAGGGGTGACCTAGAAACACAAACTAGGATGGATTTTGCTCAGGGGTCTTCATTTTATTGAACCATGTTGGTTGTTTAGTATTTCTGCCTAGAAATTGAGTTTTACCATTTTTTATTCTTTAATCACGAGCCTGCAAATTCTTTGATTGCAAGATTCTTTGATCGCAATAGTTGATGGCAAGGGAGGGACTAGATGGCCAGATTTTAATGCAACAGATAGGCCAATTTTTTAAATATCTCAGAAACTGTTTCTTCTTTTACTTGAAATTTGGAGGGTGTTCACGGGATGTCCTGTACATGGGAATTATGATGTTTATGTGTCAGACAATAGATTTTTTGCAGAGATATTGCATGATGCAGTTTACATTTTATGAACAGCATTTTCCATTGTGGAAGTGGCTTGAAATTTGTAGGGTAGCTAGCCTTACTGCCATGGATGTACTTTTCAGTCATTAGGTGTCTAAAATCTTAACAGGTGTGGAACTCTGCCACTCCAACGAATGAAAATCTCAAACTTTCAAATGTTATACTGTATCTCAGAAACGGTTTCGTCTTTTACATTGAAATTTGGAGGGTCTTCAGGAGATGTCCTATACATGTGAATTATGGTGTTTAGGTGTTGGAAAATTAATTTGCTGTGGACATATTGTGTGACACACTTTCTGTTTTGCATATGGTGTTTTGCATTGTGGTACTGGCTTCATATTTATAGGGTGCCTAGCGTTACTGCCATGGAAGTACTTTTCAGTGGTTACGTGTCTGACATGTAGACAGGTGTTGAATTATGCTACTCTGATGACTGACGCTTTGCTTTCTTTCAACATGGTGGGAGCTTTCGGGCCCCACGCTCGCAACCATATGTGCATCCAGCAATACATATGATATTCAGTAATTGTACTCTTATCTTACGCAGACATTTACAAGTTAGTGGGATCGTGGGGCCCAAAGGGCCTGTGCTCCCACCAACTTCCACAACTTTCTACTTTTCTATTCTTTCTCAAAAAGTAAGGAAATTCTATGCAAAAATCTTTGTTAATGCATCATTTAGAGTTCAAACACAAAATGTCAGAAAATGAGACCTTTAGGGTTGCACCACCCCCCCGTGGACCTGCCCATCATCCCGAGATTGACAGTTGACGGGGTGTGTCATTGGGGTTGTGAGACCTAAATGTCACCCCATTCTTCTTTCCTGTGGCTTGTCAATATGATTACACATGGAATGGGTTGACATTTAGGCCTCACAACCTCAATGACTCACCCCATCAGCTGTCACTCTCAGAATGATGGGCAGGTCCATGGAGGTCAACCTAAAAGGTCTCATTCTGACTTTTGTGTTTGAACCCTAAATGATGCATTAATTAAGTTTTTTGCATAGAATATATATATATATATATATATATTATAGTGGCACAGTAGTGCCACTATAGTTAAGGTTGAGTACCCCATTTAAGGTTAAACTCTGAAATTTGGCAGCTTAATAACTTTGCCACTGTATAATGGATTTGCCTGAAATATGGCATGCATAGAGTGGTACCATAGATCTCTGGATCTACCAAGTTGTGTAACAGTCAGATATACGGTTGTGGAGCTACATAGCACCAGAGAATGTGGTAATTACATATTTTTGTGCATTCTTTGGTTGCGCCTACAGGTTGCACGGTCTGCATGACAGGTCCAAAACCTTCAGGAACAGGCAGCTGGGATTCCTGATGTGCCTTTCAAAAATTTCATGAAAAAATATTAAACGGTTCAAAAGTTATTCAAAAAACAAGTTTCCCATTATAGTCAATGGGAAAAGTTTACAAAAAGTTCGACAGTGTCGCAAATGCAGTTTTAGTGTCGCAAATGACCCCTGTAATGTCGCAAATCCACCATCTTGTTTTCAGTTGGTGGTCACAGAAATGCTTGGCATTTAAATTTGGGACCCTCTAGGGACACAATTCTTGCTACGTTCACCTAGTCGAGTCCTGAGGATGATAGTCACCCCAGAAATATGTTTTTCAAATTTTTGTAAACAGTAGTGTCACAAAGTAGTGTCGGAAATTCGACACTTTCATAATTTGTTTTGCAAAAGTGTCGCAAATCACGACACTACTTTGCGACACTATGCCCAAAAGAATTTGCCACCCTGCTACAAAAGAACGGTTTGGTCTTTTGGGCTGAAATTTGAAGGGAAGATAGCCAAGATCCCACAGATGTGCCTTTTGGTGGATTGGTGACAAAATATTAGAGGGCTGCAAAGTTATGGCACTCTGAAGTTGACGGTTTTCCCCATAGGCTAACATTACGGCGTCCTCTGCACCTTTTGGGGCCCGTATCTCGAAAATGCTTCCAGATATTGACTTTTTGTCAGAAAAATGCTAAGAGCAAAACTAGCCAGGAAAGTCATAAATAATATGAGATTTTAATTTTTTTCCTACGTCGTACAGTTCCTGAGATATAAGCAATTTAGTATTCCAAGTGTTCATTTTCTGCTCTGAGGCCCATTATTATTCTTTGTATTCACTGTGCTTTTGAATGCAGCTTTTGGGGAAAAAAAACAGTCTGTGTTTCCGTTACTGTCACAGTCATAATTTCTGCTTGTGTTTCTGTTACCGTTTGCGTTAGCGTTTCCCTTTACGGCACCCTGTGCGTTACCCTTTGCATTTGCGTTTGCGTTACTGTTACCATTTGGTTTTCCATTACTGGTTTTGTTTGTGTTTCCTTTTGTGTCACCGTCTGCATTTCCATTTGCGTTTGTGTACATGCTTCCATTTGCGTTTCCATTTGCGTTTCTCTTTCCTTTGGCGTCATCATTGGTGTTACCATAAGCATTTGCATGTCCAGTTGCATTACCGTGACTGTGCGTGTTACCATTAGTGTTTGTGTATGCACTTCTGTTTGCGTTTCTGGTTGTGTTACTCTTCCCTTTGGCGTCATTGTTGCTGTTACCGTAACTGTTTGCATTTCCAATTGTGTTACTGTTACTGTTTGCGTGTTTGTCACCATTTTCCTTTCTGTTGGCCTTAGCGTTTATGTTTTCAGTAGTGTTTCCATTGTCGATTGCATTACTGTTTTCTTCTGCATCGCCGTTGCCTTTAACGTGGTGCGAGAGGGCTGCCGAATAGGCCCTTCACTACCCCACCCCACCCCCCCGAGAACTCGTTTGCCTGAGGAGCCCCCTGCTGAAGGTAATACCGCATTCCCCTGAGCTGGAGAAAGAGTTACTGCCTTATCTTGACTTTCTGTGAAGCTGAACTTGTTTGGTATTCCACCCTGGACTTTCCGACTGCGGTACCTGGGGACAGCAAGTGCCTGAGCGCTAGTCCTTTCCGCACTACATTCCCGCTGGTTCTGCAGAGTGGAGCAGGACCGGTCGGCGTATGAGTGGAGACTGTTTTTGAATGTTTTGTTTTAAAATGAATCCAGGCTCAAACTTAAGAACCTAATAGTGACTTTAAGAGATTAACTGTGCAGGGCATTGGTGGAGAGTGAATCCTTTGGTTACCTTAAGAGGCTCGCTGCAAGTGCGGGTAGCGTTGCCTTAATTCACTCCAGCTTGCCTTCTTGGCTACTAAGGCCACCGATGCACATGCAGCCGCCATCTTGTTTGGGGGACTGACTACACCCATGTCTCTTCCCAATGGTAGCATTTCTGTCCTGTTTCCTAACCCTGCCTTATAATCCACAGTGCCTACATTCTGCATGTTTCTTTAATTACAGGCAACGCATGGTGCGGCCGGATTTAAGCCTTATCCTGCCTTATTTGTTCTCTGTGCCTCTGCAGCCCCAACGACCTACACTCTGTTGATGCTTTAAACTTGTGAAGACTGCCGATTTTTGTGACTAATGCACTGTTGATGCTCTAAATTTGTGAAGACTGCCGATTTTACTTGTCCCCTCATGCACTTTATTTGTTATACAGCCATTTTTTGCTAGTTATATAAGCCCTGCAGTATAAGTGTCCCCGTTACCTTCTGCGACTGCTGATGTTGTAATACTTTGATTTACAGTGACTGCAACTTGTTGTCTAGGTAGGATAGTCTGATAGCCTGTGCACATAATCAAGCAGCTTATTGCCAGGCAGCCTTCCAAGTCCATTTTTGCCTACCCTCCCCCCTTCCTTCCCGGAGCCTATTTAAGCTCATGCTCTCTCCTTATTTCCACAGGGTGCATGGAGGTACCAGTCTGTTCCTGTGGTGCGAGAGGGCTGCCAAATAGGCTGTCCACCACCCCCACCACCCGAGAACTTGTTTGCCTGAGGCGCACCCTGCTGAAGGTAATACCGCATTCCCCTGAGCTGGAGCAGGAGTTACTGCCTTACCTTGACTTTCTGTGAAGCTGAACTTGTTTGGTATTCCACCCTGGACTTCCCGACTGCGGAACCTGGGGACAGCAAGTGCCTGAGCGCTAGTCCTTTCCTCACTGCATTCCCGTTGGTTCTGCAGAGTGGAGCACTAGCCCCACCGGCTTTGCTGGCTGCCCCACCGCCCCCGCCACCACCCTTGGTCATCACTCGCTATTATAGTGTTGGTCAGGTGGTGCTGAAAAACCTATAAGCCCACTTCTCCATAAGCAGGCTATACCATTCTGCCACTAGGGGCTTTTCACTATAACTTGCATTAGTCACTCCCCTAATACCAGTAGATCTCACAGCTGCACACTCCTGCTGTTCCTGTAGGGAATTCCTCCACCTTCCAGACTCTCACTCCCTCTGCCCTTTACCCATGGTCTCTAACTACCCAGCTCAAGACGCCCCACCAGTCTCGCTCCTGCTCACCCCCTCCCTAACCCCTCCTTCCACACCCTACCTGACACTCTATACTGGGTCCACTGTCCCTGTGAAGTGCACTGCATCAGGGCTGCACACCCTCTGAGACATGGCTCCCCCACTCAGGTTGGCCCATCAGCCCACAGCCAGGGTCCCCCGGTGCACCCAGTCTCCTACTGCCCCCCCTCCTGGGGGGTGGCTAAGGGGTTAAAGATAGCCCACTTGAACATCCGCAGCCTCCTCCAGAATCATGTGGAGCTAACTGCTTGGGCAGCCTACTACAAGTCTCATGTCCTGTGCATTACTGAAATGTGGCTTAAACCTCACACTCCTGACTCGGCTTGCTCCCTCTCGGGCTACGGCATGGCTAGACTTGACAGGGTTGGCAACAAAAGAGGTGGGGGTGTACTTATATACTATAAGGTACACCTAAACATTTCCATAGTGTCGCACCAAACCCAGGGACCCTCACCCTGTGAGTTTCTCCACTCACTTCTCCTACTTGGTAACATCAAGAAGGTGTACATAGTATGCACATACAACCCTACCAAGGGGTGATTGCAGGGACTCTCATCACTCCTGGAGCTACTCCGGGAGAAGGTGGGCTTCAGTGAGCTCCTCATACTTGGTGACCTTAACCTTAACTGGCTGGGACCTAACGCCAAGTTGTGCGAACCAATACTCTCCGGCCTCTTCCTCAGTCAGGTCATCGCGGAGCCCACCAGGCTCTCCTATAGTGGGGACAAGGGGACACTCATTGACTGGGTCCTGAGCAACCAGCTTGACAAAATTGTTAAGTCGGGACTCCTTCCTGACTCCATCTTGGACCACTCACCGGTTTACTGCATATGGGGCTCAAACCCGCCCAAGGTCCCCAGCAGAGTGGTAATTATGAAGGACTACTCGAAACTTATAATCCCGAACTACCTCAAGGACCTGCAGGGAGTTACTTGGACCCACGTCATGGCTACGCATGACCCCGTTGCAGACCTCGACCTCTTCCTTGCGGCATATGCCCCGTTTCAGAATAGGCATGCTCCTCTATCCAAGAGGCGAGTCAGAGGCCCAGTCATGAAATGGCTTCACAGCGAGCTCCTATCTCTTATGAAGCGGCGTGACAAGCCCTGGACAAAATACAGGGCATCACGAAACCAAAAAGACCTCCAGAAGTACCGTCAGCTTAGAAACTCCTGCAAGCGGGCAATGTGTACTGCAAAAAAACAATACTGCAGTTCAGCATTGATTGCAACCGCACGTGACCCAAGACGTTTCTGGATGAACATAAAAAATCTAGTCGGTGGCTCAACCAAAGCTCAAGTTACTGACAAGACAATTGGCAAGGCCAACTGCTATAACTCCCAAACCATTGCCTCCTCTTTTAACCGCCTCTTCACGATCCTGCCGGCCACCACCCCTCCACAGTCTGCTGCCCCAGCTCACGCTTGCGGCTCTCCGCCTCCCCGTCTGCCCTTCTACCTCAAGAAGATCACTGTGAGTGAGACCCAGGCTCTCCTTGCTGGTCTTTCTCACCACATGGGGGCGGGTCAGGATGATCTAGAACCCAGGCTTCTCAGCCTGGGAGTCCCATACATTGCCAGACCACTTGCCCACATATTCAATGCCTCGCTTATTACAGGGGTCATCCCCGACATATGGAAAGTTGCCAGGGTTGTCCCCATCCTGAAAAATGGTGATCCTAAGGACATCAACAATTATCATCCTATCGCCATACTATCAGCTGCCTGTAAACTTCTGGAAAAAGCTATAGTGTCACAACTTGCCCACTACCTCCAGGAATACAATGTCCTTTCCCCATGTCAGCATGGCTTTTGTAAAAGCCACAGCACCTCGACGGCGCTTGCTGAAGTCACAACCAGAATCAGGACTGCAACCGACCAGGGCAAGTTGATGGGAGCTATATTTGTGGATCTATCCAAAGCCTTTGACTGTGTAGATCATCCCCTCCTCCTCTCCACACTCCAGACCCTTGGCTTCTCCACCCGTTCCCTTGACTGGTTCACCAGCTACCTTGGGGACAGGAAACAACTCACCTGCTTCAACTGTACCCTATCGCCCCTCCTACCCGTTTACAGTGGGGTACTGCAAGGATCTGTCCTCGGACCGATCCTGTACTCCCTGTTTGTCAATGATTTACCCTCCGTTGCCACAGAAGGGCACCTTACCATGTATGTGGATGACCTTGTCTTATTAGCCAACGCCCCTGATGTTACCAGCATTAATGCCCAACTCAACTTGGAATTCTCTCATATCAGAGCATGGCTGGATGGGCACAAACTCACAGTCAACCTTAAGAAAACACAGGCCATGCTCTTTGGCACCATGACAAAAATCTCCTCCTGCAAAACGCCCCTCAAAATTCATGGTACCTGCAACTCCCTCCTGCCGACAATTGACTCTGCCAAGTACCTTGGAGTCACCCTTGACCCCCAACTGGACCTCTCCGGGCACATCAGAAGCATATGCAATGCTACCAATGGCAAACTTGGCCTAGCATATAGGGCTAAATACTGCCTCACCCCAGCTGCCCTGCTGGCCCTAGCCAGGGGGATACTAGTGCCCACCCTTTCCTATGGTCTCGTTGCCTTTGCCTCAGTCCCTTCCTCAAGCCTAGCTAAGTGGGACACCATGTACAACAACATATGCCACTTTGCACTCGTGGACCCCCGTCTCACTCACCGATGCACGCTCTACTCTCGACTGGAATGGCTCCTCCCGGAAAAACACCGGATCTACACCATGGGTAACTTAATTGACAACATAATTCGGACGGCTGCCCCTGCCTCGCTTGCCCTCCCCTGAAACATGCCTCCCCCATCTACCACCTTAGGTCCTGTGCATCCCTGACCTGCCTGGTCCCCAAGACCCGCACCCTCACAGGGGATAGGGCATTTACCTTCCACGCACCCAAGCTGTGGAACTCCCTTCCCCCACAAGTTCATGCTTCCCCCTCCCACTCCACCTTCAAAACCTCCCTTTGGAGCTTCCTGAAATCTGCTGTGACCTGCCTGTGTGCCGCCTAATGCCCAGCCCCACAGCCCACCAACCTACCTGCTTTGGTAACCCAGCTAGGCTCTGTCCCCATCGCCACCTCGGTGTTGCACTTTACTAGTAGGTATGTGATTTATTGTTTCTTATTCAACCTAGGGGAGGTCTTATTCCACCTTGTTGCCCCTGGGCCTGTATGTTGGAAATCTGTGATTCTTGATATGTAATTCTGTTGCTTTGTTCTACCGACTTAATAATCCCTGATGTTTTATCCCACTGTTAGAGTATGCTGCTCCAGATTGTAATGTTGACTATGTATTTCTCCTATGTAATACCATGTAATTCTTCTGGGTCGCACCTGAAAATAGGCACTTGCTGTCTAGCGTGCTTACCCGGTTACCAAAAGCAAATAAATAAATAAATAAATCAACTTTTGCATTTCTGTTCGCATTTCTCTTACCATTTGCATTTTCATTACCATTTGCGTTTCCATTGGCGTTAGCATTTCCTTTACTGTTTTGTTAACATTTGCGTTTCTGTTGCCGTTAGCGTTTGTGTTACCATTTGTGTTACCATTTCTGTTTTCATTAATGTTTGCGCTTGCGTTTCTCTTACCATTTGCGTTACTGTTTATGTTTGTGTCACCATGTGCATTACCGTTTCTGCTTGCATTTGCGTTACCGTTACTACATTCCATTCACTATTTATAGTGCACATTCACAAAAAGAAGGGAAATACATTGCAAAAAACTCCATTCAATGCATCAGTTAGGGTTGTTCCACAGTGACAAAAGCGAGGAAATTTGGTGTTAGGGTTGAAAACCCTAACTGAGCATTCCCCCCACCCCCACCACCACCACTCACACACATACATGCAAGTAGGGGAAGGACCAAGGCAACACAACCAATCACACACAACCAGCAGCAGGTGACAGTACTAACATACAACTATGTAAACCACAAAACCACACACCCATGCTGCTGTCGGGCTCTCACATGGGGTTGTCAGTGTTAACTCTGATCCCAGACATTCCACCCACCACAAAACACGTATCACTACGCACAACTGGGCATCTTTGGCCACACGCTGCCACCAACACATAACACACACAACACATATGGTATTTTGGGGTTCACAAGATCCAAAACAGGATTTTGCACATTCCCTGATATACTTTCAAAAACCACTTTCGCTAATGTCACAGTGTTGTGATATGCATTTGTGACACTTCCATCTTTGCGACAGTATTTTGTGACACTATTTTCCATGCTTTTGTAAATGCGACACTGTTGTGTCTTCCATTTGCAACAGTATTCGGCGACACTATTTTATGTGCTTTTACACATGCAACACTTTTGTCTCTTCTGTTTGCTACATTTTCATGTTTCCAGAAGTATTTTGCAACAGTATGCTCCTCATGACTGCACATCTTTGCCATCATCCTGCAACCAAATGGTTGGCTCCTTTGGGCTGAAATTTGCAGGGTGGCAAGCCCTAGGCCCACAGATCTGCCTTTTCCTGCTTTTGTGCTAAAATACTTAAGCATGACAAACTTACACTGTTCCAAAATTGAGCAATTTTCCATAGACTAACATTGCAATGCCCATGACGCCTTTTCACCACTCATATCTTGATAATGAAGTGAGGTACACCGTTTTTGCTACTGCCAGCTGAAGTTAGATTTCTTACCTACTTGCTACGGTAACACAGCTGTACACCTCCTGCAGGTTGTGTGTGATTGGTTGTGTTGTCTTGGTCCTTCCCCTACTTGCATGTATATGTGTGTGTGTGGTGGTAGTGGGAGTGGGGAGGGGAATGCTCAGTTAGGGTTTTCAACCCTAACACCGAATGTCCTCACTTTTGTTGCTATGGAACAACCCTAACTGATGCATTAAACTGAGTTTTTGCTATATATATATATATATATATATATATATATATATGCACATACACATACATACCCACAGATATATACACACACCACACATATATATGCATATGCATTTGCATACATACACATATACCTATAAACACACACACGCACACATATATATACATATACATATACACACACACATATATATATATATATGTATATATATAAATATTCATGGCAAAAAACTCCGTTTAATGCATGAGTTAGGGTTGTTTCACATCAACAAAAGCGAGGAAATTCGGTGTTAGGGTTGAGAACCCTAACTCCGCATTCCCCACCCCCACCCCGGCACCACACACACACACACACGCACATGCAAGTGGGGGGTAGGGCCAAGGCAACACAACCAATCACAGACAACCAGCAGCAGGTGACAGAAATAACATGCAACTGTCTAAACGTACTACAAGACACATCCATCATCATGGTCCACCAACTATAGCATTTGTACAGACATGGGTGTACACAGCATTCTCAGCATCTGGACAGGGTAACATGCCAGAACAGGAGTACTCTCCACACAATACCTAAGATATACATCATTTGGTTATGCTGGGATAATGTCACAAGGCATTAAGATAGAAGAAAGCATGGATAAAAAGGTACCCTCCCTCCACCTGGTAGTGATGTACCCCAACCTACCCATGTACCATGCCAAAAAAATCACGTCTCATTACACAATTGCAGGCCCTAACATATCTAAAATGGCAAGCTATAAGGATCACATGGCTGCTCCTACTGATCTCAAGTAATATTCATCCCAACCCAGGCCCGATGACATACACTACAACAGTTCATAAGAAACAGAATGGACTAACAATAGCATCAATAAATATCTGCAGCCTGCTAGCAAAAATGGACACTCTCCAAGTCTGGGTCCAGCAGCACCAGCCCAACATTCTTGCAATAGTAGAGACCTGGCTATCACCTAGGGTGCCAGACTCTGCTATGCAACTTACTGGGTATGGAGCATTCAGACTAGACAGACTCGGTAAAAGAGGAGGTGGTTGTATTATATATGTTAAAGACCACATTCAAGGCCAGATGCTTAACCCACATGACACCAAATGTGGGGCTCAACTGATGGCCATAAAAGTAATACTTGGCAAGAATGGAAAAACCCTAACAATAGTCTTGGCCTATATCCCTTCTAAGGAACAAGTGAACGGTTTCAATTCTGTCATCATCTACCTCTCTGAACGGGAAATAAACACAGAGCTGATAATGGTTGGAGACTTTAATATCAACTGGTCCTCCTCTGAAGCTGTACACTACAAGGACTCATCAGCCACTCTCAACATTGTACAATTGGTAAACTCCTCCACTCGGTATAACAGCAGAACAGGCACAGGGTCAGTAATCGACTGGGTGGTCACAAATCGGCCAGAAAGAACATGCTCCATCATGGTTCTCCCCCACTCCCTCAGTGACCACTCCCCGGTAATCTGTAAATGGTCAAATAAGGCACCAAAGGCACCAGCCAGGACTATTACTACTTCTGAAGAAAGGCAAGTTGGGAGCTCTAAGGGCACACCTCAGCCTCCAAGATTGGAGCTCTATTGACCACAAAACAGATGTCAACACTGCCCTAGAATGCTTTATAAGCAAATTCAATGAAGTGTGCAATGTCTGTGCCCCCTACACCAAAGAAGGATCCATGACTACAGTATGACAGCCCCTGGATCACGGCACAGCTACTAGCCCTCATGAAAAATAGAACTTGTGGTACAAAGCAAGAAACTCCAGTACCCAGACAGACTACCAGAACTATAAAGCTGCATGGAATAAATGCACCTGGGCAATTCATAAGGCCAAAAACACTCACTTTACAAATGAGCTGACAAACTCATGGGGTGACAGTAAATGGTTCTGGGAGAACATCAAGTCCCTAACCGGTAAACCTAATAAAACTCCACCACCTTCCTGAACATTAAGGGCCAACCTATGCAGGATCACAATCGCATAGCAAATGTTTTCAACAAAGCTATTACTGACCTCAGTGGAGTGTTGCCCCCTAGCTGCCTTCAACACCAATCAGATACTTGCACTGAACAAAACCCGGGGACCCAATCAAACTCCCATCTGCCTTTCTACTTCAGAGCTATCACCTTTCCTTTATGGAAGCAAAAAAGGACATCCTAAAAGTGCTAGGTAATTCCAGAACTAGCTCTGATCAACTTGACCTAAAACTAGTTAGGCTCACCCTGGACATAACTCTCAAACCCCTCACCAAAATCTTAAATCTCTCCTTGGTATCAGGTGAACTCCCACGGATCTGGAAGGTGGCGGTGGTTACCCCTGTTTTCAAAAGTGGTGACAGGGCCAACTCTACAAATTACCGCCCAATATCTATCCTTCCTCCACTCTCCAAGGCCCTGGAGTGAATCGTAAGCAACCAACTGATGGAATATCTAGACAAATGTCATTTACAATGTCAGCAACAACATGGATTTTGAAAACAACACAGTACCACAACCGCTCTAGTGGAGTTTACCAGCTTTATCCATAATGCGCTACACACAGGGCTCTTGGTGGGGGCAACATATATTGATCTCACCAAGACCTTCGACACCATCAATCACAATCTGCTCCTGGATCAGCTCTCCAATATCGGCCTCTCCCCTGCAAGAGTAGCATGGTTCAGAAGCTACCTCTCTGGGAGGGTCCAAAAAGTGAAAATCCTGGACACCTTCTCCAACAACCTTAGTGTTAATACAGGCTTTCCTCAAGGCTCTATCCTTGGCCCTCTGCTGTTCAGCCTGTTCTTAAACAACCTCCCTCAATCGATAAATGACCAGCTACTACTGTATGCAGACGATGCAGTCCTATATTCATGTAATTCTGACCCCTACATACTGGAAAAGCAAATGCAGGCTAATTTCACTGTGGCTGAGCACTGGTTCCTTCAATCAAAACTGCTCCTCAATTGTAAAAAAAACTAAGACTATATTATTCACATCATCACATAACAAACACCGCACTCACCAACTTTGCATTCACAACAATCAGAACACTTCCCTGGAGATGGTTCAAACATTTACATACCTAGGATTGACACTGGACCGCACCCTCTCGTTTAACCAACACATAGACGCAGTCGCAAAGTCATCAAATGCAAAACTAGGATTACTGTACAGACACCTAAAAGGTCTGACTTCTGAGGCACTCAGAACTGCTGTAAATAGCTCAGTCCTCTCAGTGATAGACTATGGTCTAGCAGTATAAGGGGCTGCCTCCCAAACTGCTTTGAAACATATCAAAACAACACTAAACAAAGCATGTCATTTAGTCCTAGGTGTACCCCATCTCACTCACACCTGAGAGTTGTACACTCAAACAAAATGGCTCAACCTTGACAGTCACCTCCAATATCAAGTATGCATGCTCACCAAGAAGTCTATGCTAGGATTTACCACCCCAGGCCTGCAAAGCCTCCTTAGCCAACCTAATTCCATCAGATGCACTGGGGGTACAAACAAGTCAGCCCTCTGCGTCCCTTTCCATAAAACCACATAAGGCCAATGGTCCTATGAATACCAGGAACCACTTTGGCTTAATGCGCTTGACCTAGGCATCACAAAAGAGGACAAAATAAAGATAAACTCCAAGTGGCCCTCGCCACAAACAGGAACTGTGACTGTGAGACCTGAACTCCACCACACTCTTCCCTCCTCTTTCCTGCTACCCTCATTCTAGCCTGCACCCTTGCCTTCTCCCTTCTTCTTGCTGACTAACTCTCCCCTACTAGGCTCCAGTTCCCAGCCTCAGCACCCCCCACAGTGAGTCTAGCCTTCCTTTATGACTACACTCTTTAGCACTTAAGATAAAAGAACTGCTGCCCATCAAGTTCTTACCTCCTTGTGTAACCCCCTTGTTACCCAGGGTTACTAGAATCCCAGTAAGACCTAGTAGTAGGCAGGGAAGGCAGCTTGTGAAACTCCAGCTAAATGGGTTTCACACTGTTTCACTCTGTTCTCAGTCTCAGATGAGACTGAGGGATGACATCACCATAGAACTATCGCAACTGCATGAGCCACAATGGAATCTGCAGCAGTGAGTTGGAGTAGAATGTTTGGAGGTTTGAACAGTAGTCTGTAGGTCAGTTGGAGTTTGGAGCTTGCTGAGAGAGGAACACAGCAGCTCTGTGTTAGGCTCTTGGAGCCTCAGCCCTGATACAAGGCTTCATTTAGAAAAAGGTGTGTGTTTCCACCTAAAGAGAGACACTGTAAGCTAGTTTTAAAGTGGTGGAGACCACTGAATCGGGTCTCAGTGCCCAATCCCTGAGGGGATGGGGCAGGAAAGTTTAGCCTGCATATTCCAGGGGCAACCCCCTTGCTTCTGCTAGTGGAGAAGCTGCCTTATTTGGTCCAAGAGTTTTTGGGAAACAAGAGTTTGTGATTCGCCTGTGGGGCACCTGCAACCGGAGGGTGAGTTTCTGCTCTTTCTAAAGGGCCCATGTTTTCACCCTGGGACTTGTGTGATAGTGGGGATTGGACAACTGAAGTAGTGGGAGGTCTAGAGTAATAGGCATAGCCAAAAGTAAAAGTATGTTCAAGTCCAGTACATAGTGGAAGTCAAGACATGTAGAGGAGATGTGACATACGTCTACCCAGTAATCTACATTGCCAAGCTTTCAGAAAAAAGAGTTGTTTAGTATCCAGAGAAATGGCTGGGTATGGATTGTGGGAGCTGGAGGTGGGAGACCCCCCATCTTTAGTGACCAGGTCCACCTCTACAGATTTGTTCTGTGCATTTCTACTTTGCCTCATGCATTTGGCCAGTGATAAGGGAAGTACCCAGACGCGGGATTGGAAGGAAAATTCCGTCTAGGAGTCAAAGGCTCTAAGGCGGTTTGGGGAGCCACCAACAGGAAAACTAGTTCATTTCCCAAAATGGACCACGGATAAAGTGGCCGGCTGGGGAGCCGGGCCAGTGGGGAAATCCCAAGTAGTGTACAAGTCGGGCTGTGTACCCAAAGCTGCGTGCAAGTCCGGGCTGTGTGCTGGTGGGTTCAGAGCCTGAGGGCTGGAAATGTGAAGAAGTGTTCTGTTGTCTCTAATCTGCATAACCAGGAATGTAGCCCCGTGGGGGTCCGTCTGTGCTTTGTTTGTTCAGCTTGGATGTGAATAAAAGCCACACTGTAGAATCCCATTCCTGGTTTTGGACATTACAGTTATTGCTTCCTGTGTTCGGATTTACTTGGGTGCCCCTGTGCAGAGTAGCCAAACCTAGGGCCCCCCCTGTGCCAAGTAACCTTATCCTCCCTGAACCCAGTCCCCACCAGGTACTGCTGTCAGCTTCAACAGCATGCCACCTGTCATTTTGCAAAAAGGAGGGGTCCGGGGTTACAAAAATGGAGGCACCGCTTTGGATTTAATTCTGGGAAGGAAGGTGCTTGGGCAGGGGGCTAGTGTTTTGGTTATCTGGCAGTGGGTAGCCCAAAAAAGCTGAAGCAAGCTAACTAGTGTGTCGCTGTGTGCTGTGGATCTTATGCTGCTGTTTAAAATGCCAACTGTTTACCAAAGAACAGTAAAGCCAAAGAGTGTGCCCTTGTCCTGCATCAATTGTTTACAGCATTTTGCCTGCTTTTTTAAAGAAATATGGTAAAGAAAAGTGTGGAAGACTAGGGGTAGCAACAGGAAAATTGTGCCCTGGACGTTGGAAATGCTTTTAAAAAGAACTGTGCTAAAGAAAAGTGTGGAAGACTAGGGGTAGCAACACAAAAATTGTGCCCTGGACGTTGGAAATGCTTTTTGAATGAACTGAGAGACTTGCAGGTGTGAATGGCTATGTTAAATGGCTGAAATGGGCTCCCGCCGTGGAGTCAGTTAAGAAAAAAAAATGCATTCTGCAGTTTAAATTTGCCTGCTTGACGATCGCCGTGAGGAGAAGAGCACTTTGCGAGGAAGAAGAGGCTCATTTGCATGGCGTCATGTGATTGGTGAGGCTGCAATCAGTCCCGCCCCTTAGCCAGCTCTATAGTGACTGCCTCAGCATTCGAGAGGGGAGTGTGAGTGGAGTGCGTGTACTGGCTTGTGGAGGAGCGTCGCAGAGTTTAAAAAGCGCTGAAAACGTTTAAAAATAGACTTGTTTTGTTCAAAAATCAGGCTCAACCCGCTAATCGATTGTCTGAATTGCAAGTGTGGTGGTCGAGGAGACGATCGGCAGGACTGCCCGCCCGTTTCTGTTCTGAGGCCTCCAAGACTGGCTGCAGCCCATTTTTTCCCCATCGCAGCAAACTGCTACTGATAACAGTAAGTACTAGCAGTGAAATTGCTCAGTGATTTTCTGCCAAATGCCAGCAAAATATGTGTGCAGCAGTGTAGTCGCTTTGCAAGTAACGACTGTGTCAAGTACTGCCAGCAAGTGCAAGTCTGTTAAGCCATTGACTGTGTGCATAGTAATGAGTTCAGCATCAGTTTAAAGTTTAAAGCCAGAGAGAGACTGTGAGTTGTAGCCAAATGTGCAGCACTAGTTTTACAGGCAATCCTGTGCTTAAAAACCTGAAGCTTTAAGGGACTGTGAGTCAAAGAAATGTTTCCAGCATGTAAAAAGTCCATGGAAAATCATGTAAATGTGTTTAGAACAAGAACAGTGCAAGTTTGTGCAGTTTGAGCAAAAGTTATCAGTAGTGTGTGTAAATTGGATGCGCAGTGGCTTGACCCAATTTCTGAATGTTGATGCACAGGAGTGCTGCTGCCGCCATTACAGGGTGGGGTAGTAAAGTAAACACAGCAGCAGAGGAGCCATTTTAAAAGTAAAGAAAGTGTTCAGTAAAGTGGGACTTTCAGTTACAGTGAACTTTTGTTTGTTTTTCTGCAGTTATGGCCTCAGGACCAGCTTGCTACCCGGATCATGCCCGGGTTGCAGTAACAGCAGCAGTAAATAGACTGAGGGATATTGAAAAGTGGTGCTATGGAGGAAAACTGCCTCCTCATGTGGCGATTCCTGGTTTTCCAGTGCATGTGTGTCAAATATGCTTGAGAGCTGGAAGGGACGTCTTCATGATACCTCACTGTGCTGGATGCCTAGAAAAATATGGCTTGTATAAAATGTCTCAGATTCGTTTGGCTCCCACATGGACAAAGGTTCAGGAATCTGCAGTTGGCAGCACACAGCACCAGGCGGAGCCTGTGGAAGAAGGCCCCTCGGGGGAGTGTGGCACAAAGCTAGAGGGTGCAGAGTTAGAGACAGAACCAGAAGTTGAAGTTTCGGATGATGGATCCCAGAAGGAAAGTTCGGATAAAGCATCAGTAGACCCCTGGGGGCCTAGCCCAAGTCTCATAGGAGAAGATGAGATGCAGGAGGCCTTTGAATGGAAGGTGTCAACCTCCGTGCCTAGTGATGAGTGGATAGTCTCAGGAGTGAGGACGACTGCTCACTCCTGGGCTTAGATCCTCAGTGAGGAAGAAGATGAGGGGGAACCTATGTGGCCTTGTGAAAAAGGAACGGGTACACAGCCTCAAGATCTTGATTCGGAGGAATGCATGGAAGAGAGTGGTGATGCCACTGCCCTGGCTGTGCAAGAAGAAGAAGTCAGGGATCCGTTTTTAATCTCATTAAGGATGCGTAGCTGGCAGAACCAGGACTGGCCACCCTCAAGCCAGGCCAGTGGTCTCAGGTTGACCAAAGTTAGTAAAGAGGAGAGACTGGTTCATAGGAAGGCGAATTAGATCTATGATATGACCTTTCCTACCTTTCCTTGGAAAGTCTGGGAGGAGATTGAGAACAGCAGGAAATCCTGGATCTGGGCCAAAGCAATGAAAGGTGTGCATCCTGGGGCAAACAAGCATGTAAAAAACAGACTGTTTCATGAGAAATATACCCAGTGGAAGAGAGGCAGGACACTGTTTATTGACAGAGTGCGAATAGTGGACGGAGAGGGACGTGAAATCTCCCACTGTGTGAATTATGTGCACCCAGATGGGGTAATAATTCAAGCTCCTGACCCCCGGTACTATTGGCCTCAATGCAAGGACCTCCCAGCAAATGTGCCCATGCCTACTAAATGGAAAGCCGAGCAGTGGTAGTCAATACTGCCACACCAGCTTGTGAAGTGCCTTTATTGATCCGTCAGTATGGACATCCAGGACTCAGGTGCCCCACATTCATCAGTTCTGCAGTGTACTGGCCTTTCCAGAATCCATCGACTGACCCACCAGATGACTTCAGATCCAGAGAGGACACCAGCCCAGCTGTATCCTGCTTCATCCCCTGGTAATCGGATGACGTCAGACCAGCTGTTTTCCTTTTTGTTCCTGTTCTAAGGTTCCATCTCCAGAGATGACATCATCCCAGCAGTTCCCAGATGTGCCCTCCTGTGGTTCCTGGAAGATGTCCTCCCAGCTGTATCGGAAGAAATACTGCCAGGGAGAGTCTTCGTCAGAGGTGCAGGTCAGTTCAGATTTTTCATACTACAAGGAGCTGGTAAGTCCGAACTTTTCTATCTTTATGACATTGCAGTACACACCCTACACTAGCAGACTCCAAAATGTGTGAACTATCCTCAAAGACTCTCCCCTTCGGGACTTTGGCCTGATAGAACTGTGCTTCACCGGGCTCCGGCCCAGGAGAGACTCTTTAATGGACTAGCCTTCGGGCACTGTGGTCACTAGTTGGGACTTTTAGGGAACTCCATCCCCCCAAATGTGTATTGTAAATAATGTTGTTGTTTTCTACTGTTTTCTAGTGTATATACTGTTTTTCTACCCTTTTCTAAAAATCTTTTTGGGGTTCTTCAGTGTTTTGATGGTAGGGGTTTAGGTAGACTGTGTATGCAAATTAGGAGTGTGTGTTGTCTTTCTCTTTCTTGCAGGTGTTCCTGGAGAAGATAGAAGAGAAGACAAGAAGAGGAGGAGGGGCTCATCGGAGTTCCTCACTAGTACTTTAGTGTGTAGTAATTTAAAGTACTGTGGTGTTGTTGTTACTGTATTAACCCTTTTCCTTCCACAGGTGTGGTTGTGGGGGTAGAGAGGCAGTAAAGTGATGTAACAATGTGGTATTATTTTCTTGGTGTGCGGTTGCAGGTTGCCCAAGGTCAGGGAGGTCCCCGGGTTGTTTTTGTTTCTGGGTGTTAAGTTATAGGCAGATAGATTTTACCTAGAGGGGTGGGGGGGATAGACAGGCTGTGGTCCTGAATGGCCATAGGGACTGCAGTGCTGATCTATTAGGGCTATGCTCTGGACAGTTCTACCAGAGCCACTAGGCGGCCATAGTAAGTGGGTAGAGTAGAGGCTGATATGTCAGCTAAAGGCCTCTAGGCCCTTAGTGTTGTCTGCCTGTGCTCGCACATGGTAGGAGGGGACCTGATCACCCCCCTCCACAGGTAGCACATAGGGTGGGATGGCCTAAAGCCAGGTTAACAATGACTGCGGACAGTCATTTTCCTGGTCAAGGGCGAGTGTAACCCCCTTGTTACCTGGGGTTACTAGAATCCCAGTAAGACCTAGTGGTAGGCCGGGAAGGCAGCTTGTGAAACTCCAGCTAAATGGGTTTCACACTGTCTCACTCTGTTCTCAGTCTCAGCTGAGACTGAGGGATGACATCACCATAGAACTATCACAGCTGCATGAGCCACAATGGAATCTCCAGCAGGGAGCTGGAGTAGAATGTTGGGAGGTTTGAACAGTAGTCTGTAGGTCAGTTGGAGTTTGGAGCTTGCTGAGAGAGAGGAGCACAGCGGCTCTGTGTTAGGCTCTTGGAGCCTCAGCCCTGATATAGGGCTACATTTAGGAAAAAGGTGTGCGTTTCCACCTAAAGAGAGACACTGTAAGCTAGGTTTAAAGTAGTGGAGACCGCTGAATTGGGTCTCAGTGCCCCATCCCTGAGAGGATGGGGCAGGAAAGTTTAGCCTGCATATTCCAGGGGCAACTCCCTTGCTACTGCTAGTGGAGTAGCTGCCTTATTTGGTCCAAGAGTTTTTTGGGAAACAAGAAGAGTTCGTGATTCACCTGTGGGGCACCTGCAACCGGAGGGTGAGTTTCTGCTCTTTCTAAAGGGCCCATGTTTTCACCCTGGGACTTGTGTGATAGTGGGGATTGCAGGGTTTTAAATAATTGATTAGCAGTTTTTTTCCTGGGACAATGCTAACTGTACAGACAGTATTTATATACGTTTTCTAGAAGTGTCATGTTTGTTAAACACAGTGAGGCAAGCGCTATGCATTTTCACAATGTTTTAGCACTTTTATGAGCAAAACGCTAATCAATATTTGGAGTTAAATAAATCCCTGGATTGGACTACTGAAGTAGTGGGAGGCCTAGAGTAATAGGCTTAGCCAAAAGTAAAAGTATGTTCAAGTCCAGCACATAGTGGAAGTCAAGACATGTAGAGGAGATGTGACATACATCTACCTAGTAATCTATATTGCCAAGCTTTCAGAAAAAAGAGTTGTTTAGTATCCAGAGAAATGGCCGGGTATGGATTGTGGGAGCTGGAGGTGGGAGACTCCCCATCTTTAGTGACCAGATCCACCTCTACGGATTTGCTCTGTGGATTTCTACTTTGCCTCATGTACTTGGCCAGTGATGAGGGAAGTACCCAGATGTGGGATTGGAAGGAAAATTCCGTCTAGGAGTCAAAGGCTCTAAGGTGGTTTGGGGAGCCACCAACAGGAAAACTGGTTCATTTCCCAAAATGGACCGTGGATCAAGTGGCCAGCGGGGGAGCCGGACCAGTGGGGAAAACCCAAGTAGTGTACAAGTCGGGCTATGTACCCAAAGCTGCGTGCAAGTCCGGGCTGTGTGCCTGGTGGGTTCAGAGCCTGAGGGCTGGAAATGTGAAGAAGTGTTCTGTTGTCTCTAATCTGCATAACCAGGAATGTAGCCCTGTGGGGGTCCATCTGTGCTTTGTTTGTTCAGTTTGGATGTGAATAAAAGCCACACTGTAGAATCCCATTCCTGGTTTTGGACATTACAGTTATTGCTTCCTGTGTTCGGATTTACTTGGGTGCCCCTGTGCAGAGTAGCCAAACCTAGGCCCCCTGTGCTGAGTAACCTTATCCTCCCCGAACCCAGTCCCCACCAGGTACTGCTGTCAGCGTCAACAGCATGCCACCTGTCATTTTGCAAAAAGGCAGGGGTCCGGGGGTTACACTTGTGTTTAGTATTAGTTAATTATTTTACAGACTATATCATCCTCTGTTCCCTACCTAATTCGCTCTATGTCCAATAGATTCTCAAGTTGTTCACTTAACAGCCTGTCAACCTAGCCTGCTTTAAATTATGTGTCTGTATAGTTTTACTTATGTAATCCCTGTTATTGTAATTATGTAACCTCTGTAACCTGATGTACTCATGTCTTTCTAGGCATGGAACCTCCTTGTATCTGTTTATGTACTTGTAACCATTGTAAAGGCTGTTATGTCCATGTATTACTACGACATGGAACCTCTGTAAAAGAGCCTTTGGCTCAAAGGTACTTCCTAGAAATAAATAAATACGTAAATAAATAATATAATGTGGTCATAGGCACAGATATGACAGCATGGTACCCGTTGAGTAACATGCAGTGACCAACGTACCCATGCTCAAACCAAGATGTGCATGGTTACATGAAGACACACATGTAGTATTAATAACAAGTTCAGGTCATAAATCAATGCAAACATGCAGTGCTCAAGAGTTTTATGACAGCTCTGTAGTTTTCTGTTCATGATAGTATGCAGAAGCAATATTTGGTTATTATTATGCCACATGTAGAAGCAGTACCACAGAACTAACAGTGGTATGAATGCAGCATGATGTTTTCAGCCTAGAATAACAGTCATTGTTCTTGTTAATATCTGAAATGATTTGTATGATAATGTCAACTATGGTCCATGATGATATTAAAAATAGTGGAGAAGGGCACTGCAGATAATACTGTACTGATCCATTTTTTTCTTATGCCACGGTAAGATCAGGAGGTATTTAGAGACATGAAACTGTGTTACAATGCTCTCTGATACTACACAGTCATAAACACAAACCTGTGAGCATGGGGCCCTTTGAACAGGATGCTAGCAGCAACATATCAATTAGTAGAGAAACCCACTTACCTGTTTCAAGTGAGAAACTTTCTAGAATTCTGGTATCGTGTAGTGTGAGCATGTGACTTTTTTGGGTCTGACACTCCGACACAGATCCGCAACTGTACAATGTAAGATAATGGTGCAGCAGTGCTGTGCACATAATAGTGTACTGATACATCATTGTCTTGTACCGGGGTAACATCAGGAGACATTAACAGTCAACAAAGGTTTCTAAAACCACTGCCTGACATTGGCATGTTGTTAGAGTGATGCATTATCGACACACTGTGATTCAGAAGAGATAAGAAATGTATTAGATATAAAAAATGTTTAATGTGGTACACCAACAACTGCTGGCCAGTATGCATGTATACCACCAAGTCACTCAAATGGCAGCAGAACTCCTACAGTTGGTGGACCATGATGATGGATGTGTCTTGTAGTACATTTAGACAGTTGTATGTTATTTCTGTCACCTGCTGCTGGTTGTCTGTGATTGGTTGTGTTGCCTTCGTCCTCTCCCCCCTTGCATGTGCGTGTGTGTGCGTGTGTGTGTGTGTGTCTGGTGGTGGGGGTGGGGGTTGGAATGCGAAGTTAGAGTTTTCAACCCTAATACCAAATTTCCTTGCTTTTGTCACTGTGGAACAACCCTAACTGATGCATTAAATGGAGTTTTTTGCCATGAATTTCCTTTCTTTTTGAGAAAGTGCACTGTAAATAGTGAATAGAATGTGGTGGTGGGAGCGCGGGGCTCACCATGTGATTTTTTGTCACTTCACTGTGCAAAAACTGTATGACTGACTGAAATGAAAATTGGTAAATGAAGACATGTACCATGGCACACCGTATGTCCAGAATTATGTGTATATCTGTTCAACGGTCGCACAGCGCCACGAGCAAACAACGTAACATGCACAATTCAGCAACTGTAAGTACCAGTGACCTGAAAATTGGACAGTGAAAGATGAATTATACATCTTTGTACATTCCAAATACCAGGCAAATCAGACACATGGTTCAGAAGTTATTGAAGCATAATGAACCAAATTTTCATTCGTCAGAGTGGCATCATTCTATACCTGTTAATGTTTTACACATGAAACCACTGCAAGGCACCTCTGTACCACTCGGGCTACCTACGCTATAAATTTAAAGGCAGTAGCACCATGCAGAAAACTATGTGCAAAATGTTAAGTGTGTCATGCAGTATGACCACAGTGAATTATTTTTCAAACATGTAAACAGCATAATTCACATCTCCAGGACATCCACTCAACACCCTCCAAATTTCATGTGAAAATACCAAACCATTCCAGAGATATTAAATTTTGTGTTTCTGTAGCTTTAAGAAGTCTTTTGACACAAAATGGTGGAAATTGCAGCTGAAAATGCACTAAAATAGCAGACTGTGATGTGGGGCAACTTCCAATGACCATAACTCTGGAACAGAGCAACATTTGTTCACCAAACAAAAACTGGCATATTCCTTAAACAAAGGTCTTTCGACCTGCCACGTTTCAGCCCAATCAACCACACACTGGCTGTGCTATGTGTTGCAGAAGACAGTGCAGAAAAATAGCAGAACCGGCAATGCAAATGCTCACGGGAACAGAAACGCAAACACAAATGGTAATGAAAATGCAAACGGTAAGACAAATGGAAACAGAAATGCAAATGGCAATGGCGACACAGAAGGAAACAGTATTGCAACTGACAACAGAAATGCTACCAAAACTGCAAATGCTAAGGCCAACAGAAACGCAAATGCAGATGGTGACGAACACACAAACAGTAATGGTAATGCAATTGGAAAAGCAAACGGTTATGGTAACACCAACGATGACACCAAAGGGAACAGTAACACAAATGGAAACGCAAATGCAAATGGTAATGTGCACGGTCACTGCAACGCAATTGGAAACACAAACATTTATGGTAATACCAATGATGATGCCAAAGGAAAGACAAACGGAAATGGAAATGCAAATGCAAGCGCAAAGGGAAATGGTAATGCACATGGTCATGGTAACTCAATTGGAAATGCAAACGCTCACGGTAACACCAACGATGATGCCAAAGGAAACAGAAATGCAAACGGAAATGCAAAAGGAAGCATGTACGCAAATGCAAATGGTAATGGACATGGTGACGCAAAAGGAAATGCAAACAAAAACAGTAATGGAAATGCAAATGGTAACAGTAATGCAAATGCAAGCGTAAAGGGTAATGCACATGGTGACATAAGCATAAACGCTAATGCAAACGGTAACGGAAATGTAAGTGGAAATGCTGACTGTAACAGTAACACAAATGCTCACACTTTTTTTCCAAAAAAGTCCATTCAGAAGCACAGTGAATACAAAGAATGTATGCATAATAATGGCCCTCGGAGCAGAAAATGAACACTTTTTAAAACTAAATTGCTTATATCTCAGGAACCATACGACGTAGAAAAAAAATTTAAATCTCATATTATTTATGACTTTCCTGGCTAGTTTTGCACTTAGCCCAGTAGCAGGGGGCTAAGCATTTTTCAGATGAAAAGTTTGTATCGAGAAGCGTTTCCGAGATACGGGCTCTGAAAACCGCAGCGGACGTGATAATGTTAGCCTATGGGAAAAATCGTCAAATTTGGAGTGACGTAACTTTGCAGTCCTTTCATGTTTTGTTTTGTCACCAAACCACCAAAAGGCACATCTGTGAGATCTTGGCTTTGTTCCCTCTAAATTTCAGCCCAAAAGACCAAACCGTTCTTTTGCAGTAGGGTGGCAAAGATTTCCTATTGTTTTGGGCATAGTGTTGCAAAGTAGTGTCATGATTTGTGGCACTTTCACAAAAATAAAATCATGAAAGTGTCGCATGTGAGACACTACTTTGCGACACTACTGTTTACAAAAATTTGAAAAACATATTTCTTGGGGTGTTTAACCCCACAAAAAAGCATGGCTAGCATCCTCAGGGCTCAACTAGGTGAACACAGAAAAAATTGTGTCCCTAGAGAGTCCCAAATTTAAATGCCAAGCATTTCTGTGACCACCAACTGAAAACAAGATGGCAGATTTGCGACACTACAGGGGTCATTTGCGACACTAAAAACTGCATTTGGACACTGTCAAACTTTTTGTAAACTTTTCCCATTGACTATAATGGGAAACTTGTTTTTTGAATAACTTTTGAATTGTTTAATACTTTTTCACAAAATATTTGAAAGGCACATTGGGGACCCCAGCTGCATGTTCTCTGAAAGTTTCAGACCAGTCGTGCAGACCGTGACCTGTAGGCGTGAGCAAAGAATGCGCAAAAATGCGTAATTTCCACATTCTACGGTGCTAGGTAGCTCAGCAACTGTATACCTGACTGTTACAAAACTTAGCAGATCCAGAGACCTATGGTACTGCTCCATGCATGCCAAATTTCAGGCAAATCCTTCATACAGTGGCAAAGTTATTAAGCTGCCAAATTTCAGAATTTAACCTTAAATGGGATACTCAACCCTAACTATAGTGGCACTACTGTGCCACTATATATATATATATATATATATACACACACACACACACACACACATATATATATACACACACACACACAAACATATACACACACATACACATATGGCATACAGAGGGTTTAAAGTGAAGTTTACTCAAAGTGAGCAAATGTTTCACACAAAATATAATATAGAACTTAGCTTGAGACATTTTCTCAACTATACACTCAACCAGTTAATGCACTACATAAACTTTAAAGCCTTCAGTGTTGTAACAGCATTTAATACATGATAATATCAATTGTAAGTATAAGTGTCGAATAAAAAAACCAAAAACAAAACTACTTGTCAAGGACCCCCAAGAAAATGAGACCATGAGTCTGATATGTACAGATTTCATTACAGTGTCAATATATAACAAACATGTACAGAACTAGTCTAAGGAATCTAAATAAAAACTCATAGGAATAAAATCCCCCAGCCCCCCCTTTTCCCTGGGAAATGTAACTCGTGGAAAGAGCTATATGTACACAAGTCCTAATACATCATCATTCACATCAATCTTTGCTATATTTATCCAAAGGAATTGAAGAGCTGATTTATATTAACCTTTTCAGGACCTGTGTAATTAATGGCATTGGAACTCTCATAGTTTTATACTTGTAGGAAGGGTAAGTAAATGCTAGGCAGCTAATGTTTTAGTCATTTTCTGAGGTTGCAGGGGACATCCTAGGGAATTACAAAGAATCATAGCAGTGTCAGCTGCAGTGCTCCCAGATTAAACAAAGCATGTCCCTGTAAAGCAGCCTCATTCTCCCTGTATTTTCCATGTAAAACTGTTGGAATCTTTCAAGCTTTGCTCCCAATGTTCTTATATCTCCAGAACCTCTTGATGGTATTATAGCACTGTTGCAATATACAGTACTGGCACAGCTGGATAGCCTGGCCGAGATGCAGTATGTCATATTCAGTGGGGTCATACTTTTATCCATTTTGGCAATGTATTGACACAGGATAGCATTGATGAGATGCAGGCTCACATTTTCAGAGGGGTCCTAATTTTACCCATTTCTACAATGTACTGATACAGGTTAGCCTGGCCAAGATGCAGTATCTCATTTTCAGTGGGGTCTTACTTTTACCCATGTTTGAGTTCCAACAGAGGATACAGTATCTAACTGCAGAGCAGTTCCAAATTACATCCTTTGCCATCTCTCCCAATGTGTATGTGTGTAGCAATTATTTACAGTATTTCCTCTGAAGAGTTGATTTATGTTAACCCTTTCAGGGACCTTTCTAATTAGTGGCATTGGAACTCTTGGTTTTATATTTGTAGGAAGGGTAAGTGCTAGGCAGCTAATGTTTTAGGGGATTTCAGAAGTTGCAAGGTGTGTCATAGGGGATTACAAAGAAATCATAGGGGTGTCAACTGCAGTGTTCCCAGACTAAACAAAGTATTTCCCTATAGGACAACCTCACTTTCCCTGTGTTTTCCATGTAAAACTGGGACAAAACTCCTGTACATTTTCCTGTATGCTCAAATCAATACATGCACACAACTAACTTCATTATGCCTGTCAGTAAAATTGCTATAACAAATGTTAAGGCTGTGTTATGTGGTCTTCAGCCCTGTTGTAATGTACTGACATAAGATAGCCTGGCTGAGATACAGTATGTCATATTCAGTGGACTCATACCTTTATCCATTCTGGCATAGTACTGACATAGGTCAGGTTTGTTGAGATGAAGTATCTCATTTCAGTGGGTCCTAATTTTACCCATTTTTACAATGTACTGATACAGCTAGTCCTGGCTGAGATGCAGTATCTCATTTTCAGTGGGGTCTTACTTTTACATGTTTACATCTGCGTGCAATGTACTGACACTGGGCAGATTTGCTGAGATACTAATGGCTGCTGTGTGCAACATGGCAGTGCTGACTTAAACTATGCATATGTAAGTATCGCCCATATGTAGTCATAACAGCACTGCCATAATATGGCTGACTCCAGAGCACACTGCACATGTGTGAGTATCAGTCATGTGCAGTTCTGTAATCACAACAGTATCAGTCACATCTGACTCTGGTGTGGCAAGAGCATGGCATATTCTTTTCAACACTCCTGCTGCTCCTAAAAGCTCTCCACAGCTGTATTGGCTCAATGCTGGCAATGGATAATGGATGGGTAACACTGGGGACCACTCAACTGTCTTCATGTCCCCCAACTCTATTAGCAAGTAATTTTAGAAGGCCACCAACTTCTGGAACAAAATATGCTTCCTAATGTTACCCATAACTTACCATCTGTTACCTTCAGAGCATGTCCCTGTGTCCTGCTGGAGAACATATCCATATGTTCAGTTCTGTCAATATCCATGAGACTGGAAAACTGAGCTCATGTCCCATCTCAGTCAGCTGTTCTACAGGGACAAGCAAAAGGATGAGGAGCACACACATATGTAGAAAGCACCAGGACCACAAAAATAATATTCAAAGTCCTTTATTTAACTAAAATGCATAGTGCACTCACACATAGTGAGCATAAAAAATTGCCGGCTGAGGCTTTCTGCAACTATCAGTTCTCCTGACTCCTGCTAGGTGTCATCAGAGTGATTCACTCTGATGATGCCTGGCAGGGGCCGGGAGAAGCATTACTTTCAGAGTGGCTCATTCGTCACTTTTTCTATGCTCACTATGTGTGGGTGCACTATGCACTTTATTTGAATGAAGAACTCTGAATATTTTTGTGATCCTAGAGCTTTCTGCATATGTGGGTACTCCTCATCCTTTTGCTTGTTTCAGTTTTTTTCATTGCTGAGCACCATATTACTTGTTCTGCCACTTCAGATCCATTTTTGATTTGTTCCACATGAAGAGGACAATAATAACTACTAGTAAACATTAAAGTGGATATTATCTGTATGTGGATATTATCTGTTAGACCCTTCTAGGTATTCCTGTTTTGAAAATGCAGCTTCCTCTTAACAAAGGTATCCAAACAGAAAGCCCACCAGCAAATTTCTTTTTCTTTTTTTTATTCTAGTACTGAACACATTCTCTTTACTGCGGCAGCAAATGTAAACACTGGAGGAAATATGAAGAAAATCATAGAGGGAAGCTTAAAAACAGTGTCAGTTGACATTTTTCTGTATGGGACAGCAAAAATATGCAGAACTAAAAATGCTACATAAATTCACTGCCACTAAGTAAGTGGCAGATGGTGGTGGTGGGGGTTGGGGGATTTGTCAACACAAAAAGGGGGCTTGGTTTGCACTCAAAGAGGAGTGAGAAGATCAGTTTTCCTATGTGAGACAGTGACCCACAGGGTGTAAAAAGTTGAGGTTATTGAAAATATGATGGATCATAATGATCTACATAGCCAATTTTCTTAATGCAGTGATTTTGTCATCAAAGAAGAAAAAAGGTGGGTTGGAATTGACAACTATCTGACATTTTTCACAATCCCCCACTCAAAAAAGAATACGGACACCAACTTGCTGCACTATAAGACCAAAGAATTTAGCATCCCTGCCAAGCTCCATGCTGCATTCTTTCAGCAGGGTCTTTATAGAGTACAATACCACAATAAATTTTCTTTACCTTATCCTCACTTTCATCTGAATGCACCCTGACCCACTTTCTGCCCTAATATCATGATATTTAGGGCTTGATTAAGTCAAGCTGTTTCCAAAGTTCCTCCCCATGGACCAAGTTAAACTTTTTCAATGCCAAAAAAAGACGCAGTGCATTCCATGGCTTTGAATAAAAGTAATATGGGGTGGTATTATATTTTGCACATTCTTGTATTCTATGATTCTAGTATGTTCACCTACTAATTTTTGAGGCTATGTTGAATTTTGCAAATGCGGGCTCATAACTTTTGGAATATTCAGTATTTTTACCACAACTTTTCAACATAGCCATTTTGAAACAGTGACTCATGAATGTGACAGCTGTCATTTTTTAACTCCTGCCCAATATGTGTGTTTGCAGCCCAGAATCTAATCTTGCAGTCTCTGCACAACATCACCTTTAGGCCAGGAGTTAAACATTTTCCTTGCCCTTCTTCATGAGGCAGGTTCATCACAAGACTGTGTTGAAAATTTGGTGTGAAAATATTTGTAAAAAATAATTTTCAATATTTTAAACCCAGATTCCTCTCCTGCAGCCCTATTGCCTCTGGCCAGAGTTTGTTAGTTGTTGTTAATAATAAGATTTTTTTTAATTATGTCAGAAAACATGAATACATTCCAGTACAAAATGGACCTTATCTCACTGTAAAGGCAATGTTACAAGTGCACAATGGATGAATAAAACATCAACATACATGCACAACAGAAAAATTAGTCTCTAATATCTGGAATAGACCAGGATATAGGAGCAGCACTGCAGGATTTAAGCTAGAGTTAGATATAGAGCAGCGTGTAAGTAAGGAAATACATATATGTAACTGAAAATAGCTTCCATTTGATTGTTCAGCATGAAGTCTGTAACATTATACTACTATAAGCCCCCTAGCTGGGCTTACCTGTGATGGCTATGGCCTCTGACACTCTCCTGCAATGTTCCAAAAGTGGCTTCAGGAGGAATTTGGACCTGGCTGATGGTCCAATCTTTGTGGCTGTTGCTGCCCAACTCACTCACTCTTTGGCCCCATGTGAAGCAGGGAGCCAAGCTCCAATCATATGTTGGTGCCTCTGGACACCAAGGGAGCATCTGTTCCATACCAGGTGTTGCAGAGCAGTGACCGATTGAAAGTAAACAAAAAAAAAATTATGGCTGTGCCCCTTCTGAGCATGCATGGCCTCTGAGAGCTTAAACATTTAAAGGAGCCATAGCTCCACTTTCAGTGCACTGGCAAAGGTATGAAAATAGGGAGAAAATGGATCAGGAGCCCTGTGGAGATAAAGGGGGCTCCCACAAACAAAATAAATGGTGTCCTGTCACCAAAAAGGGGAAGCGGACCCAGGGTATAGCAGTGTCAGCCCATAAAATGGCTGTAATTAAGTGTCTGGGACTGTTGTGACTGGAGAAAAGAAATGCAAATAAATATGGCAACTCCCATAGGACTACAAAAGCAAGGGGTTGTTGGGACAGAATGTCAGAGGTTAAACTGAAAGCCTGGGCAGACAGCAGCCAGTTGGGATGGGACAAGGGAAAATCTATAAATGCTGCTGTTTGCCTGCCAAGGGAGAGATTAACACTGAGCTCTGAAGTGAACAGAAGGCAGGAGAGACTGCTGGTGGGCTACCCAGCCCAAGGCCTGCATTGTGGAAGTCCATGCCCAGCTTGGCCCCAGCATCAAAGCCTAGCCACTGTGCATAATAGAGACGTGAAGCGAGAGAGCTGGGGCTAAAGGCTGAGAGCAGCCCAGCCTTCACCTGTATCTTCAAGGGTGTGCAACAGAGGGGTCTGGGGAACATGTTACTTTGTCCCTGGACCAGAGAGGATGGGAACAATTGAAGAAGATGATGAGATGCCTTCCTGGTGAATACTGTGTACAAAGGCCTCTGAGGTGAAGTTGACAAGGCTGGGCAGGTGAAGACCAGCAACCCCCATCTCTCCTGGTTTGGTGCACCTAAAGGGATACCTCCATGGTTCTGTGACATAATTGCATCCAGAATGCTGAACTCCCCTGAGGCATTACAACCATGAGTACCTCTGGGCTGTGGCACAGATGAGAACTTAATTAGCTAGCTTCTGTAACTAGGTAGATATCAGGGGTTCAAGTCCGGGGCAGGACTCTGCCAAAGATCTTTGTCGAGGCCTAAAAGTTAAAGTAAAGAGCTGTGAGCTTAAAGTTTGGGCCTCAATGAAAGATTACCCATGTTGACCCCTGCATTGTGGTATGGTACCCACCAGAAGGACTTAGAGACTGTCTAGCTGCTGCTATTTGGGAGTCGGGTGCACCCAAGGTGGAGGATGGGGATTTAGTGGGCTACTGCCTTTTTTCAAGCCATTAATGCTGTTGTTGTATTGCCTTGCCTTCCTGTTTTCTCCTCCCCCAAAATAAAATCTTGTTATTGTTCATTTTAATTGCTGTCAGAGATTATTATTGTGAAGGGGGGGGGGTATTGTCATTGTGTGTGGGGAATTGTTCGAGAGGGCAGCTAATGTATTTTTCTGGGGGGGGTGGTAACCTGCTATTTGCCCACAGGTATCCCCCTAACACTTCCTCAGGTGGAGGTACCGCACCCCCCAAACAACTATTCCTAACCCAGGCTGATCCCCTTGGAGGTGTGTGCTGTGAGGACCTTGAGGGCCCCAGGATAGCTGAAGGTGAGTCAAGGGGCTGTAACACTACTAAATCATAACTTAGAATAAAGTGACATATATAATTTGTGGGGATCAGCACAGGGCAAATCAGAACCAGCACTAAAAGGAACAGTAGTATGGATAGAGAAAGCTACAAAATCGGAGCAGTGAAGCATAAAATCGAAAAAGAGAGTCATAAGAAAAAGAAAAGGAAGTAGGATAGGAAGATCAGGGAGAGGAGAGGCCTTTACAGGACAAAGTTGGAGTAATTATACAGCTGGTATAGTGCCCATTTATGCCAGGGGACACAATCTGAAGATAGAGGGGGGACGGCTCAGGGGCAATGTGAGGAAGTATTTTTTCACAGAGAGGGTGGTGATGCATGGAACAGCCTTCCTGAGGAGGTTGTGTTGTCTAAAACTGTGGGAGAATTCAAGAATGCATGGGACAGACATAAGGCAATTTTTGTGGGGGGTAGGAAGAAATAGGCTGTTGGTTAAATAGGATCTGCAGCTTATCCTCTAGGTAGGGAAATGGGCAGACTAGGTGGGCCAAGCAGTCCTTATCTGCCATCAAAGTCTATGTTTCTATGTAATCTGAGCTGACATCCACTCCAGTGTATATATTTCAAATGTAATTGCCCTCCAATTAGCTTGGGTGGAAAGGTTCTTAGTGAGCCAAAGCCTTGTGATGGCCTTTTTAACCGCCAAAAAGAGAATGACTAATTTGTAGAGAATCCTTACTTAGTGTGCAGGGATCTGGTGGAATGGTGGCAAGTATTAATGAGGGTGTGAGCACACCGAGGCAGTTAAAGATGCCTTTGATTTCTTGAATGACATCATGCCAATTGGGCTGAAGGTGTGGGCAGGCCCAGAGTACATGTGTTTGATAAGCTTGAAGATGTCCACACTTATGCCATCATTGTCTGGTTGCTGGGCCCATGTATTTGGTGATCACAGCTGGTGTGCAAAAGTATCAGAGTCAGCATTTCCAAGAATATTCCCTGCAACAGGAGGCAGATGTTACCCTGTGAGAGGGAGTGGTGTATTTACACCAGACATCTACAGAGTTTGTAGTACATAACTGAAGAGTTCCAACTATTAAGGATGGAGGAGGTGGAGGCCTTGATGAAGCTTGCAATGCCCTATAAAGATGGCAAATGAGATGTTTCCAAGTGTCTACCAACAAATAGGATTTTAGAAGGTGGACAAGAGGGGACAGCTTTTCAACAATCTGAGTTAGGGCTTCTTCCCGAGTACGGAGGTAGGAGCACAGTTGCAAATATTTATGAAAAGCTAGATTTGGGAGGTGGAAAGATGCTCGAAGACTCACAAACAGTAAAATCCCTGTGGGGTTGATGAGTTGGAATACATATTTGATGCCATATCTATGTCATCTCTGGAAAACATGATAGAGTCTATTGGGGAAGGCTGTATGATAGGCTATAGCTTGGAGATAAAGTTTATCAGTGGAAGTAAAATATTGTTTTTGAGTAAATATCCATTGACTGTAGGTTTCCACTGTGTATTGATGGAATTTACTAGGAGGGATACAGGCAGGGGGGTTTCCAGAGAGGTTCATGGGTGTCATTAAGTATATGTTCAATTAGTTTCCAGTAGGAATGGTATGACAGGGCTAGCCAGAGGCAGATAATCCAGAGGTGGGATGCGAGTGCGTATTAACTTAAATTGGGTAAATTAATTCCTCCTTTATTTTGAGAGAGCTGTAAAATGGAATATCGGATCCGGGAAAGTTTGCTTTGCCATTAAAGCAGGAGATTATCTTATCCCATCCCTGAAAGTAAGATTTAATGGGCATAAGCAGGAGGGTTTGGAGGAAATATAGGATCCATGGAAGAATGTTTTGACAGATTACCTCTACGTGGTTAAAGAATCCTAGAGTAAGATGCGTCCAGCAGGAGAGGTCTTCAGTGATTTGTTGGGTTAAAGGCTCATAACTGAGTAATTCTCAATTTGACACATTTGTGGTAATTTTAACTCCCAGGTATTCGATGGCCAGTTTATGCCATTTAAATGGAAACTGACATTTCAACTGAACAGAGGGTGAGTAATGATATGAGTACTTCAATCTTGAGGGTATTTCATTTATATCCTGTTAATATGCCAGATTAATGAAGGAGGTCCCAAACTGCCAGAATAGAATCTTCTGGGAAGATCAGAGTTAACAGCACATCATCTTCAAATAATGAAACTTTTTATTGTCTACCCCCCATGGGGATCCTCTCCACTGTAAGGCTACAGTGAATGGCAGCTGCCAAAGGCTCTAAATATAGGGAAAAAAGGAGTGGAGACAATGGATAACACTGACAGGTGCCCCTAGTTAGGGGGAAAAGTTGAGATAGGGAGCCATCTTGCTTAAGATAGGCCTGGGAGGAATCAGATATGGCCAGCAGTGTGCGAACAGATTTATCCAGGATTCCAAAGTGAGACAGGGTGGTCCGGAGATATGGCCATGCCACTCTATTGAATGCCTTTTCTGCATTAAGACTGAACAGCATAAGAGGGATTTGATGGGTTATTGTGTAATCAATTTATAGAAAATTATGTCAGACATTATCATGTGCCTGTCGTTGTCTGACAAACCAAATTGGTCAGAGTCTATTAACTGTGGGAGAAGATGCTCAAGTCAATGTACCATGATAGACATATACATTTTATAGTCACAGTTGAGCATTGAATAGGTCTGTATGAAGTAGGGTAACAAGGATCTTTCTGGGGTTTCAAAATCACTGAGATGACCGTGTATTTCTTGGGGGCTCCTTGTTGAATCTCTCAAAAAGCCTACAGCACTAGAGGAATATAGAACTTTTTGAAAGTTTTATGAAATTCAATTGGGGTAGCCATCTGGACCAAGGGCCTTTTCATTTTTAGAGTCTTGATGGACAGCTTCAATGTTGGGTGTGGTTATAGGAGTGAGTAGGCCCTGAGTTCACTCCTTTGAAAGCTTAAGTAGTGAAACATTTTGGAGGTATGCCTCTATGTGAGCTGAGGAGGGTGAAGTGTCTGCAGCACAAAGCTGTTGGTAATACTTGGCCAGGGCTACGTGAATGTCCATTGAATGGTTCAGCAAGTTACAGGTGTCCAGATCGAAGAGTTGTGTGACATAGGCCTGAGTACAGAATGCACAGAGTTTATGGGCTAAATTTCATGCTCCTCTGGAACCATCCTCATAGTGATAATGTTTCAAATATAGGAGCTGTGGCTTGACATTTTGATCTAATAATTTTTGGAGCTCCTGCTTAGTTCAATTAGTCTGAGAGAGATCACAGAGTGGCTCCATTGGAAAAAACACTGAAGGGTTTGCAGGATAGCTTGGAGCTCCTATTGACGAGCCTCTTTTGCATGTTTTTTTCCAAGTTGAGTGGAGAGATAATTTCTCCTTGAAGGACAACCTTAATGGTGTCCCAGAGGATGACTTGGGTAGTTGGTGGAGTGGGATTATCTCCCTGGATCCGGGAGACAATGCCTTCCACCAATTATTTAAATTCTGGGTCACAGAGAAGCATAAGGTTCAGCCACCATTGTCTGGCCCAAGGGGACTTACCTAGTCAAAGGGTGGTGTACACAGAAGAGTGATCCAATAATAATAAAGAACCATGTCGAAGATCGTTGACTGAGTCCAAATGTTTTGCCGTAATAAAAATATAATTTAGTCAGGATGAGGTGCCTGACCAAGAGGAATAATGGGTAAATTCTCTGCTTATGGGAAAAAATGTCGCCAGGGGTCTATGAACCCCAGATGTGCAAAAGTATGATGGAGGTACTTCTGAAGTGGTGTGGCACAATGAACAACAGAGCCAGATGTATCCAGAGTGGGTGACAATGTAACATTTAAGTCACCTCCAATGATCAGATGTCCTTGTAGAGCTGGCAATAACTTATTAAAGAAGTGTTGGATGGTGGCTTTTGTGGAGCTTAGGGGTAAATATATGGAAACTAGTGTAACAGGTGAGTCATAGAGTTGGCCCATTGCAATGACATATTGCCCCCAGGATCAATAACCTGGTCTTGCAAGGTGAACAGAACACCTCTAGGGATTAAAATCACTATTCCTCATCTCTGATCAGAGCAGTGGGAAGAGGCCACTACTGCTTGGTAGCCCAGGGGGGTGAACTTGGCATGTTCCATTTCAGATAGGTGAGTTTGTTGGAGGAGTACTACATTGGGTTTATCCCCTTGAGCTGTTGGAGCAAGCAATATATCTTTATGGGGCTATGAATCCCTTTTATATTAAATGAGATAACAGTGGAGGATTTAGCCATAATGATAGAGAGAGGGAGTGGTGGGGCTAAAGCGGGCCATGCCTCTTCAGCTCAAGATGGGGCATAGAATAGTATAGAGAGGGGAAAAGGGCATGGAAGGAAATAGGAGTTCAGAAAGAGATGGTAAACACTGTAACTTAAGACCAGTCATGTTCAACATCAACAACATTTAAAACCAGGTGCCAACATGGCAAATAGGAGAACAGTCAAAACATACATCGGGTAAGGAACCAGGTCATGTCTGGTGCCCTAGGTTTCAATACCTAGGGGAAGGGAAAATTCCCCCGACAAAGCTTCCAAGGGAGGAAGAGAAAGCGTAACTCTCCTATTTTGGGAGTTGATCAACATTCTTTAGGAGGGGAAGCAAAGTGCTACTGTGGGCCCCCATAGCAACTGGAGTGCTACTAAGGAGGGCAGGGGGAAGGGCAAAATTACCTTCCACCTGGCCTCCAATTGGTGTCAAACCTTGAGGAGAAGAAAAAGCCCAGCCAAAATTTCTGGCGTCAATAAATTCAAAATTTGGATCAGCATATCCCCAATCAGCCTCATGCCAAAAATGAGATCTCCAAGTTACTTTTTTAAAATGTTAGAAGTCATTTTGTAACCCTAAAATCACTGCCTGTTCAAAAAAAGTCAGTTTCAGTAAAGAGCTACTGATGATGTCACAGCCAGAACTCACAGTCTAGTCCTTGCTGCAGACTACTTTATAAGACTTATTTCTCCCACTTACATAAAACTGCAGTTGTAGTAAACATCTGAAAAAGGAAAGCTGACACTGGGTGGGTCAGGGCATGCATTTCCACAAGGTGCAGATGCAAGGTACAGTATTTAAGAATGTGACGGGGAGGGGGTGGTGGAATACATGGCAAACATGGCTTTAGAATGAAAACAATGTGTGCAGTTTTTAGAATACTGCAGGGATGAGATTTTGAACTGCCACCAGACTACAACTGTGGAATGCAACAATGACACAATCTCAGAAAGTATCTGGGACACACAATTTTGGAAAATGGCAGGGGTGCCAAAATTCATAATGTGGCAATGTCATATAGTTTCAGAATGTGGCAGAGATACACAGTTTTTATATGTGAGAGACACATAGCTGTGGAAGGTAGCAGTAATATGTAATTTTGTAATGTGTCTTGGATGCATTAATTTGGCATGTGGTGGTGATGAACAATTTCAAAAGATGGTTGGTATGCTTGATTTCAGATTGTGGTGGCAACATTCAATTTCAGAATGTGGTGTTCACATGGAATCTTAGAATGTGGTGGTGACACAGTTTCAAAATGTGTTAGTCACATGCAATTGCAGAATGAGGCAGGGATGCATAATGTTAGACTGTAACCTGGACATGTAATTTTTGATTATGGCAGTGATACTCATTTTTAGAATGTGGTGGGTATGTGCAGTTTTGGAATATGGTGGGAATGCACATTTTCAGAATGTGACAATGACAGGCAATATTGAAATGTAGAAGTTTACACACAATTTAAAAATGTGGCAGGCAGGTACAATTTTAGAATATAGAGGAGAAATGCTGTTTCGGAATGTGGCAGTGATGCACAATTACAGAATGTGGCAGTGATGCACAAATATGGAATGTGGCAGTGACACAATTTTGGAATATGACGACGTACAATTTCAAAATGTGGCAGTGACACACAATTTCGAAATGTGGCAGTGATGCACAGTTTTGAAATGTGGTGATGCATAATTTTTAAATGTGGCAGTGATGCACAATTTTGGAATCTGGCAGTGATGCTCAGTTTCAGAATGTGGTGGTGATGCTCAGTTTCAGAATGTGGTGGTAATTCACAGTTTCGGGAATGTGTCAGTGATGTGCAGTTTCGGAATGTGGCAGTAATGCAGTTTCAGAATACGGTGGTGACACACAATTTTGGAATGTGGCAATGACTCAGTTTTGGAATATGATGGTGACGGTTTCAGAATGTGGCAATGAAACACAACTTTGGAACATGGTGTAGATGTGCAGTTCTGGAATGTGGTGGTGATGTGCAATTTAGGAAGATGGCTAGGATGCAGAATGTTAGATTGTGGTGGGGATGTTATGCACAGTTTTTAAATGTGGTGGGTATGTACAGTTATGGAATGCAGCAAGGACAAGCAGTTTCAAAATAAAAATGGTATGTCCTGTCACATTTTGACAGTGTACATCCATACTGTATTCCAGAATTGCCAGTCCTCGCTAAAGTCCTTGATGTGTGTCCCTGTCGCATTCTAAGATTGAGTGTCCCACCACACTGCGAGATGGTGCATCCCTGCCACATGCTGAGATTGCATGTCCACCCCCTCAACATTCTAAAATTGTGCACCACTTTGACATTCTATACCTTGGTTCAGTGCTGCATTCCAAAACCACCTCCTGATGCATTCTAAAGTACAATGCCATGCATCTGAACATTCTGGAAACACAAGCACTGCAGGCAACCCTGTGTCAGTTGTTTTTTTGTAATAGGTCCTGTAATGTTGCTGACAGGGAGGACTAGTCTGTGAGGTCTGGTTGTGACATCATCAGTGGCTCTTCACTGAAACTGGCATTTTTGAACAGGAAGTGAAATTGGTGTTACAAAATAGCTCAGAACTTTAAAACAAAGTAATGTAGAAACTTAATTTTTGGTATGAGATTTATAGGGGGTAGTCTGATTCTAATTCTGCAATGTGGTACTTTTGTCTGGTCTTCCTCTTTAGCACTGGCATCAAGCAAATCCCCTCCCATTTTGAAACCAGGTTAACATAGTGAATTTGGGTGGCACAGCTAAGTCTCCAATAGTGCAACTCTGCTGAGTCAGGGTCTTCAATAAGGACAAATTGTCTGGGGGTAAGGGTAGTCAGTTTACTCAGCATAAGGTTGGGGGTGGGTCAGTAGCCCAAATCAAAAATCCTAGGGCCTGGGTAGGCAAGCAGATGGCTAGGACACACTGATGGGACTGGGCAACAAGTGAGCTGGGAGCCAGGCTAGAGCCCATCAGAGTAGAGTGGGTGCAGGCAAACAATACAGAAGCCTTCAGTGCTCCCCCATAGTCTGGACCATCCTGTCTTGGTGGGGGAGGGGGACCTCCAGCCCTAGCAGTTTCCAGGCCACCCAAACCATTGTGCAACAACTATTTATTATGGGAGATATATCCTTTTTACCCTGGGAAACATGTCACCTCTTGCCAGTGAGTGATTGTGAATAAAGAAGGTCAGTGCTCCTCTGAGATGAGTGGGCTTTGCTAAATGTCTTGTATCTCTGGGAGTGATGGTATCTGATGACCCTCCTTTCTCCATGAGGGGATGTCTATCAATGGACTGTATTGTATCACTCGGTTGCCACAAGTTAAAGAAAGATAGATGGTGATAGTCTAGAGGAGAGGTGATATGCAGGAGAGATGAGAAGCCCCATTTCAGCCTACACTGTTATAAGTCACATAGCCAAGTGAAACCAGGCTGAATGGGGAATAACAGCTATACAAAGCCATATGGAGTCCACAGCTCCAGGGTGTATGCCTCACATATATAAATAATAGTTACCTTGTATGCTATGTGGGAACAAAGTCCAGTGCTGGACTGCCAGCAGACAGGTCCTCCCTCTGGCTGAATGAGCACAGGGCCCTTCCACATGGGAGCTTTATGCCCCTGCCACAGGAGCCCCTGAAGGACAAATAAGCTGTTTGATCTGCCTACAGACCCTCTAAGGGATGTTGTGAAATGGATTTTAGCACCATATTTAGTCCCTGTTCCTTGAATCAGCCACATGGAGAGTGTATGTGTGTGTGTGTGTGGGGGGGGCAACAGAACAGGTATCAGGAACCTTGATCATTATGATATCAGATTAAGGCCAAAATGGTTATCAAGAAAATTATCTAAACTTATTATCAAAAAGAAACTGTTTTTCCCATAAATATCTAATAAATAAGAGTGCTACTCGATGGGAGGCATTTAAAGAAATCCAAAGAAAATGTAAGCTTGAAATTAGAAAAGCTAAAAATTCATAATGTGGCAATGTCATATAGTTTCAGAATGTGGCAGAGATACACAGTTTTTATATGTGAGAGACACATAGCTGTGGAAGGTAGCAGTAATATGTAATTTTGTAATGTGTCTTGGATGCATTAATTTGGCATGTGGTGGTGATGCACAATTTCAAAACATGGTTGGTATGCTTGATTTCAGATTGTGGTGGCAACATTCAATTTCAGAATGTGGTGTTCACATGGCATCTTAGAATGTGGTGGTGACGCAGTTTCAAAATGTGTGAGTCACATGCACTTGCAGAATGAGGCAGGGATGTATAATGTTAGACTGTAACCTGGACATGTACTTTTTGATTATGGCAGTGACACTCATTTTTAGAATGTGGTGGGTATGTGCAGTTTTGGAATATGGTGGGAATGCACATTTTCAGAATGTGACAATGACAGGCAATATTGAAATGTAGAAGTTTACACACAATTTAAAAATGTGGCAGGCTGGTACAATTTTAGAATGTAGAGGAGAAATGCTGTTTCGGAATGTGGCGGTGATGCACAATTTCGGAATGTGGCAGTGACGCTGAGTTTTGGAATCTGGCAGTGATGCTCAGTTTCAGAATGTGGTGGTGATGTGCAGTTTCTGAATGTGGTGGTAATTCGGAGTTTCGGAATGTGTCGGTGATGTGCAGTTTCAGAATGTGGCAGTAACGCAGTTTCAGAATATGGTGGTGACACACAATTTTGGAATGTGGCAATGACTCAGTTTTGGAATATGATGGTGACCGTTTCAGAATGTGGCAATGAAACACAACTTTGGAATGTGGTGTGGATGTACGGTTCTGGAATGTGGTGGTGATTTGCAATTTAGGAAGATGGCTAGGATGCAGAATGTTGGATTGTGGTGAGGATGTTATGCACAGTTTTTAAATGTGGTGGGTATGTACAATTGTGGAATGCAGCAAGGACAAGCAGTTTCAAAATAAAATGGTGTGTCCTGTCACATTCCGACAGTGTACATCCATACTGTATTCCAGAATTGCCAGTCCTCGCTAAAGTCCTTGATATGTGTCCCTGACGCATTCTAAGATTGAGTGTCTCGCCACACTGCGAGATGGCGCATCCCTGCCACATGCTGAGATTGCATATCCACCCCCTCAACATTCTAAAATCGTGCACCACTTTGACATTCTATACCTTGGTTCAGTGCTGCATACCAAAACCACCTCCTGATGCATTCTAAAGTACTGTACCATGCATCTGAACATTCTGGAAACACAAAAACTGCAGGCAACCCTGTGTCAGTTTTTTTTTCGTAATAGGTCCTGTAATGTTGCTGACAGGGAGGACTAGTCTGTGAGGTCTGGTTGTGACATCATCAGTGGCTCTTCACTGAAACTGGCATTTTGAACAGGGAGTGAAATTGGTGTTACAAAATAGCTCATAACTTTAAAACAAAGTAATGTAGAAACTTAATTTTTGGTATGAGATTTATAGGGCATAGTCTGATTCTAATTCTGCAATTAGTACTTTTGTCTGGTCTTAATCTTTAGCACTGGCATCAAGCAAATCCCCTCCCATTTTGAAACCAGGCTAACACATTGAATTTGGGTGGCACAGCTAAGTCTCCAATAGTGCAACTCTGCTGGGTCAGGGTCCTCAATAAGGACAAATTGTCTTGGGGGTAAGGGTAGTCAGTTTACTCAGCATAAGGTTGAGGGTGAGTCAGCAGCCCCAATCAAAAATCCTAGGGCCTGGGTAGGTAAGCAGATGGCTAGGGCGCACTGATGGGACTGGGCAACAAGTGAGCTGGGAGCCAGGATAGAACCCATCAGAGTAGAGTGGGAGCAGGCAAACAATACAGAAGCCTTCAGTGCTCCCCCATGGTCTGACCCATCCTGTCTTGGTGGGGAGAGGGACCTCCAGCCCTAGCAGTTTCCAGCCCACCCAACCCTTTGTGCAACAACTATTTATTATGGGAGATAGATCCTTTTTACCCTGGGAAACATGTCACCTCTTGCCAGTGAGTGAGTGTGAATAAAGGTCAGTGCTCCTCTGAGATGAGTGGGCTTTGCTAAATGTCTTGTATCTCCTCTGGGAGTGATGGTATCTGATGACCCTCCTTTCTCCATGAGGGGATGTCTATCAATGGCCTGTATTGTATCACTTGGTTGCCACAAGTTAAAGAAAGATAGATGGTGATAGTCTAGAGGAGAGATGATATCCAGGAAAAACAAGAAGCCCCATTTCATCCTGCACTGTTATAAGTCACATGGCCAAGTGAAACCAGGCTGAATGGGGAATAACAGCTATACAAAGCCATATGGAGTCCACATCTTCAGGGTGTATGCCTCACATATGTAAATAATAGTTACCTTGCATGCTATGTGGGAACAAGGCCAGTGCTGGACCACCAGCAGAGAGGTCCTCCCTCCGGCTGAATGAGCACAGGGCCCTTCCACATGGGAGCACCATTATGCCCCCGCCACAGGAGCCCCTGAAGGACTAATACTGTAAGCTGTTTGATCTGCCTGCAGACCCTCTAAGGGATGTTGTGAAATGGATGTTAGCACCATATTTAGTCCCTGTTCCTAGAATCAGCCACATGGAGAGTGTATGTGTGTGTGGGGGCAACAGAACAGGTATCAGAAACCATGATCATTATGATACCAGATTAAGGCCAAAATGGTTATCAAGAAAATTATCTAAAGTTATTATCAAAAAGAAACTGTTTTTCCATAAATATCTAATAAATAAGAGTGCTAGATGGGAGGCATTTAAAGAAATCCAAAGAAAATGTAAGCTTGAAATTAGAAAAGCTAAAAGTGACACCAAAGAGGATCTTGCTTTCCAAGCTTCAAAAGTGAACAGTAAACTTTTCTACAGTTACATACATTCTTTGAAAAAGCCTAGCTGTAGGGTCGGCCCCCTTACTGTAGACAATGATAATGTTAGTCTCCTTAAGGTATTGCAAATATGCTGAATGAACATTTTTGCAAGGCCTTTATTACAAATAATTCTGTGCCTGGGTCAGTAGATGTAGATATCTCACCCACGTCAGATATTACTTTCAGCATTGATGAAATCAATAATAAACTTAATAATCTAGAATCTGGTACCTCACCCGGTCCTGATGGAATAACCGGTAACATGATTAAAATCATGAAAAAAAATCTTACTCTTCCCCTTAAATTTATCTTTGACAACAGTATGAAGACTGGGCTTATACCCAATGACTGGTGAAGGACAGTGTGATGCTGCTATTTTTTAAAAAAGGGAGGTATAGGTGAAATGGACAACTACAGGCCCATAAGCCTTACTCCAGTGTTGGGAAAAATCATGAAAGGTATTATTAAAGACAGGATAATGTCTGACCTTTGAGTGTTCCACAAGAATAATCATGGGTTTTCAAAGGGTCGATCACGTGACATAAATTTATTTTGTTTTACTAACCTGTTAGTCTTAGCCTTGATAATAAGATCCTTTGTGACATAGAGTTTTTGAATTTCAAAAAGGCTTTTGAGTCCGTGCCTCACTAGGCTCTTGTTAAACAAACTCTAGTCAGAGCCAATATGGCTGTGGAGAGCTTTTAGGAGCAGCAAGAGCAGTGAACAGAATATGCTGAGCTTTTGTTGCATAGGAGTCAGTCGTAATAATGCAGCAATTGCAGTACTGCGCATGCGTGATACTCACACATGTGCAGTTTGCCCCGGAGTCAGCCTTGCACAACATGGTGGTGCTGACATAAGTACATGTAACAACCCAGTCCCCTCAGATTACTTGAATCCCATTAGTACTAGTATTAGGTAGGTAGGAAAATGGAGCTGGTGGGGAGGTCATTAGGGGCCTTTTGCATAATGACATCATTGTTTACTCAGCTAGCCTGAGAGAAGGATGATTATGTCATTTAGAACTCTCACAGCAGCATAACCATTTTAGAGTCAGCTGCTCTTGGGGAGCTTAGAATGTTCATCAGTAAGTTCAAGTGTGTCAGTTGGACTGGCAGGAGGTCTGCCATTGGGGCTCTGTCAAAGGGAGCCCTGGTATTTCTCACCCTAGTTTAGTAAAATCTTTAGTTTGCCTGCAGGACCCTTTAGTTTCACTCAAGGCGGAGTGAGAGGGAATTCAGTTCTTGTAGATCCAAGGGGCAGCCCCCTGAAGTTCCTGAAGTTCACAGCTGCCTTAAGGAAGAACAATGAGTAGAATGTAACAGCTACCAGAGAAAGAAAGGTGTCTTTTGTTCTTTCCATGACTGGGAGGAAGGAACAACTAATCTGTGAGTCCAGAATTTGAGACTGTTCTCTGAGGGAGTTGTCTGAGGTGTGTGTGTGTCCTAGATAAGGCTAGATCACACTGGTCAGGACCCCTTTTGACACAACTGTGCTGAATTTAAAGTTAAAGTTGGCAGTATTTAGCAATTCATTGGGGATTGGAGACTCATTTGGCATAACCCTGAAAGAATGGCAGAGGGTGTTTGGGGAAAGGGTGAGGAACTCCATCTGGAGTTTCAGGCAGGGTAAGTGGTTTGCAGATGGGCACCAAAGTTCTCTGGGCAATGACCATGCATCAGGAGGATTTTAAAGTGTGTGGCACATCCCACAGATATACACTTTGGAAATAGAAATTTGTGGAAAATCATTAAAGTGTGTGGCACATCCCACAGATATACACTTTGAAAGAGAGAGATTTTTTTTTGTGGGAAACAGTACTGCCTAGCAAAGTGTCCTGCAAAAGAGTGTGCCTGTATTGCAATGATAAACATTTGGGGGACCACCCTTGCTTTAAGTAACATCTGTAAATAAAGCCATACTGCAAAATCCCAGTTCCTGCTTTGGACATTCTGCTTATTGCTTCTAGTGTGAACATTATTTGGGGCTCCTCAGCAGTTAGGTCTAGCATATGCCTAACATCTTCTCCTCTGGACCTGGTTGTAAATAAAAAGGTCCAGTTTAGTATGTACCCCCACCCCCCCATCCTCTAGATAATGAGCCTGGTATACACTCCAGTGCTAGGGGTGGTACTATGAATGTGGTTCTGCCAAAAGAAAATTATATGCCATGTAGTTGTCAGTAGTTCTTTTAAAGAGGGTGCAAGCTAGCTAAATGTGGTGTGGGGGTTACATTCATATGCATGATACCCGTGCATGCACAGTTTAAGTCTGCACCACCATGTTGCACATGGTGGCCGTCATGTCTGCACTTGCAGAAAGGAAAAGTAGTGTGTCAGGAAGTGAGTATGTTTATGTGGCTTGCAGAGGGGAAGGGCTGCATAAACAGAATCACTGGAAACTATGCTGGTGTACTGGGGAAGAACATCAGACAGTGGTCTGGTTACATGCTTCCACAGTGCTCTTTTACAAATCTGATGATGGCATAACATCTGTGGAGCTTGGTCCATACAACCATAAAAATCAGACTCAGGAGGAAACTATTAACAAAATAACGCTCTGTTCTTGGATTTGCTCATCATCACAGTCACATTCTCATTCTTTTCTAAGCAGTAATTTCTGGTAAATGTGCCTTAACCATATTGATCTCAGTGCTGGTAGACTACTTCTGGTTTTCCCCTGATTGTATTAGGAGAAGGTAGTAGCAGTCTTGAAGTGGTTGCTGCCAGTGGTGGCAGGCTCTGAAAAAGAGATCCCCATGTTCATCTGCACATTTTAGAAATGTCTCCTTGAGTTAAAGGGGACAAGAACTGATTACTTATGTGCAGCTGTTTGACATGTCTCTATTTTTATAAATTATATTCATACCTCTAAAGGATCCCTATTTTAACTGTGCCTGAATAAAAGCTGAAGCTGTCAATTGTGTTCTGTTTTGGTTTTAGATTTATAGAACTGTTATTTAATGCAACAGCAGATTAGGTCCATATGGACACATATTGATACATAGACATATTAGAATAACAGTATGTCAATTACAAGGGGGTCTGTGTTAGGTTTGGGTTTTGAATGTACATACAATGGTTGTTATAGAAAAGTTTCCCAGTACTGCTGTATTTTCCGGCAACCGCGGTAGAAAATACCACAGATTTACTGCTACTTCGGTAAAAATCCCATTCAATAACATTGTTTTTATTATCACTGTATTTTTTCTGCAGTTGCCGGAAAATACCGCGGTACCAGGAAACATTTCTATAACAACCACTGTACACTAGTCACTTGTTACAGAATTGCAGATATATCATGTTTAAGATAGCATAAGTTTGACTATTCATGAACAATATGGACTTATTGTTCATCGAGTTTAAGAAAAATGTATCTGAATAGTACACTGTGCAAAATTTGATTGACACCACTGTGTGACACAGCTGGTGAATGCTTAACTTACAATAGGGCAGGTTGTCTTCTAACCTATTTTTTACTTAACACATATATATTTTCATATTTATAAGACGTTTAACATTATTTACTATGTATTGCTCAAAGAGCTACTTGAAAAATGTTGAAAAATATAATAATTGGTTAAAATTCTGCTTGTATTCCATATATATTCTAGATTTCACCTCCCCATTATTACTGAGAAAATGTGCATGAATACATGATTTTTATCCCTTGCAGTTACTTTAAAGTTAATCTGCCTCTATAGCTTACTCACTACTTCAAGTCATAATGCTCTGTTGTAACATCACAATCTGTTGCCATGACAGTAACTGTGATGTCACAAGCAGTGCATTATGACCTCAGGTAGGGAGCCAGAAACAGAAATAGATGAACTCTTCAGGAGCAAAAAGCCTGTTTTCATATAATGACCTCAGCAAAAAATAATGGAGAGGAGGAATAAAGAACTAATGTGAAATACAAGCTGAACTTTATCTAAATATTATGTTTTGCTAAAGTTCTCTTGAAGGTGTCAGCTGCTCTTTAAGCTTGACTTTCCTTATGTTTTTAATCATTATAATTTACTAATGCTAGCACAGACACACATACAGAGGGTTTTAAAATGAAACCTCAGTTGGTTTATAGCTTGTGTCAAGGAGTGAACTTTCAAGTCAGTGAAATTTGACCTTGGGATAACTTTCATTTGATGCAAGTAATCCTGTCTTGGCGAACACATTTGCAAAGCTGAGGCTGTTTAGAAGTACAATAGGAGTTATGATAAACCAATTTATACCACGGGGGCAAGAGCTTTCTCCAGTAGGATATCCTGTGTTATTTTAACTGGAGTGAGGATAAATCCTGATGACATCAGCAGACTGAGTATATCGACATTTATCCACACTCTGCTGATGTCATCAGAGTGAGAATATCTGCACTGCAGCTTGCATTCTAAAGGAAACTGCTTCAGATAACAGTTTCTGTTTCTCACTGAAACTTAGAAACAGAATTTGATGGCAGATTAGGACCGCTTGGCCCACCTAGTCTGCCCATGAAGCTGCAACTTAGTCAATTAGCTTTGCAAAACACTCTCACCTCTGTCCCATTGTGTTTCTAACTCTTCTAGCTCATTACTGTGCTGATCTCAGCTTCAAAACAACCTCAATTCTAAATGAAATCCTTTTACAAAGCAGCTTATCTTTCTCAGTGCTGCCTGAAGCAGTTTGCCTTTCTCACTGAGCCTCTGATTTACTCACTTAGTGTTGCAAAACATACTCACCTGTGTTTCTGACTCCCAGTCCATTCAGAACACACACACACACACACACACACACACACACACACACACACACACACACACACACACACCACACACAGAATGAGCAGGAAACACACAGAAACAGAAAAAAATGTTCCTAAAGCTCTCACCCCTGTGGTATAAATCGCACACATGATGGGCAGATTGTAGGATATGGAAAATATTCTCAGTCCTGCAGGATGAGCTGTGCATTCTCACTCTGCAGGAGTGAGAATATTTTCCATATCCCACTCCTGCCCATCAGGTGTCCCCTATGCACACATCTCTAAAAGTATACAACTTACAGATAATAAACCTGTATGATAGTTGTTCAGAACAACAAGACCTTTCAAATGAGCCTATTCATTAAGCTACACTATTAAACCATGGCCATCTGATTACCTGAATTTTCATTTTTCCTCACAATTTTCACTTTTTGGATGGCTATATTTAAAAAAATCTAATGAATTCAGATTAGTGACAACTCTCATTTGAAAGGTCATTTTGTCCTGAACAACTTTTATGTGGTTGTATATTGGTAACTTGTGTATATTTTCCGATATATTTACATTTGTTTAGCTTGACTCCTACTGTGTTCACTCAGAGAGAAAAAAATGAGGTTGTTTGGAAGACCATATTTTACAAAATATAAAGAATTCAGATTAGTGACTACCCTCATGAGAAAGTTTTTTTTGCCTTGAACAACTTTCACGCTGGTTGTTTTTGTGTACCCTGAATAATTGTAAAGAAACTTAAATTTGTTTAGAAGGGGTACACATTTGCTCTTAGAGAAAAGTAGATTGAAGTTCTGTGTCCATCATTCTAATTAAACAGAAAGATGGGAGTATTTCTTTAACTGCCATGGAGATATGCAGAATGGAAGGATACACTGAAAACTACTAAAAGATGTGTTCCACGGAAACATCTTTTTTCAAGGGAAAGCAGGATAGCTGTAGGCTCTGCCCACAGCCATAAAAATTAGATGCCCTTAATGTCATTCTGAGATATGTGCCTTGGATCAAAAACTGGCTGTCCAATCATGAAAAACATGTAATCATTGATGGTTATTCTTCTGGTTGAAGACCTGTATCCAGCAGAGTCCCTCAAGGCTCTGTATTAGTGCCTTTAGTATTTCAGATTTTTGTATCTGATTTGTCATTTAACTTGGATGGCTGGGTCATCAAGTATGCTGATGACTGTAAGATTGATGGCTCCTGCAGCAGTTTGGTGGAAAGTTATCAAATACAGAAGGATCTGAACAAGCTTTTCCAATGGGCCAAACACTGGGGGGTGCACTTTGATATCAATAAATGCAGTATAATGCATTTTGATTCCCAACCCCCCCCAAATTATTACATCTTAAATGGCAAACTATTAAACAAATCACAAAATGAGAAGGATTTATGGGTCTTAATATCTAATGATCACTTTAGACAAACAAATAACTGAACTTCTCAGCAAAGCAAACAAAATCTGGTGTGCTATTAGACGGAATATTAAATCTAGAGACCAAGAGATTCTACTCCTACTCTATAGGGCTCATATTTACCCACCTTTTGATTTTGCCTCACAACTCTGGTGTCCACACAAAAAGGGCAACATTGCACGCTTAGAGAAAATCCAGAGAAAGAGCACTAAATATATGTAGGGTGCTCTGATGTCCTTAGAAAGTAGGTGGTTGCAAGGTGACCTTATGCTGACTTGGGACATGCTCATTGACCAATACCTTATGTCTGAGATGGGTTTAGATTTCAAATAAGTAGCTGTGAATACTAAGGGTCACCCATTACAATTAATGTGTAACAGCTGTATTTCCAATAAGTGGACATACTTCTCTTAAAGGATTATCGAGCCTTAGAATGCCTTACCAACTGCAGTGGTTGTTAATGATTCTAAGATGTCCTTTAAATACAGATTGGACAACTTTCTGCTTTCAAATCCTTCATTTTGCTACTATGGGTAAATGACAGGAGCTTTAAATGGGAATTGCTTTCTGCTCCTATTTCCTTCCTTAGTGATGGCAAGTAATTCCCCCTACTGTACTGAAGGTACGCACGAGCTTCTAAGCCCCTCCAAGAAGGTATAACAATGCCTACATCCAATGCAAAACAGTGTACATGTAATAAACAAATAGTTGTGGTATTCAGTTCACTACTGCCCTCACTCACATCAGCAGGCAGTCAGAGCTGAGTGAGGGATTGGCTGGAAACAATGGCGTGAGTGTCCCAATAACTGGGGTTATAAAATACCTCACTCCGGAGTGGTTCACTGGGAACTTTGCAGAAGTGCTTTGATGATGAACCCTGGCAGGGTTCTCAACATCCTGAAGGGGGAAATCAGGAAATGGCTATCCCTTCTCCTCATATTCAGTTCTTGCTCTCCATCTCTTCTCCACCTGCCTTTCTGGGTCACCAGTGTGCACAACCTGACCCCATCCTTTTTACTCCAACAGCACTTGCATACTACATCGAGCCTGCTTCTGGTACAGTCATGGACTATAAATGGTTCTATCACATTATTACTGTTTTGTATGTTTATATGTTCTTTTGTATGATTTTGGACATGTATTGTAATTTACCCAATGTTCTACTACTGTTTATTGTACAGTACCTTGTGTTCCAACTGTTGCACAATCTTACAATGTTGTATTGTTTGTACTACCCACATACTATTGTAACTGATCATCCTTCATAACCCTATGTAACCCCTGCCCCCAGGTCGCACTGTGAGACAAGCAACTTGTTGTTCAGTGTACCCTCCTGGTGAAACATTTCAATAAATAAATAAAAAGATGCCCTGAAGCATGACCAGTCCTTGCTGTTTCCACGCTTGCTTCATTGCAGTGACCTCCCATGTATTGTTCTGAAGTGCTTGTTCATCCATGGATGGCTGTGCTCGATGAGGAGAGGGTACGACTATGCCCTTAGTAAGTACATGTATGGAATCCTCCAGCATAGAAAAGCTTTGTGGGCCTTCAGGGAACATAACTACAATGTGAGCCAGATACGATGTTTGGAATTTGATTAGCTGGGCCTTCAGACCCTGTAGTACGGGAGCATAAGCTCTACTGTGGGCTGTGACTGTGGGGAAATAGTCATTGTCAAAATAAATATGGGTGTTCTTGTATCTGTAGAGTTTTAAATTGTCAAGCCCATAGAAGGATCTGCTGCTTAGCTGAAAAATGTAAGAATTTAAGAACAATAGAGTGCAGCTGCTTTCCTCCATTTTGAGGTTTCAGAGTGCGCACTCTGTGGGCCCTTTTGATATCCAATGATAAGCCGGGGTCAAGTTGTAAAAGCTCCTGCAGCAGTCCTTCAGGAAAAGCCCCTGTGCTGCTATTCTCCTCATCCTCAGTAATATTGGAAATTTGAATGTTGTTATGTCATGATCTGTTTTCCAGATTGTCACATTTATTGATTATATCCCTGTGCTCCTGCATGAGATGGATCATTACTCCCTCCAGCCAATCCATTTGGGCATCCAGCTTGGTATGGTGGGTTTTGAGGTTAGTAACTTTATGCTGCAGTTTAGCAAGTTCATCCTTTAGCGGTGAACAAAAGGTGTGGACTTCTGTTCTAAAATCCTGGAGTTCCGCAAGTATAATGGCATTGCTAGGCTGAGGAGGAGGTATCAGGGCCTCTGCCATGGCGTTGGTGCATAGTGAGGGCTGGCTGGTGATCTGTGTTGGATTCAAGGGGATCCATTCCTGGCACTGCTAAGTTTTTATTTTTTCTGCTGCCCATCGGCTGTGTAGGCTCCTAATAGGTAACCGGGTTTATTTTTTGGTGGAAAAAGTTAGATTTAGGAACTTTTAGGGAGCTGATCTGCACAGCCCGGATTTCAATGTTGCATCTCTTTAACTCATTACCTCCAATAGCTCCATATGAAGTCTGAAGTAGCCATTGTTTACCTGACACAAAATGGCTACCCAGGAGGTAATGAGTTAAGGTGACGTCACCAGAAGTCCACACAGCTTCGATTCTAAAATATAACAGCCATTTTGTTTAATTTAGCTCCACTTTATTTCTGCTTTTGTGACTTACCACCTGCATCCAGCCCAGATCTGTAGAAAACATTTTTTGTTTAAGTGCAGCCTCATTTCATCACTGCACTCACACACAGCAACAAGATCCAGCAGGCAGGAGAACTACTTTAGCAAAAATTGAGTCAAACACTGCTAATTTTTAAACATGGGTACCATCTCTCCATGGATACAATTGCAAACCCTTTTGCTGATAGAAGCTCCTGGTGCTTTACTGAGTAGCCAGCCATGGAACAGTGTATGTCCGGTGATGTAGATGCTGCATGTGGTTGGCTGGTGGTGGTGAACTTAAATAAAGACACTACTCTGAAAATCAACTTCAAACCTGAGGTTTTAAACCCAATTGGGTATATAAATCCTGTCTGGATGTCAAGTTCATTAAATGCTTCCCAACCATAATACAAGACACATGTGAATGAAGCCCTGAATTTATACTTATGGTTTTCCAGAACAGGGGATCTCCCACAATAAACAGGTGTGATGGTACAAATTGTAGCCAGTCTCCTCTGGACAACATCACTCTCTCCTTCTGTTGTGCAAGACTTTGGCATCAACTGGTAACTGGTGTGTGTCTCCAGTCTCAGTTACATCTCTCCTAATCCTCCCACTTAGCTGGTACACAAGATATTATCCCCATCAAGAGTCCTGATCAATTATCACCTGACTGGTGTACCAGACATTATCCACCCCCCACACTGACAGTCCTGATCATTCCCCCCATCCGGCTGGTGCACAAGACTTTATCACCTCCCTGACAGTCCTGATTATTCCTCCTACCCAGCTGGTGCACCAGACGTTACCTCCGCTGACAGTCTAGATCAAGTATCCCACCTGGGTGGTGCAATAGACTTTATTTTCCCCCGACAGTCCTGATCAATTATCTCACCTGACTGGTACACCAGACATTATCCCACCCTCCCACTGACAGCCCTGATCAATCCTCCAACCTAGCTGGTGCACCAGACCAGACTTTACCTCCCCCACTGACAGTCCTGATCAGTTCTCCCACCTCACTGGTGCACCAGACTTTACCCCCACTGACAGTCTTGATCAATCTCCCACCTGGTTGGTGCACCAGACTTTATACCCAAACCCACTGAGTAGTACTGATCAGTTCTCTCACATGGCTGGTGTGCCTGGACATTATTCACCCCCCACTACTGACAGTCCTGGGTAATCCTCCCACCTGGCTGGTGCACCAGACTTCACCCCCCCCTGACAGTCTTAATTAATCCTGCTACCTGGCTGGTACACCAGACTTTATTGCACCCCCCACTGACAGTCCTGATCAATTCTTCCATCTGGCTGGTGCCCCAGACATTATCCCAACCACTGACAGCCCTGGTTAATCCACTCACCTGGCTGGTGCACCAGATGGTATGCACCAGATGTTATCCCCACCACTGACAGCCATGATTAATCCACCCACCTGGCTGGTGCACCAAACATTACCCCCCCTCCACTGACAGCCTTCATCAATTCACCCACCTGGCTGGTGTACCAAACATTATCTCTTCCTCCACTGATAGTCCTCATCAATCCTCCCACCTGGCTGGTGCACCAGACTTTATCCCCTTCAAAGACCTTCTGGAGTTCCCAGATTACATGGGCAGCACACCAGATGAGCATTGCAGGCCCTATGATACAGCAGTTGATGTGGATGGATGGACAGGTTAGTATGCACTGGAAATAACAGTTAACTTACAGTGATCACTAACTGTAATCCAAAAGGAAGCACAAATGTCAATGACGGTGCAGATGGTCTTCTTCCCAGGCCCATCAAAACAAACATATTACTGCCCAGGATGTCCAATGTCCCCTAACTCTAGCTCCTCCTCCAGCTGCAGGGCAGAAACACTGAAGGCTACTGATGATTTTCTAGTTTCAACTGGTATTCAGGGTTTTCTCCTGTTGTAGAGGCAAGGATTATGCAGAGCTGCTCCTACATGAAGTGAATTCTCCTCCAGAGTTACTTCTCCTCTCTCTCTCTCTTTCTCTTTATCTGTCTCTCCAGCATTCCAATCTCTGCTGAACTTTCCCAAAGCAAGGCAACATATGGACTCCCCACCCCCAACCCCTCACCTGCACCCTGATCAGTGACTGAGACACTGCCCCTCATCCTTCTCTCTTGGCTGATGCACTGATTTATGGCTCCATGGAACCCTTCGATCAGGTGATAGCATCAATTCATTGCAAACCCTCTGTAGGTACTGTCCAAATGAAAAAGCTCTCACAGGCCAAACTCATCCAGCTCCACTTGAATGCCTGTTCTCTCATTCAGCTTTGGCTTAAAACTGCTTCCTCCAAAGTTTCAGGGTGCATACACCTTGTTGTGGACTGCAGTCTCCTGGTAGCCAGTCAGTGTCTGGATCACAGTCTCTCTAGTAGCGCAGACCAAGAGACTGAGAGACCATGTCCTTGGTTCCACCCTCATTTATAGAGTTATGAACTCAACGTCTGACTGGACAAAAAGTTCCTGGATGAACCACGTGTTAGAACACTGTGTTGGTGGAATCAGGTTTGGAAGCATGCTCCCTTGTAACCCTGAGCTCAGGATTGGTCCACACTGTCTCTGGGCAAACTTCATGAGCTCTGACTCTACCCAGCAGTCCCAATGAGGTCACAGGACTTTGTTCTACATACTGCAATCATGCTTGTCTACATTTGTAGTCTTCTATTCAGCAGCCTTCTGTTGCATCAGCTGTTACCCAGAGGGGCAGCTGTGCATAGATCCTGGCTCTGTCTTTTGTTCTGGGGCTAGGAAGATGTTCTTTTTGTGGGCGATCTGCCCATTGTTGAGTCGGGAAAATGGAATATCATGGGAGTGACATCTGGACTTCTGCCAAGGACTCCTTGTTGGTGCTCTGGTGGTGCCCACCCAGTCCTCATGCTGTACCAGTTTAGTTCTCTGGGGACCAGAGGGTGAAGGAAAGACCAGCTAATGGAGCTCATAGGTAAGCCCCCAAGTTTTGGGAGTTACATATTTATTATTGTAACTTATTTATGAAGTTATCACTCCAATTACCCCAATGCAAAGGAGCATTTGCTTAATGGTTTTATCCTTATAAAAAAATATTCCTGCAAAAAATTAAATGAAAAGTGCAGAAAATGTCCCCGGTTTATGCCTTAAACAAAACAGCTCCACACTTGCATGAAGGGGAATGTGAGGAAATTCTTTTTCACAGAAAGGGTGGTGGATGCATGGAACGGCCTACCTCAGGAAGTGATGGCTATGAATACAGTGCAGGGCTTCAAACAGGCATGGGATAGGCATAAGGGAGCAATACAGATGAGTATGAATAGATAGGCCACTGACAGCACAAAGGTCAATGGCACATTTATAAGGTAGAAAAAGAAATGGGCAGACTGGATGGACCTTGCGGTCCTTATCTGCCGTTAACTTCTATGTTTTTATGTTTCTAAGTCAGATCTTCAATCCTGACTGCACCAGACTTTTTTTTTTGTTGCAATTTCTTTCCCCATCTCTCCTGGCTAACATTCGTGAGGGAGCCCCAGCCCTGTCCCCCTGACGTCCACAGGCTGGCACCAACCATCTTCTCCCAGGGCTTGCCCCCAGTGGGGTCAGCAGGGGTATCCCAAGCTCCACCAAAGACTGGATCTAGTTTTGGTCAGCGCCGTGGCTACTTGGGGAGTGGGACCTGCGAGCCCCTCCTTCTTCTAGCTGGGAGAGATATTTTTCTCTCATTTCATACCTCAGGGGCAGGGCGTGCAATTATGCCAATGACGGTGCCACTTATGCTCCCGTACACATCACGTTGGGTGTCTTCCCCACCTCTGCCCACCATGGACAGCATTGGTGTGCCAGCCTCCAGCCTCCAATAGAGACCAGGCAAGCACTGACAGCTGATTGACCTCCTCCCTGGAGAAGGAGAGCTGCCCCTGGGACATTCGATCCTTCTCCTTCCCGGTCGACCCCCCCAACCCACTCATACTGCTCACACAGGTCACCAGCATGGCAGGAGGTAAGGCAGAATACCTCAGCCCTCCATGCCACTGGACCGGCTAGTAAATTCATTAAAGTGCCAAAAGTACAAAGTGCATATACTTATGACTGATCCTGATCATCTTGATGGGGTAGGCAAACCAACATGGTACACATTTTACATTTTGCATGTACAGCTGACATGCTTCAACAGAGACAGTGTGCATTATTACAATGTGGCATTTAAATACCACCATCTACCAATCTTCGCTCTCGAGGTCAGAGGAAATCAGAACCCCTCTGTGGCAGAACACACTGGTTGTGCATAGCTGCCCATCCAGTATTCTCTATATATTGTATGTCACAAATTAGTATACAGTCTGATACCACAAAGATAAAGTTAATTTTATGAGATGGCATAATTTGAAAGAATAGCAACAGACACAAAAATATCCCATAATTTAAATTTATAAAAAGAAGCTAAATATATGCAGCAGTAAGTTTATGCACTTTGTACTCTTGGCACTTTAATAAATTGACCACATACACCTTTAGCTAGGGTGCTATATCTTTTTGTTCCACTAGGAGAGGTGGGCATGACTTTCAAATGCAACAAATTCGTTTATTTTAAAGCTACATGTCACACTGGGGAAAGCAATGTCATTGTGACTAGCAACTTAGAAACTTATCATCATTGGGAAAGGTAGCAGATAGCTAATTTAAAAAACAAACCACTCAGCTTAGTACTCTGAACTGCTTTAAGAATATAGCACTTTATTTAATAATTGCAACTTGTATACCAAATTGAAGTTACAAAAACACTTTCAATACTATAAAACAGGCATAACACAATTTGACAATACATATAATACACTAGTTTCAGAAACAGCAAACACAAATGTCCATAACCTATTCTACAAATGCTATTACTCTGCCCCAGATATCTCTTTCATAAACCATTTACACATAATGGTTAAATGGGCACCCAAAGATCAAAGCTTCCACAGATAGGGCCCCATATTCCGAGCCAGCCGGATGTGCAGGCATTACAGTGTGCCACGTAAATAAGTTGGGCTGGCTGGCTCTGGCGCGATATTCAAACAGAATGTGGGATTGGAGCAGACTGGGCAATCTGTTTGAACATCGAACCCTGGATGCACCAAGCACAGCAGGGGGCACCAAGTTCCATGCAGCACATCAAGGCTGCGGGGCTGAAGACCACCCATAGGGGAATGCGTGGCACATACCTATATGTGCTGCAACACCCTTGGGAGATAATCAGCCAAAATATGCAGATGACCCCATTGGGCATGCATGGCATGGGGCCATTTTTGTGCCCATTTTGGGTACATCTGCATGGCTGTACAGCTGTGATGTGCACTGGGCAAGCCTTCCCCAGCCCTGATCATTGTTTAAGTTAAAGATCCCCTTTTCCATAGTGTAGTGTCCCCCCACCCCAGCCCTGATCACTGTTAAAATAAAAAGAAATCACCAATCCCTCTTTTTCATAGTGTAGTGACCCCCCTTCCCAGTCTCAATCACTGTTAAAATATAAAGAAAGCACTGATTTCCTTTTCCATAATGTAGTGACCCCCCTTCCCAGCTCTGATCTCTTAAAATAAAAAGAAAGTACCAATCTCCCTTTTCCATAGTGTAGTGTCCCCCTCACTCTGATCACTGTTAAAATAAAAATACATCACTAATCCCCCATTTCCATAGTGTAGTGACCCCCACCCCAGCCCCGATCACTGTTAAAATAAAAAGAAAGCAACAATCCTTCCTTTTTCTGAGTGTAGTGATCCCCCTCCTCAGCATGGATCACTAGCACAACATGCATCTCCCTGATCCCTGCTCCATGGTGGCTAGTGGTCCCCCCCACCCCATTAGGCATTGACCCACCACCCCACTTCCCCCATCCTAATCTGTGCCAGTGACTGGTACAACCCTCCTCACCCTGCCATGGCCACCCATGACCGATCTGTACTGGAGTACATACAGCAAATAGTACACGCTCACTGGTTGTCTCGACAACCGTTGAGCATGTACTATTTAATGTACATGCTGTGGTATGGATCAGTTGGCTGCTGGCTGTGACAGGGTGAGGAGGGTTGTGCCAGTCACTGGCATAGGTTGGGATGGAGGGAGCAGGGGGGAGTGAGGTGGTGGGTCAATGCCCAATGGGTGGGGGCAGGGGTCCATCAGCCACCAGGGAACAGGGATTGGAGAGTTGCATGTTGTGCTAGTGATCAAGGCTAGAGGAGTGGTCACCACACTAAGGAAAAAGGGAATCAGTGCTTTCTTTTTATTTTAACAGTGATCAGGGCTGGGGTGGGGAGTCACTACACTATAGAAAAGGGGGATCGGTGATGTATTTTTGTTTTAACAGTGATCGGGGCTGGAGAGGATTGCACTACACTATGGAAAAGGGGGATCAGTGTTTTCTTTTTATTTTAATATTGATTGGGGCTGGGGAGGAGGGGCACTACACTATGAAAAAAGGAATCAGTGCTTTCTTTTTATTTTAACAGTGGTTGAGGATGGGGAGTGGGGACACTACATTATGGAAAAGGGGAACAGTGCTTTCTTTTTATTTTAATAGTGATTGGGGCTGGGGAGTGGGTCACTACACTATGGAAGAAGGGGAATGGTGCTTTTAAAAAAAAATTAACAGTAATCAGGGCTGGGGAGGGGGGCACCACACCATGGAAAAGGGGAACTGTACTTTTTTTTATTGTAACAGTGATCAGGGCTGGGGAGGGGGGCTGTGTACCCGGCTCTAGACTATGTGCTGGGCACTAACCTATCCCATGCATAGTCAAAGTAGAGTTTCAAAAGTGTAACTATGCACTGGTGCAGCCAGCCATAGTTACACTGGTGGGGGGGGGTCAATATTGTGATGTGCGGCATATGCACGAGGGACTCCTCATTTGCATAGACGCATCGCAAAATTGTATGTGGCAGCACAGTCCGGGGTGCATGGTGCATTGGTGATCTTTGAACATGGCCACATCCCCTAATGGCCTGCTGAAGTCTGGAGATGCGTAGTGCATCCAGGGATTTGCTGCTCATGTCGTCTGAATATGTGGGCCATAATCTTTATCATAAATCTTTTTCTAAATGTCAGTCTGTAAATATAACCTTAAGATCCAGCATTTTAATCAATTCATCCAAATAATTTTACAGCTCAAGAAATTAAACTAGAATTACAGTATATCGTCTAGATGTGTGTACTCTATATGCAATATGAACCTGGTACTGTGTATGCAGTGAGAACTTAGTACTCTATATACAATAAGAATGTAGTACTCTATATGCAGTAAGAACTTGGTACTCTGTGCAGTAAGAACTTGGTATTCCATGTGCAGTAATAACTTGGTACTCTATGTGCAATAAGAACTTATTCCGATGTGCAGTAAGAACATAGTGATCTGTGTGCAATAAGAAAGTACTCTAGGAACAGTAAGAACTTAGTACTCTGATTGCAGCAAGAACTTATTTCTCTATGTGCAGTAAGAACATAGCAGTCTACAGTATGCACAATAAGGACTTTGCCCTCTATTTGTAGCAAAAACGTAATACTCTGTATGCAAGAACTTAGTACTCTATATGCAGTAAGGACTCAGTACTCTATAAGCAGTAAGAACTTAGTACTCAGTATGCAGTAAGAATGTAGTACTCTATGTGCAGTAAGAACTTAGCACAGTCAGATCTGGTTAATCCATAAACATTTATTTTTTTCTATTTTGTTTTGTAATAAAAATATACATAGTAACCAGAGAATAACTGGAGAAATTTTTTTGTTTACTTTATTAGGAAATAAAAAAACTGAAATTTGGAGTTAAAGTGCTGAGCAGGTAAAAACATTTCATTTTTGACTTTTGGTGATGCATCAGAGGTGAATGGCAGCTTGAGCCCAGGACTCCGTGTCGGAGATCCTAATAACCTCATAATATTAAACCAAAACAACTAGAAATCAACGGATACATGAGGTTATTACTTGACTATAATTTTAACAATGGTAAAAACCAGTCTGCTAAAAGGAACACTGGAGATCGACGACGGCATGGGTGACAACTAACTGCATCAGAATCGGAGGCCTCTGAAACACTAGCTTCAGCCCAATCCAAGCATTCCTCCTCAGGCAAGCCATCTAAAACACTAAAAAAAGGCAAAAAGCTCAACGTCATTCTAACTGAGATAAAAGCATTTTGGACTGACCTGACAGAAAAAATTTCTAAAATAACTGAAAAAGTAGCAGACCTGGAGACTAAAGCAAATGAAGCAGATCAATAAATAATGACTAATGATGCCCACATCACTGAGCTAGAACAAACGATGACCCACCTACTGGAAGCCAATCAAACCCTACAGGACAAGTCAGAAGACTACAAAAGCCACTCCAGAAGAAATAATTTACGTTATTATGGAATAGCAGAGGGAGAGGAGGGTCAGTTTTTGATTCCTTTCTTGCAACAATTTCTATGGACTGCACTTGACCTGCCGGAAGATTTTGAATTAGATTTCCAACATGCACCTAGAGCCCTCGGCCCATGTTCTACCAACCCAGTGGCTCAGCCTCACTCTATCATAACGTACTTTCTCAAATACTGCACCAAACAGGAGATATTCCACAAAGCCTGGCAGCAAAAGGTCTTGAAATTGCAAGGCAACAGTATTTATGCGGTCAATGACTATCCCCCTGGGATTATGGTGAGGTGGAGAGCTTACATCCCACTGCTAAAAATTCTCAGAGAGAATAAATTATGATTTAGAATACAATACCCAGCTCAGCTTTCAGTCCAATTCCTGGAGGTGCAGAAAATGTTCAGAGCAGCTGAGGAAGCCAGCCAGGAGTTACAACGAAGAGGATTATATGCACCAGCCCAGCCAGCCAAGGGACAGACACCACTTCCGCTGTGGGAATCAAGGAACCAACAGTGAAGAATGGTCAGAGAGAAACTGGGCAGAAAATCTCAAACTCAACCCACTCTGCAGCAACTCATCTCAAAACTGAAAACAGGCTCCCTTTTACAAGGTCGACGAACAACCTGAACTGTTTCTTATTTAAGATAGTAACTAGGGACTCAATGGGACCTTATTCAGAATACTGTCCCAGTTGGTGAGTATGACTAAACTAGTTCCTCAGGACTTGTCCTTACTTGGCTGTGTGGTCCGGGGGGGGGGAGGTGCCCTACTGTTGCAGTTAAGCAGCTAGGCACCATTACATAGCTGTGACTGTCTCCCTTGCTCCTTCACCCACCCATCCAGAATTAAATGTCTGGCCAGGCAGATAAGCTATACACCTTAAAGTGGAAACTTTGCCTATCAGATTTCATGCAAGATGTTAAACGTGGGAGGAGAGCAGCTGGAGACTAACCTGAAATAATATTGGAAGAGCTCAATGTCGGCAGGGGAAACCTATTCCTGAGGATTTTCCCTCTGAGGTAGCCTCTCAGGATCTCAGCTGGGTTAAAGGTTAGCCAGGGCAGATAAACTCAAAATATATTAAAACAAGCATTTGTCAATCCGAATGTTGATTGCGTTGGTCTGTTGAGCTCGCTCACTGCCCCCTGTCACTCGCTCAGTCTGTTCCTCCTGATGCTGCAGGCTGCCCTTTTGTACTGGGCTCCTGCCTGCATTGGCAGCTTTTTCTGCCCACTATGAAATCTGCAGCTGTCCCAACAGAGTTCCATTGAGGTGGCTCACGCCCCCTCCCTAACTTGCTCATTCTGTTTCTCCTGGCGCTGCAGGCTGCCCTTTTGTACTGGGCTCCTGCCTCTGTTGGTGGCTTTTTCTGCACACAAAGAAATCTGTAGCAGTCCTGACACAGGTCTGTTGAGCCTGCTCACTCCCCCCTCTCACTCACTCACTCGTTCCATTTCTGCCGGTGCTGCAGGCTGGCCTTTTGTACTGGGCTCCTGCCTTCGTTGCCGCCTTTTTCTGCCAACAAAGAAATCTGCAGCAGTCAGGATAGAGCTCCGTTGAGCTTGCTTACTCCCCCTGTCTCACTCACTCATTGTGTTTCTCCCGGTACTGCAGGCTGCTCTTTTGTACTGGGCTTCTGCCTGCGTTGGCACCTTTTTCTGCCCACAAAGATATACGCAGCTGTCCTGACAGAGCTCCATTGATTTCGGTCACTCCCCCGTCTCACTCACTCATTCTGTTTCTCCTGGTGCTGCAGGCTGCCCTTTTGTACTGGGCTCCTGCCTCTGTTGGTGGCTTTTTCTGCACACAAAGAAATCTGTAGCAGTTCTGACACAGGTCTGTTGAGCCTGCTCACTCCCCCCCTCTCACTCACTCACTCGTTCCATTTCTGCCGGTGCTGCAGGCTGGCCTTTTGTACTGGGCTCCTGCCTGCGTTGCTGCCTTTTTCTGCCAACAAAGAAATCCGCAGCAGTCAGGATAGAGCTCCGTTGAGCTTGCTCACTACTCCCCCTGTCTCACTCACTCATTGTGTTTCTCCCGGTGCTGCAGGCTGCTCTTTTGTACTGGGCTTCTGCCTGCGTTGGCACCTTTTCTGCCACAAAGATATACGCAGCTGTCCTGACAGAGCTCCATTGATTTCGGTCACTCCCCCGTCTCACTCACTCATTCTGTTTCTCCTGGTGCTGCAGGCTGCCCTTTTGTACTGGGCTCCTGCCTCTGTTGGTGCCTTTTTCTGCCCACAAAGAAATCTGCAGCAGTCCCGACAAAGTTCTGTTGAGCTTGCTCCCTCCCCTTCTCTCACTTGCTCATTCTGTTTCTGCTGGCGCTGCAGGCTGCCCTTTTCTACTGGGCTCCTGTCTGCATTGCCACCTTCTTCTGCCCACAAAGAAATTTGCAGCAGTTACAATAGAGCTCTGTTGAGCTCGCTCACTCCCCCACTCTCACTCACTCACTCATTCTGGTTTTCCTGCCACTGCAGGCTGCCCTTTTGTACTGGGTCCCTGCGAACATTGCTGCCCTTTTCTACCCACAAACAAATCTGCAGCAGTCCCAACAGAGCTCCATTGAGCTCACTCACTCCCCCTCTCTCACTCACTCATTCTGTGTCTCCCACCGCTGCAGGCTGCCCTTTTGTCCTGGACTCCTACCTGCATTGGTGGCTTTTTCTGGCCACAAAGAAATCTGAAGTAGTCCTGACACAGCTCCATTGAGCTTGCTCACTCCTCCTCTCTCACTCACTCATTCCGTTTCTGCCAGCGCTGCAAGCTGGCCTTTTGTACTGGGCTCCTGCCTGCATTGCTGCCTTTTTCTGCCCACAAAGAAATCCACAGCAGTCACAATAGAGCTCCATTGAGCTCGCTCACTGCTGCTCGGTCACTTGCTCATTCTGTTTCTCTTGGTGCTGCAGGCTGCGCTTTTGTACGGGGCTCCTGGCTGTGTTGGCACCTTTGCCTGTCCACAAAGAAATCTGCAGCTGTCCCGACAGAGCTCTGTTGAGGTCGCTCAGTCTGCCTCTCTCACGCGCTCATTCTGTTTGTCCTGGTGCTGTAAGCTGCCCTTTTCTACGGGGCTCCTGCCTGCATTGGCGCCTTTTTCTGCCCACAAAGAAATCTGCAGCAGTCTTGCTAGAGCTCCGTTGAGCTGACTCAGTCCCCCTATCTCACTCGCTCATACTGTTTCTCCCACTGCTGCAGGCTAGCCTTTTGTACTGGGCCCCTGCCTGCATTGATGTCTTTTTCAGCCCACAAAGTAATCTGCAGAAGCCCTGACAGTGCCCCAGTGAGTTCGCTCACTCCCCCTCCCTCACTCGCTCTCTCATTCTGTTTCTCCCACTGCTGCAGGCTGCCGTTTTGTACTGGGCTCTTATGTTGGGGCCTTTTTCTGCCCATAAACAAATCTAAAGCAGTTCCAACAGAGCTCAGTTGAGCTCGGTCACTTCCCCCTCTCACTCGCTCAGTCTTAATCTGTCCCAAACACTGATTTTCCACAGTGACCATGCTACTCTCCAGCAGGAGTGCAAAAACATATTTTAGCCAGGATGTGAAAAATGACAGCTGTACTGTTCATAAGGAGTTGTGAAAAAATGCCACTGTTAAAAATGTGGCGTGAAAATATTACAAATTTGCGAAGTTACAAGGGTGCGTGAAAACAGTTCAATGCACACTTGTTACACAGTCATGTCATGGAGTTTCGTCACCAAATTTTAAACATAGGGATTTTAGGACCTTTGCTCATAAACAGTGCCACTGTCACTTTCTTAATCTGTCCTGAACACTAATTTCCCACAGTGACTGCTTTATTCTGCGCCGGCAGTGTGAAAACACATTTTGGCCAAGATGTGAACAATGACAGCTGTACTGTTCACAGGGAGGTGTGAAAAAAATGCCAATGGTGAAAATCTGGCATTAAAATATTGTAAATTCACGAACTTACGAGCATGCATAGCAACTGTGCAACGCACGATCATAAATGAGTAATTTTTTGGATTTTTCCCACAAAATTTGCAACATAGGCTTTTTGAGAGCCCACCTCATAAACACCGGCACTGTCATTTCGTTCATTGGCTCCAAAAGGTGATTCTGCACACTGACCACGAAATCACCTTTCAGGGCCGATTAATGCCATGACAGTTCCAGAATTCATGAGGAGGGGTCCCAAAAACCCCATGTTGAAAATTTGCTGCCAAAATTAAAAAAAAATGACTGAGATATGCATTAAAGTTGGAAAAAAACATTTCTTCCCTTATACAGCTTACCGGCATTTCCTCAGTTTGCGGTCAGCTATGAAGAAGTGCAGACGTGTTCCTGGTCCCCTGAAGATCACCGACTGAGCTCCAGAGGTAAGTGTGGGGTGAGGGGTGTGTGGAGGCAGGGTGCGCAGTGGGTGGGTGCGGTTGTGGGGGCAGGGAGACCTCTGAGGACAGTTTCTTTTACAGGTTAAAAAAAGACATCACAGGACCATTTTTTATTTTACAGGGCATGTGGCACACTGGGGTGGGATCCCAGCATGCCACCAGAGTCTTTCTTCTGGGGAAAGCTGTAGCTGATGGGGGATTGGGCACCCCATCGGCAGACAGTATAAGCGGGGGGGGAGTTTACATAATGCCGATGGGGAGTGGGCTCCACCGTCGTCAACAGAAACATTGAGGTACTGAAGTCGACGGGGATTGGGGCCCCCGTCAGCAAGTAAACATGGTAGGGGGGTTAATATTGTTTGTGAACACAGCGACAAACCATTGCCATGTTCACAAACAATATCAGTATGTCAAGATCCCTCCCTGCAATGACGGGTCGCTCCCTCATTGCAGCGAATGGCTTATGCTGCAATGACGAGGCGGACCCTGATTTCAGCGGCTAAATTTTTACAACTTGGTGGCACGCTGGCTGAACTAGTGTTAGCAGCAGTGTGTCATGGCATTGGGGGATGCTGTACAAACCTTTAAAGGCTGTGGGGGCATTGGCCACAACAGTGCCGTGTCTCCACAACCTGCTTGTGGAGAAAGCTGCTGCAATATGTTTCTTGTGCATGCGCACAGTCAACATAAAAAAAAAAAAACACATGTTGTTGTCTTGGGAAGGGGAGGAGGATTACTTGGGAGTGGCAGACTAAATATATTAACAGAACAAACCACGTTGGTTGTGGGCTGTGGCAGGGGAGAGTTCCCCCTTTTACTGTGATGTTGTGGCTAGGTAGCAGCAGGGTCCGGGAGCTGTTGTATCTTTTATCATCACCAATGGGTCCGTGGGCAGGAATATGGAGGCTCCCTGCATGACTAGCAGCAGGGAAAAGGAAAATCCATTTATACAAGGCTTGTAAATGACTTGAAATCCTTTGACTCCATCTAGTAGTTTTTAGTAGGTACTACGCTTAATACACCAGCCAGAATAACATACAATGTCTGGAAATTGAAATGGAATGATTTTCTTTAATGATTTATAAAACAAAAAGAGACACAGCATAAACAGAGCTTTTCCTTGATAAATAATGGCTGTTAAAAGTTGTAAAATTCATTAAAAATCTCAACAATGGTGAATGGCAGGAAATTACAAGGAGCCCATCGGACTGACTTTAATGGCAATTTCAAGGCCAGTTTGATCATTTTCTTTTTTGACTCCATCATTATGTATTGACTTAATAATAGATTTATACTTGAATTATGGTGGTACGGTAATATCTAACCACTTGATTCTCCAATTATGAGGTTAAGTGGTTGCCGGACAGGTACTTATATGTAAGGATCACAGGGCATGGAACACGAAACTGATCCATCTAATTGTTGTCTTGGAGTACCGTGGGCTTATTCGATGGTTCCTGGCTCTGTGCCTGGCCAGTGCCTGCTATTCGGCTATTTACCATCTAGCATCCTGAAAGGGTCACTTCAAATGAGAGACTCCCTTTATTTTTTAGAGGAAAGCAGGGATGTTCTCCTGCAAATATCCTCTAACTTGGTACCCCTCCAGAAGAGCAGGGATGGGGAACCAGGCACAAGGGGTCAATCTTGACTTGCATCCCCACTGTGGAAGTGCTAAAGCTGTATGTAATATAGTTTGGTGTTTTATAGTATTGTTTGCCTGGTTTAGTTATGGTCAGGGCTATAAATCAGTTGGAGACCAGCACCTTTTGCCTAGGCAACATGGGAATTGTTCTTCTGTGATATAATCAAATAAAGTAAGCCACAGTATCTATGCAGTATCTATGCAGAGCAAGGACTCACCAGAGTTCAGTAGCTTGTGGTCATAAAAATCTGTAGCTTTATTTAGAAAAAATGAAAAACAATGGTGGTCAGTGTGGTAGCGAGGATTCTTTATAACAGATTTAGACAGACATCTGTAATATAGTGCCTAAAAAACGCATATTCTGCGTTTGTCAATTTATTGTCCAAAAAGCAAAATAAAGAAAATAAAGGATATTTACAAAAAGGAAAATAAGAGGGTGTTAATTCTTCACACCAGTGTAATTCATCAGGACATCACTCTTCTTCCATCAAGCATAAAAATCAAAAGAATTCCTGAGATCTCCCTTCTTGACAGTGTGTAAACCTCCACATTCAGCTCTTCTTAGCTCTTGCTCAGTCTCTGGTCAGAAAGCAACTGACCATCTTCCATACTCTCTCTCCTATCTATATCTCTAGCCCTCTGGTGGATATCCTTTTATGGCAGCCTGACGTGACATCAGAGGTCAGGTGACAACATCAATTAGCAGGAACACTTTATTTTAAACCTCTACATTTCATAAAACAATGTCCTAGCCTGCCTAGCTTAATGTTATTCTCTATGTCCATCATACAGGCTCTTAAGGAGTCTCTCTTCTGAAGAAAAAGGCTAAATAAATCCTTAATTACAGGGCATGATGTCACACTTGGGAGCTGACTCCTCCCCTACTGTGATGTCACTGACTGCTTCTCCCATAAATACAGTCAGTTCAGGGGCTGCCAGCTCTATAGCAGGACCTCTGGAAACATCATTAGGTAATGACCCCTTTTTTCTTTTATTTCTGGCTCATTGTAATATTTTAAGCCAGAAGAAAAATACTCAGTAGGTATCACCAGGCTTGAAAAATGTAAGCAGAAAAGGGCACACTCCTTATCTGTTTACTCTTGTAAGCACTAGGAACCTACTGCTTTTTTAAGATAAATAAACCTTTTTTAAAGAAAACATACAAAACAGAAGACAATTTCCAGGGCATCATAGGGTTTTATATACTTAAAATCCCTTCATTTTTTTCTAAGGGAGTGTTTTTCTGTGTTTCCCTGACTGAGTTAGCTCAGTCTTCACACTTGCTGCAAGACACAGGAGCATGAAACAACGGGCAAATTTTGTGCATTCTTTGGAACTCTGCACCAATTTTTCCACTTCAGAGCTGTGTCCTCTTTATAAGAAACCACTCCTGGTGGTTAAACAATCATTTCCTTAACAAACATCAGCTGGGACCAAATTCAACATAATGCATGCAGCAGCAGGAAACCACTACTCTTTCTTTAAGTCACCAGTTGCTTTTCTGGAGCTGCTTTTAAATGGGAAAACAGGCATTTTAACAAATATGGGATAGAAAAGAAAAGAAAATAGATATCAGGTTGGCCACCCTGATAGGGAAAAGAAAGGACAGTCAGAAAAAAGAGGAGAAAGGACAGATTGAAATAGAACACATAAGGGGATCGCCTGTTTTAAATCCTCATTCTGGCACAGTCAGTAGCAAGCTCCCTACTTTCACAGCATGGTACACTTCCTCCTAGTGTCCTGCATCACCTAGGCAAAAGGTGCCAGTCTCCAGCCATTTCCACTGTTTAAATTTTTTGACCTGAGCATGGTCACTTCCTGGTGCAGTCGCACCCCAATATTTTTTGACTATAAATCAGTTCAAGTTTTTTCTTTGTTTGAAATTGAAGGTTTACAGCTGGAACAACACAATAATGTTGTAACAGGCAAGGATGGGCTGTCTGCATGCATTTTTTTTTGCTATTATTTTTTTACTCTCCTCTCAGTGCAGTCCTCCATCTGGAGGGTACCCCCAGCCCCATCCCTCAGTGTCCACCAATCGGTGCTGGCACTGACCCCAGGGCTTGCTGTGGGGCAGATGGGGTTCCCCAACCCCCACTGGAGACCGGATGCAGTATGGCCAGCGCTGTGGCTAACTGGGTGCAGGGCCTGCAAGGCATCCTCCTTCATCTGCCACAGTGCTTTTTTCCATTTTTCTTGCCCCTTTATATGGTGCAGCAAGCAATAATGCCTATGACGGGGTCGTACACATTCCTGTGCATGCCCACATCCAGTGTTTGCCACACTCCTGCCACACATTGTTGCAGCTCTGTGTCACTGAGCCCTAGCCTCTACTAGGGTTCAGTTGTGCACTGGCCACTGATCTCACCCTTCTCCAGAGATGGAGAGCAGTCTGTTGGACATTCGATCCATCTCCTCCCCTGCTGACCCATGGCAGCCTGTGCTCATTCCCAAACACGGGTAGCAGGCGTGGCAGAATGTGTGGCATCCAGCTCCTCAACCCTCAGCACCACTGGGCTAGCCCTGTCTGCATAAATTGATAGGTGAGGACAGGTATTAAAGGCTCAGAGGAAGAGCTATTTGTGGCAACTTATGAAATTTAAGGGAGAATGAAACACTAATTATACAAGAAGTGATGTCTCAATTTAAAATAGTGTCCCAGAATGTTAATGGGCTAACACATCTAGTTAATCAAGCAAAGAGTCTTACATCTCTCAATAAGTTACAACCAGGGACTTTGATGCTGTAAGAAACACACTTATCAACTGAAGAACATAAAAAATGACATAATTTTGGGTTCAAGACAGTAGCTTGCTCTTCATATCAGTCTGGTAGATAAAGAGGAGTAGCAACATTGATATCTAGAAACTGTCCTTTTGAGCCAGAAGCAACTTATGCAGATTCTGGGGGCAGATGGGCAATTATGGTAGGGAAAGTACAGGGACAAGAATATACCTTAGTGAATCTCTATCTCCCTCCAGGGACAGATGCTTCCACGCTAAGGCTAATTTTCAATCAGATCATGAATTATCAAAAATATGACTTTGGACCCCAGCTTAGATCAAACATCTTCATGTCCACAAAAATTATCTTCAGCTCAAAAATACTATAAGAGATTGCTAACAGATGCAGAATTAATAGAAGTCTCGCCTCATTTACACCCTTGGCAGAAAAGCTACACATTCTACTTCCACCCTCACAAAATACATTCCAAATTAGATTATTTTTTCATAGCTGCAGAACACCTCTCAATAGAAAACTAATTGGAGATTCAATTTGACCCTTTTGAATGATCCACAATTTATACTAACAATGGAGAAGAAAATCCCGAGATAATACAATTAAAGGAGTCTACGGAAATCTCACCATCAGTGTTATGGGATACTTTAAAAGCAGTATCGAGAGGGGAGATAATAGCCTATGCCTCACACACACAAAAACAAAAAACTTTGAGAAGCTAAACTAGACAAATTAATGGCAACCTTACAGTTAATTGCTCACCAACAGGGGATCAAACACTACTTCCACTGAGAAAACAAACACAACAAGAAATACAAGAAATACTAAAGTATAAAACTGAAATAGCATTACAGTATTTGAGACAAAAATATTATGATGGAGGTCCACAAGCAAAATGACTGCTAGCCTTCTGATTAAGAAAGCAGTGAACTAACAGTATTATATCAAAATTAAAGGACCCCCTCAACTCCAGGGAAGTATTTAGCACCATGCAGACATTACAAATACTAAAACGTTACTATGCAACTCTTTACACACAGAATAAGGAACCTGATCAGATGGTATATGAGGCCTTCTTTAAAAATGTAAAACTCCCAAAGATAGGTGAGCACCCTAATAGGCTCCTCCTTGTCCCTATTACTCAAAGAGAGTTAGAAGTAGCCTTGGCCAGGACTAAAACAGGAATGTGCCCTGGACCAGATGGTTACCCTAAAGAATTTATATAAAAATGTAAAAAAGTTTTGCTTCCTACACTGTTACAGACATACAATGCAGTCCAGGAGGGGAAGAAGCCCCCCAACCACTTGGCAATTTGCAACTATTTTGGCAATACTTAAACCAAATAAGCCCTCAGAACTTCCGGAGTCCTACCGACCAATCTCTATTGTAAATGTAGGCTGTAAATGATATATACTTCAGTTCTGGCCAAGAGATTAGAGCAACTCCTACCAACATTAATAGGTAAGGACCAAACAGGTTTTATAGCAAAGCAACACATGTTAGATAACATACATCAGACCCTTAGTTTGCTCCAGTACGTATCCAGGACTTGGCAGCTATCCTTGTTGCTGACAGAGTCTCCTGAAAATTTCAGTTTTTACCTTGCAACATTTTGGCATTCACTCAAAATATATAGAAATAATCTCCAATTTATATCACGCCCCTCAGGCAATAGTGAGAATGAATGGATCTCTGTCTGACAAATTTGAGTTATTCAGAGGCACCTGATGAGGATGCCCACTTTCACCCTTGCTATTTGCCCTGTCAGTTGAACCTTTAGCCCAAACAATTAAGCAAAATGGGGATATAAAAGGTATAAAGCATTATGGGGTGGAAAATAAACTAGCATTTTCTGTGGATGATTTATTGATATACCTGATTCATCCAACATCCTCACAGCTTCCATTATGGATGACACTATCTACTTATGGCAAACTTTCAGGGTATAAATTGAATGAAGATAAGACAGTGGCATTACAGATTAACTACACCCCCTTTTCTTCACTCAAACTACAGATTTAAGTGGAACCAACCCTATATGAAATATTTAGGAGTTAACATACCGAAAGACATACAAAAACGTTATCAGCAAAATTATCCGCAACTTGTTAAAACTCTTTAACCAGATATTGACCATTGGTTGATATTACCTCTGTCCCTGTCAGATAGAACAGAGACAATCTGCATGAATATTTCACCAAGACTTTTATACTTTTTCCAGATGCTGCCTGTAAGCCCCACAAATGCGGAATTTAAAGAATGGGACAGATAAATAACTAGATTTATATGAAAGGACAGGCATCCCAGAATAGCACTTAGCAAGCTACAGTTGCCAAAGAACCAAGGTGGTCTAGCACTCCCAAATCTAAGGCTCTACCACCAGGCAGTGCAGCTTAGCCACTTAGTATCATGGCTAGACCCCATCAATGATTCTCTCTGGAAAGCCCTGGAACTAGCAGAACTCAATGACGATATCCATAAGGTAATACTGGCTAATCCACTACTACCCCCAGAATGGCTAACTGACTGTATACAAAATGTCATAATGGCATTGGTGAAGCACTCAAACTCAATCAAGGCTAACCAAATTGTTGTGGCCTTTATGGGCAATAGCACATGATGCATCCTTTGCAGCTAGCTGTATGGACCATCGTTTTGTCCAATGAACGAGACAAGGGTTTATTTATTTATTTTAAAGTTTTACCAGCAAGGCATACTGAGCAGACTACTGCTCAATTTCAGATACATCCCGGGGGAAACGGGGGAAGGGATAATAATACAGAGTACAGTAAACAGAAACAACATGCAAGATAAAATTAGGGAAGCAATATAGCACAGTGGTTTAAGGCTCTGAGCTGCAAATCTGGAGACCTGTGTTTGAATCCCACAGCCCCCACCTTGCATACTGTGTGACCCTGAGCAAGTCACTTAACTTCCCTGTGCTCCCAGGTTACACCTGTAAACAAGCTTTCAGCTTAGTGTGTCTCACCTGGTTGAACAATTGGAGAAAAAAAAATAAGAGCTATTTTTACAAGTAGGTAGTTGCACAAAGGTTGATACATACAAGATAAAAATAACCAGCACTTGTTCTAGACACTTAGGGAGAGGCTAAGCTCTAGTGACAGGTTATACTTTATTAGGGTGTTGAGGTGCTGTGAGGGGTGGGAATGCCAAATGTGCATGGGAAGGGAGTTCCACAGTTTAGGCATATGGTATTTAAAGGCTGCCTGTCCTGCAACCATGGACATGTGTGGGACGGCCAAGGAATGGGAGTCGGTGCTCCTAAGTGAGTATACAGGAACAGATGGAGTTGTCAGGACTGAGGCGAGGTAGAGAGGTAGAGACTTGGACCAGAGCTTAGCTGTGATCCTAGCACAGTGGGATTGTCTCCGATCCTGAAGCGATGGGAGGTCGAAGATCCGGTAGAGGATGCAGTGATGGATGGAGGGGGGTACAGCCAAGGGCAAAGCGACAGAAGGAGTGAAAGAAGGGGTCCAGTCTGGATAGGGTGGACATGGGAATGGCACTGTAAACTATGTCACCATAATCAAAGATAGGGAGAATAGTTTTTTGCAGAATAGCACGGCAAGCCGGCAACAGGATGCAACCATGATTGTGGTATAAGGTACCCAGTCTAGGGTGCAGCTTTTTGTGAATGGCATCAATGTGAACTGAAAAGTTGAGGTGCTGGTCTAGCCATACCCTAAGATCTCTAAAGGAGGCACAGTCCTCCAGGGTAGTCCCGTCCAGGGTGTGGAAGATGAGGTGGGAGGGGAGCTGAGATAGATTCTGCCTTGTGCTGAAGGTCATGGAGACAGTTTTTTTGGCATTGAGGAAGAGCTGATTTGAGCAAAACTAGAGCTGGACATCATTGAAGTCCTGCTGGTGTCTGTTCGCCACATCAGTGGAAGTGGGGTCAGATGTATACAGAACTGTGTCATCTGCATACATGTGTATGGATGTGTGTGGGCAGGCTGAGGGCAGATCATTGAGGAGATGGAGAACAGAAGTGAACTGAGGACAGAGCCTTGTGGTATACCAGTGGTGATTGGGAGGGAGACAGAGGTGGTGTTGCCAACTCTGACAGATTTGGACCTGCCTACCAGGTAGGAATAGAACCAGTTGGTGGCCTCATTGAAGAGCCCAGCAAGAGTTAGCTTGGTCAGGAGGAGTGTGAGGGAAGCAGTGTCGAACGCCTTTGCCAGGTCGACAGAAATGGCTGAGGTGACATGGCCATTGTCCATAGCTGTAAGGATGGAGTCTGTGAGCCTTAGGAGGGATGTGGCAGTGGAGTGGTACTTCCTAAAACCAGACTGGTAGGGTGAAAAGAAAGAGGAGGAGTCGAATTAGGAGGAGAGTTGAGAGAGGACTAGGTGCTCCTGAAGTTTTGCTAGTATGGGGAGGATGGAGATAGGGTGATAGTTGCCAGGAGAGGAGGGGTCACCACCTTTGGGAAGGGGTATGACTGTGGCATGCTTCCAGTCAGATGGACTGGAATCAAGAGAGAAAGAGAGGTTGAAAAGAGAGGTTGTGGGGAGGTGATGGCAGGGGCCAACAGGTAGAGCATTTTTGAGTCCAGACCCGAATGGCATTTTCTCTTGGAAGGATTTAGGGTGAGCAGGGCAGTGAGTACCTCAGATGGAGTAACCTGACAGAAGGAGAAAGAGGTGGCGGGGGTAGAGTCTTGGGCAGGAGTTGTCCTGGCAGAGGTGGTTTGCAGTGCTGGTGGGAGAGTGGACAGAAGAGACGAGGTACAGTTTGTGAAGAAGGAGTTAAATTCAGAGGCCACTCTGAGGGGTTCAGTGACAGTAGAGCCACCGACAGTTAGGATGGGGTGGGGGGCTGGAAAGGGGGGAGAATATTGTTTTCACTACCTTCCAAAACTTAACAAGGTGGTTTAGGTTAGTGTGGAAGGAGGCTTTGAAATAATTAGCCTTTGGCTGGCGGATTAGTCTTGTACAAGTATTTTGTAGTGTGTGATACTTTAGGTGGGCCTTGGGATTGCCAGTAGTTTTGTGTGTATTCCAAGCCTGGTCCCTGGCTCTGAGGTGGCCCAGGACATCCGTGAATATCCAGGGAAGGTGAGTACCCCTCACCCGAGTCCTCCTCAGTGGGACATGGTTTTCTCAGACAGCAGTGAACCTGGACTTGAAGTACTCAAGAGCTGAGTCAATAGAGGTGGCCTGGGGGATGAAAGACCAGTCTGTGTTTGCAAGGTCATTTAGTAGTGAGGTAAGGTCAAGGGATTTGTAGGACCTGGTCAGGAGAGTTTTAGGGGAAGGAGCCTTAAGCTTAAATATTTTCCTTACCGAGTAGATCATATAGTGATCACTCAAAGAGTCCGGTAAGAGGCCGGCAGCAAGAATCCGATGTGGGTGAGAGGTAAGGGACCAGTTCAGGAAGGAGTAGTTTTGAGATTTGTGGTTAAGTGAATGGGCTCAGTAATCTGCTGATACAAATTTAGTGTGGCGATTTGGTTTTGAAACTTGGTGTTAGTACTGGAAAGCCAGTTCAAATTAAAATCCCCAAGGATATGGAGCACCCCCCCCACTGCGTGTGCCTTTAGGGAGCCCAGGTGATCCAAGATAGAGGGTACAGGTGAGTCAGGGGGGCAGTAGGATCCTGCTATAAATAATGGGAATGGAGTGGGGGAGGGAGAGTTTTATCAACAAGGTGTCGATGGACTGCGTGGCAATGATAGTGGGACAAGGGTAAACTGGAGCAGGGAAGAGATATACATGGCTACGCCTCCACCTTTTTGCTGCCAGGATGGTCATGATGAATGATTGTGTTGCCAGGTATAGAGATTTTGGTGTCCTGGTTGTCAGGCTTTAGCCAGGTCTCTGAGATAATCAGGTTATCAGTCCTCAGGGATAGGACAAGCGGTTGCAGCAGGGTTATTTTATGTAGGAGGCTGCAGATGTTTTTGTGGGCTATTTTTAAACCCTGAGGGAGTTGAAAAGGTGAGGAAGGGGTTTGGCCCAGTGGTGGTCTGGACAAGGGGGGCCAGTTGGTCCAGGCTTTGGCTTGACATCCCCTGCTAGTAGGAGCATTAATGTTATTAGAATTTTTGCTTTGGGTACGGTCCACAGAAGTGTCCGGTGGTAAATAGGTGAATAGAAGGTGTGCGTTGAGGTAACTTGGACGGGGAATTTTAGGGCTAGCAGCCCAGTGTGGAAGGTGGGTGGGAGGATGGTGAGTCCAACCATTTGACTGTAGGGAAGAGCTACATTTGGCAATCCACCTTGAGAAGTAGCGGAGGAGGGTAGGAGGACAGGCAGGGTGCTAATTGCATGAGAACAAACGGTGGTTTGGGGTAGATGGAGGGGGGAGGTATGTCAGAGGTGCAAGCAGAGACAATATTACTATGCACAGAGGTATCATGATGAGGTGAGGGAGTTAAGCTTGTAGCTGCCACTAGTGGTGTATGAGGATAAGCTGCTGATGGAAAAGTAGGCTGATTGGTTTTTTAGTAGCACATGATACTTGGTATATAAGAGGAAGTTCACCAAGGGTGGTGGTGGGGGCAGTGGAGCAGCTGATTCATAGCTTCGGTGGGGCCAGAACTCCTTTTTGAAAAATGTTGTCTGCTTTCTGGGCCAGAACGCCGTACCTCTTTCAGGGGGTTTTGCAGCTCGTGGGAGGGCAGAATCCACACAGCCCTCATGACCTCTGGAGAGCTGAGGAGAAAGTAAAATGGAGCATTATAAGGAGGTAAGAGGAGGAGGGGCTGAGCAGGAGGTGGAAATCAGCGTTAAACAGAAAATTAAGTAGTCTCTCTTACTTTCTAAGGTAAATTGCAAGGGGCTGTGCCAGAATTAAATTAAATACATTCAAGCAGCACACGGGAGAAACAGTAAGAAACTGTGCCTTAAAGAGCAACTGACACCATCTGGCCAAAAGAGCTACATTGCAGAATTAGAATAGGCATACCCCCGGTAATTCTCATACCAAAAACTAGATTTTTACACTACTTCATTTTAAAGTTATGAGCTATTTTGTAACCCTGAGTGTACTACCTGTTTAAAACAGCCTGTATCAGTGAAGAGCTGCTGCTGATGTCATCTCAGGACCTCACAGTCTAGTATTTCCTGCCAGCAAGCTCATAGGACCTGCTTCCCCAAAGTTATAAAGATCATGTGCAATGGTTTTCACAAGTAAAAGCAGGCAGCACCAGTCAGTAAATATTGCTTTAAAAACTGTGTGTGTTTCAGGTTTTGTAACTAAACTGACAATATTTTGTTTATGTTTCTTTTAGTTGTCCTTTTTTCCAGGGTTGCTGGATTCTGGGTCATAATACACTGTTGTGAGGTTTGCACACTGAATAAGTTGCTGATGTGGTGAAAGGCTGAGATCGTTCACACCTATCATTCAATTGAAACGATTTCTAAGAAAGGCACTTTAAAACAACTATTCCATCTCCTTGTCAGTGGGGGTGGGAGAGGTAATGCTGTTTTGAAAACTTACTAAGAGTTTCTAATGTAGCTAGCACAATGTGTTCTCCCTGTTAGGCTGTTTTGACGTACATTTAGGCTCATCTATGTTCTACTCCAAATTAAAAAGATAACTTTACCAAAGCCAACACTTCCACCCCTAGAAGGAATTAACACATATAATGCCTCTATTAGAACATATTGTGAAACAGACACTGACAAACAACAGTGAAATTACCAACATTACAATACTAGCAGTACAGTAATCCCTTGCTATAATGAACTAAAAAGGAGCCATAATCTGGATTTGTTATAGCTCCCCATTGATTACAATGCGGGATGCTACTATGCACTACTGTTGGCCAGTGCATATGTCACACCCACACATCAAACACTTCCCACATGCCTTATGCACTGCACTGTCAGCAAAATAAAGCTAAAATCAGAAAATACCCACATCTTATCTGCTAGCTGAGACTCCAAGTTAAAGACAACACCTGTAACAGGAATGGCGGCTCAGAGCTTCCACGCCCTTTACAAACATGTTCCCCCTCCAATTCACAGACTAATCACTCCAGATAGCTGTACACAGACTAGTACACTGGGCAATAGTAAAAGGAAAAAAGGAACAGACTGACAAAAAGAAAAACCCAACAACAACAATAAAACACCTCTCCCCAAATTCCAGACCTTTTTTTACGCTCTTCCTGCTCTCATAATCACCCCATCTGACTCGCAGATTGCAGCTCCAGCTCCATCACATCTGACTTCCTCAGCATGATTCAGAACCTACTGTGCATAAAATAAATTCAGTACTGGACAACATAAATTTACTAAGTAAAGATGAGAGTCGGGTGGAGGGGTGGAGGGGGAGCGTGTTTGTAAAGTGTGAGGAATCTCTGAGCCGCCATCCATGTTACAGGTGCTGTCTTTAACTATGCATCTCAGCTAGCAGGTAAGATGTGGATATTTTTTTACTTTAGTTTTTAACTTTGTTTTCCTGACAGTACAGTGTATACGGCATATGGACAGTGTTTGATGTGTGCGGGTGACATGTGTGCCAGCCGATTGCCTGCCCGGATAGGAATTTTGAAAAACAGAAATACTGAAATATTGTGAGCTACATGAGGCATTCGTTATAGCCAAGTTTTTGCTATAGCGTGGTTTCCTATAGCAAGGAGCTACTGTACAACTTCCTGAGAGACACAGTAGAGCAACACTCCAAATGGCTTCAGCAGCCTGGAGGCATGCTGACTCAGCATCCAGCAATCCTTGAGGAATGGACCACACCAAAAGGCACTATAAAATACAATTTTGTCAACCTTGTTACAAAACCTGAAACACGTATAGTTTTTATAGCAATGTTTTTTGAATGGTGCTGCCTGTTTTACTTTAAACAACTGTTGCACATGATCTTCAGTTCAGTTAAGTTTATTGACAAGATAAAGAATTGTCATTACAAAATATTGCACAATACATTTTAGCATACATAAATATACATATAACATTCTACATTGTTAAAATCCATAGAGGTACAATTACCAATAAATATACAGAGAAACTGAGTAGTACAATTACATTGGTATTTCTACCAGTAAACTCATTCAGATGTTTATAATTAAACTATTGCACATCTCTCTACATCTAAAATTTAGTAACAAATCTAAACATCACCCTTATAGTAACCTATTCCTTATTTATAATATGCAGTTTCTTGTGTTCTATCTTTTAACAGAACAATGCAACACTTTCTAATATCTTAGTATTTTTCGATTTCAATAATGCATTCACTTGATATTTAAGTTCCATTTCTAAAGTTGATACTGCACTACACAAGTAGAGATTTCTTTCTTGAATATAAAGACATAAAATCGATAGATGCAATAGGTTGTCTTCCCCAAGTTGGCACTTGGAAATTTGTGTAATATTTTTTTATCATAGAACCCTCTCACATGATTTTTAAAACTTTGGAGAAACAGGTCCTATAAGCTTGATGACAGAGAATACTAGACTGTGAGGTCCAGAGATGACATCAGCAGCAGCTGTTCACTGACAAAGGCTGTTTTGGACAGGTAGTACAATCAGGGTTACAAAATAGCTCATAACCTTAAAATGAAGTAATGTAAAAATCTAGTTTTTGTTATGAGATTTACTGGGGTAAGCTTATTCAGATTCTGCAGTGTTGCACATTTCACGTCAGAGGCTCTTTAAATAAAGTTAAACTTAAGTTCACCTGTTGTGAGAGTTTGTGTTAGCTGTAAAGACATTACACATTCCTGGGGTTTAAAGTAGCAATAAATGTGCTGGAAACAAGCTCTCCTTTGCAGTGGAAGTAAAATCTACACACAGCACTTAAATCTGGCTCCCTAAACTGATGTGACAGAGATTTAAAGGTTACCAGAACTAGGGGCTAAAGCTCAAAAATCATTAATTAAATTAAATTAAATTTAAAGCTCTCCTACGCAGTGGGAATAAAGTCTAGCATAGCACTTAAAACAGACTCCCTGCGCAGGTTACAGAGGTCTAAAGGTAATCAGAAGCTAGGGGTTCAAGCTGCTAAAAATTCATTCAACTAATTAAAGTAACTTTAAAATCAGAGATAAATCAGCACTAATATCGAGGAGGGCAATGAGCAATAAACTATCTCCATTGCTCTGCCGATGGATATTGTTAAAGAGTCTTCCTGGCAGTCCAGATTTGAATTTGGTGCTTGACGCCAAAAATAACAGCCACAGAGAACTCCATTTTGAAAAATTTCATCTGCTTCCTGGGCCAGAATGCCATACCTGTTTTGGGTGGTCTTACAGCTCGGGGGAGGACAGAATCCACATAGCCCTTGTGACCTCTGGACAGCTGTTTTGGGGGATCTTGCAGCTTGGGGGAGGGTAGAATCTGCGTAGCCCTCGCAATCTCTGGAGAGCTGTTTTGAGGGGTCTTGCAGCTCAGGGAGGGCAGAGTCCATGTAGCCCTCATGACCTCTGGAGAGCTATTTCAGATGGTCTTGCAGCTTGGGAAGGGCAGAATCTGTGTTGCCCTCATGACCTCTGGAGAGCTATTTTGGGGGGGGGCTTGCTGTTTGGAGGTGGGCAGAATCCATGTAGCCCTCACGACCTCTGGAGAGAGACATGGGTTAATTAGTTATCACCAACTCCTGGGACAAGACCAAATCCAATCCTTTGCAGAATTGAAGAGACAATATGGCCTAATGCAGAGTGACCACTTTCGATACTTACAGGTTAGGCATTACCCATCTCAACAACTGAGTATGGTTAAAGGAAACAATTATTTACATCCTCTGGTATTTTTAATGGAGAGGACACAAAGGCAGGGCCTTCCCCCATACTTTGTTTCAGTAGCCTGCCAAGCACTGAATGACTACCCCTTTGGGTACTCTCAAAAATATTGAAACAAAGTGAGAACAAGACCTGCTCCCAGACCTACCCCCAGCAGACTGGGAAAGGGTACACAACAGCATAGGGTCTCATCCTCAGGTATTCAGAGGGAATTTGCTTGGAAAACAGTGGTTAAATATTTTTACACACCTGACAAAAGAGCTTAGTTCTCAAACTCAACCAGAATACTATGATAGAGGAACTGTGGCATCCAACAGGCAGTGCATACACATATATTTTGGAATTGTCCACAGATACTTCAGTTTTAGGTAGAGGTAAACAGGAAACTGCAAGCTTTGAATCCTAAATTCCCCTCCTTGACAGACAAGATGGCTCTGCTTTTAGACTACCCCCAAAAAAATACTAGATAAGTACCAGACATATCTGTTTAACGTATTGCTAACAACGGCTAAGAAAGCCATAACCCAATGCTGGTTAACTCAGACTTCTCCAGATATAGAGCAATGGGGGGACAAAGTCATACAGATTTATTGAATGGAAAAATTAACAGCAAAGCTAAGACAAAAGTTAGAAATGTTCAATACTAGATGGACAGGATAGCCTGTTCATATTATGGCACAAAGAGTAGGTTTTGTTCCCTAGTAGGCCTAAAACATAAATCAGCACTACCAGTACGTCATAGGGAGATGGTAAAAATGAGGGCAGGAGAAATGAGGGATGTCAAACTAAATATAAACAGATTCTTCTCAGTCGTAAGTAGGTATTTGTGCACAGATCAATGCTACCTTTATTCTTTAATAATGCCTATTAACTGGAAATTGGCAGACATCCCCTCCAAGTCCCAAGTGCAAAATGAATGGATTATTCTTACTTATTTCACTCTAAGAACCATGTGTCCTTACTGGAAAGGCTTGAAACATAGACAACCAGCTGTACATATATTTGTGTAACAACTTATTAAGTGTTATATGCTGCTAAACAACAGATGCTGTATGAAGAAAGAATGAAAAAGCAAAACTAAAAAGTAAAGAAATTTATTTTCTTAATCATTTACTAATGCTTAGTTAATGCACAGTTTAATTTAAAATAATCCATGATTTTTCTTTGCTTAGATGTTTCTGTGCCTTTTGCACACACATTTTTTTTGTCTAAATACAGTCCATAAGTTTCTTTATTTCCTCGAAGGGTTTTGTTCCAGGCAGGAGTAGAGAATCATTTTTTAGTTCACAGCTAAACAGTGATCAGAGGTTAGCAACAGATATTTTAGCCAAGGTTTACATCTGACGTGGGACTGAGTTAATACTGGGGGAGGGCGGGGCACTTCTTAGAACAGGAGCTGGATTGAATGGGGACAGCACTTTCAGAGCTGGCAGTCAGTAAGCAACCAAAACTGACTTAACTGTTGGAGTAAAAGGGATGGCAGGAGGAAGCATTCTTTGTTAACACACCAGAGAGTATTAAGAGATATTAAGGTGACTGCTCTTAATGCACTCATTAACACCTGCACCAGATTATCTAGGGTGAAATGCATGGGGATAATTGTCTTAGTACTCTGAACACAGGATTATGATTAAAAAACAGTTTGTCATACTAAAGAGGCAATTAACATGGCAAAAAAAAAATATGTTTATGCAGTTCTCTGTTCAGATAATCAGGTATCTGTAATAACAAGGCAAGGATTAACCAGAACGGAGTGTACTCTGTGCGCAGTAAGGACTATTCAGTAAGAACTTAATACTCAATATAGTAAGAGCTTAGTACTTGATATTACAGTAAGAAAGTAGTACTCTATGTGCAGTAAGAACTTATTCCTCTGTGGGCAGTAATGACTAAGTACTCTATATGTAAGGTGTTAGCACCTTGTGTGCAGTAAAAACTTAATACTATACATGCAGTCAGGATTTAGTACTCAATGTATAGTAAGAACCTAGTATTCTAAATGAAACAAGGACTTAGTACTCTATACTAAGGTTCAAAATAAGGTACAAAAGAGCAACGGAGGCGTGAGTCCATAATTGCTCTTTATTTTCATGGATAGTATTTCAACATGTTTCCATTTAATAATATCTTATTCAGTTTCCATTTTGAATCCCAATTTTGTTTTGCATAGTGTAATATCTCTTGGTAGGCTATTCCATAGGTTGATAATTCTCTGGGTAAAGAAATATTTTCATTTAGTTGTTGAGAATTTTTCCCCATAAGCTGGAAAGGGTGGCTTCTACCTCCCTGTGTTTTATTCTTATGTTCAATGTTTAAATCTTTAATCAATAATGGGTCTCTTGAAATATCAAACTTGAAGAGTAGGTCTCCTCTTAATCTGTGAGTTTCTGGGTCATTACATCGAGTTCAAATAGTCTTTCCACATATAATAAATCTCTTATCCCTTGTATTATTTTAGTTGGTCTGCATTGTACCCTCTCTATTATTTTTATTTCATTTTTCTTATATGGGCACTATACAGGTGTAGTGTAGTGTAGTCAAGATAAGACCTTACATATGACCTATATGTAAACAATAACCCACTACAGGGTGTGCAGTTAATGGGGATTAACACACACCCAGGTGCGTTGTGAGACACAAGGCATTTCCTGTCTCTCTCTGCCCTGTGTTTCTGGGTATCTGTGAGCTGATGGTGGTGGGTCAGGAACAGAGGGGCAGGTTCCATGTGGAATTCTCTCTGTCTCTAGCCTGCACTGCTGTCTTTTTTGGTTGGGAATTTCAATGCCAGGCTTCTGTGCAGCTGCTCAGTGGGTTGTGGGTTCTTGGGGGGGGGGCAGACTTAAATGACAGGCTTCCGTGTGGCTGCTCAGTGGGTTGCGGTGGGGGATTAAATCATAGGCTTCTGTGCAGTGCTCAGTGGGTTGTGGGGGGCCAAACACTGCAAGCTGCACTAACAGGACATTGCTGTGAATCCTGGAAGGGACGTGAGAGATGTGCCAAAGAGCCACAGTGGGTTGCAGGTGTGCAACACAGGAGAACAGTAAGACATTGCTGTGTGGCTGGAGGGGGAGACAAGAGATGTGACAGAGCTGCAGCAACATTGTTTTACAGAGTTACACATGGTGCAGCAGCTCACTGTCACACTTTCTCTTTCTCTCTCATGCTGTGTTGGGCTCCATAACAGATGCAGCATACAGACACAAACACCGAGAGACGGACATTGGGGGGCCGGGAGTACTGGGTACTGCACAATGACCTCGCACTTTTTCTCCTGAACTTGCACAAAGCTCACCTCTCTCTTGCTGTCCACCACAGCACACTGTGTTGAGCATCTACAAGGGCACTCATGTTCTGCTCTTAGAATCTGTGATCAGGTTATGGCAGTGGTGGGTGGGGGTGATCATGCACACTGAAGGTGGACACAACAAAAAAGGAGTGTTACAACAAGTGCGGTTTCAGTTATTGCTTGCATGCAGGAATGTCACTGTGTCTCTCTGCAGCACACAGATCGGAGTGGAGTTGGGGGAGGGGCAACGGAGCACGGGTGTACCATTACACTACTAGTGCAGTGTTGAGGGGACAGAAACTTCTGAAACCCTCTTGGTGTTGGGGGGAAACTGGTGCTTGTGCAGGAAAACCATGAGATCCGCCTGCTGAATAGGAGCACACTGTGCTTATAACATTGGGTAGAAAACTATCACTGTTAGTGGTGCAATTAAATGGCTGCCACAGACTGTTCATATTCCTTGCCAATGAAAAAGTCCAGGTTCTGAAGAAAGATCGTGCTGCCAGGACTTTTCACACTAACCATGCATTAACAGACATTAACGAATGGTCATGTGGTCTTCTTCAGCCAATTGACACACTCCTTTTGATACCCAATGTTATAATTCCCTTTGAAGTTCTCTTGTTTGGTTAAAATTCCTACTTTTAACATGGGGCAGCAAAAGTCGAGTGTCAATTGGCTGAAGAAAACCACATGACCATTCATTAATGTTTGTTAATGCACGGTTAGTGTGAAAAGTACTGGCAGCACGATCCTTCATCAGAACCTGGACTTTTTCATTGGCAAGGAATATGAACAGTCTGTGGCAGCCATTTAATTGCACCACTAACAGTGACAGTTTGCTACCAAATGTTATAAGGCACAGTATGTTCCTACCCAGCCGGCAGATCTCATAGTTTTCCTGCACAAGCTCTGAATTCAGTGAGACTTCAACATGCCTGATACAGATTGGTCAATACCAGCAGGAACATCTGCCAGAACTAGACACATAGTGGATTCCCTGCAGGGGGAGAGCCTCCAACAACTAGCACAACAACCCACAAGAGACAGGGCTATCCTGGATCTAGTACTGACTAACGGGGAAAGGATCACAGATCTCCAGGTAGAAGGTCACCTGCGGGCCAGTGACCATCACATGGTATGGTTCAGTTGGCCACTAGAACTAAATCATCCCATTCCAAGGCAAAAATATGGGACTTCAGAGGAGCTGACTTTGATAAGATGGCCAACAGAGTTAAGCTAGCCCCGGCAAGAAGAAATGCAGGTGAGGGGGTACAGGAAAAGTGGGCAAGCATTAAGGATGCAATACTTGAAGCAACATCCCATTGTGTTAGGGAGAAAAGCAAGAGCAAAAAAGGAGGAAACCACTTTGGTTCTCAAAAACAGTAGCAGAAAAGATCAGAGCCAAAAGGTTGGCCTTCCAGAAATATAAGGGAATGCAGTGGGATGAAGATAGGGAGGCATACCAAACTTCCCTAAGGGAAGCAGGGAAGGAAGTAAGGCAGGCAAAGGCCCAAACTGAGGAAACACTAGCACAAACAGTAAAAGAAGGGGACAAGTCTTTCTATAGATACATTAGTGAAAGTTCAGAGGGGGTATTGCTAAGATCAAATGGGATAAGGGGGGAGTGTGTGAAGGAGGACCAAGGAGAAGCATTTATCCTAAATATATACTTCTGCTCAGTATTGACTGAGGAGAAGGTAGGGCAGGGCCCACAGTTCAGCACCACTGACACAGGGAGGATGGTGGTGTGCACAAGTCCATTCACAAAAGAAAGGGTCCTACAAGAGCTCGCTAAGCTCAGGATGGACAAGGCAATGGGACCTGATGGAAAACATCCCAGGGTACTAAAGGAGCAAAGGGTGGAACTAGTAGAGCCAGTATCAGAACTGTTTAGTGAGTCTGTGCACAGGAGAGGTCCCAGAAGACTGGAGAAGGGCTCATGTGATCCCGCTCCACAAGAGTGGCAGCAGGGAGGAGGCAGGGAACTACAGGCCAGTCAGTCTTACCTCAGAAGTGGGCAAGATTATGGGGGCACTCCTTAAGGAAAGGATAGTGCAATACCTGGAATCCACAGGAGCACAGGATCCAAGACAGCATAGATTTACAACAGGAAGGTCCTGTCAAACTAATCTAATAGATTTCTTTGACTGGGAAACCAGAGTGGCAGACCAAGGGGTATGCAATTGGTGTTGCTTACCTTGACTTCAGCAAAGCTTTCGATACTGTTCCACATAGAAGATTGATTAATAAGCTGGGTAGGCTTGGGGTGGGTCAGAGGCTGGTCAACTGGGTGTCAAACTTTTTGGCGGGCAGAAAACAGAGAGTGGTGGTAAATGGTATACAGTCAGAAGAGATGCAAGTCACAAGTGGAGTACCTCAGGGATCAGTCCTGGGGCCAGTCCTCTTCAATATCTTCACCAGTGACACTGCAGATGGACTGGAGGGTAAGGTTTGTCTGTTTGCAGATGACACCAATATCTGCAACACAGTAGATGATCCAGATGGGGTGGGCAGAATGAGAAGAGCTCTGGATAAACTGGCAAAACGGTTGGATGATTGGCAACCGGTGTTTAATGCAAAGAAGTGCAAGATCACGTACATAGGGCAGAGAAACCCTGAAGCTACCTGTAGGTTGGGATGGGAGTTGCTGGCAATCACAAGGGAAGAAAGAGACTTGGGCATCATCATCATCATCATCATCACAGATGACCTGAAATCATCCATGCAAACCATAAAGCAGTAGGTAAGGCTAGAGAAATGTTGGGGTGTATTAGTAGGGGTATCTCAAGTTGGAAGAGGGAGGTAATAATCCCTCTTCACAAGGCACTGGTTAGGCCCCATCTGGAGTACTGCGTGCAGTACTGGAGGCCACATCTGCACAAGGACATCAACAAAATGGAGGTAGTCCAGAGAAGGGCAACCAAAATGGTGCAGGGACTGCATCAGAAAACATGAGGACAGATTAATGGAGCTCACTAAGTATACCCTAGAGCAAAGGAGGGAGAGAGGTGATATGATTGAAACATTCAAACATCTTAATTGCATTTACAAGGTTAAAGAGTCTAACATGTTTCAATATAAGAAAACTAGCAGGACAAGAGGGCACAGCATGAGATTAGAGGGAGGCTGATTAAGGGGTAATGTGAGGAAGTTCTTTTTCACAGAAAGGGTGATGGATGCATGGAACAGCCTACCTCAAGAAGTTGTGGATATGAATACAGTTCAAGGCTTCAAACAGGCATGGGATAGGCATACGTGAGCAATACAGATGAGTATGAATAGGTAGGCCATTGACAGAGTAAAGGCCTATGACACATTCATAAGGTAGAAAAAATGGGCAGACTGGATGGGCCTTGCAGTCCTTATCTGCTGTCAGCTTCTATGTTTCTATGTTTCTATCCCCCCTCAAGACTGAGAGAGACAGCAGGAGAGTTTCAGAAGTGTCTGTCCCTGCAACACTGCACTAGTAGTGTAATGGTTTGCCCGTGCTCAGATGCGCCCCCCCCATCTTCACTCCGATCTGTGTGCTGCAGACAGACAGAGTGACATTCCTGCATGCAAGCAATAACTGAAACCACGCTTGTTATAATGCTCCTTTTTTGTTGTGGCCACCTTCAGTGTACATGATCACCCCCACCCACCACCACCACTGCCATCACCCGATCATGGATTCTGAGAGCAGAACACGAGCGCCCTTGCAGATGCACAACACAGCATGCTGTGGTGGACAGCAAGAGAGAGATGAGCTTTGTGCAAGTGCAGGACAAAAGGTACAAGGTCACTGTGCAGTATCCAGTACTCACCGCTCCACCAATGTCCATCTCCCGGTGTTTGTGTCTGTATGTCGCATCTGTTATGGAGCGCAGCACAGCATGATGGAGAAAGAGAGAGAGAGAGAGTGACAGTGAGCTGCAGCACCATGTGTAAGTCCGTAAAACAGTGTTGCCATGGCTCTGTGTCACATCCCTCATCTACCCTCCAGTCACACAGCAATGTCCTGCTGTCCTCCTGTGTTGCACACCTGCAACCCGCTGCGGCTCTCTGGCTCATCTCTTGTGTCACTTCCAGGATGGATAGCAATGTCCTGTTAGTGCATCTCGCAGTGTTTGCACCCCCCGCAACCCGCTGAGCACCGCACAGAAGCCTGTGATTTAATCCCCCCCTGCAACCCGCTGAGCAGCCATGTGGATACCTGTCATTTAAGTCCGACCCCTACCCCAAAAACCCGCAGCCCGCTGAGCAGTTGCATGGAAGCCTGGCATTGATATCCCCAACCGAAAAAGACAGCAGTGCAGGCTAGAGACAGAGAGAATCCCCCATTGAGACTGCCGTCCTCTCCCAGCCCTGCACCCCAGTCAGCTTGCAGATATCCATAAACACAGGACAGAGAGAGACAGCAAATACATTGCATGGCCACAATGAGAGGTACTTGGCATTCTATTTGCTTAATTGCGGTGTTGTTGAACAGCACACAGAGAGGTACTTGTCATTGTATTAAGTGGTGCCAGTGTTGTTGTTGAACGGGCAGTGCGGCACTCACTATGTGTCTTCCTGGTCACCTCACTTACACTGAAACAGTGTCCTGATGGAGCAACTTTTTTTAACTGCACGCAGGATGGTATTCACACTGACAGCAGTTCAATAAGTCAGGTACTGAAGTGTTGCTGTGCGTTGTTTGCAGGTGGGTTTCTGTAATTATAAGGGACAAATGCCAGAAATGATATCAGCACACTATTTCTCACATTTGTACGTGCATCACAGTAGGCAGCTTGCCATTATTTGCTGGGGACTATTTTTCTAGGTGGCAGGATGCAGTCCTTTTTTGTCTTTTAAACAGGGAGAAAACCTCTTTATCTTGTTTTGTCCTTGTTTTCAGTGTAGCCCATGTTATGAGCACAATAACCCACTACAGGGCATATGGTTAATGGGGATTAACGCACACCTGGGTGCTGTGAAGGCACTCAGCATGCAGCCTCGTGCCTTACAACGCACCTGAGTGTGCGTTAATGCCATTAACCGCACACCCTATCATGGGTTATTGCTTACTTGGTCCATCTATTTTTGTACAATAGGAACTTAGCATTCTGTATGCAGTAAAGACTTAGTACTCTGTATGCCACAAGAACTTAGTACTCGATATGCAGTAAGAGAGCAGTACTCTAAGTTCAGTAAGAACTTAATGTTCTGTGTGCAGTAAGATCTTTGTGCAGTAACAATATAGTACTCAATATGCAGTAAGACCTTAGTACTCTGTGCATTGAGTACTATGTTTGTACTGCATATACAGTACCAAGTTCTTACTGCACGGACTACTAAGTTCTTACCGCATATAGAGCATTACGTTCTTAAAGTATATTGAGAAATAAGTTCTTAATATGCAGTAAAAATTTAGTACTCTATGTACAGTAAGAAGTTAATACAGTGCAGCCCTCTTAAATGCACACCCTTTTTGCCAGAAAAAAAATGTGCATTTCAGCAGACTGTGCACTTCTTCAAATCTACATATTTTCAATGGGAAAGACTGAGTCTGAGATCTGTTTTTTATTTTCTTTATTTCTGTACTTAGAATAACATATAAACAAGAGGAATATCAGATAGCATACATCAATGTGAGTAAAAATTTTTTTTATCATTTTGTTAATGTATTTCTTTGTTTTCCACTTGAATCCATTGTGTTAAAAAGGCATTGCAGGCAAGATGCTCAATAAAATAAAAGAAATAATGCCCGACAGGGTGGGTGTTATGCTGGGATAACATCCTGCCTTGGGTGGTTGGGCCCGTAGCTGGAAGCCGAGGGCGTCCAACACCTGAGAAAGGATGTTATCCCAGCATAACACCCACCCTGGAGGGCATTATTCTTATTATACAATGGCTTATTGTTTAATACAGAATAAAAATAATTTTAAAGAGTGTTTTTGTTAGTGTGTAAAAATATTTTTGTTTCTTAAGAGAAACTGCAAGCAATCCTGCTGCAAACAATCAGCTGGGATGTTATGCCTGGATAACATCCCTGCTGTGATGGCCAACTGACCAATCAGAAGCCAGGATTCTTTCTTGCCATTGTATAATATTGTTTTCATACTAGCTGAAAACAGGCTGTACACGTAACAGGTGCTAACTACATGCTAATAGATGCAATGGTGAACTGTAATAATGTTCACTTACAGGAATGTGCACTTAACAGGTACTAATTTACCCAGTTACCAAAGACTAAAAAAAAAAATTACATGCTAATAGATGCACTGGGGAACTGTAAAAATAGAAACATAGAAACATAGAAGTTGACGGCAGATAAGGATTGCAAGGCCCATCCAGTCTGCCCATTTTTTCTACCTTATGAATGTGCCATAGGCCTGTACTCTGTCAATGGCCTATCTGCTCATACTCATCTGTATTGCTCCCTTATGCCTATCCCATGCCTGTTTGAAGCTGTGCACTGTATTCATATCCACCACTTCCTGAGGTAGGCCGTTCCATGCATCCACCACCCTTTCTGTGAAAAAGAACTTCCTTACATTACCCCTTAATCGTCCTCCCTCTAATTTCATGCTGTGTCATCTTGTCCTGCTATTTTTCTTATATTGAAACATGTTAGACTCTTTCACCTTGTTAGTGCCATTAAGATGTTTGAATGTTTTGATCATATCACCTCTCTCTCTTCTTTGCTTTAGGGTATACATATTGAGCTCCATTAATCTGTCCTCATATGTTTTCTGATGCAGTCCCTGCACCATTTTGGTTTCCCCTTCTCTGGATTGCCTCCATTTTGTTAATGTCCTTGTGCAGGTGCGGCCTCCAGTACTGCATGCAGTACTCCAGATGGGGCCTAACCAACGTCTTGTAAAGAGGGATTATTACCTCCCTCTTATGACTTGCGATACCCCTACTAATACACCCAATATCCCTCTAGCTTTACCTACTGCTTTAGTGGTCTGCGTGGATGATTTCAGGTCATCTGTGATGATGATGCCCAAGTCTCTTTCTTCCCTTGTGATTGCCAGCAACTCCCATCCCAACCTATAGGTGGCTTCAGGGTTTCTCTTCCCCTGTGTGCATGATCTGGCACTTCTTTGCGTTAAACACCAGTTGCCCCTCTTCCAACCATTTTGCCAGTATATCCAGCTCTCTTTTCATTCTGCCCACCCCATCTGGATCATCAACTGTGTTGCATATCTTTGTGTCATCTGCAAACAGACAAACTTTACCCTCCAGTCCATCTGCAATGTCACTGATGAAGATATTGAAGAGGACTGGCCCCAGGACTGATCCCTGAGGTATCCCACTTGTGACTTGCATCTCTTCTGACTGTATACTATTTACTACCACTCTCTGTTTTCTGGCTGCCAACCAGTTTGCCACCCAGTTGACCAACTTCTGATCCACCTTGAGCCTACCCAGCTTATTAATCAATCTTCTATGTGGAACAGTATCAAAAACTTTGCTGAAGTCAAGGTAGGCGACATCAACTGCACTCCCTTGGTCTACCGCTCTGGTTACCCAGTCAAAAAAATCTATGAGATTAATTTGACAGGACCTTCCTGTTGTAAATCCATGCTGTCTTGGATCCTGTGTTCCTATGGATTCCAGGTGTTACACTATTATTTCCTTAAGGAGTGACTCCATAATCTTGCCCACTACTGAGGTAACAGTGACTGGTCTGTAGTTCCCTGCCTCCTCCCTGCTACCACTCTTATGGAGCGGGATCACATGAGCCCTTCTCCAGTCTTCTTGGACCTCTCCTGTGCTCAGAGACTCACGAAGCAGTTCTGATAATGGCTCTGCTAGTTCCACCCTTAGCTCCTTTAGTACCCTGGGATGTATGCCATCATGTCCCATTGCCTTGTCCACCCTGAGCTTAGCGAGCTCTTGTAGGACCCTTTCTTTTGTGATGGGACTTGTGCACAGCTCCCTCCTCCTGTGTTTGTGGTGCTGAACTGTGGGCCCTGCCCTACCTACTCCTCATTAAATACTGAACAGAAGTATCTATTTAGGATAGATGCTTTTCCTTGGTCCTCCTTCACACACTGTCCCTTATCCCCTTTGATCTTGGCAATACCCCCTCTGAACTTTCTCCTTTCATTAATGTATCTATAAAAAGTCTTGTCTCCTTCTTTTACTGTTCATGCTAGTGTTTCTTCAGTTTGAGCCTTTGCCTGCCTTACTTCCTTCCCTGCTTCCCTTAGGGAAGTTTGGTATGCCTCCCTATCTTTGTCCCACAGTGTTCCCTTATATTTCCTGAAGGTCAGCCTTTTGGCTCTGACCTTTTCTGCTACTGTTTTTGAGAACCAAAGTGGTTTCCTCCTTCTTTTGCTCTTGCTTTTCTCTCTAACACAATGGGATGTCGCTTCAAGTATTGCATCCTTAATGCTTGACCACTTTGCATGTACCCCCTCACCTGTATTTCATCTTGCTAGGGCTAGCTTAACTCTGTTGGCCATCTGTCAAAGTCAGCTTCTCTGAAGTCCCAAATGTTCACTAACAGGAATGTGCACTTAACAGGTGCTAATTACATGCTAATAGATGCAATGGTGAACTGTAAAAATGTTCACTAACAGGAATGTGCACTTAAGCAGTGTGCACTTAACCAGAAAGTGTAACATTGCAAAGATAGGAAAACAATTGGGAACTAGAAAAAGTGTGCATTTTCCAGAATGTGCACTAATCCGATGTGCACTTAAGTGGGCTCCTCTGAACTATATATGCTGTAAGAACTTAGTACTCTATGCAGTAAGAACTTAATACTTGATATGCAGTAAGAACTTAGTGCATGATATGTAGTAAGAACTCATTCCTCTATCTGCAGTAAGACCTTAGTACTCTATATGCTCTAAGAGCTTAGTACTCTATGTGTAGTAAGAACTCAGTACTCTACATGTTGTAAGAACTTGGTACAAATATGCAGTAAGACCCTAGTATGGTATATGTAGTAAGGACTTAACTTGCTACTGTATATACAGTAAGATTAGTGCTCTATATGCAGTAAGAACATGGTACTGTATATGCAGTAAGAATGTAGTACTTTATATACAGTAAGAACATGGTACTGTATATGCAGTAAGAACTTAGTACTGTATATACAGTACAAACTCATTACTCAGTATAAAGTAAGAACTATCACTCTATATGCAGTAAGAACTTAGTACTATATATGCTGTAAGAACTTGATACTTTGTATGCAGAAAGACCTTAGTGCTACATATACAGTATGAATGTGGTACTGAATATGTAGCACAAACATACTGTAGAACTGTTTATTCTTGCACAAGTTATATTTAGCACAAGGCGCTAATCGGCTGCAATTGCACACATTTAATTTCATACTCTACAATTAACTCCTAATTTACGCCCATTGAAAATATGCAATTGTTGCCAATTAGTGCCATTTTATTTTAGCACAATCATCACTTAAGCGAATATAGTTATAATTATTTTGCATTAAATATAATCTGTTCTACAGTAGTACTTTATATGCAGTAAGACCTTAGTACTGTATAACACACTTTACATTGCAGCTAAATGGGCTGCAGAGCTGGGACAGGACCAGGAGTAGGAAAAAAGTGGGACCTGGGCTGCTCTGAAATGGTACACATTGCCTCCTCTCACATATCGCAGGAATACACTTGGAAACATATAGTCCCTTACTTTTGAACCCCCAGTCATTACAGCAAAATACAGCTCAGGATATATGGTAGAGTGTTGGAGGGCCTGTGGGGAGAGAAGGGCAGCACATACTCATATAATGTGGTCCTGCCAGAGGATGGCAACCTTTTCATGGGACATGGAGCTGGCAATCCAGAACATCTTCTCCCCTGAGTTTATGCTGACCCCAGAAATATTCTTACTGCATCAGGTCTCCAGACATCCCAGGGGCAGACATGCCAATATATTATGGACATTGTATTGATTGCAGTCAGAAAATGTATTACCAGAAATTGGCTGACAGATAAGGTCCAGGGACTTCCACAATGGAGGGAAACAGTTAACCATATCTATAAGATGAAGAGAATTGCTTTTAGTATGAACAACAAACTTGAGATGTTCACGCCCAGATGGAATACTTGGGTTATGTACATAATGCAACTGGATCCCAACTTTATTCCTTAAAGAGCCTTCAGTAGAAGAGGACCCTAATTCCATTTTGCCCTGGCCTGGGGTGGACTGAAAGGGAAGGATTTTGGAGCTGTGCCTGTTATGCATGGGTCCCACACCCACTAATGACCCATATGCTCATTCCAAAGACATCATCATTATTATTATTATTGTGATATTGCTGTATTGCTCTAACATGTACAAATAGGTACCCACCATACAAACGTGGATACTAGGGATTATGCTTGCTACTGTTATACACAATATTATATATATATATATTCATTTTGCTTATATTTCATTATGCCTGCTATACTTATATTTTACTTTTATGGATTTACTTATATTATGTGTGCTTTTATATTCTGTCATAATCATATCCCTTTACTCATGTTTCATATGTATTTCTGTTATTCTGCACTTTCTTTGTTCTCAGTTTATAGCTGACAATGCACTTTCTTTGTTCTCAGTTTATAGCTGACAATGCACTTTCTTTGTTCTTAGTTTATAGCAGACAATGTATTTTCTTTGTTCTAAGTTTCTACTGACGTTATGTTTTCATTGTATAAGACAATCTCCAAGGCAGCCACCTTATTATTATTTCTTGGCCATTAGGGCCCACATACCATATCTAGAATTGTAACTGTTGTCTGTAGTATATAGCTGCTTGCACAGCCAGTCTCTCTGAGAGAAAGACTAAACACTCAAGGGTTGGGGAAACTGGCTCCCTTGTGACTGCTTTGCATCACTTGTATGGCATGAGTAGTTGTAATAAACTGTTTTTATTACATTCTACTTGTTGTTGTGTTCTTTGAACAGTCAGACACCATTCAAGAACTTGAGGTTGAGCTTGTCTCATCATAACAAATGGCAACCGCATGTAAATGGTCTTTGACTGGCAAAGAATAACACTCATTTCCCTGTGTGATTTGAGTTCTGGGATGTAATTTTCCCCAGAGCCAGCTGCTCTCCTTCTGGTTGAGTCTTGGCAGCTTGGGACTCCGTGCAGATGGACTGCTGCTCATTTTGTTTTGAGCCCCTTCACAGGAGCTCACATATGCCATCAGTCTGTGTATATTTAACTGCTCTGGATCAGTACACAGCAGCAGAGCCACAGAACAGTTTTTAAGGTTTCCCCTTCAGTTTATAGACATACCAGATATCTACACAGACATGAGACTTGATGTCTATTGTTCTTTTGCTTCCTATGGAAGCTGGATCATAGAATACTGTGATAACACTGTGCTGAGAACTGTTCCCCAGTGTTCAGAGGCAAGGTGAACAGCCAAAAAGCATATGTTCAAAGGGCTTAGTCCTGTCTGTGTATGCTGCCTTAAAAGCCTCCAGGGCAAGGCATCATTCCCTTAAACTGCAAATCTCACCTCTAAACAAACTCTGGCAGAGCCACTATGGCTGCAAATGCATTAAGTAGATAAAGGTGTTTTGTGGGCTTAAACATAAACATGAATTGCATTTAGTAAGGCCAATGATACCGTTCCACATATGACTTGTGAACAAGCTGGGCAGCCTGGGAGTGGGTCACAAGGTGGTAAACTGGATTAGGAACTGGTTGAATGATAGAAAATAGAGAGTCATGGTAAATGGTGCTCAATCTAAGGAAAGGAGTGTGATCAGCAGGGTGCCACAGGGATCAGTCTTGGGCCCAGTCCTGTTTAATGTCTTCATAAGTGAAATTGCAGAGGGTCTGGAAGGGAAAGTGTGCCTCTTTGTGAATGACACTGAGATCTGCAACAGGATGGACATTCCATGAAGGGTGGAAAAAATGAGAAGGGACCTAGGTAAACTGAAGGAGTGGTCTAAAGTGTGGCAGCTGAGATTTAATGCAAAAAAGTGCAAAATCATGCTTTTGGATTGCAGGAACCCAGGGGAGGATTACGGTGTGTGTGTGTGTGGAGGGGGGGGGTGGAGAAACTGATGGTCACCAAACAGGAAAGGGATTTGGGGGTAATCATGTTGGATGACGTAAAAGTGGCTAAACAATATACCAAGGCTGTGGGGAGAGTCAGTGGGATGCTGGGGTGCATAGGGAAATGTATCACCAGCAGAAGGAAGGAGGTGGTGATGCCACTGTGCAGATCACTGGTGAGGCTTCATTTGGAATACGTTATCCAGTTCTGGAGGTTGCATTTCCATAATGTAACTTTAAATCACAAATGGGTTAAACAGTTCTATTTTAGATCTATATCCCTCTCCCCTTCTGCTCCCACTGGTTAGGCTAACTGAACGCAACCTGAAAATATCTAGGCTAGCATGATGATTCACCTGCACAAGCTGCTTCTCAGTCCACATCACTGTATTTTTAAAATGTTAACTTCTTGTTGAAAATAGCAGCTTGCCACGGTAATACATAAGCTAAAGTGATGTCACCTACCAGGAATTGTAAGACAAACTGTAGCTAGCTTGGCTTGAGGAAGGGTGAACATGGTCAGGAGCCCATAGCAATTGAGATGTATATGCAGCAAATAAGTCCTGATACACTAACTTTCCCTAAAAGTGTTAAGTATTACAGCCTGTAGAATACACAAGGCTTACAGTGATGAATCTTTGTATGGTTTGGCTGATTTGGGTTCTACTGCTTATAATACAGAGACGAATAGCTAGGGAAGACATTTGTTCAATGACTGCCAAATACAGTACAGTGGCAGATGTTTTGCAAAGATATAACAGAAATGATGTCAATGAGGTAGTGTTATCCAAGAATTGGGTCACATTTTCGTAGAGACAAATTACATTTGTGGTGCATGATTGCTCCTTTGTGAGTCCCTGCTGCTCTCTGTCACTGAAATCACTGTTAGACAAGTGGCTAACTCATATCTTTAAGCAGTGATTCTAGAATGTTACCCGGAACTTGTATTTATTAATTTTTTTTTAATATTTTGAGGGGGTACCTGGTTGTAGATTATCCCAATATTTAACTTCCGCATTTTAGTGGAAACTTTGCACTCTGATTTTTTTATTCTGAATTTTTTGCATTATGTTGTCTGTATTTATATTAATTCTGTTGGCTTCCTGGTAATGTACAGAGGCAGGGGACTGAGCTGCGACTGGGTTTGAATAAGGAACACAAATATTCATTACAGTGGTTTACTATTTCCACTGGATTTTGTACTGTTTCCCCTTTAATATTAATATTACTTATATTCTTCTTTTGTTTAGGCTATTGATGTAACTGCACAATTGCTTGCTGTTGCTTTTGTTTGCATCTGTTGCAAGTTTGAGTTCCATTTTCTTTTTGAAATGGTTACTTTTGCTTTTATGTTCCTTTCAAAATTAATATTCTAATCATGTAATTATGTCATGGCTTTTGTTTTCAAATATTTTATTGCATGTTTAGCTTTTTTTGTTGAATAACTTTCTTCACATCCTCATTTAGCCATCTTGTGTGTCATCATTTGTTGTTATATTCCTTGATCCTTTTAGTGTAACTATTGCAAATGATAATATGTTGCCATTTATAATCTGCCAAATGTCATTCACTGTTTTGTTGTTTTAAATTTTATGCCAGTCAGTTTCTTTGAATTTTTGGTTGTTTTGTTCCTTTCTACTGCATCTAGGACCCTTTACCTTCCTTTTATCCTTTTCAACTGTTTTCTATATTTAGGACCTATATTTTACATGAGCTTTCATCCTTTCACAAGTATAACACATTTCAGTGCTGCTCACTTGCTTTATACATATTAGCCCCCCCTTGCTTTGGCTTATTTTATGCACACTTTTTCTTCTGTCTGTTTCCTTTTTTCTCTCTTTTTCTTTATGGTCCTGACTTCTATAGAGATACATATTTTTGATTTAAATTGACAATAGGTTGATTCCATGGATTTTGAATATTTGAGCAGTACTTTTTAATGGCATTGTGTTACTGGTACAATAGGCATTATATTTAGGCCCAGATATTCAAAAGGGTTGCACCATGTGCAACAGGGTTGCGACATGCGCAAGTCCAAAATGCGCCATTCTGCGATATTCAGCAGGAGGCAGTTATGCCACTGGCACCAGGTTGCGCAAGAGAGCAATGCAAATGAATGCATGCTCAACAGGAGGGGGAGGATCCATGCATAACCTGCGCAACCCGATATTCAGTCGGGTTGCAGAGTTGTGCATGCGCCAACCAAACCTGCCGCGCACAAGCTTGAGCCAAAAAAGGCAAGTCGAGGGCCACCCACAGGTGAGCTGCTGCATTGCAGGGTGCAACACAGCAGCTGCCACCCTAGGCTGGCCCCCAACTTGCTCCCTGTGCCCCACCAGCCTGATCGCGGGCAGTAACATGTACATATCCCCCCACACATCCACAGCCCGATCAGCGGGCAGAACCTCTCAAACCCCCAGTGCCCGATCGCGGGCGAGAATATAACCCTCCCCAACCCAGATAACTCCCTGGTGGTCAGTGGACCGTAAAGCCCAATCAGCGGGCAGAATGTCACAGCACAACCCCCAAACATCTCCCTGGTGTCTAGTGTCCCCCCCACCCACCCACAAAGCCCTCACGCCACCGCGCTCCCCGCAGCGAGCGGAGACAGCATCCACCCGCCTGCCCGCCCGCCGCCTCGCTGACTGACTGTCGAGTAGGGCTGCACGCCCATTGGTGCAGAGCTACAGCCAATGGGCATGCAGCCCATACCGTACATGACAGTCAGATTTGTGAATGATCATTCACAAATCTGGACTATCTGTATCTTGATATGAACTACATGCCATTAACTATAACTCTACGCAATGGGCGTCAACCTGACCAATCAGCAGACGACGCGGTCGGCTGAAGATGGGGGATGCTGTCGCCGCCCGGCTGCGTGGGGAGGCAGGGTGGAGGAGCTTCGTGGTGGGTGGGGGACACTAGACACCAGGAGATGTTTGGGGGGTTGTGCTGTGACATTCTGCCTGAGATCGGGCTTACGGTCCACTGGACCACCAGGGGGTTATTCGGGTTGGGGGAGGGTTACATTCTGCCCGCGATCGGGCACTGGGGGTTTATACAGGTTCTGCCCACGATCAGGCTGTGGGTGATGTTGGGGGCGACATGTATGTGTTCTGCCCGTGATCGGGCTGTGGGAGGTGTGGGGGCATGAACTGTGATGCCCGTGATCGGGCTGCAGTGTGCGCCGGTCCCGATGGCTGCTGCCTGGCAGGGTGGCCAGGAGCAAGTCCTCGGGGATCGGCGCACCTACATGCAAATGGCATGCAAATGGGGCCATAAAGAGATGCAAATGGCCCCCCCTGCGCCTTGCATAAATTATGGCCCCATTTGCATGTCACCTTTTGAATATCAGAAATTTGCGCATGGCGCAATGGTACTTGCGCCACCGCAAGTTGAATGCTCAACTCTGGCAACTTGCGGTAGCGCAAGTTCCACTGCGCCATGCGCAAGTGCTGTGGCTCAGGCGATGATTCAAAGGAGTTGCTCAACAGCACAACTCCTTTGAATATCACCCCGGCCACACCCCTGCGCAACTATTTTGAGCAGCGCAGGGGCTTGCGCCTCAGACTGGTGCAGTTTGAATATCTGGGCCTTAATATCTTAAAATTGATGTCAACATGAACGTATAATGCTTATGTACCAGCTGTTTACCAATGTAGAAACATAGAAGCTGTTGGCAGAAAAGGACCTCCTGGCCCACATAGTCTGCCCTAAGGTCCCTACCTACTGTGCTGCCATGGACCATAACTGATCTCCAGACTTAACCCCCCCACACCAGCCCTGTTACCAAGGTCCACTTATGGGTATCCCATGCATGTTTGAAACCTGTTACCGTTTTGGTACCTATTACATCTGCTGGCAGGCTGTTCCATGTGTCCACTGCCCTCTCTGTAAAAAAGTATTTCTTCACATCCCCTCTAAGTCTCCCCCCTTCCAGTTACATATCATGCCCCCTTGTCCTTGAACACCTCTTTCTCAGCAGAATTGTATCTTCCTGTACCTTATTGATACATTTGAGGTATTTGTATGGTTCTGTCATGTCTCCCTTATCCCTCTTTTCCTCTAGAGAGTACATATTTAACTCCCTGAGTCTTTCCCCATAGTGCTTCTGGTGCAGGCCATGCACCATTGTGGTTGCCCTTCTCTGTACTGCCTTCATCCAGTCTATATCTTTTCTGAGATGGCTGGGACCTCCAGAATGAATGTTTGCAACAGCAACAGCAAATAGGGATCACAGTAACATCAAGAAAAGAGAAGCATAAAGAATATAAAGTCAATTAGTTTAACAATGAACATAGAAGCTGTTGACAGAAAAGGACCTCTTGACCCACCTAGTCTGCCTTAAGGTCCCTACCTACTGTGCTGCCATGTACCATTTTGGTACCCATTACCTCTGCTGGTAGGCTGTTCCAGGTGTCCACCACCCTCTCTGTAAAGAAGTATTTCCTCACATCCCTTCTAAGTCTTCCCTTTTCCAGCTACATATCATACCTCCCATACCTCTCAACTGCTCAGCATTAAAAATCATAACACTTGCCAGCCTGGTGGTGCAGAAAGTTGAGGTGCTGGTGCCTTACCTCACACCAAGCTGGTGACCTGGGTTCAGGAACGGACTCGGGTCACCGTGGTCGGCAGGGGGAGGGGAGTATTGAGCTTCCATAGGACTGTTCTCCTCTTCTTGGGTGGGTTACAGGACTGCTTTGCTCTGCAGAAGCCTCCAGTGGAGACCGGGAGCAGTGCAGAAAACATTGCAATGTGGGAAGTGCCAGAAAATGGAAAAAACACCCCAGATTGGCTGGATGATGGCATCTGGTCTACTGGCACCCTCCAGGCTTCCTGCAGGCTAGTCCACCTCAGCAGCGCCCCGAGGCTGAAGTAAAATATAGTGTGCTGGGTTGCCCCCACTGGTGCTTTCCCCCTCGGAGGAGAGGGACCCACTCTGCAAGAGGGTAACACAGAGCTACCTCAGGGGTTGGCTGCAATATGAGGTGACGGCTCAAGGGGGCTAAATGGAGGAGTGCCGGTGACCTTGGCTGCCTGTAGGAGAGGCATATCTGAGGCACGGTAGGGGAGAAAATAGATAACTCAAAAAAAAATCATAACACTAGGCTTCAAAAATCATAGCCCGGGGTTAGAATGTGTAGCATTTTCTTATTTTAAACAATATTATGTTTACAAATAGTGGTCCCTATACAGTTAGTGATATGGAATGTTTTTATCAACTTGGTTCCATATAGGTAAAGAGACACAGCATCATCCACAAGAGATACAAACTGGACATGCCACTTTATCAGTCATTTAAAATAACCCAAACTTAGTTTCACATTCTTACTGTGAGAGAAGCAAGTAAAATCAACCAGCATGGTTAGGAAACAAAGGAATTCACACCTCTGGATGAGTGGGAGTGGAAATACAAGCAAAACAAGTTTCTCAGTTTGCAAATGGTAGTAAATTAAGCACTGAAACTTAAAGAAGGAAAGGCTCATTAAACACTATGGAGGAGGTTTTAACTTGCAAAAAAAAGGCAGTACTGGGGAGGGCTCAATTAACTTCTCTCAAGCCTGAGGAAAGGCCTATAAAACACTATTGAGGAGGTTTCAACTTGCACAAAAAGGTAGTACTGGGGAGGGCTCAATTATCTTTTCAAGCCAGTGGAAAAATAATGCTCTCCAGCTGCCATAGACACACAGGCAGCGTAGTAATGAGACTTCAGAGGAGAACACTATTTTTAACACTTTATAATATTGTTTGGTAGGTAATTTATGCAGGGAGTCCTTTTCTCAAAGCAAAATGGCTGCAGGGCTACACCCACTGCAGCTGTAAAAAAGAGCTGGGCTTGCAGGCATGGGAACTGTTTATTTTTTATTTTTATTTTAGTCTTTGGTAACTGGGTAAGACCCACTAGGCACAAGTGCCTGTTTTCAGGGGTGCCCTGGGAGCACTGGGAAGTTAAGTGACTTGATCAGAATCACACAGTATGCAAGTGGAGGTTATGAGAATCAACCACTTTTTCTGTGTGCACATGTTTAAGATGTTTCTTGATTTAATCAAAAACAGTTTTGAGTGTGGTTTCACAGTCCTCCTCTGTTTCCCCTCCGACAACATGGGCTTGTTCTTAAATCCTGGTCAAAGGCATTATAAACAGCAGCCTTTCTGCTTTGCTGAGGGATCAGCTATTCAGTCTATTGCTGTTTAAACCATAAAACATATTTAACTGTTCTGCACAAAGTAAATATGACTGCACACAGCAAATCTGGTGATCTGCTTTTTAGCTTGGGAGGGGTATTCCCAGTGAAGCGAGTGGCAGAAGCAGAATTAACAGCATGTGACTATATTTTACATCAAATATATTTGTAAAAACTATTGTTTTTTGTAAAATGATTAAATGCTAGGGAATTTATTTATTTAGTATTTATTTATTTAAAGTTTTACATACTGCACATAGATACTTACATACAGATTTTGGAAGAAATTTAATTAATTGGCCCATTGCATTCCTGCCTCCCACAAGCCCAGTGGGAATTCCCTGTCACTCGTTGTTTTAGTTTGGTTGTACACAAGTGTAAAGCAAATATATTGATGCTGCTTGGACAGAGTAGGGGCTGGGGAGATATGGTGCTGTGGCAGTCAATGCAGCTCAGCCTGCAGGAGTCATACAAGTGACAGCCTAATGGTGACCAGCCTGATGGTGATGCTTCTGAGCCTGGCAGATGGACAGAAACTTCTCACATATGAAAGGATGCAGATACACCTATCCCAGTGTGGCAGCATTGTTTCATGTCAACCAGCTCAGATGTATCATTAAAAGCTGATGCGCCCCCAAACATCCTGTGGTCTGGTGCCCAACCTTTCCATTAAAGAATTGTGCTCCAATCCCCCCTCTCCCCAGTGTCAGGTGGTCATGTGTCCAATTATGCCACCAGAAAATTCTGCTGAAATCCCACCTCCCTTCTCCAAATGTCAGCAGGTCAGGTTCTCAAACCCTCCGACTGAGAATTTTTATGAAACACACCCTTCCCCCAACATCCATTGGTCAGGTGCCCAACCCCACTACCAGAGAATTCTGCTGAAATACCCCCACCTTCCTAGAACATCTGGGCTGCTGGACAATTGTGCTGAAATTCCTCCTTCCTCCACCAAATGTATACCTCCCAACAGCATGCAATACTGGAGTGACCACCCCCTGGTGCTGCCAAACAACACACAAACACTGGGGTGCCCAGTCCCTAGTGTCAGTAAATAAAAAAAGAAAACTGTCTCTCATCATTCCCCTCCCCCTTTTTTTTGACAAAACCTGAAAAATAGAAAACTGTCCATCAGTGTCTAGGTTCCCCTGAGCCCCCTCTTTTTTACCCCACATCATGAACAAGGCAGGTGTAATTTTTCAAATCCCCTATGAATCATGTTTTCACAGTTGCTCTGAGAAATTAGATGGGATTAAAAAAATCCATCTCTCTTGATTATTAAGTGGGGCTATAAAAAGACTATTTCAAAAATTTGATGTTAAACTCTCAACCAAACAACAAAGTTATGAAGAAACGTTGAAATTCTTTAATGGTTATTCTTTACTGCTATTTTCCCAGATTCTGACTCCACATTTTCAATATAACAGTTTTTTTTGCCATACCTCATCAACATGACAGGTGTCATTTTTCAAAATCCTGCCCAAAATGTCTTTTCATGCTCGTGCCCTAAAAATGACATTTTGAATAGGATTTCATAAACAACACCTGTCATGTTCATAAGGTGATGTAATAAGAAGACAATGCTGAACTCTGGAGTCAAAATCTCAAAAACAACAAAAGTATTAACAAACATTGAAATTTTTTAATGTTTACTCATAAAGTTGCAATTTTTCACTTTTTAAAACCAGATTTGCAACATGCGATAGTCATGCTTTTTATCCCATGTACTAAACATGGCAGGTATCATTTTCAAATTCCCTCCAAAACATATTGCCACGGTCATTCTGCAAAATTACCTTTTCTGTAGCATTTGATAGATGGCACCTGTCATGTTCATATGCTGGGGTAATAAAAACTATTCTCTTAAAAATTCAATGTCACAGTCTAAGAAAGCAACAGTGTTGTATCTGATCCTCTTCATTTACTGATTATGACAAGTTCACTATTTTAACTTGTGTGTAACAGCATGCAACCAAACATGTTTGGCATTGGCAAATGCTTGCTCAGCTGAGTAATTTCTGACTGTGCAACAGTCAGATCTCCCTCCTCAGGCTCTGACTCGTGGTCAAGCTCCACACTCATTTGGGAATGGGAAACTGTCATCAAGATCAGGCTCAGTGTCACCACCACCAGGAGTCACAGGGACACCAAAAAGAACCTCCTCCTTGACCTCTGTGCCTGAGCCATCCATTTTGCTACCTCTTATACTGCTCCTCTTGTTGCTACCTCCCCCAGCCCCACCCACATGGATGCCACAGATGTGGTAGGGAAACATTTGGCCACACTAATGCCACCACCACCAACTACCCCTTTACTACTACTGTGGTCACACTTTAAGTGTCAGTTTCAATGTAACTGTGAGGTAGGTAACTATCAATTCTATGCAACAGGGATAATTACACTGTAATTACATGTTTGTTGCATGTAACTACATTTGCAATTGCAATGTAGTTACAGTGTAGTTATAATTTAACCACAGTGTAAAGAAACTTAGTGTTACCACTACCACTACTGCTAACCCATAGAAGATGATGCTGCATAGCGGTGTACAAAACTGGGGAGGTTTTGGTTTTGGTTTTGCCAAATCATCCCTGGTTTTGCTTTTGGTTTTGGTTCTAGTTTTGGATTCATGGCCAATATTCATTCAACATAAAATGTGGCCTATATAATATAAAGGAAAACAGGTTAAATTCTATAGAAAACAACCTTTTTTTGATGGGACTACACACACACAGAAAAAATAAATACATTTGGTCCTCCTGTCCTAAATCCTGCTTGTGTGGGAAATGGCTGGTGACTCCGTGCAGACTGAGGCTCCTCAACTGCCAGGCTGCCCCATCCCCAAAATGTTTAACACTTGATGAAAGCCTTTATTTGACAGGAATGCACACACACAAACAATTATGGTCCCCTTGTCCTGATTCCTGCTTATGTGGGAAATGGCTGGTGACACTGTGCAGACAGATACTACTCAACAGCCAAACTGCCCCCACCTAGAAGCTAAAGTCTACAGTTCTACTTTATTAGTCAGCGCTGCTGATGTCCTCTGCAGTCCCTTTGTTTTTATCTTGTGCTGACCATCAGCCTTGTTTGCTAGCCAGCATAGACAAAACAAACAAACAACAAACAAACAAAAAAAAAACAATGAAAACAAAGAGACTGCATCCTCAGTCTGCAATAAAATAAGAACTTACAACACAAAACTATTAAAAAAAGCAGTTATAAAACTTTACAAACACAAATCTTCTCTAAAGGAATTTTTTCCAACTCAGATACACTTTATTTTTTTTATAATTTATTTTTATCCAAAATTATTTTACAAAAAATATCAGTTACAGGGATCTACAATGCTGTGGCAACACCAATACTTCGACCTGACATTACAGTGATGGCACTATGTTGCCTGTAATTGCAGTCAGCATTGTGCCGTCAGAAATCAAATGTGTTTTTTTTTGTGGGGGAGCACTGCCCCCGCACCCCCAGTAATTTATTATAATCAACTCCAAGTCAGATCTGATTCAGGGAGGGGTGCAAGACCAGGGGAAGCAGTGCTGGGGTTCCGAGTGGACTTTACAGCGGTCTGTCACTCTTGTCGGTATTGATGAGACCTCTGTAAAGTTGTTGCTGTGGTGACAACACACCCAGTTACAGACCAAGGTACAAGAACAGATGGTTAACTTCATCTATAGAAAGTATACTAAATTCATAGTCACAGCATTGTAACTAGCAGGAAGTTTAAAAAAGAACTAAGATATAACTAAATGAAAGAATTTTGCTAGGAGTCCATTTCTCTGTTTCCTAGGTTAATTCCCTAATGGCATACAAGTAACGCAGGATTGAATTCATTAATACATGACTGCAGTTATGAACTGCATCTGATAAGTATTGGATAAGAGGAGAGAGACATTAGTTGGGAGTGTGAGAAGACATGGTAACAGGACAGCACAGGCCAAGAGAAGGGGGAGAAAGGACAGCTCAACCTCATGGAACAAAATCCAGGTATTTAAATAGTTGATATAGTACTCATTTATTCCAACATATTTCTAATAGAGGAAGTCAGTCCATAATCCTATATGTCATTCATTCCATTGTATAAATTTCCCGCATGATTTCCCTCTAGCTGGTGAAGGTAGGGACTCTTTCAGTGTGGTAAAGTCTTGTAATGGCTTTCTTGGCTGTCAAGATTGATAGTAGCACTAGCTTTAGGGAGTTCTTGCTCAGCGTACTACCTTCCAGAGAAATTGCCAACATTATGAGAGAAGAGGTGATCTCTCCTGGACAACTGAAGATTATTTCAAGCTCTTGTGCAATAAATTGCCAGTAAGGTTGAAGGCGGGGGCATGCCCAGAGAATATATGTGTCTGATCAGCTTTTGGCTGTCCCCATTTCCACCAGCACAGTCTTTTTTCTAGGCTCTGCATATTTTGCCATTATAGCCAGGGTATGGAAGTACCTGTAGTGGCACTTCCAGGAGTATTCCCTCCAATAGGTGGTGGATGTTAATTTATGAGCATGGACGGCAAACTTGTGCCAGGTATCTGGGGTGTGGGTAGTGGCTAATTTTGCATTCCAACTTTGCAAAATGGTAATAGTAGACTAGGCAGTGGTCTCCTGCAGTGCTCAGTACAGGTGACTTATAAGGTGTGCCCAGGTTTCACTAAGGAGGTAGGCTTTAAACAATTGAATAGGTTGACAGGGCTTTACTAGGAGGCAAGCTAGAGCTGCCCCGTTCTCACTTTGATAGGAATGAATTTGAAGGTATTTGTAATAGTCTGTGGTAAGGAGGTGGTAAGTTGCTTGTAAAGCAGAGAATGGCAGGATCCCCTGGGGACCTATAAACTGGAATACATACCTGAGTCCTAGTCTGTTCCATCTTTACATTGCTGAGTCAATTCTATTGGGAAGGTAACCTGTATCATATACTATGACCCAAAATTATAATCTGCTGGCTGGGATAAAAAAAATGTTTTTGTATTACCAGCCACAGATGATATGCTTCTGCCGTGTACTGGTGGGATTTAATTAGGGGTATGCAGTCATGTGGGCTACCTAACAGGTATCTGTCTTGATTTTGTATATTGTTCAGTACAGATTCAATTTGTTTACTGTATGGCTGGCAAGATGCAGCCAGCCAGAGGCACACTGTTTGTAGGTGGAACACAAGGGCATACCATCTGAAGTTGGGTATGTTTACACCTCCCTTTTCGCTAGGAAGTTGTAAAACTGAAAGCCATATTCATGGGCACACAGCAGTTTTCCCTGCCAGATGAAGCATGATATTGCTTTATCCCAAGCTCTAAAATAACCTTTATCTGGCAATCATGGGAGGGCTTGAAGATAGTATAGGATCCTAGGGAGAATTCTTTGGAGTATTACCTCAATTCTATTAAAAAAAAAAAAAGGCAGAGTTGGGTCCAGTGGGATAAATCTTCACTCATTTGTTGAGTCAGAGGCTCATAGGTGAGCAATTCAAGATGTGCTAGTTTTTTGGTAATCTTAATTCTTAAATACCAGATAGCTGTTTTATGCCACTTAAAGGGAAACATGTTTTCTAGTTATTGTGAGGGTGTGAAATTTTACAGGAGAACTTCTGTCATAAGCATGTTAAATTTGTATCCTGTTATAGCTCCAAGTGCTTTTAGAATCTTCCAGACTGCTGAGACCGACTTCTCTGGAGAGGTTAGAGTCAGTAAAATATCCTCCAGAAACAGCAAGACTTTATAGTGTTTACCCTCCAATGGAATCCTTGTTTCTTGGGATTTCATATATATTTCTATTGGTGAGGGTTCTAAGTATAGGCCAAAAAGCAAAGGGGGTGGGAACACCCCTGCTCCAAGCCTCTGTTCAGTGGGAATGCTTGTGCTAGAGATCCATTCAACCTCAGATATGCCCGTGGTGAGTCATAAATTACATCTTTTAAGATTTGTATAAAGTCTTCAGGAGTACCAAAGTTTGACAAGGTGGCCCACAAAAATGGCCAGGCTGCACTATCAAACATTTTTTCGGCATCTAAACTAAGTAGGGCAAAGGAGCTCAGATGCATTTTAAACTACAGAAAACAACAAGGCACTTACTGTACACTGAAAAGTTAGATGGCTAGCACAAGAAAGTAGGAAAAGCAGTGAACATCAACAAAACTGACTGATACAGTATAACCACTGCTGGCTTTAGCACTACAGCATCACAAAATCCCAGGATGCCTTATATGAGTCAAGTCATGACCTTTACAATGGAGTCAAGAAGGTTTTCACACCAGACATGAATAACTTAATTTACAAATAACCATTTGTCAATACCGGATGTTCGCCCACTTGTATAGAAGCCCTGTGGCACTAGATGCATTGTGGCACACTTTGTAGGTTATGATTTCATGCAAGGACCATGAGATTACCTTTTGGGATGCAAAAACAAATATTGGCCAGGATTCACGAGGTGCAGTAAAGAAATGACTATGTTGAAAATTTGGGGTAAAAAAATATTGAAAATTACCAAAGTTATGGGCCTGTGTTCACAAAATTCAATGTAAGCTCATAACTTTGTTGTTTTGTAATATTTTTACATCAAATTTTCAATGTAGTCCTCTTATGATCATGCCTCATGAAGAAGAGCAGAGAAATGTTCAACTCCTGCCCAAAAAGGGATTTTGTACAGGGACTGCAAAATCACCTTTTGGGACAGATTTGCCTAAGTTCACTGCAGCTGTTCATGAGGTGGCATCCTAAAAAAGGCATGCTGAAAATCTGGGGCAAAAATATGCAAAAATGGGCAAGTTATGCCACTAAGTTCAAAACCCCATTGAAATGCAAAGAACCACATACCTCTTTCCTCAGATTGCAGTCTGACTTTGAAGAGTGAAGGTGTGTCTATGGTCCAGAGAAGATTAAAGCACTGGACCCACAGTGGGTAAGTAAGGGCTTGGGGAGGGGTGTGGGTACTAAGCTGAAGGGTCTGGTGAGGGGGACAGTAATGGCCACAACAGACATCGATTAAAGATGTCTTTTTACAGGGTTTCTTTAAAAAAAAACCTGTGAGGGAAGGTTTTCTTTATTTCAGCTTGCGACACTGGGGGATTGGGCAACCCCAGTGTCAGTGTTATGTTTGTGGTGGTGGTGAGTGCTGAGAGGGAGGGTCAGGTGGGTGGGACAGTTACAGGGGCGGCAGCAACAGAGAGTGACAGCAACAATGGGGGATTGGGCACCCCCCAGTGTCAGTGTTATATTTGGGGGGGAGGTGCTGAGAGGGACAAGAACTGCTCCTACAAAATTGGAATAAACCTGTTTATCACCTGGGAATGATTACTTCCCTGAATCATTCTGAAGCCATTCTGGTAGAACTGATTTGTTTCTTGTTTGAAGTAAAGGCTTTCCTGAGTTTGGAGTGTGTTAAGTTTGCAAATAATTTATAAAGCTTTCCATTTGAATCCTAAATGATAAAACGTACTTTGTGGAGGCACCCAATCTAGGAAATACTTTGAAGTTTCAGCTGTACAATTCAGAAGTCATTTTCATGTTCTTCGCTCTTTCTCTGGCATGTTTTGCCCCATTACTAAGCTTACAGTAATAATCACTTATCTGACATAAAAGGAATTTTCAGTTACCGCATATCTGATTTCTCAGTTTGTGGTTGGGCTTTGAAGAGTGAAGATGTGTCTGTGGTCCACAGACTATTATGGCATTGGACTCCTGGTGGGTAAGTAAAGGCTTGGGTGGGGTGGTGGGTGCTGAGTGGGAGGGTTGCGTGAGGGGACAGTAACAGCCACAACAGACATCAGTGGACAGTTTTCTTTTTACAGGGTTTCTTTATAAAAAAAATATGAGGGAAGGTTTTCTTTATATTAACTTGTGACACTGGGGGATTGGGCACCACAGTGTCAGTGTTATATTTGTGGGGGAGGGTGGGGGTACTGAGAGGGAGGGTCTGGTGGGCAGGACAGTTACAGGGATGGCAGCAACAGTGACAATGGGGGATTGGGCACCCCAAGTGTCAGTGTTATGTCTTTGAGAGGGTTGTGGGGTGGTGGGTGCTGAGAGGGAGAGTCGGGTGGCTAGGACATTTATGAGGCAGCAGAAACAGATAGAAATTGGGGTATTTTAACTGAAGTCACAATACTGGACCAGAATATGCATATGAATTTGTGCATATCCCATATCGTGGCTTCAGTTTAATACCCTGATTTCTATAACTTTAAGGCCTTGTTTCATGCCAGCTTGCACTCTCCCAAGTTCAGCTTTCTTAATGCTTTTAAAAAATCTGGTTAGCTGAACTTGGGTATGCTGAGCCATAAATGAGCCTTCTGGTGCTTCAGCACCATTTAGAGATGTGACCTTGTATTGGGAGCAGCATAGTAGCGGACTGTGGGGGTTTCACTTAGGAGGTGGCATGGTGAAACTTGGGGAATGGGGACCCCCAGTGTCAGTGTTATGTTTGTGGGGAGGTATGGTGTGGTGGGTGCTGAGAGGGAGGGTCAGGATGGGGCAGTTACTGGGGCACCGGCAACAGACATGGATGGATGGCTTCCCTTGTTACAGCTCATGTCTGCAACAGTGGGGCTATTCTTGGATGCTTCAGATTCCTCAGCAGGCTGTCAGACACATGACAGATGAGCTTGCTGGGTGGCGTAGATCAATGGGAAGACCCGAACTATGATTGGGTTGGCTTTTCCTTTTCGAGTACATGCTGTCTATGCCAGCAAGTCAAACTCCATCATGATCAGTCTGCCTGATGATTGGTGTGGCACTGACTCACCCCTTAAACACTGCTCTGCATTGGATGGACAGTGTCACACCCCTCAAAAGGCATGATCATAACAAGATGTTCACTGCATGCCTGTGCACATGGTGAACATAAAAAGGCTGAGGGGACTTTTCCTTTAAGGCAGAACTAGTCTAAATATTCATAGTGATTTGCAAACACATTCCATGATGCTTTGCATTACATAGGCACATGTGATTTTATATTTGTTTGAAACCTGGCTTTATTGTCAGTGCCCATTTTTGTATAATCCTTGCCTCAGTACTTTTGTGCTGAGGTTATTTGCCTTTTTAGCTTGTTTTTTTACATGGTGTTCTTCTTTCTTCTTTTTTCAATTAAGTCTACTTACTTTTGCTCACTACAACATAATAAGTGTTTTGTGTCTGGTTCTTGCTCCCAGGGAGTTCAAGCAATAAAAGCTATGTATGCAATATGGTATTCAGCTTGTGTTAGAGAAGGATTGCATCTGGGAGTTTTATGTCACCTGATGAGAATCCAACCCCTGAATCTCAGGCATAGGCAGGGACACTGGTTTATGGTTTCTGAAGTGATAAAATTCCATTTTCAAGATTTAATATTCCAGGATTGCACCGGTGATTGCCTTTCTAATTTCTGGATTTTACCAGGATTCTGATCTCTAACATTTAATTTTTGCATAAACACTCAGAATTAAAGAAGGTTAAATACTGTATACAGAAAATAAAACAAAATGAAAATATTATAAGTAGTAACTTATAGTAAAACATAACTTTTCATAGATTCAGTGGTCTAGTATAAAGTTCCAATTTCCATGTTATTCAATGTTTTTACTGGTATTCAGAAAGTTTAAATTCTGGAATTTCACTGGATTTTTTCCATTAAAACCATAAACCAGCATCCTTGGGCATAGGCTCTAGTTAGGAGTTGCTGTTTTCAATAGTTGGGTTGCACCCCATTCTTGCATGTAACACTGGTGCAGACTTTTGTTGTTTAGCACCCCAAGTACTATACAGTTCTCTACAAGGGCATTCTCTACAAAGGTAATGCCCTGCGGCTAGATCTGACTTTTTCAGACAGTGCAGAAATGCAGCAGCTCCTCTCCTTGCTGCCTTATGAAGGTCAGAGTACATCACTCTGACACTCTATGAGCTTGATTCTCAAAGCTCATAGATTGATGTAAGGTGCCTGCATCAAACATAAATGGTGCAAGTGGCATCTTGAGTCAAAAAATGAGCCCTGAGCTATTCTCAAAAGCAGCCTGCAACAAACACAGGCTGCATGCTCCAAAGGACACTTGCATCAGCCTTGTCCCACAAAATGGGCTATGGCATGGTGCTAGGGGGCATGTGGCAGATGCAGGCTGCCATATCCTTGAAAGTGGGATTCACAGAACTCTCCCAGAGGGAAAATTTCTAAGTACCCTTAGACCAGCCTGGGTTGGTCTAAGGGTACTTAGACAGCCAAGGCTGGTGTAAGGGTACTTAGACATATCCCTCTGAGAGTTGTGCACCTTGTGGCAGTGTGCCTCATTCCCCCCTCCCAAGTCCCGATCCCTGTTTTTTCTGGTTGTAAAAATATATAAAAATATCCCCTTTCCCTAATAATCTAGTGATTCCCCCCACACGATCCCTGATGCACCACTGTAAAAATATATAAAATTAGCCCCATTCCCTGGTAGTCTAGATGCCCCCTCCCCAATCCCTGATGTGCCTCTGTTCAAATATATAAAATTAGCCCCATTCCCTCATAGTCTAGTGGCCCCCTTCCCCAATCCTCGATGTTGCTTGTGGTAAAAATATATAAACATATCCCCTTTCTAGTAGCCCCCAACCCCCACCCCAGCAGGTAGTGCCCAGCACCCCGCTCCACCCAGATCCTGAAACAGAGCCGGTGACCGGCACAGCCCTCCTTTCACCTCTGCCTCCAGCTACCTACTGAACTGTCACTGAGCGTCTACTGTAAAGTGTAGTGATTTTACAGGGTGACATTGGGGATTGAGAGGGGTGCCAGCCCAATAGGGACTAAAGTGGTGCACAGCTGCCCCTCAGCTTGCAGCTAACCCTCCCAGTGCACCGTCTGTTTGGTGTACTGCCACGGTTGCCACAAACTGCATGACTTAGCCACTGAGACCCTGCCCAATAGAGAATCAGGTGCAGGGTCCCTGATGTACCGGGCTTTGGCACAAGCTGCTGTTTGCTGCAGCTTGTGCTGATCCAAGCCCACTTTGTGAATTGAGCCCTATACCTTATTTCTGTGGGTCTTAGTAGGAGAAGAAGAAAAGAAGAGTTTGGGGCAAAGACTGGACAGGTTCCCAGGACAAACACTAAACCTTACAGTTGTAAACAACAGACAGTGTGTTGGGACAAACACATACCACACAATTATAAACAACAGATAAGGTCCTGGGACAAACACATATTACACAATCATAAATGACAGATAATGTCCTGGGGCAAACACATGCCACACAATTATAAACAACACAAAAGGTCCTGGGACAAACACACACCACACAATTATAAACAAGAAATAAGGTCCTGGGACAAACACATACCACACAATTATAAATGACCGATAATGTCCTGGGACAAACACATACCACACAATTATAAACAACAGATAAGGTCCCGGGACAAACACATGCCACACAATTATAAATGACAGATAATGTCCTGGGACAAACACATACCACACAATTATAAACAACAGATAAGGTCCTGGGACAAACACACACCACACAATTATAAACAACACATAAGGTCCCGGGACAAACACATGCCACACAATTACAAATGGATAGCTCCACTGAAAAATAAGTTGTCATTGGCTGTAGCCAACTCTTGTTTTACATTTAGTTCACTTCTAGCCACTTGAGCTTTGGCACTTCTCAGTACTATTGGTACTTTGATAACTACAATAGAGTAAACTGGAATATCGGCCCACTCACCCTTAAACAAGACATAGTCTTCCTAGATTTCTAATAAGTTTTTTTATTTTTACATCCAGTTAAAAATGAATTCCAACATTTCGGGATACCCCTTCTTCAGGGAAACTGGTTAATCTAATATATAAATAAACAATAGCATTCATAAATTCTAGTGAAAAATCATAATCATAAAAATAAATTTTTTTAAAAAGAAGAAAAAAACAACATATGCCGCTTTAAATGCCTAGTCATCAGTATTTCATTTTTTCTGTAGCTTCTATTTGTAATATTTTATGACTCCCACCTTAGGAGAGAAACCAAAAATTAATTTCTTTCTGAGATATACACAATATAAAAAATTATCCTACGAACAGTGGTCTAACATCATTAAGAAGTTTATTCCAAGCTTCAGCATCTCAGTATGTTCTATCAGTGCCTTCGAAATTTTTATGAACGTCCTCATTTTTTTAACTAAAATCAAAAGTTTTACCTGCTGAGAAACTGTGTCACAGTTTGCTCAGTGGGAGTGAATTGTGTGGCCAAAAGCAGCTCTATTTATCGTTAAAGCCCCCCCTCTGAATCCGGCACATGGACACTCAGCATCTAGAGTTTGTGTTACGAGTAGAATGCGAAGAAATATAAACAAGGTTAGCATTTTCAAAGCACTTTGGGTTACAGAAGGAAAATAGGAAGCACTCTTACTAATAAATATTAGGTTTAATGCTTTCGAGTATATTTTTTGCATAATTATAAGATATATCAAAAGAGCAAAGTTTATAGAAAGGGTAGCATCTATACAAGTTAACTGTAAAAATGCATATGCAGTTTGTAGCTTATTTCAATGTATATATTTGTCAGGATAAGGTGTAAGCACCATAGATAGAGATGGTTGTGTAAATAATGCTGAAAACTTTTATTTTCTAACATAACTATTGAATAATACAGATGCAAAAGCATTTTTATTGTTGTTACACAGTACTTATGAATTTTGTTTTATATTTCTACATGTAGAAAAGGAAAAAATTCAAATGCACTGATAGAACATACTGAGATGCTGAAGTTTGGAATAAACTTCTTAATGAGGTTAGACCACTATTCGTAGGATACATTTTTATGTTGTGTATATCTTCAGGAAGAAATTAATTTTTGGTTTCTCTCCTAAGGTAGGAGTCATAAAATATTACAAATAGAACCTACAGAAAAAAATGAAGTACTGATGACTAGGTATTTAAAGCAGCATATGTTGTTTTTTTCTTCTTTAAAAAAAATGTTTTTATGGTTATGATTATTCACTAGAATTTATGAATGCTATTCCTTATTTATATATTAGATTAACCAGTTTTCCTTATGAAGGGATATCCTGAAATGTTGGAATTAATGTTTAACTGGATGTAAAAATAAAAAAAAACTTATTTGAAACCTAGGAAGACTATGTCTAGTTTAAGGGTGAGTGGGACAATATTCCAGTTTACTCTATTGTAGCAACAGCCTATTTGACTGGTCTAGGCCTCTCCCCTGGGTAACAATCTGTATTTTTTACATCTTTTTAAGGATTGGCTGTGCTGGAAATTCCTTTTACTTTGATAACTACTATTAGTGCCTGGACTAAAGAATAACGTAGAATTAACATTCATGTAGTACTGTTTGTATACCGGCAGGTGGTCAGCTGCATAATTTTTTTCTTATATATTTTGTAGTATTTTTGTTTGTTTTCTCCTGATCCCAGCCCCCTACTTCAGATGTGTGTGTACATGTGGAGGCATCATCTCAAGGTACCCTCCTGCTATGTGTTGACCCCTCTGCCTGCGCTGACCACTGGACCACCACCCAGTGGCAGCAGGACTACAGGGGTGGTGGCCATCCCAGGAGATGAGAGCTGTCTTCCGGCTGCTCAATCCTGCTCTGCCCCTCCCCCCAGGTCCTGACACCCTGATGACCCGAGTCCGTTCCTGAACCCAGATTGTCAGCACTGCATGAGGTAAGGCATCGAGCTCCTCAACTGTCAGTACCACCAGGCTGGCTATCAGCTGCATTATTATGTGAGCAAGTGTGGAAGTGCTTTCATTCCCAGAAGATGGCTGGCCATGGAAGAGGGTGGTTTGCTGTCCAGTTACCTTCTGGCTCCCATAGGGTGGGGGTCTTCTCAGTGAGTGTGACAGGATAGAGGAACAGATGCAGTTATTATTATTTTCTGTCAATTTAAAAAATATTTCCTTGTTACAAGTTATGTCAGAATGTCACTGTGACAGGATGTGGGACCAAATGCATTGTCCTCTTTCTGTTAGTAAAAACAAAAGGCATTCTTCTGTAGGATGTGCAGCCAGATATAGTCTGTTAGTTAAAACCTTAAGTCATTTTTTGCAAAGGGTCTGTTGTTGACTCTCACATGGGAAATCTAAACAAGACTTACTGACAAGATAATAGGCATGAGGTACAAAAGTGATAAAGCATTGTGAGGGTCACTTCCTGGGATCTTTATCCAGAGGACAGATGATAGCTGAGGTGCATGTCATAAAGATAGCATGGAAGTGCTAAGGGATGAAGAAATACAGAGGAGATGATGTCACCCAAGTGTGGGCCTGTAGGGGGCACTGTCACTCAAAGGGCGAAGTCACTCCCCCCAGTCAAAGAGTATAAATGTGGAGGGACAGGAAGCAGTCACTTTCTCTGGAACACTCAACATCTGGAAGAAGGGGAGCCCTACTGTAGGTAGAGGTATAGCTTAAGGAACAGTGTCTTCAACAGCCAGCAGAAGATAAATTGGTTGTAGGAAAAGATAGCTAAATTTTTTGCTGTACATTAACTGTCTGTGTAAATTTATTTTTTTCATTTCTAGTAAACTTGCAAACCGTTTGTTCCACTGTAGATATATCCTGTTTGTAAATACTTGTAGTTGTCTAATAAAGAAACTACTTTTGATAAGTCCAGTGACTGCCTGTTTATTTTAAAAGGGTAATTTTTATTATTTCTACTGGGCTCTGTTTATAGACCATCTCTGAAGGACACTCTACCGACAGGTATTGTGCTGATCTTCCTGACCTTGTGCAGGAAACAAAAGGTGGGTTCCTGGTTCCAGGCAAAAATCAGTTGGTGGTGGTGAATTAAAAGTCCCTGGTGAGGGATTGTCTGTCACATTGGTGGCAGTGGTGGGATCAGTGCACAGATTTGAAGCCAGAATTGATGTACAGTGTGCTTTCCTGTAGAGACAGGAACTCAGAGAGAGGTAAAGCCTTACCTAGCACAGTGGGGACAGACTGCCAGCAGAAACATACTTCAACAGTCATGAAACAGGATACACAAAATATTACATTGTTTACTACTGTTTTTTTCTAGACAGCTTAGTGCAGCATTGTTAGAGAATATGAGCTCCTCCACATTTGGCAGATTTAATGTGCTGCAGCTTTGTGAACTGTGCACAGAGAGGGGAACTGCCCATGAGGGCCTGACAAAGAGTGCACTCATGGAAGCCTTGTTGGTGCATGACTAAATGCCAGGGGGGCAGATGGTCCCAGAGGTGGATGGCCCAATACCTGGGTAGCAGGCGGTAGCTGGAGATGGTGACCCAGCTAGTGAGACTGAGGTCCCAGTGACTGAGCAAGGGGGGCACTTTGTGGCACAAGCTGGGGGAGCTGTGGAGCTCAAACCTGAGCTGAGAGCCCATGCAGCAGTGGTTCAGCCTCAGCTTCTGATCCTGAAAGTGGATCTTGTGCTGAAGGAGGCCAACCTGCACAGGGCATGGCTGGAGGTTGAGGAAATAGAGAGGGTTAGGCAGCATGAAATCTGGATGCAGGAGGAGAGAGCAAAGCTAGAGACAGAGGAAAGAGAGAAGGCCTGCCAGCATGAAGTCCTGATGCAGGAGGAAAGAGAGAAGGCTCATCAGCAGGAAATCCTGATGTGGGAAGAAAGAGAGAAAGAGTGACAGTATGAGCTCCAGAGGCAACAGGATGAGACTGAAATGGTAAAACTGCACCAGCAAACACCATGGAAAAATCATAAGTAATAGTGAGGGAGTCCCACCCATGAAGCCACAATTAATTCAAAAATGTTTTCACAATACAGGGAAGGGGATGATCTTGTTTTATTTTTAAAATCATTTGAGAGAGTATGTGTGCAGTTTAAACTGGACAGGGCCCCATGGATGACCCACCTGACCCCATTGTTTACTGGCCGTGCTTTGCATGCATTTACTAGAATGAACAATAATGACTGCATGGACTAAGATAAAGTTAAAACAGTGTTACTACAACATTTTGAATTGACTCCTGAGGCTTATAGGTGGAAATTCAGAGGACTGAGGAAAGGTCCAGGAGATAGCTACAGTATGTAGAACTGCATGTTCAAATGTGTGCCTATCTAGACCATTGGGTAGATGGGGATAAAGCAAGGACTGTATAGAAAATTAAAGATTTGATTGTAAGGGAACAATTTCTTAAAATTGTACCTGACGACCTTCACATATGGCTGACAGACCAAGCATGCAACATTGTGAAGGAGACAGCAGAAAATGTTGCTTTGTATGTGACCAACAGGCCATATGTGCAGCATAAGAACAATGGGGGTGGGCCAACACATGTTTTTAAAGGGACCCAGGGAAGGCAGCCTAAAGAGAACCAGCCTGCATCCAAGCCCAGAACAGTACCCACCAGGTCTAAGGGGAGCAAGGAGCAGGAGCAAAGGAATGATGTATTTGCCAGAAAGTAGGGCATCTATTCTATGACTGCCCTAAAAATGGAAGCAAAGAGCAAAAGACTGGGGGAGGGGGTGACCAAAACAGTACACAGCAGTTTCTAGGCTGTGCTCACACTGTAATGCCCCCAAATTCCTCCAGGCATATGCACTTTATTCTAGTCAATGGGACAGTAACACAGGGATTGAGGAACACTGGTGCCTCCATCTCCACAGTGAGGCAGGATCTGATCCAGGTGGAGCAGATTCTGCTGATTCTGCCAGGGCAGGTTTCCAAGATTCAGGGAGTCACGCGTCCAGTGATCCAAGTGCCAATGGCTCAGATCTTCCTGAGCTGGGAAGGTAGCCATGGGATAAGGGAGGTGGGAGTTGTACCTTATCTCTCTGGGGATGTGTTCATGGGGAATGATTCTGACCACAGGGAAAGCCTAGTATGTGTTACTACCTGTAGCCAGTTAAAAGTGCAACTTTTGAGGGCAAGATGGGGGTGACACAGCCAGTGCAGACCCCTCCCTCAGCATCTGAGGAAGCAGCTAGTGTGGATGAGGGGCTCGCAAGGAGTAACTGCTCTGCACCCCAGTTCCAAACTGAGGAGGCATCAGCCTGGGGCAGATATTCTCCTGATGGGGAAATGGGGAGGGTCAGATGGGAGGAACTGGGTAGAGCACAGCTGGTTGATCCTACCCTCCAAAAATTGAAAGAGTTAACAGGTAGTGCTGAGGACTCGCAGGGGACCAAAAAGTCAGTTTATTGGGAGAATGGGCTGTTGTAGAGGGAGTGTACACCACAGAGGGGCCTGGAGGTAGAGGTACTCTGGCAGTTGGTAGTCCCTCGAGACTACCACAAGAAGCTTTTGGCCCTGGCCCATGACATTCCTTTTTCAGACCACCTGGGTATTAACCACACAAAAAGATGGCTTGCCAACAACTTCTTTTGGCAGAGCATGTACACAGATGTGGCAACTTATTGTAGGACTTGTCCACAGTGCCAGAGGGTGGGACAGATAGGGGGTAAGGCTAAGGCAGCTGTGGTGCCCCTGCCTATTATTGATGAACTCTTTAAGAGGGTAGCTGTGGACATAGAAGGGCCCTTGAGGACCCCAAGTCACATGGGCAAAAGATACATACTGGCTGTCATGGATTATGCAACCAGGTACCCTGAGGCAGTGGTCATGTCTTCCACTGAGGTGGAAAAAGTGGCTGATGAGCTTCTGGGAATCTTTAGCTGAGTGGGATTTCCCCAGGAGATTTTGTCAGACCAGGGGATGAATGTCATGTCATCCTGAATGGCCAGTTTGTGGGAGATGTGTGGAGTGAAAGAGCTCCATGCTTTGCCCTACCACCCTGAGACAAATGATCTGGTTCAGCTGTTTAATGGGACCCTCAAAACTATGCTCAGGGCATTTGCTGACCAGCATGAAAGGGACTGGGACAAATATTCACCCCACCTCCTGTTTCTGTACAGGGAAGTCCCACAGGAGTCCACAGGGTTGTCACCCTTTGAACGCCTGTTTGGTCAAAGGGTGAGGGGATCACTAGATTTAGTCAGGGATGAATGGGAGGGTGACCTTGCATCCCAAGATGAATCTGTTGTGGAGTAAGTCCTGAGTTTCAGGACCCAGCTTAAGGAGCTCATGGGGCTCACCCAGGAGCACTTAGCCATTACACAACAGTGGCAGAAAACCTGGTACAATCGTGGGACCAGAGTCTGGGAGTATGACGTCAAACAGTAAATGATGGTACTTGTCCCAGTGCAACACAAAAAACTGCAGGCAGCATGGGAGGGCCCATTCTCCATAATCAGGAAGGTGAGGGATGTTAACTGTGTAGTACAGCTGCCTTATAGAAGGTGCAGGCAGAGGGTCTATCATGTGAACATGATGAAGCCCTACAATGACAGAGAGGAAATGGTCCTCACTGTGTGTAGCATGTCAGAAGAGGGAAATGAGGTGATCCCCTCATGGACCTGTTAGGGAAGCACAGGAGGGATCCTCAGTGGATAATCTCACCCTCTCAGGGCAGCTGACACCAGCCCAGGCTGAAGAGATAAAGGGGGTACTGTGAGAATTTAGGGACATATTCACAGGAAACTGGGGTATAACATGATGGCTGAACACCACGTGGATACTAGGACCCAAGTTCTGCTGAGTCAGTGCCCCTAGAGGGTACCAGAGGGGGTTATGCATCTCATACTAGAGGAACTCAGGGAGATGCTGGCCCTTGGAGTGATCCAGGAGTCCAGTAGCCTCTGGGCCTTGCCCATGGTCCTGATCCCAGAAAGGATGGTACCACACAGTTCTGTGTTGACTACTGGCAGCTCAACAGCTGCACAGAGTCAGATGCCTACTCCATGCCCAGAACAGATGAGACCTTGGAACTGCTTGGTGGAGCTCAGTTCCTGACCATGATAGACCTGACAAAGGTCTACTGGCAGGTACCCCTAACCCCTACAGCCAGGAAAAGGTCAATTGTTTTCACCCCATTTGGCCTGTTTGAATTCTGAGTAATGCCATTTGGGATGAAGAATGGTTATGCACCTGCAACCTTCCAACAGCTTGGGTCACATTCTGGCTGGGGTGTACATGGATGACATACCCATTTACAGCCAGACCTGGGAGGATCACGTCAGGCATGTGAGGGAGGTATTCTGCTGACTGAAGGCTGCAGGGTTGGCACTTAAGGTGAAAAAATATCAAGAAGGCATGGCCAAAGTATCCTACCTTGGGCACTGGGTGGGTGCAGCCCGTCCACAGCCTGCGAAGGTTGAAGCCATCCAGGCCTGGCCCACCCGTGCCATATAGAAACTGGTAAGGGCATTTCTGGGGACAGCCAGGTACTACAGTAGGTTTGTCCCTCACAATAGTGATGTGGCTAAGCCCTGACTGACTTAACTAAAAAGAAAATTCCCAAGAAAATTCTCTGGACAGAAGACTGTGAATCTGCCTTCTGATGGTTGAAGGAGGCCTTATGTGGGTAACCCATGCTTGCTAGCCTCAAATATGACTTAAGGTTCATAGTGCACATGGAAGACTCAAACCATTGGCTGCGTGCTTTCCTGAGCCAGGTTACTCTGCAGGGGGAGGAGCACCCCATAGTGTATCTGAGCTGGAAGCTTCTGCCAAGGGAGGAAGTATATGTCACAGTTGAGAGGGAGTGTTTGGGGAAAGTGTGGGCTGTTCAGAAGCTGTAGCCATATTTGTACAGGAGGGAGTTCGCTGTGGTCACGAATCATAACCCCCCTGACATGGCCCAATAGGACTAGTGGGCAAAACTTAAGCAATAATGACTGAAGAGCCGGTCATTTCCTAGAGATTAATGACTGGCTGGGGGGAAGGGTGGCCCGAGGTGCAGCTAACTAAGGGCCACCCCCACCCAGCCAGTCATTAATTGAAAGGAAATGACTGGCTCTGAGGTCATTATTGTGATTATGCATCTAATCACAATAATGATTTATTTCGTTTGTATTTAAATTATGTTTTTTGTGGTGGAGTGAGCATGGTTTTTCTATGGCAGAGATTAGTGGGAAGAGCTGAGCGGCTGCCGGATCGGTCACTTCTAAGAGATTTCAGACCAATCAGCGACATCGGTAGCATCATGAATAATTAGACTTATAAACAAAATTATTGCACTGGAGTCTGATCCTACAGTCCTATAACATTACTATTCAGCACTGAGGGGGTGCACACAATGCCAATGCAGATGGACTGTTGAGGCAGGGCTAAGTGCATGGCATGGTCCCGTAGGTGGTCCCTAGTCTTTACATCAATGGCAGTGTCTCTTGGGGGTCACCCAAAAGAGATACGCCATCATTGTCTGGGGGGTGACAGGATAGAGGAACATATGCAGTTATTATTTTCTGTAGGTTTAAAAAATATTTCCCTGTTACAAGTTCTGTTGGAATGTCACTGTGACAGGATGTGGGACCAGATACTTGTCCTCTTTCTGTTAGTAAAAACAGAAGGCATTCTTCTGTAGGATGTACAACAAATATATTCTGTTAGTGAAAATCTTAAGCCATTCTTTTGTACAGGGTCTGTTGTTGACTCTCTCATGGGAAATCTAAACAAGACTTACTGACAAGATAATATGTAAGAAGCACAAAAGTCATAAAACATTGTGACAGTCTCTTCCTGGGATCTTTTCCCAGAGGACAGATGATAGCCAAGGTGCATTTCATAAGGATAGCATGGAAGTGCTAAGGGATGAGGACATACTGTACAGAGAGAAGACGTCAAAAAGTGTGGGCCTGTGGGGGGGCCGTCACTCAAAGGGTAAAGTCACTCCCCAGAAGCAGTCGCTCTCTCTGGAACACTGAACATCTGGAAGAAGGAGAGCCCTACTGCAGGTAGAGATATAACTTAGGGAACAGTGTCTTTTACAGCAATAAATGAAAGAAAAGCTCATCACACTAATTCAAGTGTAGCAACAAGTGCAAATTTATTGTACAGCAGGTGCCTAGCGAGGCCTAGCCTTGCGCTTCAGCCCTCGAGCGAGTCTTCCTCAGGGGTGGATCTAAGGAGCTCACAAACATGTATGGATTTATACAGAATCAATTAAACAATTAAAGAGACAGTGCTTCCCACGTGAAGCAAACAATGTGCATAATGAAAAAGCAAAACATGAAAATTGTTTCATCAAGCTAATCTCAATCTTAATTTATTGCATTTTCATTATTTCAGCTATAAAGTTATACCTTTTCCTTTTTTAGTGTGTTACTAAGATGGCTTGGATTCATCAGGATATTTTTAAACAAATAAATAATTAATATTTTCCTATTGAACCTTTCCTATTTCAAAATCACTTAGAAAGAACATAAACAATCTTAAAAATGATAGATAAACCCCAGGAGGGGTAGCTGAAAATACTGCATGATCCACTAAATCAATGGAACGTCAAATTACACTGCAAAAGGTCTCTCAACATTTTATCAAATTTATACAATACTTTGAATTTGTTTTAATATTCTGCTACTTCATGTTACATCTGCACTAGTTCACAGTTTCACTTAACACAAGGGAGGTCAAATTATGTTGCAAAAGGTCATCTCATAAATAAGGCATATTATATGGATAACTTTCATAAAAAATTCATCCGATAAGTATATTAACTTCCTCTCAAATCTTTCTATTAAGTACCATCTTCATATTATGCAGCAAAAGCTCCCATCATGAAAGAAAATTAAAAAACCTAATCAAAGCAGTGTTTTCCAATATTTGTTTCCAAATAAAGACATTCTGAGAACACCTTAAAGGGGTGAGGATGGAAACAAAATAAAATAAGGGGATACATTGAATAAAAACCTGAAGGAAATAATGATGGGGTAAGGTTTTTAGAAGTTCATAAAGTATATGTGTGTGTGTGTGTGTGTGTGTGGAGGATGGGGGGGATGTTTTAGGGAAGAGAGGAAGAAAGCCAGAGGAGATTTGGATGGAATAAAGATAAGGAGGGCTAACAGAGGACCAAGTTGAAAAGATTCTTTGGCACAGCTACTCAGGCTGGGAATAAGGGGTGGAAAGATTATTCATAGTAAATGGGAATCAGCTTGAGGAAAGACAAAATCCCTATACAGGCTGTAACTTAAGAGCTACAGAAAAGGAAACACTTATTAATTTAGCTATATTTTTACTATATTTTTTTGTGTCTCACAATTGGGGTACATGGTGTCAGTATCTTATAATTAATCCACATTAGTTGAATGGATAGGGTGCTGGGGGTCCAATACAGTAAAGGGTCCAATCTGTGCTTTGTGGGCATAACAAGTAGCTCTCACATATAGCATTCCAGAAACACATTGCAGGGCAACCCTAAAACCAAACTAGAAAGAGTAAATAAGATACATGGGTTTAGGAAAAAACAAAAAACATAAATTCAACTATATCTACCAATCCCTATGACATCTTTATGTGGAATATTTAAAGGTCCCAAACTGTAGGAATATCAAATGTTCTTAAGTTGATTATTTGATAAAGTATTTACCAATGTTTACGGATATGGTGTGAAATCTATTTCTTCATTCAGACCTAATGAGGTAACTGTATCAAATACTACAATCCAGTTTGTTTCTTTTTGAGATAATATATTTACCCTGTTTCCCCCTCTAGGGTGCCTCGGTATATGCTCTAGAACAGTGAACTTAAAGCAATTAGGATTCCCTCGATGACACTCCAGAAAATGAACTCCTATACCCCGGGTCGTGCCTGAAAATAGTCACCTGCTGGCTAGCGCACCTACCCGGTAAACAAAAACTAAATAAATAAATAGAATTATATATATTGCCATTAATTATGTTCCTAACGTGTTCTTGGATCCTTTGCTTGACTAATCTAGTCATTGTACTAATGTAGAATTTGGGGCACTCACACCAGCACACATAAACAACAAATGATGTTGTGCATGTGATAAACTGTTGAAACTCCAAATTATTTTCATCGTTCCTAAACATGTTACCAGTGTGTGCATACTGACAGATGTTACATCCCCCACACTTGTGAAAACCCTTTGGCTTATTTCCTAGCCAGTTAGATTTTCCCAGTGATTCATTGGTCTCTACATAGTGGCTGTGTAGTATTCTTTCCCCTATATTTTTTCCTTTTGAGAATGTCACCCTTGGTTTTCCTGAAATTTCTCTTTTCAAAATGGGACCTGTAAATAATAAAGGCCAATGCTTGTGGATCAAACTTCCTACCCTACCTGCCAGTGGATTGAACTCAGTGACAAAAGTCACTGTTTTACTTTGATCTTGTTTAGATGCCAATTGTCTATCTTTCTTGCTTTTAAGTAAATCATTAGTATCCAAAGATTTTATCTTTTTATATGCTTTTGACAGCACATCCATAGAGTAACCCCTTTCTTTTAATCTGTTCTTTAAGTCTGCAGCTTGTTTCTCAAATTCTGGTTCAACAGCTTTGTTTTAACCTGATAAGTTGTCCATAGGGAATGGAATTAATCAATTTTCTAGGGTGTGAACTGTTACCATGGAGTATATTATTAGCAGCGGTCTCCTTTCTGTGACCATTAGTAGTGATTAGCTCACCATCCTTTCCTTCTAGCTCTAAATCCAAAAACACAATTCTCTCCCTATTACTTGTGTGTGTAAATGTGAGGCCCAAGTCATTCTGATTTAAATAAGACATGAATTATGTAATTGTTTCTTTAGGGTCATTCCATATTACAATCACATCATCAATAAACCTGAACCAAGTGTCCAGGTTTAAGATGAATGTATTCCTCTGTTTATTTTTAATAAACTGATGTTCGAAATATAGGTTCATAGGTTTTTACAACTTTGAGGGCAAGCCCATATAGAACTCGTCACCATTTGTTCTAATGGTGGAATAAAAATTTTCTATCGCCCATGTGTTGATCAAGTTTATGTTTGAATTGGTTAATATTGTCACTTGAAACTACTTGGTGAGGAAGAGAGTTCCATATAGGTGGCAGTCTCTGTGTTATATAATTATTTCTTTTGACAGTTTTATTAAGGCTAACAGCAAATTTGAGTTTATGTGAATGAGTGTTAGTAACTGATTCCTGTTTCACTAGACAAATAGTTTCAAGCAAGATGGGGTCATGTATGGCTCTTTAGGCTAAACATAATTCTCCCCTGAGAGAGCTATATTCCATGGAATACAAGCCTAAGGATTTTAACCGATCAGGGTACTCTAGGTTAGACAAGTTACTTATTTTCCTAGTAATTTTCCTTTGGACTTTTTCAACCAAGGCTTTGTCACCAATGGTGGTAGGACCATAAATAAATTGGCATACGAGGGGGCAAATGCTGCCCCCATTGCAGTTCCACAAATCTACAAATATTAATCTTTGTTAAAGCTAAAGTAGTTGTGATTTAAGGCAAAATCTATTGCCCATTGTGAAAAAAATATGTAGAAATCAGCTGTTGGTCATTAAAGAAAAAATCTACCACTGCCAAACCTAAGTCATGCCAAATAGATGTATAAAGGCTGCTTACATCTATTGTGAGCCAACAATAATTTGAGTCCCAGATCTTACCCTTAAGTTTATCTAATAAATCCATGCTGTCCCTAATGTAAGATTCTAACTGGAAAACTTTCAGTTGCAAAAAAAAGTCTATGAACATGCTGAGATGGTGTGTGAACAAGCTGGTCCCCAAAATAATCAGCCTTCCTGTTTTTTTTTTTACATCCTTGTGTATCTTGGGTAACAAATAGAAGGTGGGTACTACTGGGTAATCTGTTTTTATAAAACATGCTTCTTGCTTTGTTAACCACCCAGAATGCATGCCCCAGTCCAGGAACTCACACAACTCAGATTGATATTTAACGGTAGGATCCCCCTTCAGTTTTTTTGTAGTTGTTTTGATCTTCTAGAAGCTCTAGACATTTGTTTTTATAAAAAGTCTCCTCCAATAGCACCACATTAGTTCCCTTATCTGACTTTTTAATTATAGCACTCTTCAAATTTTCTAAATCCCTAAGTGCTTGAAATTCTTCTTTACTCATAGTTTTTTGGAATCTAATCTGTTCACTCTCAAATATTTTCATGGTATCATTTAATACACATTTCTCAAACACTGAAATCGCTGGACTAAAGACTTGCGGACAAAAAATGGACTTAGGTTTAAACCATATACATTCTGAAGTGCTACTCCTGATGTCTTCACTTACAGTTGTTGCTTCCTCTAATAGGGTGGATACATCAATGTTATCAATTAAATTAGCATCCCAATCTGATTCATCCCACATAGTCACATTATAGTCTAAAAAATTCAGTAAATCCAAATTGTCCGGTATCAGTTCAACATCTCTCAAAGTGTCCTGTTCCTCTGTAGTTCCCATTCCTTCTGAACTGTCTGTTTCATTTTTGACAAAAAAAAAAAAAACTTTTAATTTCTATTTTCTGATTCACTTGAAAATATCCACTCTGACTTTAAACTTATCCGGTTGTGGAGTAGGAACAAAGGTAAATCCCTTTTCTAGGACCTGTCTCTGAAAGTTAGTCAGTTATATTGTAGTTAAGTTGATTATCTCTGTTCCTTGTTTCATAGTGATCTCTGTGGTGCAGGATGATTTGCATCCACCTCTCCTTCCCCTACACGTTTTTTGGTGTGGCCTTTTTGATTTTTTAGAATAGCTCCCTGGGCCCTACTTTACTCCTCTCTCAGCCTCTGCTCCTGTTGTACAGCTAGCAATAGGTAAATAGGTTGTAGGTAAGGATAGCTCAGATGCCTAGGTTGGATTACTGCAATGCTCCATACCTTGGACTATCTGGAGGCAATCTCTGCTGTCTGCAGCCGTTGCAGAATGTGGTGGCCAGGTTGTTGACTGGGATTTCAAGATTTGACTGTGTTATGCTAGTTCTCTGTGGACTGCACTGGCTACCAATAAAGTGGAGAATTGCCTTCAAGGTCAGATTACTGACCTACAAAGCCCTGCATGGCAGGGGACCAGACTATTTGCAAGATGTCCTGGTTCTTCATGGCTCAACCTGCGCTCTCTGTTCCTCCAAGGGTTGCCTCCTGGTGGTTCCCTGGGTAGGCTGTGGCAATCTGGGGATTGCACTTTTTCCGTTGCCACAATAGTCCTGTGGAATTCACTGCCAGTCTATCTAAAGGAGGCACCCTCAGTGGAAACCTTTAAAAAAGAGCTAAAAGCTTTCTTATTTAATCTAGCCTGTGATTTGAAATACTAACTGTCATGTTTTAAGTTGTATGTGACAGATTTGAAATACTGTTAATTACTCTGCAGGGTGTTGCTGTAAAGTCTGATTTCAATTTTATTCAAGATGTTGTTTTAAATATGTTCTACGGTGCTCTGAGCCTCTGGGAAGAGGTGCTTTATAAATAAAGTATCTATCTATCTATCTATCTATCTATCTATCTATCTATCTATCTATCTATCTATCTATCTCTCAATTTTTGCTGTACATCAACTGTCCCCACAACTTAATTTATTTTCAAGTAAACATGTAAACCTTTTGTTCCTCTGTAAATATATCTTATTTGTAAATACTTGTAGTTGTCCAATAAAAAAAAAAACTACTTTTGATAAGTTCTGTGACTGCCTGTCTATTTTAAAAAGGACATTTTTATTATTTCTGCTGGGCTCTGTTTGCAGACTGCCTCTGAATGGCACTCTACCCACAGTTATTGTGCTGACCTTCTTGACCTTGTGCAGAAGCTAAAATGTGGTTTCCTGGTTCCAGGTAAAAATCATGTGGTGTTGGCAGTGAATTAGAAGTCTCTGGTGAGGGATTTCCTGTCGCACTGAGTTAAGAAACTTTGGGTGCTGGAGGGAGGAAGGTTGGAAGTGTTCTTGGGTGCAGCACTGCTGCTGTTGGGGGAGGGGAGGGAAATATTGATTTCTGATTTTAAAGTGCTAAAGATGAGATGATGGCCAGCTGTGGAGGTGGGTGGGTTCATGCCAGATGACCATCGTGGCAGTTTTATTTCTTTAAACTAAAATGTGTGGGTGCTGGGGGGGAGTGTGAGAGGGTGGGAGTGAAAGTGTAGCAGAGTGTGGGGGGACAGGGGGTTGTATTTTTAAGGGTTTAGTACTTTTCAAAAGGAATAGGCACAAACACTGCCAATTTGTTATTCGTGGCTGAATAATGAATAGTGCATTACTTGTGGTGTTTGGGAAATACTAGTAATTACTTGCATACCCCTAATTACTAGTAACCAAGAGGAGCCAATGTCCTGCATCTTGACTGGTAACTTGTGACACAAGTTACCAACCAGGCAGCAGGGCTTGTGACATAGCAGTGTGTGAGGTTGCATGGTGGTGATGATGAAGTGGGAGGCATGGAACTAGATATGTCTGCTTTCAGGTAAAGCACTACTTTTTACATCACACACAGTACTGCTTGGTAGAAAAAACATCTAAGCACATAGAAAACACTTCAGAAATAAAAAAAGTAATAAGGGACTACTTTTAAAAATTAATAAGATTTTCCATCAGTTATGTTTGGTACTACTGGCTCTTTAAGGGATAAGAGCTATCAGGGGAGAGTGGACATACTCAGTGGTTCAGTCTAGAGAAGGGAAGGGTGAGAGGGGAGGACATGGTCACAGTGTTCTGAATGCTGAAAGGGATAGACAGCACAGATGTTTTAAATGGCAAGTACAAGCAGAACTACAACATGTGCATCTAAAGTGGGGGTGGGTTGCTGAGTTCAGGATAAAGGGAAACATTTGAAAGCATCACTTAACACAGAGGGAAATTAAGATGTGAATTAGCCTACCACCCGAGGTTGTTGAAGCTAGTACTTTCAAAGCACAACTAGACAGATATTCCTGAGGGAGAATTAAATCTATTTATTTAGTTTTTGTTAACCAGGTAAATGCACTATGCATACTATGCAGTGCTCTTTTCGGGCATGACCCAGACATTAAGGGTTACACAGCATGAGCAGAGATAGTATTCTGGCTAATAAGCTTGGACCAGTGCCCACACTGAGATTTTTTTTTTATTTAAACAGGGTGGCACACTGAGCTGAAAACGACTTGTTTCCAGGTCCATCCTGGGGAAAAAACAAAGGGAGACAGAGGGAGGAAATGCCAGTAATAACACATAATGAAAATGCATGCAAATCATAATAACAAAAAGAAAGAAAAACTGCTTTATTACAAAGAGCATTTGGGTTTAGTCACTTCTCTGTGGCAGGAGGGGTGGACAAGATGGACCCCAAGTCTATTCCATCATCACAATGGTATTACCATTTTCATCCATTAGAAATGTTGTCCTTTAAAGTGCAGAACTGTTGCTTTAAAATCGCACTTACTTAGGGATGCACGGATAGTAAAATTTAGCCAGATACTGGATTTCGGATAGTTAAGTATGCCAGTCAGATTGGTTCAGATACTAACAGTCAGATAGGAGGCTAGATAGTTTTCAAAACATGCCAAACACAAGTATTTTTATAAACATGTTTATAACAAACAAAAACAATAATTTATTTCTAAAAATGCCACAGATTCAATAAATATGACTACTGCCACATAAAATCTGCTCATGCTTTGAATTCCACTATGTTGTGCTTTAAAAACAGAAACAAATGTTTGCATTTTCTGGAGAAAGTCTTGATCTTCTATCTCTAGCTGCACTAAAGACGCATTCACTTGGGACACTGGTTGGTGGTGCTGACAGAAATCTCTTCGCTATTTTTGCCAAAATTGGAAATCTGTGTTTATTTAGCTGCCAGTACTGAAGAGGATCTTGTGCGGATTTCTTAGGAACCATGCCCTCAGAGATGTCATTTTCCAATTCTGTCGTTCCTCTGTCCTCTGTCATCCTGCTCTGAAACGGAAAAAAATACATTGACTAAGTGCTTCTTAACACACTCAAAAAACTAAATGTAAATATAAATTGAATGCCATGTTACATACACTCTTGTGGTATCAAGTGGTTTTGGGTGAAAGTCTCCCAGGGATCATCACCAGCCTCTGGCTCTTCCTCCAACCTTGCTGGAACCACATGCTGTTTCTCTGTCTCTGGATCTGGATTTGGGCACCCATCCACTAACTGCTTCACCAGTTGCTTGACTACTGCTTTTGCAAAGCTTTTACCACTGTCTGTCCGAAAGAAGTGCAGCTTGTAGCGGGCATCAAGCAGAGTAGCAGCCACTACCTCATTAACAGCCTCATACTGTGAGAATCTAGTATCCATTGCTGTAAGCAGTGATCGTCTCATGCTGAGGAGACCAGGAATTTGTATTTTTCAATTGCATGGTATATCACTGTTGCTATTGGTGTTATGTCTGATACACAGGCATTATCAAGGCTCAGCCTTTTCGTTTCACTTTCAAAGGGCTTCAGAACTGAACAGACACTCTCTGCTAAAGACCACTGGGAAGATGTTAATGTTTTGTTGTCTGTTTCAGAGGCATAAATTGTAAGCACCCTGCGTTGTTCTAATAGACGTTCCAGCACATAGTAAGAACTGTTCCAGCGTGTCGGTACATCTTGTGCTAACCGGTTGACAGGAACCTGTAGTGTTGTTTGTAGGGATGTAAGTTTTTCAGTTGCAGTTGAAGAATGTTTGAAATGTTCTACTATTGCATGGCCAGTGGCTAATAAATCTTCGACTGCCTTTTGTTTCATTATGGCTTCATTATGAGTTGGAGTGTATGAGCCATACATCCCACACTAGGTACTGCACATAGCTTGATTGCTTTTGGCCCATTGTCACGCAGCACTAGGTGCCTCTGTCTGCTTTTTATAGAAAAACAGTCAAGCACCTCCAGGAAGTCTTGTGAGAGGTTCTCCCCTGTATGACGCTCTGTTAAATGTTTCAATTCAAGCAGGGCAAATCTTCTATTAAAGGAAGCATCAATCCAGTGTGTTGTGATCACTAAATAAGATGTAGTTGAATATTAATTTATCCATGTATCAGTGGTAAAGCTTAAAGATTCTACTTCTGCAAGATCAGACTTCATTCTGCTGTAAATGCATGCATACATGTTGGGTACAATTTGGTCAGAAAAATATCTTCTGTAAGTTATGTTACTGTATATGTAGGCTCTAAGACAGACATCAATCTTTTAAACCCTGGGTTATCCACCATACTAAAGGGCTGCTCATCAATTGCCACCATTTCAGCAACTGCTTATGTTATACTCTGGGCTCTTAGGTGGTCATTAAGATATGGGTCCGACCTCAGAATGCAGGCCTCTATGGTCTGGTGCTCAATTTTTAACTTCTTAGCAGGAAGCTTACAAGTGCTTCTGCTTAATTCTCTCTCAGACCGCATACGGGCAAACTCATCCTTATGTTTGTTCCTGAGATGATTTAATAGGCTAGAAGTCCCATAAGCTTTTACAGACATCCCACGACTGATGTATGTAGGTTGTGGACAAATTGCATATTGCTTTAGAATCACTTTCATTTCCATAGTGAAATACTTCCACAACAAACTTTTTTGAGCCATAGCACTGTTAACAGACAGACTCAGAACAGCTGCAGCCTGATATGGGAGCTGATTGAGTATGGAGCAAAGTGGCTGTTTAGGATCAAATTGGCTGTAAATGGGATGCACTTAGCAACACACACAGAACAATGTCCAGATTAGCACAGTTCCTGCAGCTCATTCATTAAGCCACTGGTCATGCAATAGTTGACATTTAAAGCACTTTTTAACAGCAGCATACACTGAGCAAATTAGTTATGCCACCACAGCATACTCTAAGCATCATTCAAATTGATAGTTCCCCTTAATGCAGCTACTTAGAATGTCTTTCTATGCATACACCCTTCAATGCAAAAATATTAAATGTAAGTCCCTTTTAATGCAGCAACTTTGAATGTCAGTGTTAGCATGTAGTCTTTGTGCTCATATACCCTTTAATGCAGCCTTGAAAAATATTAAATGAAAGTCCTGTTTAATGCAACAACTTTGAATGTCAATGTTAACATGTAGTCTTTCTGCTCATACACCCTTCAATGCAGCCTTCTAAAATATTAACTCTCCCTTAATGCAGCCACTTAAAATGTAAAAAAAGCCACAAAGTTCTGTGCACATTTTAAAAAGCATCCCATATCTGCTACTTTTTTTTTCATTCCCACCAACGACAGCAGTATAGTTTAGCTTGTAGCACAGACTGAATAACAGGCTTTCCACTGTTCTTAATAAGAGTTTTTTCACAGGTTTGGTTTTTGTACTTTACCACAGTTGCTCTCAGCTTCCCGATGCTGTTAGGGATCTGTCTGTGTCTTTTAGCGGCTCCAGAATCACTCTCGACTCGCTGCACAACATCTCCCGGGATGACCTCGCTCACAATGGTAGCACTGCCACATAAGCTCCCACTACCACTCACGACTCATATGGCATGTTAATCTTTTCAGTGGGATGCCAGAGAAGCAACAACTGAGGAGTTGTAACTGTGACTGGCAGCCCATGGTACTAAAGCAGTAGTCGATTAACTTAATTTATGCAGAACAGCTGCTTTAAAGTCCACAGGGTGCCACGTCACAAAAAGCAAGCCAGAGTGCTCAATGGCATCTGTGGATAGCAGCAACAGTATGTGGATGGCAATGGGGCATAATTTAAACAAAAGGGACTTACACAGGAGGATAAAATAAATAAATGAAGGGATTTGCTGCACAGCAGATCGCAGCGCAATTTTACTATCTGACCCGTTTTTTTCAAACTATCCAGCTGGGTCAGATCTCGCAAAAAAGCCAGCTATCTGGCTGGACAGAAAACTGGGCCAGAAATCCGTGCATCTCTACACATATGAGATGATTGGTTTCACAAGGGAACCCTATCAGTTAATGAGTGCAAATCCACACCGTATCAAACAATACTGCCTTATGAGGTCTCTTTGCAGCAACCTAAATTTCATGCAGCTCAGATCTATTCTGCCAAGTAAGGGGATTCTACAGTGTAAAAACAGTATGTATTACTTTTCCAATATTCAATATAAAATCATTCTGTACAGCCATGTAGACATGGAAAAGTAAAGAATAGTTTCCCAGATTAAGGCAGCTGCCAGTAACAATTGATTAGAATATCAACATACAAGTAGCCATGGGGTTCAAAGGGTCCCAGCACTATGCTATCATCCGATTATCCCTGTGTGTTTATATTGTTCTAATTCTAGTCTCACAGCAATTTGGGGCAGTCATGAGTGGATGTCTACAGCTGAATAGGGGCAGACTGGGATCCAGAAACTTGAAGACAGAGCTGGGATGTATCCATAAGTGTGCCTGGGTGGGGGGAAACAAAAAGGGCCCATTAAGCAATAGATATTTAACCAAAGGCATCCTGGAAGGGGACTTTTAACCAAAGGCACACAGGAAGGAGGGATTTAGCCACAGCCACCAAGAGCCAAAGCCACCCTGGAAGGAGGCATTTACAGCAGCCAAAGCACCACCAAGGTGGGGGCATTTGGTCCGGAGCATTCACTCCAAAGTGAGAAGCAATGAAATACAATAAAAGCAACAAGAAGAGGTGGGCAAATTAACCCCACTTAACCAAACCAAAACCAGATTATGAGGTACTGGCATCTGAATGTCAACAGAGGGTCCACCAAGCCGGTTCATCAGGAAAAACAACGGTGGCCCAAACAGCGACACCTTAGGCTCAACAGCCCTGAAACCGACAGCCAACCAAGTGAAACTCTGGCACATGGAAAAGCATCAGAAATATTATGGCCTACAAAGAAGCATCACACTGGAACTGTAAATGCGGGGGCTGTGTCCCCTGCACTCCTATATATTAAAATAACAAACTGCATGGCACACACATCGTGGAGCACACTCCAGACAGCACCCCCCCAGTAGATCCCCCCCAACAGTGGACACTGAGACCTCAAAGCAACATCCGTTTACACACTGAGCAAAACAACATGGTCCACTGTATACTCCCCGACTCCACTACAACAGCACGCATTAGTGGCACACTGGGCAACCTAACACACCTGTCAGCGACAGCACAAGCTCACCTCAAGTACACTCACCATAACTGTGTCTCTGTACTACAGTTGCTGTTACAGCATTGCTGTAACACCAGCATACCTCAACAGAGGATCCCTTGTGTACTATGATCAGCCACCCTAGGGAGTGCGTTGGCTGGAGCACTAGGGGATTTTGGTACCCATGTCCTTTACACACCAACAACAGCTCAAGCTGCAGATTATTAATCGCTTATGTGATTTCACCAATCAGTGATCAGGACTACAGGGCATCACAGGATCTTTTATCCTGTGCGCAGTGGTCCCTCATGTAGGTTCATTATAGTGAATAGTTCCACTTCACAGCCACATGGAGAATGGCTACATTCACTTTTTAAATAAAATAAAACAACTTTAACCTTATTATAAATCACTCTACCTAACTTGAATGATTTATGATAAAATGTACTTTGCTAGGTGTTTTTTTGTGGTATAACAGAGTCCTGGCATGAGGTTTGAGCAGCCAGAACAACTCAACTTTGCCTTGTGGTCCTCCCATCCAAAACTCATGCACAGACTCTTTCATACCATAAGAGACCCCTCCACTGCAGAGGACCATTTAACTTATAACACATTGTGGAGTTATGTCCCTGAAATGTGCTGCCAGTTAACCTTGAAGCTGATGCTGCCTCTCCATCATTGGCCTGACCCATTGATTTGTAGGGTCTGCCACTGACAACAAATTAACAAAAGACATTTACGTTTTTGGGGTCAGAGCTCCTATGCATATTTTATTTTGGGTGTTCTGCACCTTTGATCATCAATGATGACCGTACTCCCCTGCTTGGAGCCATGCACTGAAATGGATTCCAAACCCGATTCATTCACTCTGCCCTATTTTCTGGCAATGTTCCCTAACGAAGAACAGCTCTTTGAAGAGCTAATTTTTGACCTGCAGAAACTTGAAGAATGATCAGGGGTTTGGCAGTTGAAATTCAATGCAAAGAAGTGCAAGATAATGCATATGGGGCACAAAAACCCTGGCACAATATATCAGTTGGGGGGGGGGCGAGGATATAGCATGCACCAAGCAGGAAAGGGATCTTGGGGTTATCATCTCTGATGACCTCAAGGTAGGGAAACAGTGTGACAAGGCAGCAGGTAAAGCAAATAGGATGCTGGGATGCATAGGCAGGGGCATCACCAGCAGGAAAAGGGATGTCATAATTCCACTATACAAGACACTAGTGAGGCCCCACCTGGAGTACAGCATACAGTTCTGGAGACCTTACATACGTAAGGACATAGACAGGGTAAAGAAGGTTCAGAGGAGGGCAACAAAGATGGTGCATGGATTGCATCACAAGTCCTATGAGGACAGGTTGAAGGAACTGAATATGTACTCCTGGAGGAGAGGAGGGAGAGGGGATATAATAGAGACATACAAGTATCTTACAGGGAGGAACAGGGTGCAGGAATACACTATTTTTAAGCAAAAAGATGTTCCAGTACTAGAGGGCATGGGATGAAGTTGGAGGGAGGACGATTCAGAGGAAACGTGAGGAAGAATTTCTTCACAGAACGGGTGGTGGACAAGTGGAACACCCTGCCAGAGGAAGTGGTGGGGGCTGAAACAATCACGGGATTTAAGAATGCATGGGATAGACATAAAGGAATTCTGGAGGTCAGGGGTAAAGGGCAACAGACTTCTTGGAAAACATAAACTGAACTTACAAGGTCAAATGGGCAGACTGGGTGGGCCACAGGCCCTTATCTGCCGACACTGTCTATGTATCTATGTTTCTATGTATCTATGTGTCTATGTATCTATGAAAGCTTAATGGTTTGGTCAGATTCAATGATGACAGTGCCCTGCCTGGGAAAAGCACAATGCAAATGATTAACATCTGAAGCTACTGATTTATAATGTAATGGACCCACTCAGGCAGGCCGTCACCCATGCCCAGAAACCTCTCAAGGGAGGGGACTCTGGAAGCCTTCTGGGGAAAAGAGGGGCCCCAGATTCTGGTGCCCTTTCTCTGTGTGCAATGGATTGTTGAGTTCCTGGAAAGACAGCCCTAGACACAAATGGAGACAAACTGCGAGCAGGGTCTATAAAGGTAGGACTGTGCTGGAGGTGAGCACATCAGGTGGAGATCTTGCAGTGGAAAGATCTGCAGTGTGAAGGGGTGGGTGCAAGCTGTGCCATATCAGGCCTGAAAAGTGGACATATAAAATGCCAGCAGAAACATGTCTCACGGTCTATCGAGTCTGCCCGATTGTGCATCTAGCCCCTCAATTTGCAGCTGCCCCACCCTCCCTCCCTCCTATTAACTCCCCCACTCTGTCCCACCATCTCTTAAATCCTCTCACTGTTCTACATGATACTACCTTCTTGGGCAGAGTGTTCCACTTATCTACCACCCTTTCTGTGAAAAAGTGTGTCCTGATTTCCCTCCTGAATCTCCCCCTTCCAATCTTAGCTGATACCCTCTCATGTCCCTCCCCCATCTGATCTGAAGAATCCCTTCTATATTAATCCTGTTACTACCCTTTAGGTACTTAAAGATTTTGATCATATCCCCCCATCCCTCCTCTCTTCCAGGGAATACATCTGCAGCTGTCCCAGCCTCTCCTTGTAGGATGTACCCTCATGTCTCTGTATCATCTTGGTTGCCCTATGCTGCACCCCCTCCAGCAATCTGATGTCCCTCCTCAGGAATGGACGCCAGTACTGCATGCAGTATTCCAGGTGTGGCCTGGCAAGTGACTTGTACAGGGGTGGGATCACTTCTCTGTGCCTGGAGGAGATTCCCTCGCTATGAACCCCAGCATCTTATTTGCCATTGCAGCCACCTTCCTGCACTGAGCTGATTGTTTCATACTCTCTGTTATTAGTACCCCCTAGACCTTTTCCTCCACTGTGCTTACCAGCTGTACCACCCCAACTGATATTTCCTCTCCTGGTTCTTTGCTCCAAAGTGCAGTACATTGCACTTCTTGGCGTTTAACCCCAACTGCCATGTCTCTGACCATTTCTGTAGTTTGATCAGGTCTTCCTGCAGTCCCCTCCACCCCTCTATGTGTGCAAGAACAAGAGGGCACAATTTGAAGATGGGGGGGCGGCTCAGAGGTAATTTAAGGAAGTATTTTTTCACAGAGAGGGTTGTGGATGCATGGAACGGACTTCCGGAGGAGGTTGTGGAGTCAAAAACAGTGGTGGAATTCAAGCATGCATGGGACAGTCATAAGGCCATTCTAGGGGGTGGGGGTAGGAAGAAGTAGGCTGCTGGTTAACTAGGATCTGCAGCTTATCCAGTAGGTAGGGAAATGGGCAGACTGGGTGGGCCAAGCGGTCCTTATCTGCCATCAAATTCTATGTTTCTATGTTTCTATGTCATCTACCACTGCACCGATCTTAGTATCATCTGCGAACAGACTGATCCTACTCTGGATCCCATTTGAGATATCGGATATAAATATCCCGAACAGCACCAGTCCCAGTACTGAACCCCGGGGCACCCCACTTGTAACGTCCCTTGGTGATGAGAGTTCCCCCCCACCACCCTTTGCTGCCTACCCCTCAGCCAGTTTGTGATCCTGTTGACCATTTTTGTCCCCACCCCAATGTATTTCAGTTTCCTCCCCAGCCTCCCATGCGGCACCTAGTCAAAGGTCTTGCTGAAATCCAAATATAGGATGTCCACTGCATGGCCCCTGTCCAGTTCCCTGGTAACCCAGTCATAGTACTCAACTAGGTTTGTCTGGCAGGATCTGCCTGATACAAAACTGTGCTGATGGCCATCTTGGAGCCCATTGTCCTCCAGAAAGGTCACCAGTCTCTTCTTTAGGATTGACTCCATGAGTTTCCCCATGATTGAAGTGCGACTCACTGGTCTGTAGTTGCCTGGATCATCCTTCGGGCCGCTTTTATGAATGGGCACCACATGGGCCATCTTCCAGTCTTGTGGCATGCATCCTGTGTCCAGTGATGTACTGAACAGGTCTGCCAGTGTTCCTGCCAGGATCTCCGCTAGCTCCTTAAGTACCCATCTTCAGGCACCTCTCACTGAGATCAAACTGTGAACAGAGCTGCTGAGTTTTGGAGTGGAAGAGAATGGCAACTGGGTGCAAGGCATTGTGTGGGAGTTGCTGAAGATCAAGCACAGAGAAAAAGACCAAGGGCTTCTGATCCAGGTCCTGTAGCAGGCAGCACCGTATGGAATTAGGGTGCCTCGGACACAGGGGTTTGGAAGCCAGGATGTGTGAGGATCAAACTGGGGTCTCAGCAGTTTAGAACAAGTGAAAAGAGGTTGGAAGAGCCTGCTGCCTGTTCCCAAGGTATCTGGTTCCACATGAAGCAGAGTGAGGAAGCCTGTCTTCATCATAGATGCCCAGGTGGAGCAGAGATACATTGGTCTGCAGCATCAGAAGGTACCATTGTAGTCTGGAAACTATGAGTATACCACAGTGTGTTATTGTTTCAAGCAACAGCACCTGTTGTTTCATTGTGTTTCTCAATTTGGTTACAAATACCCCATTTTGATGTGGTTTCTGCCATTTAAGCAACTACATGGGCCGTGGAGCTTGGGGGACTAAGCACGTTACTCTATTTAAAGTGAATCAGTGCTGGCCAACCCATGGAAACATCTACAGGCCTACAGTGATTCTACTCCTGCTGTACCCAGGGATTGAGTTGAGGGAGCTCCCATTTAGGTCTGTTTAAAACCTGGTACTGGGTGGGAAGGTGTAGATTTGGCCTGGTTAGGAGGGAACCTAAGAGGGCCATGTTTAAAGTTAACATTTGCACTAACTCTGTTTCTTGCAGGTGGTCAGTTTTCAATAAAACTGTGTTATTCCATTAAACGTGGGCTGGTTATTGACTTACTGTGTGGTAGAGAAATTAGTAGTTTCCTTACCAAGCCCAAGAGTTGAAGCCCATTGTGGCTTGGTCGACTGAAGTGTCTCCAGCACTCACCCCTGAACTGCAGTTTGCTGGACTGCACTGGTTTACCAAAGATGGTGGCAGCACCACGTGCATGGCCCAGGCATGACTTGCCACAGGGTCTGTCACAATAGTTTTCTGCTTAAGGATCACTAGAAACTTAAAAAATGTCATGTTGCATTTTTGTCTTACTTGTATTTGTATACATATTATACTAGCGATAAAACAGAAACACTATGATGAATAATTAAAAATATTTTTCAGATTTACTACAGGGATATGTCAACCAATGCACATCAACTTGCTGCTCCTTTCCTGACATCTAGGACATAATGTTCTGGTGATGCCACATTAGTCTCTAATTATTTTAACCCCCAGTTCAGCATGGATTTGATTTTTACTTATAGTTTGTTTTCTCCACCCCTTCAACCACTCTATCCAGCTTGGGTTCTACATCATTCTCTCATCTTCAGGCACCTCTCACTGAGGTTGAGGCAGACCAAGACAACTCATGTATGACTGGCAGATGATTTTCCCTGTTATGCCCCTCCCCAAGATTTCAGCAACACCCAGGTGCCCTGCGTCTTGTCCTCCTCACATCATACTTGACACCCATCCAAACATCCTCTCCCAATTCTAGGAGGTGTACCTCATGTTTCTACTCTTGGTCCTATTTTATTCTCCATCTTTCTTAACGATCTCCCTACTGTATGCTCTTCTTCCCAAATTCACCTCTATGCAGATGATGCTATCCTCTTCACGTTTGGTCCTTCTTTTCCAGTGGTGACCACTCAGTCGCAATCAGATTTCTCTCAAGTCCTAAACTGGTTTTAAACAAACCAACTTAAGGTAAATATTACTAAAACAGTCTATGATTTTCGGCACCCACCAAAAACTAGCCAAGCTCACCACGCCCCCTTCCTTTTTAACCCTTTAAGGCACCCCCTTGGATACTGTTCCATCTTATAAGTATCTGGCTAGACAGCCGCCTTGATTTCTCATCACATGTCAACTACATGCACTCCAAGCTCAGACCCAAACTTGGTGCTCTCTATGGGAACAAAGTCACCCTTTCCCTCCTCGTTCGATGAATACTCCTTTACTAAAACTATTCCACCACTATTTGACTATGCTGATGTCATCTATAGAGCCTCCTCTGCATCCACCCTCTCCAGACTGGATGTTCTTTTCAATGCTTTCTGTCATTTCACCTTCAGTGTCCTACTCAGAATTCATTACTGCTCCCTCTACTCTTCATTATCACTCCTCTCCCTTTCCTCTTACCAAAGTCAGCACACCTCCATCATCTAAGCCAAATTCTGGTTTGACTTGCTTCCCCCTCCATCTCACCTCTCTTCTATCCCGCTCCCCCCACACATCCCATAGTCTCCATACACGTGACCTGCATTCTTTCACCCTCCCCCACCCACACTCTAACTCGGGTAAGGCTGCTTTCTTCTTCTTCTTTTTCCTCCCCCATTTGTGGAACTGCCTTCCCACTGCACTCCGCTTGCTACCCTCACTAAATCTCATTAAACAAACACTTTACAGTTCCCCCTCCAGTTTTTCAATGCCTTGATTGTACCATGTCTGCGATATGTTATTATTGTTTGTATCCTGTATCCACCCTTGTATCATTGCATCATATTATGCTACTTTACAACCTGAAATTGAGTTGGATTTGCCAGTTTTTATTGTATCTCTATTTAACTCCTCAGGCACCTTATAACTCACCTGAGTCTTTATTTTTATTTATTTACTTATTTAATTCTTGGATTACAATACCTTTGAGCTAGCAGTTCATTTTCAAAAGTTCCACGTCAAAGTGACATCAAAGGACAAATAGTACGTAAGAACTGGTAGTATGGTACAGAGGAACATTTAACAAAAATGTAAGTAGATATTGACAATTTAACAGACAATCTTGAATCATCCAGACTTGACCTTGTCAGGTTGTGGGGTGGGTGAAAAGAGTAGTAGGTAGGATAGGAAGGCAGAAGTGGGGTCAGGTTGTAGGGTGCGTGAAAGGAGGTGTAGGTAGGGTAAGAAGACTGCAGGGGGTAAGGAAGGGGTACAAAGGGGGATGGGTAGGAGGGGTGGGCAGGAAGATGATATGGGGGAGTGGGAAGATGGTACTGGGGGACAGGGAGTAAGGCTACATAGGGATGGCAGTCACAGCTGCAAAGTGTGGTAAGGTGCTGGTGGAGTCTACTCTTGAATGGTCCAAGCTTAGGTTCAGCCATAATTTCTAAAAGGAGGTCCTTTAGCCAGCTGGGTGCATGGTAGGCAAAGGACCACTGAGCTAGTGATGTTTGGCAGAAGGGGACTTGATGAGACTGTATGGACATGCCTCAAGTCAGATGAAGGTTGGTCACTAGATTTAGGAGGTTCTGGATGGCCGGGGGGTTAAGCCTAGGCAGGTTTTCTTCACTAGAAGAGAGACCTTTTATTTCACCCTGCCCTTCAAGTGCAGCCAGCTGGTCTGAACATATAAGTCACAGGTATGAGTGAGTTGGTGGGCTCCCGTAATAAGTCTACAGAATTTATTTAGTGCTGTGTTGATCCTTTTAAGAGTAGTGTCTGATGCAGCGCTATACACTACCAAACCATAGTCAATGATAGAGATTATTGAGCTGTTCACTGCGATCTGAAGTGCATCTGGGGTCATACAGTGTCTGTGCCTGTATAGGAGGACAATCCTAGAATAAACTGCCTTTGCAACATGGTTCACGTGGTTGGCAAAGGATAGGGAGCTGTCAAGGGTTACCCCTAGATATTTGAAGGTGTTCACTTGTTCTAGCGGGGTATTATGGCTGTTCAGAGTTGTTATTTGTGCGATTTATGCTTGTTGTGGGGGTTAGCGAACAGCATGATTTTTGTCTTTTACAGCTCATCAGAAGTCTGTGCTTTGAGAACCAGGCCTCAGCAGCTAAGAAATTATGCTGGAGTTGTGTTTCCAGTAGGTGCGGGTCAGGTTTTCTGGTGTAGATGACGGCATCATCTGCATAGAGGAGTATATTATCTGTGCTGACATAAGGGAGGTGGTTGAGAAAAAGGTAAAGAGTAGAGGGCCTAAGATCGAGCCTTATGTGACACCTATGTGCACTTGTCTGCTGTCCAAGAGGATTTCATTTATTTTAACCTGTTGGGATCTGTTTCCAAGGTAGCCTTTGAACCACCCCATGGCTTCTGTTGAGAACCCGGTGGTAGAAAGGTTGCCTGGCAGTATGGTGCGGTGTGGATGACCATGTCAAAGGCTTTAGTGAGGTCAATGTATATTGCCCCCACTAGCTGACCATGTCAAGAGCACTATGAATGAAGCCAGTGTACTCGAGCAGTACTATGGTGGTACTGTGTGCCTTACAGAAGCAATGTTGTTGCAGACATTGGATCTGGTACTTTTCGAGGTAATTAACTAATTGGTCTGATACAATGTGCTCCAGGGCTTTAGAGAGAGGGGTAGGATTGATATGGGATGATAGCTAGTATGGAGGGCACGATCACCACTTTCATGGACTGGTGTGACCACAGCATTTTTCCATTTCTGGAGGATTTGAGCAAGACATAGGGATACATTCAATAGTTTAGTCAGAGGAGATAATATCTCATCCAGTGTTAGGGCAATTAATTTGAGATCTAGGGAGTCACATCCTTGACTTTCCTAGCACTTGTTGCAGATATTTTCTGGCCTCGGCCATGGAGATTTTCTTGAAATAGAATGGTGGGGGCCCAGGGGGAGCCATCCCTTCCTACACTAGTACTGTTCATGGTTGCATCAAAGAAGTCAGGGGAGTACGCTGCTGAGGTCAGAGAAGGCAACGTTGAATATACCTGTGATTATCTTAGGGTCCTGGGTGATTTCACTATTAGCTGCTAGTATGGAAGGTGATGTTTTGCTGGTTTTGCCTGTAAGGTCTTTTAGGTTGTCCCAAACTTTTCTGCCATTCCCCCAGGAGTTAGCAAGCTCATCCTTGAGGTGGCAAATTTTGGCATGACGGGCCACCTGAGTACAGGCGCTGCTGGCTGTTTTGTACTGCTGGATGTCTGCCTGCTTACCAGTGGCCCGGGCATGATGCCACTGATTATTCCTAATGGCCATGAAGCTGAGTAGGGATGGGGTGATCCAAGAATTATTTGTGCCTTTAATCTTATGTTTTCTTATGGGGAAGTGTATGTCACAGACTTTACTGAACTTGGAGATAAAGCATTCAAGTGCTTGGTTCACATCTTGTGCAGTGTCCATAGGGGACCAGTTGACTTGCTTAAGATAGGACTTGATGTAGTTCAAGCTGCCCTTTCTTCAGGACTTGACTAATGATAGTTTTAGCAAGGGGTTTAGGGGCTTTATTGGACCAGTGAAATAGAATTGGGGATTGGTCTCTGATTGAGTCAGGGAGGACTGTGTGTTGCAGGAGATTCTCTCCAGGTGACTTGTAAGTATCCAGTCTGTAGTGTACTGGAACCAGTGCGGTAACTGACCATAGTGGGTGAGTCAACCATTTGGGAGACATTGATGGTAGATATGGCATCTTTGTAAGGTGCTGCCTCAGATGACATCCAATTTACATTGAAGTCCCCTTGCATTACCACCTCAGAGTTTTTGTGCAGGCTAATTAAGTAGCCCATGACCATTTTAAAGCCACTAGCCTGTTCTCTAAGAGGGATGTAGACTGAGACAATAGTGAGCGCTTTACTGTGGACTCCTAACAGTATTCTGATAACTAGGGCCTGTACGTTTTTCTCAGTATCCAACTGGGGAAGGGCATGGCCTCGGAGATTATTCCTAAGGTAGACTGCACAACCTCTGCCTCTTTTATCCAGTCTATCCTGTCTAAAAAGGGTGTATCTGTTGAGACTTATGGCTGTGTCCGGGATCTTTGGTGTAAGCCAGGTTTCCACCACGAAGAGCACAACAGGGTTGTGTTGATTTACCCATACTTGGAGAACATCAGTTTTGGACAGCAGACTACAGATGTTGATAGACACCAATTTTAGGGTTCTGTGGTTGCTTCTGTGGCACGGCGTCTATTGCATTGGGCCAGAATTGGGATGGATATTACCCGACAGAAGTAGAAGCAGTAGGGTCAACCATAACAGAAGGTGTTTAAGTGATTTGAGATTTGCTGCTGGTTTTTGTCTACTCACCATCCCATATTTTTTATGGCATGATGACATGGAAAAGTGGGGAAGAAGAAGTATGGCTGGTGTGTTAGAGAAATGGAGCTGACACCTGTTGGGGTTTGTAGGCCTGAGCTAAGTGGCGACAATGTTACTCAATATGCCAGATCTTTGGGATAAAACTGTTACAAAAGTGGAAAGGTTACTGTTATCCTGGTGGCTCTTAACAGCCTGTAGGTGATTGGATTACTAGCAAGAGGGCTAGGAGGGCCACACATTTATAGGCACCCATTGAGGATAGATAGTTAGAGCGGTTGGGGGGTTCCAGATTGTTCAGTGTGTTTGGGGAGGGCCAAATGAGCTCAACTGAACTTGTTAACTGGGGTTAGTGGCTGATGGTGGGGCAGTCCAAGTCAAGGACAGTGAGAGGGAGGTCGGGTGCAACCACTGTGATATTTGTTATGGGGGGGCGAAAGTGGGCTGATTGTTTCTGTAGGGGGCCCTATAAGAGACAGACCACTTTTGGGTGGGAGGGTGGCTGGGGAGAGTGGGTAGGAAGAACCATTCCTAGGACACACAACACACTAAATGGAGCTTATACCTGAGTTGCTTTCCAGGAGGCAGGCTGGAGAGTGGGTAGGAGAGGAGAGGAGAGCTGTAGGAATGCTTACTGCCCCCAGAAGCCTGAATAGCTTAGCGGCACTGTCCGGTGGCCTGAAGCTGGTGGTGGGAGGTTAGGGAGAGAGAGAAAGGTATGGGTGTGTTAAATACTGTGCACAGAAGGGCGGGCAGAGGCAACCTGAACTTGGGGAGGGAGGGTGGGAGCAGAGCAGCCAACTGCTGAGCCCTTGCAGCATAAAAGCCCAACCCAGGGCTCCACATGGAGTATTCAGACAGGCCAATATGCTTTGCAGTAGGACACAGTACAGGGCACTCAAAATTACTAAACAATACCTTTGCAGAGAGTTATCTAAGCCTATCCTGAGCTAGACACAGTGATATATTAGGCATCCCTACTAGGTTATAAGAATGCAGGGAAATGGCAAAACAGTCATAAAACACCACTAACAGTTTTAAAATACAGGCTACAAAACCAGCGATTAAGTCACAAAACACTAGCTAGCACTCTGAGGTCTCTTAAAGTCATAAATATTCATGCACAATCAGTGGAGGTTAGCCGACGGAAAAATGTCAGGTCCCATGGTGTGGTGCAGCAGGAATATCTCTGGCAAGATGGCACCTGGCACACTGAATGAATCTCATAATTGAGCTGCTTTCCAGGAGGCAAGCTGGAGAGTGGTACAGGGAGGAGAACTGCAGGAACGCTGTGTGTCCCAAGAAGCCTGAATGGCTGAGTGTCGCTGTCCGGCGGTCTGCGGCTGGTGATGGGAGGCTGAGTTGCTTTCCAGGAGGCAGGCTGGAGAGTGGGGAGGGGAAGAAAGCTTCAGGGATGCTGGCTTCCCCAGAAACCTGAATGGCTGAGCGGCACTGTCCGGCAGCCTGTGGCTGGTGGTGGGATGCTGAGTCTATGCTCTTGTACTTCCTTGTTTTTCCTTTTTATTCCGGCTCTATTGTAATCTGCCTGTGACACTGTATTTAACTGTCTGCATATTGTAACCTGCCTGAGACACTGTGTTTAACTGTCTATTATCATGTATGCATGTTTTTGTTTTGACTCCTCTTCCCCCTTCCCCCGGGTCAAACCTGGAAATGAGCCTTGGCTCATTGCGCTTCTCCCAGCTACCAATTTTAAATAAATAATAAATAAATAAATACACAAACAAACAAGCACAACTGCTCAGCTGCACACTGCTTCTCCCCAAACCACCCAGTTATGCTCCAATTGAAGCCGACCACCTTGAAGGAGAAGCAAGTACACTCATGTGCTACCCCTTTTCCATTATCCCACCACAGAAGTCCTCAATTCAGGATATGAGACAACATCACTCACTTGATAGGGCAATAAACTGGTTTCCAAATTTTTCTGTAAATGTAACAACTCATGAGATATATTTAAAACCAGTGTCTGTGGCTCAGTAGGTAGCACACTCACCTCTGTTATTGGAAGATTGGAAGGCCATGGATTCAAGTCCCACACCAAGTACTTGGGTTGATACCCATAACTAACACCGTAGTGCAGTAGAAAGGGAGTGTTGAATTGTTGAGGTGTTGTTCTTCTGATGAACTGTTAAACCAAGACCTGTTCTGCCCATCTTCAGTCACTGTCCAAGTGGAAGTTAAATATCCCATGGCACTTGTTGAAAAACAGTACGAGAGTTTCCCTGGTATCCTGGCCAACATTCCCTGTGTCCATACAACAACTTTTATTTGCCCCTTCAGGGACTTATCTGAAAATGAGCTGTCAGGATGCCTATCCTCTTTATTATTAATCACTAATGTGATTTCAGCCAATCAGCATGCACAGCCACTGTACCTCTTATCCTGTGTACAGTCTGCTCTCATGCAGGAGTGCTGGGAAGAAGCACTCCACTTCAATGTTAGAGGGGAGAATGGCGCAATAAAAAAAAAAAGAAACACTAAACTTCATATAAATCAGTCAAACTAAACTCAAGTGATTTACAATTAAGTTAATAGGACTTCCAAGGGGTGCCTCTTATGATACAAGAGACTACTCTCATGAGGTTTGGGCAGACAGAACTACCAGAACTGCTCAGCTTCACAGTCCTCTTGCCCAAACCTCATGCTTGGAGTCTCTAATACCAAAGAGACATTCCTCAGAAGCCCTATTAACTTATATTATAAGTTTAATTAATTATTCATGAGCCTAGCTAGGCTCCTGATTGGCTACTGGATCATTTGTTCACATCTTAGAAATGACTGATCCAGCTGCCAACTGATGCTACAGTATGTGTCATGCACGGCTTGCACCACTCCAGTTAAAACCTTAAATAAGTTTAAACTAAATGGGAAAAAGCAAAATAATTGTTAGTGCAATTAGACTTATAATCACAGTAACAACCTCAAAGCCAGTTATTTCCTTGGATTAATGACCGGCTGGAGGGAGGTAGCCCTCGGCTCCACCTCGGGCCACCCATCCCAGCTGGTCATTAATCCCTCAGAAATTACAGACTTCTCAGTTGTTATTGCTTGAAAATAATCACAGGTAAATAAAGAAAATAAATACTAAGCTCCAGTGTATACTGCAGGGTTTTATGACTGAGTTTTAGAAGTTGCAGTTACATAGAAACTTAGAAACATAGAATTTGATGGCAGATAAGGATTGCTTGGCCTAGACAGTCTGCCCAATTCTTCCTGCTCCCTTCCTTTCCAGTATGATTCCCTTGTGCTTATTCCATGCATACTTGAACCCCACCACTGTTTTTGCCTCAGCCACCCCTGCTGGAAGGCTGTTCCAGGAATCTACCACTCTTTGAGAAGAAGTACTTCCAAATATCTCTCCTGAATCTACACCCTCCAGCTTCATAGCATGTAGCCTTGTTCTTGAGCACCTTTTCTTCCAAAACATATTTCTGTCCTGTACCTTATTTACCCCTGTGAGGTATTGAAAGGTCTCTATCATATCTCACCTCTCCCTTCTCTGTTCCAGGATGCACATTTTGAGGTCCTTTAGTCTCTCCTCGTCGGGTTTATGCTGCAGACTCCATGGCACGTATCAAAGAAGAGGAGGAGAGTTTCCCTTTAGTTGAGACTAAAAGAACACCATACTGCTTCCTATGGAATGTCTGACCTCTGAGTACTCGAGAAAGAGGAAGCAGCAGCAGTGTCAGAAATACTCAGCATGACAAACAACCCAATTACCTTCCCCAAGGGAGTAACCAGGGATGTGGAGGGGGCAGGTCTGTAAACATCATCAGTTTCACCTTCAGCAAGGCCTTATACACTGTGGTGCATTCCAAGCTGCTGGAAAAAGTACAAGAGTGTGATATACACAAGACATATACAGGGTGGGTTACTTACTGGCTTGTGGCAAGGAAGCAGAGGGTTGTGATGGATGTGCGCTACTCCAAGTGCAGAAGGGTACTCAGTAACCTCCCTCATGGATCAGTGCTTGGCCACTGCTGTTCAGAGTTTTCTTAATGATCTGGAAGCTCAGCTGGCCCATTGGCACAGTGGTAGGGCTACTGCTTGCGATGCTGGTGACCCAGGTCCAGGAATAAGCCTGGGTTGTCGGGCGCCATGGGGGGATTGTATGTCACAGGGGATGCTCTCCTCCTCCTGGGGGATGAGGGTGCCACATCCCACAGTACTACTGCCACCTGTAGATGTACAGGTAGCAGAGTGCATGGGACACAGAGTGGGAGAGACATGCCATGCTGCGTATAGTGTGAGCTTGCCAATGCATGCCCACATTGGGGACTATGTCCCAACGCTGGCATACCTACAGGGTTTAGGGACATGTGGCACAGAGGGAGAAACAGGGGAACTTAAATAAATGAGAAAAAAAACTCCTCTGCCCACAGCTCCATGAAGATGATTACATCAGGACCAAGAAGGCAGGTAAATCCACCAAGCCAGAGTGCAGGAGGCACAGAAACAATGAATAAAAAAAAAAACAAATTTCCTGCAGGCTGCTTAAGTTCACTGATAACACTCAGCTGGCCAAAGTGATGGAGTTCCTTGAGGGAGGGGACAAACATCAGTAGGAGAAGAACAAGCTGGGTGGATGGCCAGACCCCTTAAGTCTCAGATTCAATGTAACCAAATGCAAGGTGCTATACTTGAGGAGGATAAACAGGGGTTGGATGTACACACTGTATGAGAGTTCCTCACTGTAGTGGAGGAGGAAAGGACCTGGGATCATAACAGTCAAGGGGCTGAAATATGACAAGCAGTGCGTGGCTGCTGTCAAGCAGGCCAGCAGGATGCTAGGGTGCATCAAAAGGGGGTAACCACCAAAGCAGAGGAAGAAATCCTGATACTCTGCAAGGTCCTGTTCAGGCCCCACCTGAAGTATGGCATGCAGTTCTGGGCTCCTCAATTAAAAAACAGGACACTGAGGCAGCTGAGGGAGTGCAATGCAGGGCCACCCAAATGATCAGGGGTATGGGGAGAAAAGGCATCAGGATAGCCTGGTGATCCTTAACATGTTCACATTGGAGATATGGAGGCTGGGAGATGATCTCTGTCTTTTGCATACTCAGCAGTATCAAGAAGATTGAACAGATGAGTTGGCTTGATCTAGTCTACTCCACCAGGATATGGGGACATGTCCTGGGACTCAGAAGTGGTAAAATCAGTGGCAATATTAGGAGGTGCTGGTTCTCTCTGGGGGGGGAGTGAAGCTATGGAACAGCCTACCAATAAAAGGCAATGGATATGGGGGTATACAAGCCTTCACAGTAAGCCTGGCCCTGATGCTTATGTAATGCTAATTTTATTTATTATGTAACATTCTGGTTGTCATACTCTACTCTAGAGATACTTTCCATTTGGTCCAGGTTATGAATGAAAATAGACTAATTCTAAGCCCAGCAAACCTATATGGTTGCCAAATCAATCAATCAATCAATTGGTCAATCAATCACATCATCAGGTAATCTTGGTAGTATAGTGGATGGGGTATCCCTATAAATAGTACCTGCTTACAGAGCATATTCCCTACATACAGGGGACAGACCTGATGGACCTAAACTACCTTCCAACCTGAAATGACTATGTTACTAAAGCAATAAGGCACAACAGGGGGTGCATTCTGGTGGGATAATGGTCTGCCTTGGGTAGGTTGAAGCCTGAGGAGAAGCTGAGTGCCTCCACCACTTGAGAAGGGCTGTTAGCCCACCATAACACATTCCCTGGAGTGCCATTTTGTGATTATGAAATGGGTCCCCATTAGCACTCTATAAATAAATAAATTACTAAAATCTATCTTTTATTTGGCAAAATAAGATACAAAATGTTGAATAAATCTTTACAAAGAAATATATAGTCCCATTTGGACATTGTGTTGTGACCACTTTGCCTGCATGTGGTGACAATGTTTTAAGCAGCATTTTCTTTTCTTAGTGTAAGTAATGGAAATAGTGAGCAGTTGCTTCAGTACCGGATATGTTTATTTCTTCCTGCTCACATCGGGGGAGTGGCAGGTACTTGCTGCAATCTACAGCCTGTCTGTTTTTTTGTTCAAGTGAAATAAAAACGTTTTTTTTTCTTTTGCGGTCTATTTCACATGGGGTCTGCGAGATGGAGCTGGTTGAAATGAAAGCAAGTAGTGCTCGCGGTCAAAGAGTTACTACGGTTGTGAGACAGCCTGTCCATTTTTTTGTTTTCTTGATTAAAAAACAAACTGCTAGTATTTTGCAGTCCGACCAGGTGGTCCATCTCGACTTGGTGTGGTCTGTGAGATGGAACCACATAGCTGTACCAGTTTCGGGTAAATGGAAAACATGATTTAAAAAAAAAATAAGCAAGCTGTACCAGTAGGAAGCAAGATGATTCTTGAGGCTGGATCCATGCCTCTGCTATTGGACGGAGAGTAGGATGAGCGCAAGGTTACAGAAAGGAAGGTAGCTATTTTAAAAAGGCCGAGTTGGAAAGAGAAAGTTGTGACTGCTTAGGCAATCCCCACAACATATGTGTAGCGCAATCGGGGGCTACTGGACATTTTTTTAAGAGGCATGATCCATAGCATGTGGAGCAGGCAGCTGAATGATCAGCTGAGGCGGACAGTTTCAAAGGTGCATGCTGAGTCTGTTTGTCTGGGAGTACTTTCAGCTGGTCTGTTGTGCTGGGATACTGGCCCGGCTGAAAGTAGCTCTGGACCAATCAGGATACAGCATTTTTAGTACCCATTTCATAATATGTTATTATGCATATATAATACAGAGGCATATTTCAACATTATTTTTCTTGAAAAAAAAAAGTATTTTGTTACAATTCCATTCACAAAAAGTAAAAATTAGAAAAAAATGATTTTTTGAGGGAACAGATTGTCAGGTTGTTCTTCAGTTTTTCTTGATGTTTTTAGTTTAATGATGTAAGCATTAATCACTAGTATCACGGCACAGTATTCTGCAGTAAACATTTATTGGGGGGAACAAAATCAATAAACAGTCTTTCTTTGGCACACTGTCAGGTTCTAGGAAAAAATATAGTCTTCAGCTCTAGTTCTTCAACTATTTCAATTATGAGCCAATTCAAAGTTATTACCCAAAATAACCCATTTTGTATAATTATTGCCTCCATAAATTTAGGGGAGGCAGTATAGCACAGTGGTTTAAGGCTCTGAGCTACAAATCTGGAAACCTGAGTTTGAATTGCACAGCCCCCACTTGCACACTGTGTGACCCCAAGCAAGTCACTTAACTTCCCTGTGCTCCCAGGTTGCACCTGTAAACAAGCTTTCAGCTTAGTGTGTCTCACCTAGTTAAACAATTGGAATAAATTGAGTGCCATCAAATAGTATGCCATATGGGTGAGACAGCGAAAATGAATGATTGGTCCTTGTATTATTTGCAAATAAGCCAAACATTGTGCCCAGTTCTGAATCACAGAGACTGATGCAAAATCACTGCAGCACAATTTAGTGACAGTCTCTTGTGACCCTCTTGAGCTTGCTCAGAGGGTGTTGGACAATCCTTAGTACTAGCCCACATCAAAGTGAGCTGGTGCCAAGAAGGGGCAGGGTTTTGCATGTAAAATGTACATGTCCAATAACTCCCAGTGCATAATTTGTGTGATCTTTTTTCACAGGCAGTAGGGAGTTGGACAGCTGTTCCTGCTGCTTGAGACACGTTGGAGGGATTTGAATTATTGTGGGACCAATGAACAAAAACCAGATGTGAACAGGGGAACAATGTTAAGGAAATAGGTTTTAACTGGACTACCAGGGACTATATGGGATCTTGGGCTAAGAAAAGGGGCTGTGGACCCTTTAGAAGACACTGGAGGACCAAACAGTGGTGTTTGGTGGTGGACATAAAACACACTACCTGCATTCTCCAATGGAGCTTAGATGCCGCTGATACAGAGCAAGGAAACTTGGATAACAAAGACCCTCCAGGTCAAACAGCAGGGGCAGAAGCAGAAATAAAAATAGATCCAGTTCAAGGGGCAGTAATAAAGGACAGAACACTTCCATAATTGAGTCAATTGACAAAACAGGCCCAGTGGTGATTGACAGCTAAGACACTGACTCAGGTGAAGAATGAACCAATTTGGAAACCTTGGATAAATGTTTTTTTTAGACAAAAGTGTTTCCAATAAGTAGCAGAAAACAACCAATACCAGTAAAAAAAAAAAAAACAAAGAAAGAAAAAAACAAGGAGAGGTAGAAGACGAGGAAAGAAGCACAGAACCCAGATTTGTAACATACAAAGCAACGAAAGAAACAACAACAATTGGGAAATAATTAACTTGTCCAATAACATTGACTAAAGATCATATTAGTGTTTTACAAAAAGGACTACGTTTTGTTCCTCCTGCTAGGATGGTAAATTTAACATCTGTGTTGAATTGTTTAAAATATTTAGATAACAAAATGTGCATTTTTATTTTGCAAACATGGGTGCCAGCAATAACGAAGACCACCTGTTTTGATGTAACTGATTCCCAATCAAGTAGAGAGGAACTGTCCTTTTCATAGCTGCAGTGGGTGGAGCCTTGCAGCTGTTTTGGGATCACTGAGAAAAAGGAGCTTACTGGATACCGTCCACTGCTTTTTCTTTGGCGTTCTGATAGTGGAGGTAGACACGCATCCACCGCACTACTTTGTTCGGCAGCCGGAACACGGCACTGTCGGCAGCCGGAACACGGCACTGTCCTCCATGTGCAATATGGCCACTGGTGCTTACTGTGCATGCACAAATTCCTGCACATGCACAGATAACTCCTGTGGCCATATTGGACATGGTGGACTCTGGAGTGGCCGGACAATACCGCATTCCATCAGCTTGTTTAAGAGTGGTGGAACTGACTTCCTGTGGTTATGCCTAATTTAACCCCAGCCAGCTGCTGTTCTGATGTACTGGTATCTCCTCTGCAGACAGCCTCAATAGCATGAATCAGTCCATCAGTCAAGTCCCCCCAACCTGTCCAATATTAGCTACTAGGTTGCGAGACATTGGGAAAGGGACCCACCCACAGAACTAGGCAAAAATGGCAATGTCCCGGAAGAGTGACAAAAAGTGACACGCTGTCATTCTAATCATATCCTGTTTCTGTTCTGTGTGACCCAGCAACAAAATGAACATACTGGTCTCATTGGGAAACTGAAGGTGAGTCACACTAGCTCACTGCAGTGTGCAGCTGGGAGGATGTAAATTAGAAAGCGTCCATCTTATGTGTCGATGTCTGTGTCTTGATTATCATGCTGGCCGTGTCATGCCAAAGCAGATCACTCTGCAGTCTGGTTCCACTTGTGTGAAATTCACAGGCGCAACACTAAGTCAGTCTTGCTTTTGTATGTTGGTTCATAAAGTGGTTTCAGACTAGAAGTTTGGATTCCTATGACATTCGCTGCACAGAGTTCAGAAGGTCTGCCAATGTAGGTTTTCCTAGGGGAGCCTCCATGCTAATAGTGGGGCTGAGGCTCTGTCTCCAACCCATTACTGGGGGTGATGACTCCAGATCAGGACTAAAACATAGGGGTATGTTTCTGTCCATTTCACTGAATTGTTTGGTTTGCACAGTTTTATTGCTGTTTTTTCCCTTCATCTGTAGTATTTGCAAAATGCTGGAAACAATGTGGAGCAAGCAGTACATTTAAATTGACTTTAAAAAGTTCATTTACTGTGGCACAATCGAAGAAGATGTAGTCATTTTAGCATAAAAATATAGTTCGAGCTTGCTCTTTTAATTAACATGTATTTGTTGTTTGCTGTATGGCCAGACATTTTATAGGCAGGATGATTTGACATACAGTATAGTGTTTTCTGATTAGTACACTTCCACCATTGAAACCCCTTTATCTGCATTATTTGTATTTGTTTTTCTGTAAAAGCTTTACTTGTAGGGCAGGTCCTTAAAGCTTTATGTGTATGTTTAAGAATTCAGGGAAGTCTTGCCTGTTCTGGACACTGATTGGAACACTTTTTAGCTGAGGCTGTTCTAATTGGGTACCAATAATGTCAGGATAAAGACAGCTGTACTAGCTGTCGGATGTAGTGCTGTATAAGTGTTACAGCTTGAAAAACATTTTTAAAAGATATAAAGCACAGAATGAAAATAATCTGAGAGGTCATATTAACATAAGACCATAGGAAATGCTAGACAATACAAGACCAATGGCTTTTCTGCAGCCGTGCTGGCTCTGGCCAGAGTTTGTTTATTTCTGCATTAGAGAAGGAAGATACTGTGGTGATGTACGATGAGGATGAACAAATTGGTTCAGATACATCCCAGACATTGAGTGATACCCCTCTAATTAGGCAATCAGAACAAAATTATTTTCTGCCTCAGACCAGTAGTCCTGGTATGCCACAAGGAACATCAGGTTTTGCTGATCATTGTAGCCAATTTAAATCTAAATCTACTTTTAGCCCAGGAACTATTCATGCAGCAATAACTGTGGTTCAGAAAAAAAAAAGCTATGAGAGAGGTTAAGCAGTTATTCAGGAAATCTTAGAATTTGAATAGAGAAAATCTAAGTATCAGTGAAAAAAAAGGCCTTGGATGAGTTGACTGAGATGGAAAATATAATTATATGTCAAGCTGACAAGGGAGGACATGTGGTGGCATTAAGTACAGAGGATTATATCATGGAAGCCAGCAGGCTGCTTAGTGATAACACCACCTACAGCATGTGAAACTTAATCAAAATCCCACGGAGAGGTCTAAAATTGAATTATATGATTTAGTGGATAGAGTTTTGGGGGAAGGAGACATTACCCAACAGGAGGCAGAATTTCTTAAAGTGAAGAATCCCATCTTGGCCACTTTTTTTTATCTTCCCAAAACACAAGAGAACATTCAGCATCCACCAGGAAGAGCAATAGTCTCGGGTGCAGGATCAGAAAATCTAAATAGATTTGTGGGCTATTTTCTATAACCTATAGTCACTAACTTGAGATCCTACACTGAAGACTCTATACATTTGGTGCTGAAATAAAAAAAAATATAATTTGGCAACTAGAGTACTTACCAACACCTTTCCTCCTTCTCACACCTCCTGTCAGATAGAGTGGTTTCAAGAGCCCTTACTGTATCCTCAGTCCCCCCGCTAGAAGTACCCCATGTCTCCACTACCATGGGAATTTGTGCTTTCTCCGTATGAACACCCTCCCTATGGAACAAGCTCCCGCTCTCTATCCGCTCCTCCCCCACCCACCTGGCTTTTAAGCAGAATCTAAAAACCTGGCTCCTGACTGCTGCAAACTGTCACTATACCCAACATTAATATCTAGGGCCTACATATTGTCCTGCTCTGTAGTGCACAGACAGCATTTCTGGCCCCCGGCTATCCAGCATTTCTCAAAACTGACCCTGATCCCCTCTAAACCTCTTAACCCTAAGTAGCAATGGAAATGTTTGATTGTCTGAACCTGCATAACACTAGTAGCTAGCATCTGTATGGAGCCATGGTATCATATGATACCATCTGCTGCTGGTGTATGTAACTTGCTTTATTTGTTTCTGGCACACTTGTACATTGCCTATCTCAGTTTCAGTTTCAGTTTATTTATTATACTGGAAAGGCCATTGTGAGCAAAAGCTGCCCATTTTCACAAGCGTCTAGTCTATCTTTTACCACTATTGTATTGTAGATTGTCTATCTTTTACCATTTATTGCAGAATCTCAAATGTGTTGTATAATCCAGTGCAGTATAAACTGTACATCTATTTCTTATTTTCCACATCACCCCATGTTGGGGTGTGCAGTCCCATGCCATGTGCATAATAGTTACTTCCTGTACTGTTGCCAATTTGGGGCCTGTGCCGTGCCTGAAAACGGTCCTTTGGATCAGTGCACTTACTCAGTTACCAAAGACATACATACATACATACACACATAAATAAATAAATAAGATTAAATAAATGAATAAATACTTGTGGCTAGGACTGGATATGACTTTACTGTACACCAGTATATCACATGATATGGGACTTATAGTGACTGATTATTTTTTAAGAAGGCAAAGTTGGATGACTACACCACCTGCCCAATTTCTTCTAGAAGCAGTTAGCTTTGCATGAATTATAATTTTTTTTCTCATTTAATGCTGACATCTTTTTGCAGCAAAGAGGGACTGCTATGGGAGCCACCAAGGCACCCTCATTTGTGACTTTATATATAGGTTGGTGGGAGTAGTTGTGTGTTTTTAGTGATGCTAAGAATAAATTCTGAGGGAAAGTGGTGGCATTGGCACTGATTTATTTATGATATATTGATTATTTGGAGCAGGTTAAGAAAACCTGTGGAAGCCTTCATACAGGAATTAAATGAAAATTGTTTCAACCTTTTAGTTCATGGCCAAGATACATGCCATAAGTATGGAATTTCTGGATCTTAAATTGAAATTAAAGTCAGGGGAGAAAGTTGCTACCTCTGGCTACAGAATACCTAGTGCAGGGAGCATAGTATTGCATGCATCAGGTGCCCACCCACCACACCTTCTCTCTAATCCTTATGATCAGTTTTTACAAGTACATTGTAACTGTTCAGAGAGTAGAGAGTTTTGAAAACCAGTCACTTGAGATGTATGCCAGATTTCAGCAGTGAGGTTATTCTGTTCAAATTTTGGATGAGGCCCTTAAGAGAGCCGGTAACACTAACAGAGATTCCCTTTCAGTGACAAGGGACAGAGGTAGGCAGCACGCGAGGTCCCTGAATTGGGTTCTTGAATACAGTCCCCAGCCCCTAGAATTAAAAATATAATTCCTTAGAACTGGCTAGTTCTATGCCACTGTAGCATACCAGGTCTATTTGAGGAACTGCCAAGAGTAACTTACAGTAGGGGAAAGAATTTAAGGGACATGGTTACACATAATCACTTCATTCCAACAAAACTATCGCATCCCACTTGGTTGCTACCATGGCCACAAGGATTTTTCATCTGTGGCATTCATATAGCTTGTAATCATGAAGTGAGTGGCAAAGAATTTGCTATTCCAGAATTAGACATTAGATTCACCAGTAGGGAATTCATTTTATGTTATACAAACTTTGTTGTTTACATTCGGTGTGTCCGTGCCCATGTATTTATGTAGGTCGCATGATTAGACAGTTTAAGGAAAGAGCTTTAGAACATATCAGAGGTATTAGACTGGGAAATATATGGAAATTGTAGTGGGAAAACATTTATGTGACGTGCATAATCAGAATCCAAATTTAGCCAAGTTTAGTGTCATTGAACATGTATAACACAAATGGGGGGCGGTGGTAGGATTCAGCTACTTCTACAAGAATAATGAAATGGATTTTTAATTTGAAAGCTTTACAGCCATTAAGGCTTGATGAAGAGATTGATTACACTTTTCATGATGTATTTCTTAAATTAGTTTCGGTTTATTTTCAGGTAAGTTTAGTGTAAGTTAATCCTTCATGGTGGCAGTACTTCTGGGACATCTGATAAATTGAGTGTCTTTTTGGATATTTTTTCTACTTACACCTTGATCAACAACTGAACTAACTGAGATTGACTGATTTGATTCCTAGGCTCAGATATTAGAACAGAACCTTTTGGCATTTATTTATGGTGGACTTGTTTAGGAAAATGTGGAGTATGTATATGTGCTTTTGGTATGCTATGAATTCTAGGTCCTCAAGCACATAAATAAATGAACATTGTACAAGAACCTGCTTTATCTGGGACATGCCATTAAATGCTGTCCCTAGTTTGCATTACACATGGACTATTTAAATATTTTCTTGCTCATAGTGGTTTTGATATTTAATTATTTTTTTCCTGTACATAACTATTTTTTTATGAATTTAATAGGTCACTTATTTTAATGAGTGGAAGTTAACATTATGACTGGTAGATGAGCAACTTGTATCATATTCAACTGTGATTACTATTGGGGTGGATCCAAAGACATGTATTAATATGAATGAATATGTATAAGTTTGCTACCTCTCTACCACATTCCCCTGAGCATATTCTCATGGGTGATCTAAACATCAACTGGCTTAGCCCCGCATCCTCCTCCACCTGCGACTCCTTTACTGCTATTGACCTAACGCAACTTGTTACCCAACCAACAAGAGTGAACCCCACAATGGGATTGAGCACTCTTCTGGATGTAGTCCTCACCAACCGACCTAACCAAGTTTGCAATCTACAAGTCCTTCCGGATGGAATCAGTGACCACTCTCCTATACTTTTCCATTGGATTACATCCCTAACCAAACCCACTTCACAGGCCACCCTATGGCGGCGGTTGTGACCAGGTGGGCTGAGAGGCCTGAAGCAACTTCTAGCTCAAGTTGACTGGTCTCCCATTGAGACCACCCCCAACCTTGATTCGGCCCTGGCCTTCTTCACCTTAATGTTTAACAAAGCTTGTGATATCTTCGCACCCCTAACCAAACTCCGGCTCCAAGGTAATGCCTATACCCTGGGTTACTCCTTCCCTACTCCAGCTCCTTAGGCACAGGGATAACCTGTGGCACCTAGCCATGGAAACTGGCCGCCCTGCCGACAGACAGGCATATGCTGCTGCCCAAAATAAATGCACCTGGGCCATACGCAAAGCAAAGGCCGATCATTATCGGGCCTCACTCACCTCGTCCTGGGGGAATGCTAGAACCTTCTGGGATAACATCAAACAACTAAATGGTGGTACACGCTCTCCTCCACCTTCCCAAATCAATATTGGGGGTATTATCTCTACTGATCCTACCCTCATTGCTAACCATCTTAATAAATCCTTTACTGACCTTAGCTCTGTACTCCCTAGCAACTTTTTTGATCCCCCCTCACTCTCCTGACCCTGCTCCCTCACACGCATCTTTACACTTCCACCAGGTTACTGTCAATGAAGTCAGACTGTATCTGACCAAGGCCCTAAGAAGCAACACCACTGGCAGTGACTCCTTGGACCCCAGACTCCTCAGCCTGGCATTGGACCAGGTCATCGCCCCAATCACTAGCCTCTTCAACAAATCACTCTGTCTAGGGCAATTTTCATCAGCTTGGAAAATTGCCACTGTCACTCCCATACATAAGGGTGGAGATAGGGTCCTTTTCAGTAATTATCGTCCCATCTCAATCCTCTCACCACTCTCAAAAGCCTTAGAGAAAATAGTATCCTCCCAAATATCTGAGTTTCTTACCAAATACAGTATCCTCTACCCTGAACAACATGGCTTCCATGCTGGGCACAGCACCAATACCACCCTCATCGAGTTTTCTAACTTCCTCCATTCCTCCCTGGACTCGGGCTCTCTTGCTGGTGCAGTGTTCATCGAACTGTCAAAAGTCTTTGACACCGTATCCCATCCTCTCCTGCTGGATGCACTCAGCCATGCTGGCTTTGCTGCAGGACCTGTCTCATGGTGCTCCAGCTATCTGTCTGCCTGGTCCCAGCGTGTAAAAATCAATGGCACCCTCTCTGACCTCTGCCCCATACGATCTGGGGTTCCCCAGGGCTCTATTCTTGGGTCCCTGCTCTTTTCCCTTTATCTCAACACCCTGCCAGGTGCCTGTACTGGTAAACTCCTCCTTTATGCAGATGATGCTGTTATCTTCGCTTCTGACCGTAACCCCACCACCCTCCAAGATTCCCTGCAATTATCCTATAAAGATGTGGAAGCCTGGTTTAAAGAACATAGACTGGTTATCAATCTTAAAAAGACCAAATCTATGATCTTCTCCCACCCCCAAGACAAAGCTAGTAATTTCCAGCTTCAAGTCTTCGCCAGCTCTATGTTCCCACTCGAACAAGTTTACACATACAAATACCTTGGGACAACCTTTGACCCTGCCCTCACATTCCATTCCCATATCTCTGCCTTAGCCTCCACCACCAATATTAGGTTGGGAATCACCACAAACACTGTCTCCCCCCCATGCCCTCTGACTTGCAGTTATGTCCTCCATTCTGTCACTTGTTGACTATGGCTTACCAGTCTATGGGGCTGCTGACCAGACCTCGCTAAAAAAAATCCACCTCACCTTAAATAAGGCCCGTCGACTAATCTTAGGTGCTCCTAGACTTACACATACCTGCCATCTTTACTCCCAGGGTAATCTGCTCAATCTTGACAAACGTCTTAGGTATCAAACCTGCATCCTTACAAAAAAAACTCTCCTTGGGCCCTCTCCTCCTGGTTTGACTGCCGTTAGCCACTGTGTTAACTCACTAGCTTCAACACAGTCCTCCTGTAAAACCAAGTTGAAGGTACCTAGGGCAAGGACCTCTCATGGACAACGGGCTTTCCACTACCGTGCCCCATCTTGGTACAATTCCCTCCCTGCCAGTATCTCAGACACCACCACAATCTCTTGCTTTAAAACTACCCTCCAGAACCACCTTTTCACCACTCACAGCTGTTGCTTTTCTAAGCTATCTTGCTCACTCTCTGACAAAGCCCCCTGTTGGCTGCTCAAATCCTCTACCTTCTCTACCCTTGGTTCCTGTTACCTCCCTGTTGACTCCACTAAAACACACTATATTGATATCCTATGTTTTTCTGATGTTCTAGTTATTTCCCTGAACAATGTTAACTTCACCAACCCTGTATGTGGTAAACTGTTGATCTCATTTGTCCTCCTGTATCCTCAAAAAAAAAAACAAAAAACTGTACACTGTTTCTCTGTACTAAGTTGTTATCACTGTATTGTCTTCTCTGTGATGAGGTACCTTTGTAAACGAGCCTCTGGCTCAAAGGTTGTAAACTGATGCTTAATAAATAAATAAATAAATAAACAGTTAATTTTTCAGTTGTATAACTGATGTGATACATCATGGCTCCTTGATGAAGAGGCAGCATGCTTTGAAGAGCCAGGGTAACAGGCTATCTCACCAGATTGTGTTGGTTGTGTGTGTATTCATTAAAGATTTCACAATTTTTCAGCATGTTTGTGCCGTTCATTTAGTTTTCATGTAGTTTGGTGGTGGGCCCACAAGTGGGCTCAAGGAAAGTGTGGGGTGGCTGGGGGGACATATGTGTATGGTAGACCAGGTTATACACATCTGTGCATTGCACTGTGCAATATGCAGACATGCACAAGCTGGTAATGTGCCCCAGTACTGTACCCAAACCCAGTCTGTGAACAGTAGATATCCAGAGTAAAATGTTCTTAGTATATCAGTTTTACGGATTGGCACAATGGGGTGCCTCTTTGCACCCTATTTTGGGACCCATGAAACTGCAACTAAGAACTGAGCACACTATTTCCAGTGGTAATAATTGAATGTAGACATTAGGATATAAGAAAATACAAAATCACACATGCCCCCACAATGCAAAGCATCATGGACTGCATATGCAAATCACCACAGAATGTTATGCTGGTCCAACTTTAAGCAGAATTGCATGGTGCCGAAAGGCCTCTCACACAGTTTGCAAAGGGTGCTAACAGAAGACATAGACATGTGTTTCGTCCTACCAAGACTCATCAGTATGCCTCGTCTGTTTGACACCCCAGTGGAATGGACCAGCTACCCCTAAGGCAGTGTGCCTGGGATATATTGTGGTGAACCCATTAAAATAAAAACTATTTAAAAGACAAAGAACATTAGGATATATATATCTACAATATATCTAACTGTATATCTGTCTCTATAGCTACAAAAACAAAGTGTTGTGTCAGTGTGTGGTCTAAAACAAAACAAAATGGTACCATTAAATCCACATTAACAATAGAAAATAGAGTTAGAATCAACATTTCCACCATAGGTTCTCTTCAGGAATTATCTAAAAGAAAAAAACAAAGTTAGTGGAGAGGTAGGAAACTAGGATATATATATATATATATATATATATATATATATATATATATATATGCGGTCACAGTACTCCTCCCCATACGCACATAACATATAGCGACAGGATGTTGCACCCGCATTCGCCCCCCCAGTCCACTAGCTCTGAGAACAGGCACCGCTATTGAATCACCCTTTTTGTAAGCACTCAATAGCGGTCGCCCTTCTCACGGGATACCCAGCTGGGTAACCCCACAACCCACCCGGGTGTCTGCACGCAGGCATGCTGTAGTCCTGGCTACCTCTTTTCTTATTAAATAAGAATACAGCCACAATATTGTGCAGCCACAAAAGTAAAAACAAGCAGTTTTTCAAAACAGAATGATCAGGATCCTGGTGACAAAAAGCGCTATGTATGGCAGCCGATAAGTGACCCGCCCACTCCTGTTTTTATCTAAATTGCTCCTGTTTCTAAATCTAAGAAGGGGAGGAGTGGGGGGGGGGCTAGCTGCACAATCAAGCAGACTTGACAGACAGTGAGGCCTATTTCTGCTCGCATTTTTGTATGTTTGTATGTTTGGTGTCACTGAAACTGGCTGCACAATGGTCACTCAAGTCCCCAAAAAGCAGTAGCAAAATAAGAAATGTACAAAAAAAACAACTAAAAAGAAAGATCCATGCTTGGCACAAAGGTTTTTCCATTGTGGCTGATGAGTAGACTGTCCAGCCATAACCCCACAACCCGCCTGAGTGTCCGCACACAGGTATGCTGCACTCCTGGCTACCTCTTTTTCTTATTAAATAAGAATAGAACAGCAATATTGTGCTGCCACAAAAGTAACAAACTCTGGTCAGAGCCAATAAGGCTGTAGCTGGGGAATTTAGGGTAAAAATATTATAAAGTTGTTATTTGCTACCATTCATTGTTATAACACGTCATAGTGTAACTAGATGGCTTCACAGGGCAGATCCAAAATCACTCTGAATGCTTCTAGTTAAGAACACTGTTGGTTTGCAATGTTCATGCCTGCAGTTGGAGCAAGCGCTTTGAAGCTTGTCATACAAACTTATGGAATACCCTGTCCTCTCAGAGAGAAGGGCTTGCTTTGGGTATTGTTGTATAACACTACAAGGAGTCCAGTCCATGATGGAGAATCTAAAGTTAACTGCAGTACAATAGCTGGTGCCTGTCAAAAAAGAGTTGTCATTCATTGCTACTGTACCAACACTGCAGTTTTGGACCCAATAAGCTAAGCTCTGTGCACAAGTGCAACATTAGCAGCACAAATAGGTTAATGGAAAAGAACATTTTAATGCTGTAAAACTACTGTAGTATTCTAGTGTTTTTGTACCTGAAAGATATCCTAAGTAAACATGCAAGTTTATTCATTGCTGTGTCACAAAATTAATTTTTCCCACAAGTTTGGGAAAAAGACACATACTTTACACTAAAATGATCATACTGTATTGCAAGGTAGTCAGGAAACAATGCATGTTATGTTGGGAACAAACTGATGTTACTTTTTTAATGCCAATGACTTTGGCCATCTTCAAGTTTCATTTATGTGTCTGACCTCCCATTTACATTAACAAATAAGGTATGTTTTATGTATTGGCCTGAACTGTTATCGCAAGAAAAATATGGCTATGCTTTGTTTATATTTCTATGTGCTACTGCCCTTCTAGTTTGTATAAATATGTTTTCTACCCACAGAGTATCCACAGTTGTGCTGACAGGGCTATTCAAATACTAAAGCATTATTGCACCACCACCACCTCAACAAACACAGCCATAGTATTGTACATGAGCCGAATAAGATAGCATGATGTGTAAATCAAACTTACTGTAGGAACATATGAAATGCTATAAAGAAAAAAGATAGACTGGACCATTATGTCTCTTTTCTGCCATCCAGGCAGCTGTAGCATTCACTGTTATGAGTAATAGGGGGGACACTGCTCAGTGGGAAGTGCTACCATTACAGTCTATGGAATGTGGCAACATGGAGAGGAAAACCATCAGTGGAGAAAAACTCTAGGAACTTATGATGGATGTGGCATCATGGAGAGAAAGTCCATCAGTGGTAGAACCCCCTAGGAATCCATGGTGGAATGTGGTACCATGGAGAGGAAAAGCACCAGTGATAGAGACCCCTAGGAACCCATGGTGGAATGCTGGACCATGGAGAGGAAAACCAGCAGGAGTGGACACCTCTTAAGAATGCCCCAAATATCTTCATTTAACTAGAAAAAAAGATGATAAATGCAAAGAATGTCTGAGCTTAGAAGATGGGTATGTACCAAACTAAGGGGGGCCCACCTGGAAATTTCCAGGTATCCTGGTGGGCCAGTCTGATGACTCCAGTGTCCCCTTTACTCTCTGTTAATAAATAAATGCATGTCATAGCCGATCAGGGCAGTTTCAGAATTTGTCTTCCAGAGCATGTCAGCATTCTTTCTGCAGTCTTTCATGTATGCTTTCATGTGTTTATGTCCCGAGATTTCGATATTTTAGATTATTATTTTTTTACTCTCCTGTAGTTGGTGGCACTATATATAAAATCCTATAGATTTTAGTAGAACCTTTGACTCTGTGCCACACTGGGCCATCAGTGAAAAACTTACTAAATATGGTATTGATAAACACATCATGGCATGGATGAATGACTGGTTGAATAGAAGAACACAGAGGGTAACAATAAGGGGACATCTCTCACCTAATGTGCACCCCATTCCATCACTAAATAAGCATAGATGTGTACACTGAATGAAAATGGGGTGAGTGTTAGGTTTGACAACACCATGGCATGCTTGATTTGCTGCCTCCAGTGTGATAGTGGGGTGTTAGGGTTGAAAACCCTAATGTCATATTTCCCTATTTTTTGTGCTTTATCCTGAACCCTAACTGATGCATTATGACAGTTTTTTTTCAATGAATTTCCTTACTTTTTAAGATAGTCTAATTGGAGCCTTATTTGCCTATGGGAGCTCAGGGACCTCTGGGCCCCATGCCTTCATCGATGTATAGTTTTTGAGATGGAGTTATCATACCTCTATATCCCTGTGGGAGTGCAAGTCCCTTTGGGCCCTGTGCTCCCATCCCTCCACAAATGCGTATATGTATAGTGAAACCCACCAGGATGAAGCCCAAGTCTGCAGAATTCTGCAGTAGAGTTACTGCAGCAAACAATGCAGTTTCAATGGGAGTTAATCCTTTTTGTCAGGCAGGAAACCTGTGACACTGCACTTCATCCTGGCGGGCTTCACCGTATGTCACTGTGGAAGAGTCCTGCACTTTCATTTTTAGGACAATAGTGAATAAATTGTCAGCATAGCCATATTCTTAACCCACCTCATGTACCTGGTACAGAACATTTTTGAATCCCTGCCAAAAAGTTATTCCATGCAACTGCAATGCCATTCTGTTCCACAGGTGCAAAAACACATTTTGGCCAAGATTTGAAAATGACAGCTGTGATACACATGAGGTGGGGTAATAAGCTGTTTATGGTGTTACAATATTAAAAATTTCCAAAGTTACCAGTGTGCATAGCGAAATTGCAACAAATGATCATAATGTTGTCACTTTTACATATTTTGACCTCAGATTTTCAACATAGCCTTCTTATAACCCCACCTCATGAACAACATGACTGTCATTATGCAAGTCCTGCCCAAAAGGTGAATTCACCAAGTGACCATGAAATCACCTTTCAGGCAGGAGTTGCATAATAACAGTCACATTGTTTATGAGGTGGGGTCCCCAAAAGGTCATGTTGAAATTTTGCGGTCAAAATGTCAAAAAATGGCAAAGTTATGCATAAAAGTTGATTAACCGCCATTGAAATACATTGACTCGCATTTATCTTAGTTTCTCATATTGCAGTTGCTGGTTCCAGCAGCAAGACTTGTCTTCGATCAGAGAACGGATCTCGAACCTGGGATCTGTTCAGGTGAGTGAAGCTGTGTGGGGGTGTAGGGAGGGGTGTGGGGTGGTGGGTGCTGAGTGGGTGGTAGGGGTGGGGGGGTCTGATCGGCATAGGATTGTTTTCTTTTTACAGCTTTTCAAAAAATGAGGGAGCACTTTTGTATTTGCCAGCAGATATAAATAAACAGCAAGAGGATTACATCAGAGGGTGAGGGTTGCCACTAGACACCCAGGATATTTACAGTGGTGATCATACAAAAGTTTATCAGTACTGAAGTATACCTCAGTGGTACTGAGTCAGAATTACATTATATTACAGTCAATGCAAATTGAACCTGAGTGTTTCAATGATACCTCGGGATACCTCGTGGTATACCTCAGTACTGATAAACTTTTGTATGATCACCACTGTACATAAAAACAACTTAAGGGGATCATGATTGGAGGGTGGGGGTGCCACTAGACACCAGAGAACTAAAGATTAAATACAGGGATCATGATGGGAGGGTGGAGAGTGCCACTAGACACCAGGGAAATAGAAAATTGAGTAAGGATGTTATGATGGAAGGGTGGGGTTTAATAATTTAATAATAATTTTCTGTGCAGTTCTGTGTTTTGTGGTGGTGAGAATCATATCGCCCTCACTGGCTTAGGTAAAGATCATTCAATACAAAAATAACCATTCGAACAGTAAAGTCTGAACTGTAATTTACTGTTCGACTGGTTATTTTGTGTGTTTTTCAGTTTTAAACTTGTCTCCAATGAAAACGGGCAGTTTGCTCATTTGGATTTACAAGTATAAAAAATAAAAATGAAAAATGAAATTTTCAGATTGAATGATCCTTACCTAAGCAAGTGACAGGCAATATGATTGTTGCTCCCAAAATACATACTTGCAGTGAACATTGTTAAATGATGATACAAAAATGCAACTAATTTTGTGAACGAAACCTAAATACAGACCTTGTTCATTCCATAATAACTAGTATTTCCTTAGAAATCAAGAGGAACAAAAAACCAAGATTGCAGACAGCACAAACAGTATTTCTCAGAGCAGACCTTCAGTATTAACAGTTCGAACGGTTTTAAATAACCTGCCTGTCTAGCCGCTATCACAAAAAAATTTAAAATTTTAAAATGATTTTTCACATCTATCCAAAGGCATTCCCTTGGCACAGATCCCATGATTCCTGAAAATGTCAAGAACAATTTTCATTTTGTCAGGGTTGTACATGAGAGCAAAAAAATCCCACATTAAATATAGGGGAAAAAGTGGCAGTTTTTATGTTTTTTCATCACTCCATATCTCAACAACCATACAAGATGCCATAACAAAACTTTCCACATTTTGATACACTTGCAGAATGACTGTGCTTGCCAAAGTTTGAGTTATTTCATGAAGGAATGCCAAAGTGTTTAGGGTGCAAAAATTGGAATTTAACATTAAGTCATGGTACATTGTACCGACACTTCTAAGTTAAATTCACATTTTTGTGCCTTAATAACTTTGGCATTGTTTGATGAAACAGCCCACAATTTGGCATGCACAGTCATTCTGCCAGTGTCTCAAGATGTAGAACGTTTAGTGAAGGTATCTTGTATGAGTTTTGAAATATGGAGTGATAAATAACAGAAAAAAAAAACACTTTTTTTCTCATTGGTTAACATGGGATTTGTTCCCCTCATCTACAGCCCAGACAGAATGAAATTGTTACTTGAAATTTTCAGGGACAATGGAGTCTGTGCCAAGGGTTTGCTTTTGGATGGTCTGGTGAAAAGATATCTCACCATTTTTGAATTATGATTTTTTTGATAGCCACTAGACAGGCAGGTAAATGAAAACCATTCAAACTATATTTTACTGTTGGTTCTCAGAAAAAATACTGTTCATGATGTCAACCATCTTGTTTTTTTTTTCCATTAAAAATGGGTTTCTGGATTTCTAAACAAATATTACTTATCAAGGAATGAACAGGATGTGTATTTAGGTACCATTTATATAATTAAATCTATAATTTACTGTAAGTTTTGTAATGTACAGGCAAATGTGTGGTTTTGTGCCGATAATCATTTCGGCCATCACTCACTGATGTATGGACAGTTCGATCTGAAAATAACTATTTGCAGCCTTTTACAGTTTGTACTTTACTGTTCAATTTGAAAAGACTGTGAACAGGGTCGGACTCAAGGATGGGGGGAACTAGGTGGCTGCCTTGGGTGTCAATCAGTTGGGGGCACCATGAAACACTTGGGCTTTTTAAACTTTTTTTTAAACTTTTTTTCCTGACTGAGTTAGAGGGGAAAAAGAAATATGCCAAATCTTGCAGTTTTTTTTCTGGGAGGGGGCACCACTGCCAGTCTTGCCAGATTAGTCCAGAACTTCTAAGAGAAACGAACTGCAGGGAGCACAAGTGAATCAAGTTGTTGCACTGGGCCCCCTCCCTTTGTTATTCCCTTGGGGATGCCGATACCACCAGTAGAGAGAAGGGCTCTTAATATCAGCTTACCAAAGTTTGGAAGGTGGAGTACACATTTCCACAGACAGGAAGAAATCAGACACAGCAAGTCAGCAGCCTATTGTGCATATCTTATCTTTGCTAGGTGATAGTCGGGCAGCAAAAACATGATAGGGGTCTGCATGAATTAGCTTAGCTAATTGGCCAGTGGTGTGTGTGTGTGTGTGTGTGTGTGTGTGTGTGTGTGTGTGTGGGGGAGCACTCACAGTGGGCTCTTCAAATTGCAAGGCTTTATAGTTACCTTTAGTTCTAACTTCTTTGCTTGATGTGCTGACAGCCCAGTGCTCTTATACTTTGAATCTGCAAAGGAGTTAGAGAAGTCAGAAGATTTGAGAGGAGGTGGTGATATGCCCTGGCCCCTGGGGTGTGCCTGAGACCATAAGAGTGAGACCGGACCTGACCCTACTCTCTGTCCCTGGACCCTCCCTGATCAGTGTGGACTGAGCTGACCAAAACATATCAGTAAGTCACTGCAGTGTTACTGTAAATGAATCTTTGTGGCTCAGCTGCTCAGGTTGTTGGCTGGGGAAGATTGTTGCAGCAGTGAGTAGGGGAATGGGCAGACTAGGTGGGCCGTATGGTCCTTATCTGCTGACAGAGTCTATGTTTCTATGACTAGTAACCAATTGTGGGTAAGAAACTCAGAGGTGCAATGGTACTAATATCTCACCGAAGGTACCTGAGAGAGAGAGAGATAGAGAGAGGATAGTAAAGGACTAATCCATCCATCCACAACATAGAGAAAGGGGAAAATAGTGATGGCTCGTCTGTACTCAGCTAGGAAAAGGTTTATGACTCTGGCAAAGCCTGCTTTTCCAAGGAAGATGTTCTGCTTGTCTGGGTGTCCTTATTTTAGTTCAGTGGTCCCTCCACCCTCCCTCGATCTCCATCCCCATATAAAAGAAATGCTGATGTGTCAGTGGTCTCTCTGACCGCTGATCACTGCCCCCATGCTGCCTTATGTCTCTGGTGACTAGTGGCACCCCTCCATGTCCTTTCCTGTAACCTGAATTAAAGAAAAATGCCCCTTGATGTTTTTTTCTTTCTTTTCTCCCTGCAAAAAAAAATGGTACCTCACTGATCAGCCCCCCTACCTGCAACCTCCCACTCAGCACCCACCAACCCACACCCATCTGTACACCCCACACACACTCTCACTCACCTGAACAGGTCCCAGGTTCAAGATTCACTCTCTGATTAAAGACACATCTTGCTGCTGGAACCGGTGACTGCAATATGGAAAACTAAAGTAAATGCAGTTCAATGTATTTCAATGGGGTTTTTAACTTTGATGCATGACTCAGTCATTTCTTGACATTTTGGCAGCAGATTTTAAACATTGCCTTTCGGGGACCTCACCTCATGAACAATATGACTATCAATGCACAACTCCCACCCAAAAGGAGATTTTGCGGTAGCTTGGTGAATTCACCTTTCAGGCAGAATTTGTGTAATGACATTCATATTATTCATGAGGTGGGATCATATGAAGGCTATGTTAAAAATTTGGGGTCACAATATGTAAAGATGGCAAAGTTATGCCCATTCATTGCAATTTTGCTATGCATGCTCATAACATTGGAAAGTTTTAATATTTTGACCCAAATTTTCAACATAGCCTTCTCATTACCCCACCTCATGTATGTCACAGCTATCATTTTTCAAATCCTGGCCAAAATGTGTTTTTGCACCTGTGGCACAGAATGGAGTTGCATTTGCCAGGAACTATGTTTTGGCAGGGATTCAAAAATGTTCTGTACCGGGTACATGAGATGGGGTAACAAGATGACTATGCTGACAATTTGGTCACTGTTGTCCTATAAATGGAAGCACAGGGCTCAGAGGGCCCCGTGCTTCCACAACTACATACATATATGCATCTATGGAGGGATAGGAGCATGGGGCTCTGAGGGCCGTGCGTTCCCACAGGCAAATAAGGATATAATTATACTATCTCAAAAAGTAAGGAAATAAATTGCAAAAAACTTTGTTAATGCTCTAGTTAGGGTTAAAGTGACAAAAGTAGGGAAATGTGGCATTAGGGTTTCCAATCCTAACAACCACCCCACTCCAGGCAGCACAGCAGGTGTGGGATGTGCCTTGGAGTTCTCAAGCCTAATACTCACGGGGAGGTGCCCTTCCTTGAGATATTTAAAAGGAACTTAAAATCATTCCTCTTTCAACAGGCCTTTGGGGCTGAGAAATATATTTAACATGTCAAACAGTTTGAGATTTGATTAATTAAGCAATAATGCCCAACAGGGTGTGTGTGTCGTGCTGGGATAACATCATGCCTCAGGTGGTTGGGCACGAGGCCACAGGCCGAGAGTGTCCAACAACTGAGGTGTGACGTTATCCCAAATGACACACACCCTGGAGGGCATTATTGCTATTATACAATGGCTCATTGTTATATATAAAATTACAAAATAATTTTAAAGAATGTTTTATTAGTGTGGAAAAATATTTTTGTTTCTTAAAAGGAGATGCAAAAATAGAGGGGCACAATAGCAGCCATAATGATGTCACTAGACCCATGATGTTGTGCTGGGATAACATCATGGGTCCAGCCCAAGACTGACCAATCAGAGTCCATGATTTTTTCTTGCCATTGTATAATATGAATTTAAATGATTGTAATTTATATTTATTTATATTTATATTTATTGTGTTATAAGTTTTGAGTATATACCTTTGCTGTTTGTTTATTTTGTACTCTGTAAAGGTGCCCTGAGCCTATGGGAAAGGGCACTCGAAAGAAATAAAATCTACTACTGTTAACATCTATTACATTCTATCTGTAAATAAGGTCAGATGTGTACAGTCTATGACAATGTGGTAAGGGTTAGGCTTGAGAAACCCAAGGCACATCCCACACCTGCTGTGCTGCCTGGAGTGCGGGGCCGGGGGATTGTGTTAGGATTGGAAACCCTAACACCACATTTCCCTTCTTTTCCCACTTTAACCCTAACTAGAGCATTAACGAAGTTTATCTATCTATCTATCTATCTATCTATCTATCTATCTATCTATCTATCTATCTATCTATCTATCTATACATATATTATAGAGGCGCGGTAGCACCACTACAGTTGGCGTTGAGTTGGGTGTTCAGTGTTAAGCCCCTAACTTTGCACATTAATATCTCTGGCACCATTTAATGACATGAGCTGAAATTTTGTGTGAGTTGTCTGAGAGGCAAGGTCTTGATCTGTGGAAATTTTTGTGACAGCAGCTTGTGTGGTTTCTGAGATACGCATATGTCATTTTTCATAAAAGGCTAACTTTTTTCCTCTACTTAACATGTTTTTTTTTCCTCTCACCTACAGCCTACATGGAATGGAATTGTTTCCCCAAACTGGCAGGGGACAGGTATCATGTCCTAAGATAGTGCCTTTGCTAGGTCTGGTGAAAAAATATTTAATGTTTCAGAGTTACAAGGCTTTAAAGTTTAGTGTTTTCCATTCTGAGCATGCGCAGTAGGGTTTTTGAGATAACGTTCTAGTACAAAATGAAAATTTTGATGTCACAGAAACCTTTTTTGGTCTCTCACTACTTGAGTCTCCCTGCATGATGCATTTCTTTGTGCTGTGAGATCCCCCTTCTTCTTTTTTCCCACTCGATGCAAAAAATATGTAAAATACATAAAAAATGATTTCATTTTAAAAAACAAACACCTGAATCTAGCTAAATGGGATTCATTTAGCTACATTCTGGAGTTTGTTTTTAAAAAGGAATGCCAGAAATACATTTTCTGGGCAGCCCAAAACCCAGGCTGCCCGGCTTAGTGAGCGGAGCTCTTCACCCATGTTCTCTGTGTGAGAACACTGGGACTTTTTTCCTTCTGCAGCCACAGCTGGAACTCATGTGTGGGCTGCAGTTACAGCAGTGAGCCACCATTTCTCTGGTGTCTAGTGGTGACCCGCACTTGCTGTCCATGTGTGTACTGTTGCCCTGGTATCTAGTGGTACCCCACCATCCTCTGATTGTCTCTCTTTTTGATTATCTCCCTGTCCCATTTAAGACTGGATGGTATTACCTCTCCAACTTACTGAAGTGCATCTGCCACCCACAGGCTCTCATGGCCTCCCTGTGCTACCTGTCCCCCCTGGGCCACCTCCTACCCTGCTTGCCTACATCTTTGTGCCATTTACCAATGTAATGTTTTTGAGGTGGCTCTTCGCTATGTCTGTTGCCATCCACCCATATGTAGTGGATCTGCCTGCACCCAGTGTCAACCCACCACCCCGTCCAGCTCTTTTTGTTAACTCTGCTATTCTCCAATGCTGCTCTACACTGAAATTTAATAAGTTTGCTGTGCTTCCTTTGAACAAGATTAGCCAACATGCATCCCACCGACCCTTCTTGCCTTCTTTTACTTCCACTCACGTTCCATGGCTCCCATGGGCTTCTTCTTCTGTGGTTGCCTCTTCCCATGTGGTCTCTTATTAGTTACCTGGCCATTTATTTTGTGAGGCAGTCCCTACAGTAGCTCTCTCCAAGTACCTTGGCTTTCATGGTCTGAGTCAGCTTTCTGGGGTTTGCCTCAATTCTGACACAGTTACCCCTGCAGTACCCTGTCAATTACTCAGGGATTACTGACTTAGGAGCACCATGGTTCCTCATGATCTGCTTCTGTGACCTCCTGCAGCCAGTAGATCTTGTTTATTTAACAAATAACAACAACTTCCATGGTATGTCTTCTGTATCCCCAGTCATCATGGACAGAGCGACTGCCACAACCAATTGTTTTGAATGTTGAAAGCGATGGCTGGCTTGAAGCAAAGAAGCCTGGATGGGACGGTAATCTCCTTATTTCAAATAGATGCAAATGTAGTTTGACTGGAACACCCAGGGACCGGACCTGACTAAGGAGAGTAAACAGAGTTCTTGTGATGACTCCTCCAGTCTGACTGGTTATTGCCCTCCCCCCATTTAAATCTGAAATGGTGCCCTTAGATTGCCATCCTATTCAGGCTTCTTTGCATGTCAGAATTGATGCAAACCCTGGAATTGGAACATCAGAAGTGTAGTAGGTCCAGGCCAGCTAATGTGCAGTTTAAGGTGAACACTGCAATCTTTCCTCTTCTTCCAGGATCTCCAGTGGATAAAGGAAAAAACAGTGAGGATCCATTGAAAGCTGACTCAGACCATGGTTTTATACTCTGATAAGATCTTAGTCTGGTGATAAATAGCCAGCTCATGTGCGTGTGTTGATCACGCTTACTATTACTTCTATTGGTCAATTTGGAGGCAACAGAGTATTATCTTAGTTGCCGTTTTGAATGCTACAATTGTAGCATTCAAGTCATAAGAATACGCTTATGTCAATGATGTGTTCTTATGGATGAAACATTTTGTAATGTATCATCATGATCTCTGAAAGGTCCATTTATAAAATTATTGCTGTGTCAGCACATGACACCTTAGCTGTGGAGGGTGCTCCCGGGTAAATAAATCATTACATTTCTGATATTATTGTAGCAAAATAGCAGTACAATTCTAGCCTCGAATATTATTTGTGGTGTTTTGTCTCTGGCCTACAGGCTCATACATAAGGTAAAGGTTGTGCATCAGAAGCAGTGCAGGTTCATAGCTTGTATCTAGGTTCTATGCAAAAATAAAGAACCACCTAGCCTTATGTGTATGTAAACCTATACTAAACTTATGTAGATGTTCCCTAGCTAAGTGTGTGTATCCCTAGCTCTATATGTAATGTATTTTTCTCCCCAATTCTATGTGTGTGTGTGTGTGTGTGTTTCCTCTGCATGACATGAGCATACAGGTAATCATGACATGCCTTGTGCACATGATGCGTGTGTGGATAAGCTTGTAGTCATGATGTACCTTGTGTACAACATGTGCTTGTGGGTGAGCATGTTCATACAACACCTCTTGCTGCTGGAACAGTGGACTACAATATGAGAATGTAAGGTAAGTGCAGTTCAATGTTTTTCAATGTGGTTTTCAACTTTGATGTAAAACTTTGTCATTTTTGCATATTTTGAACCCACATTTTCAACTTGGCCTTTTTGGAACCCCACAACATGAACAATAGTGGTGGAATTACACAACGATGGGCCGAAAGGTGATTTTGTGGTCACATGGCAAAATCACCTTTTGGGCAGAATTTGAACATTTTCACCAACCTTGCCCATGAAGAGGGGCCATAAGAAGGCTATATTGAAAATTTGGGATCAAAATATGTAAAAATTGCAAAGTTATGCACATCCATTTAAATTTTTACTATGCTTGCTCATAACTTCAGTAATTTTAAATATTCTGATGCCAAATTTTTGACATAGCCATTTTTTACATCACCTCATGATTGTGACAGCTGTCATTTTTCAAATCCTTGCCAAAATGTGTTTTCACACCTGTGGTATGAAATGATGTTTTGGTGGCACAGAATAGTGTTTCGGCAGGGATTCGAAAATTTTCAGTACTGGGTTAATGAAGTGAGATAATAAGAAGGCTATACGGATGATTTGGTTGCTGGCTTGCTACAAATACAAGCGCAGGTCCCACAGCAACATACATGTACATTTGGGCTCTGCATTCCCACAGGCAAATGAGGATTTGATTATGCTATCTCAAAAAGTAAGGAAATTCATTGTAACAAAATATAATGCACCAGTTAGGGTAACTTAACACCACAAAAGTAGGGAAATGTGGAATTAGGGTTTCCAACCCTAATGTCCCACCCACACAACCCCAATCAACTAAAGAAAAAACATTATGGTTTTGGGTCTCTGGAGTCTTGGTAAATCAGTAGCAGAGTCTTCCTTGTGGGTTGTCAACCCTAATGCCCACCCCATTCCATGAGTAAACAACCATGATTCGCCAAGACTCTGGACACCCAAAACTCTAATTGTTTTTCCTTTTGCTGCTTGGGGGGGTTGGGGGTGTTAAGGTTGGAAACCCTAACACCACATTTCCCTACTTTTGTCATGTTAAGTTACCCTAACTGGTGCATTAACACAGTTTTTGTAATGAATATATATATTATGTGCAAAAAACTGCATTAATGCAACATTTAGGGTTCAGACTAAAGCAACAAAAGTAGGGAAATGCAGCTTTAGGGTTTCCAATCCTAAAATCACAATGCCACCCCTAAACCAAATTGGATGAGGAGTCTTCCTAGTGGCTGTCAACATTAAATCTCATCACATTAGATGTGTATCTTTCTGGAGTGTATAGAATGGGGTGGGCTTTAGGGTTGACAACCCCTAGGAAGACTCCACCCTGATTTGCTTTAGGGGTGGCATTGAGGTTTTAGGGTTGGAAACCCTAAAGCTACATTTTCCTACTTTTGTCACTTTAGCCTGAACCCTAAATGTTGTATTAACACATTTATTTTCAAGAATTTCCTTACTTTTTGAGATAGTATAATCGTATCCTTATTTTTCTGCTGGAGTGCAGGGCCCTTCAAGCCCTATGCTCCCATACATCCATACTTTTCCAGATAGTGTAATCATATCCTTATTTGTGTGATGGAGTGCAGAGCCCTCCAGGCCCTGTATTCTCATCCCTCCATAGATGTGTATATGTATGGTTATGTGGAAGCACAGGGCTCTCTGGGCCATGAACTTCCATTTGTAGGACAACAGCAACCAAATTGTCAGCATAGCCTTCTTATTAACCCACCTCATGAACCTGGTAGTAAAAATTGTCAAATCCCCACCAAAATTCCACTCCACACCACCGTAGGATCATTTCATGCCAGAAGCATGAAACGACATTTTGGGCAACATTTGAAACATGAAAGCTGTCATATTCATGAGGTGGTGTAAAGAAATGGCTATGTTGAAAATTTGGGGTGAAAATATTACAAATTTTGAGCAAGTGTAGTGAAATGTCAATGGATGTGTAAAACTTTGTCATTTTAACATTTTTTTACCCCAAATTTTCAACATGCCCTTCTTATAATCCCACCTCATGAACATGTATGGTCACAATTTTGAAATCCGGCCCGAACTGTAATTTCTCCAACCAACCACGAAATCATCTTTTGGGCAGGATTTGCAAAATGACACCAACACTGTTCATGGGGTGGTGTCTTAAAAAGAGTATGTTGAAAATTTGGTGTCAAAATCTTGAAAAATGAGAAAGTTATACACCAAAGTTGAAAACCCCATAGAAATACATTGAACCACTGTTATCTTACTTTGTCATATTGCAGTCGGCGGTTCCAGCAGCAAGCATGTGTCCCACATTGGTGTGGATCTTCACTCTGGGACCAGTTAAAGTGAGTGAGGATGTGTGTGGGAGACTTGGGGTGTGCATGGTTGTGGCTGCTGAGTGGGAGGTTTGAGTGGGGGGCGGGTAAGATCAGCGAAGGACTTTTTTTTCCAAGTTAAAAAAAAATCAAGAGGCCATTTTCTTTATTGCAGGGAGATATGGATTTTGGGGGGATCCACTAGACACCACCAGGGATACTATTTGGGGGCACTTGCCCCTCATGACATGTCTTGGTGGGGTGCATTCTGGTAAGACTTTCCCTTAATGTCCTTATATACCTTTTATGATAGGTGGCACAAGAAGAACATGCAATCAGACCTGACTACACGAGCCAGGCACTCAGTTACTTTACTTTATACTGTTTGAAACACAGTATACAGTTACCTTTTTTTTAAGTATGCCATGAGCATTATTGCAGCTTACAAAATGGGGTTGTGTAGTGGTTTATGGCTCATTTGCTGTGTTGCCCACATCTGTCATTTTGGCATTGAGAGCAGAGCTTGCTTATTGGTCCCATTAAGTGACAGAAGCATTGTAAACTGTATCGTAAGCTCTGCTACAGAGCGACTTCTCAGCTGTCAGTGAAAAGCCAAATCCCTATCTCTCACATATTTCCCTCAGCTGAGCCACTGTTTTGACTTAAAAAAAAATTGTCACATAACATCAAGATGAATACAGTGGAGTTTATTTCCACATACACTTTTCACAGCACACTGTGTCACAGGGTACTAAGAGGGGGAGAGATAGAGAGACCCCTTTTTCAAGCACTTTCATGTGGCTGTCTCATTTACGTCTCCCTTGTCATACAGCAATGTGCATCTTCACATTTTTTTGATTCCACTGTGGCAGCTTAGTTTTAAGGCTTTTAAGTTCAAAGGGAGAGCTGAAAGCAAAAGAAGCAATTTATTACAAGCTCCTATATGTACAAACAACTTGGGGACAGCAATGGGGGGGGTTGTCACTAGACACCAGAGAAATTATACAACCAATGGGGACGGGGATCGGAGGGGTGAGGGATGCTACTAGTCACCAACGAAAATAAGTATAATAACAGGGACAATGATCAGAGGGCATGGGGTGCCACTACACACCTAGGAAAGGAGTTTGCCCTCACAAAAAATATATTTTTTCATCACTCACAATACAAAAAAAGATTCTTTCTTTGCATCACGTGATACAAAAAAGATTTTTTAACTTACGAAACAAATTGTTCAAGGGCATTGCTTCAACAGTAAAGTTTAGAATCCAGCTAAGGGAATCCTGATAAGCAAAGTACATGTGTTGGTTGCCCCCCAGCATCTAATTTTTGGGAGTTTCCAAATCTGAATTTTAGGAATTACGGAAAACAAGATGGCAACCAAATGAAAAAGGATTTTCCACTCATAAAAAAGGATGACCTCAGTATGAAAAAATAATTATTTTTTCATTTCATACAGCTATTTTGAGGTGCTTACTGAGCATGCTCAGAACCTATTTATAAATTTTTTTTAAATTAAATAACTTTGGAACATATTAATATTTTTCACTAAACCAGCAAAAGGCATATCAGTGGGTCAGCCCCTTTCTACCCTGAAAGACCAAATTTCCTAACTGTCTGGGTGGAAGTCAAATTCAAAGAAATCCCATTCAAACCAATGGGAAATAAAAAAACTATGAAAAATTCACTTGTTCATTATCCAGATCTCAGAAACTGCACATATGACCAGAACGAAACTTGGCACATCCACAGATCTACCACATGAGACCATGCATGCAAAATGTCATGCAAATCCATTCAACGGTTGCAAAGACATTAAAATGCAAAATTTCCAGTTTAACATAGAAACCCCAGTTCAACCCTAAATATAGTGTTGCTATAACATATCTATCTATCTATCTATCTATCTATCTATCTATCTATCTATCTCTCTCTCTCTCTCTCTCTCTCTCTCTCTCTATCTATCTATCTATCTCTATATCTATAACAAATATAAGACATGCCCATGTGCTGTACCCGAAACAAGAAAAAGGTAGTTGCAGTTTAAGTTGTGTAATGGGTCATGAAACTAAGGTCTACACTCATTCTATCATTACATGTATTAAAAAGAAAAATGTATGATCTCATACATTCACCTTTCTTGTGTATGTCTGAAGTGTCCATTAAGAACCAGGACAGAGAAGTTAGAGATGGAGTGATTAGATTGAGAGAAATGTTAGATCACTGGTTTTACAGTATTTTTCATTTTAATGTCATGCCTGTGTGACTTCATTCGGGTTTGAAGGAGTTGTCTGGTTTCTCCCTCATATCCTGTATGTGGACATTTCTTGCTTCAGATGTAGTAAACAGCATTCTGAGATGCACATGTATAATTTCCCTGTATCGTAAATTGTTTGTTTTGGGGGATGTTGACAAAGTCTGAAGTGCAAGTGTACTCACATATCTTACATTTAGGACTATTGCAGGGTTTAGTGCCACTTAGTTTTTTGTTGTTTTGGTCAGGTATAAGTTTGCTCCTGATAATCGGGACACAGACATGTCTTATATTTGTTACATATATTTTTAATGTGCCTTTATATGTTAACATGATTCTACTTAATATATGCAACTATGTTTATTTATATGTTTGAGAATAATTGGTGGTTGCTGGTTTTATACTTTTTGGATTCATACACACAGAAGTGCCGTTGCTTAGTGCTGAGCTTATACACACACACACACACACACACACACACACAGTATGCTGTCTATTTTCAGGAAGGCAATTAGCAAGTGACAGTTTATAGGCCTTCTGCTGTCACATCACTTTCCATCCTTGGAGGAACTGATTTACACCCAACTAGGCTTTAAAAGACTGTTCTTTAATCTCTGTTTTCTGTCTCTGTTTTATAACCAATTACACTCCTTATGTATCACAGAACTGTCGCATCCATGTGTAAAAATTTTTTTACTAATTCTGCTCCACGTACTTAAGGTGATTTCTTTGTATAACTGCCATTTTTCTGATGAACAGTTCTGTGTAGTTCAAAAGCATGAACATTCCGTGAGTCTCTTGTTGATCCAATAAAAGGCGTTATATCACCAGTCTTGTTCATCGTTTTGTACAAGGACCAATACAGCAACAAACAATTCTTTGCATATCAAGCAATTTGTGTAGCAACTTCAATTACTCATGGCCTTAAAAACCTTACACTAAGATGAGTTGTAACATACATTTCAGAGGACCCTTTCTGGTCTGTGAAAAGCCAGAAGGATGTCTGCTGAGGGGGAGACAGTAGTCTTTCCATGAAGTGTTATGTACATTAATCCCCTGCTCCCATGGTACCATTTAGGCCTTTGGATTTAAAGCCCATAATCCAGCTGAGGTTGGTGCCCCCAGGTGGCATTACACATTATGCAGAAGTAGACAACCATGCATCTATCCAACTACAGGTAGTGAATCCCAGCCCCACATGTCCAGCTGGTAGCAGGTGCATAGTGGGCACTTTGACATCTAGGTTCATGCCCTATGTGGTACATACCACATAGCCAGTGATGCATAGGGCCCATTGTTTGTCTATGTATATGTGTCAATCACAAATAGTAAAATATCATCCTTAACAGCTAAGTATTTAAAAAGTTATATTATATTAACTTTTTTTTGAGTATCTAAAAACTTAGCACAGCACATACATTTTCAAAGTAATTATTTTTGTACAGCATGCAGAGTTTGAAAACCATCGAGTGGCACATACTGTAGATTGCCAGAATCTTCCTGCAGCACATACATTTTCAAAGCCTTCATACAGCACCCATATTTTCAAAATCTTCTAAAGGGATTTGAATGTGAATATGAAAAACCATTGTGCAGCACACCAATTTTGAAAACTGTTGTGTAGCACGTAGATTTTCAAAACCATCTTGCTGCAAGAAGTTTTTTACAAATATTTTATGAGCTAAAGAAGATTTTCAACATCATTGCAAAGCATGAAAACCATTGTGTGTTATGAAGCTTTTAAAGAAATAGTGAACAATAAAGATTTTGAAAACCATTGTAAAGCATAAAAATGAACTCAGAAGCTCATGAAGACTTTGAAAGTCATTGCAGAGGATGAAAAACCATTGTTCAGCATAAATATTTTAAAAACCTATTTAAAATATTCATGCTACTCATAGAGTTTGCAGAAAAAAATAACATTTGTGATGGATTCCTGTGTGAAAATTGTCCTTTTAAAGAGATAAGTAATTACTTTTAATTACTGTAAAAAATACTTTGTATAACTTGTACTAACCTCCCTCACTAAACCATCACCCTTAACATTTTAAAAATTAAAAAGGTATCTTAGCTTCAAGTTTTAGTTCCTGTTGAACTTTAACATGCAAAAAAGTCTTTGTGTCGTTTTACTATGTAACTCAGTGAGTTTTTTGAACACACATGTGCAACCAATTAACCGCAATTACCTTAAAAACAATTTTTTAAACAAATAACACAAAAATATATATTCCCATGTATCTATGAAAATCCAAAAGTTTCATACCTCATCTCTTTGCCTTTTTTTGGTATCTGAGGGGAAAACTCGAGGTAGCTAATCGGGCCAAAATATGTAATTCTGGCTATTAATATCTCAAACAGTAAACAACAGATCTTGATGCAGTTCTAACATGTCCAAGATATAAGGCTTTGAAAATGGACATTTTCATGGCTGTGGGCAGAGCCTATAGCCATATCATTTTAGCTTGAAAAGGGGTTTCCTTGGAACACATTTGTTTAGTAATTTTCAGTGTATCCTTCCATAAGACTGCAAATCTCTATTGCAGTTAATACAAATTCTGGTCAGATCCACCACGGCTGCATAATGAAGTTAGTGAAGTTGTGTGGAATTGTTAATCAGGTATGGAGAAACAACACAATGATTTGTAAGTAGTAAGATTTGTTTTAGTTTCTGTTCTAAGGAAGGCATACACATTATTAGGAAAATATATGGGGGTGTACATTTTAATGGAAGGAATAGGAAGCAATATAAGTTTACAAAAGAACCCTGAAGCAAATGCCACTGAGGTATGTGTTATCCCAGGTGATATTGGCTGGACAGCCAAATTTTAAAGAAAATACAATTGCACATACCCCAATAATGCAGTGCATCATAGGAAACATATGTAAATCCCCAAGATGGTACAGAAGGTGGAGGTACATGAAAAAGTAATGGCTGGTACATGTTCAGCCTTGGGATTATTTACACAGCTGTTTTTGTTTTAGAGAAACAGGGGTTTTGTCTATGAGGTAATGTGAGTTATATTTAAGCAATGTGTTGATGTCAGGAAGTCAGGTGTAATGATGGACTGTTAGCAGAGAAAATATGATAGTAACTTTCAGAAGAGGTCACTTTTGATAAGGGCAAGGTAGTTATGCACATGATAATGGGAATATTAGGAAAGTATGAGGTCTATGCAGAAGTGGAGTACAAATATGGACAGTTTCATAAGTATGTGCTCAGAGTGCAGGCAAATGTGATATGCAGGTTTGTTTTAGAAATAGGTAAAAATAGCAATGCATGCAATTGATAGAAAGATAATTACATAGACATAATATATATATATATATATATATAGAGAGAGAGTGAGACAGACAGACAGACAGACAAACAGGCAGAATAGGAATGGCAGTGAAGTACTGAAGTGATGCCAACCCCACCCCGCAGAGATGGACAGGCATGGGGTGTGCCTTTGGGTCATTGCCCATAACGCTCATGCCATTTCACCTCACCCTACCCTGCAGACACAGACATGTGTTGAGGTGTGCCTTGGGATGTTCAAACTTTACACTCACCCCATTCCATAAGGAAATATGCCGAAATGGGTACAGTATAAGAGAATGGTGTGCATTTTGGGGCTGAAGAGTCAAAGGCACACCTCAATACTTGTCACTGGCTGCAGGGTGGGGATGGGGGTGGAATGGCATGAGTATTACTGTTGACAATCCCAAGTCACACCCCTGATGCCTGTCAGTCCCTACAGGGCAGAGTGTTATGGTCAGAAACCCTAATGCCCTGGGCATGTCTTGAATTTTCACTCCAGATTTTCAGCATGGACTTTTTGTGACCCCACTGCATGAACAGTGACACTATCAGTTCTTTAGTCAAAAGGTGATTTTGCACAGCGACTGTGCCATTTGACACCACAGGTTCAAAAACAAATTTTGAACAGGATGTAAAAATGACAGCTGTACTGTTTATGAGGAGTTGTAAAGAATGGTAATATTGAAAATCTGGAGTGAAACTATCAAACAATTGGTGAAGTCATGACACTGCTCCTGCTAATGTATACTTTTTCAAATTCCTATGCATCCCATTGTTTTCATCTCTATTGCTGTTATGTGACTTCTTAACCTAGCAAAAGCATTTAATGCATTACATTATAAGGACAAGTAAATGTTTTTAATACATTTGCAGACAGTTACATGAACTTAATTTCCTTCATAGAATAATTTAAATTTAGTAACAGTGGTAGTGCAAAGCAATTACTCAGACAACTTGAAAATGATAACTACTTAATATTGTACATTGACACCCCATAAGGACCTCCTTGAAATTGAGATGCAAATGTCACACATTTATCAGTTTTCTAACAGGAATATTTTATTATCCTAAATACATTTCTTGCTTCAGTAACTGCTCAGCACATCCATTGCATGACCTACTTATTGACATTTTACACATGCTATGCAATGTACTGCTGCTTACTACAGCAACATCATGAACCATAAAACAGATGACTGCCATAACTAGGGAGGCAGTATAACACAGTGGTTTAAGGCTCTGAGCTGCAAATTTGGAGATCTGGGTTTGAATCCCACAGCTCCCACCTGCATACTGGGTGACCCTGAGCAAGTCACTTAACTTCCATGTGCTCCCAGGTTGCCCCTGTAAACAAGCTTTTAGCTTAGTGTGCCACTCCTGGCTAAACAATTGAAAGAAAAAAACCCACAATATATTATTTTTCTTGCTTTATTTTGTTACTACAAGCTTTGACTAATATATCCATCCTTAAATGTACTTTTTATAGCTTATGTGCCTATGACCTAGGCATAACTACACTTAAAATCTTACACATAAATAAATAAATCATTAGAATAGCATTTATTTCAGTAGTATCTCCTTCCTTTTCAGGTGCCCATGACACAATGTAAATATATTTATATCTTTTAACTTCAAAGCACTAAACCTATTCAAATGCACAAAACACAAGACTTTATTCTCGTCACACATTACTGTTAACTTCAGGTCCCAGAATGGCCAAGAAACAATTGTTAGACTTCACTCTTGCATGCCACTGTCACGTCCACTGCTCATGCAAACAACAATCAATTAGGCAAACCCTTTCATTTCTGTGCTATGCACTCTTACATCAGAGAGACATAAATCTTACAGAACTGCTAAAAAAACAAATGTATCAAGACTGGATTTCTGAATTAAAACCTGTCATTTACAGTACCTACATAAATAATAGTTTACTGGCTACAAATGATGCTACAGACATGACAATAACAAAATGTCTGTTTTACATGGAAAACATCCATATAATTAACTTGTCATACAGGATTTGTGACCTTTTGTCTGCATGTATCTGACAAAGGAAAAGGCACCTGCTTGATCATTTTTTTATATTTTATTTTTATGCCCAACTTGCCCATACTGTTAGAGCCAACTACTGACATGCTTAGAGTTAAAAAAAAATCAGGATATCTATGTGTGTGTGTGTGTGGGGGGGGGTATGCCTACATGCAGTTTCAGGCACTCCTTAATTACTTAGCCAGGCAGCTCTGATAGTCAGTTGTTCCAACATGATTGATCCACCTCATGTCCCTCCCATATGAACCAAAAAAAAGGTGGGGATGGATCTTTAGGAGTTTCTCTGGTGGAGGTAGGGTTGGATCTTACTCCCCCCCAAAAATAAATGCTGCCTTACGCTACTCAGGTTCTAGTTCTTGTACCTCCCATTTAAGAAAGAAAATAGTGCCCTGCAACCATTGACTAACATGAAAGCCTATTTATTTGAGGGTGGAAAACATTTCTTGGAGGAGGGTAAGGCGGAGGAGACTATTTACACCTTCGGTCAGTTCCACAGAGAGAAAACATGACATCAGCCATTTTGTACATGCAAAACATCTGCGGGACCCAAGGCAGCATGATTTCACCAGGGGGAGGTCATGTCAGACCAACCTCATTGAATTTTTTGACTGGGTGACTAGGGAGGTGGATCAGGGGAGGGCAGTGGACATGGCCTATCTGGACTTCAGCAGGCCTTGACACTGTGCCACATAGAAGACTATTACACAAACTGGGGAATATGGGTGTGGGCAGGACAGTAGTGTGGTGGGTAGGTAACTGGCTGGGTGGCAGGACACAGAGGGTGGTGGTAAATGGCTGTCACTCCACAGAGGGAAGAGTGACCAGTGGGGTACCACAGGGATCAGTGCTGGGACTGGTCCTATTCAACATCTTCATCAGTGCCATTGCACAGGATCTAGAAGGCAGAATTTCACTGTTCGCTGATGACACAAAGCTCTGTAACAGAGTAGACACACCAGAGGGTGTAGACAGAATGAGAAGGGACCTGCAGAAACTTGAAGAATGGTCAAGGGTTTGGCAGTTGAAATTCAATGCAAAGAAGTGCAAGATAATGCATATGGGACACAAAAACCCTGGCACAATATATCAGTTGGGGGTGAGGATATAGCATGCACCAAGCAGGAAAGGGATCTTGGGGTTGTCATCTCTGATGACCTCAAGGTAGGAAACAGTGTGACAAGGCATCAGGTAAAGCAAATAGGATGCTGGGATGTATAGGCAGGGCATCACCAGCAGGAAAAGGGAGGTCATAATTCTGCTATACAAGACACTAGTGAGGCCCCACCTGGAGTACAGTGTACAGTTCTGGAGACCATACCTATGTAAGGACATAGACAGGGTAGAGAAGGTTCAGAGGAGGGCAACAAAGATTGTGCATGGGTTGCATCACAAGTCCTATGAAGACAGGTTGAAGGAACTGAACATGTACTCCCTGGAGGAGAGGAGGGAGAGAGGGGATATGATAGAGACATACAAGTATCTTACAGGGAGGAACAGGGTGCAGGAAAACACTATTTTTAAGCGAAAAAGATGTTTCAGGACTAGAGGGCATGGGATGAAGTTGGAGGGAGGACGATTCAGAGGAAACATGAGAAAGAATTTCTTCACAGAATGGGTGGTGGACAAGTGGAACACCCTGCCAGAGGAAGTGGTGGGAGCTGAAACAATCACGGGATTTAAGAATGCATGGGATAGACATAAAGGAATTCTAGAGGTCAGGGGTAAGGGGAAATAGACTTCTAGGAAAACAAACTGAACTTACAAGCTCAAATGGGCAGACTAGGTGGGCCATAGGCCCTTATCTGCCGACACTGTCTATGTATCTATGTATCTATGGGTTCTGCTCACTGTGGCCATAAAAAATAATCCCTTCTTTCTGTTTAGAATGATGGACACAGAACTCAAAGATGCTTTTCTCTGAGAGCAAATGTGCACACCTTCCAAACAAATCTAAATATCTTTAAAACTATTCAAGGTGCACAAAAACGACCAACATGAAATTGTTCAGGGCAAAATGACCTTTCACATGAGGGTAGTCACTAATCTGAATTATTTACATTTTGTAAAATATGATCTTCCAAACAACCTCATTTTTTTCTCTCTGAGTGAACAGAGTAGGAGTCAAGCCAAAAAAATGCAAATATCTGCGAAAGTATACAAGTTACCAATATACAACCAACATGAATGTTGTTCAGGACAAAATGGCCTTTCAAATGAGGGTATTCACTAATCTGAATTCATTAGGTTTTTTTAAATATAGCCATCTGAAAGGTGAAAATTGTGAAGAAAAATGAAAATTCAGGTAATCAGATGGCCATAGTTTAAAAAATATACTTAGTGCAGATTAATGAATGAGCTTATTTGAAAAGTCATTTTATCCTGAACAACTTTCATACTGATGGTTCATGCATAATTCATATACTTTTAGAGAAATTTACATTTGTTTGCCATAACTCCTATTGAACTTATAAGAGCCTCATTTCTCTAAAGCACTATGCCACTGTAAGTGAAATGAGACTAGACCATCTTGTCATGCCTAATTTAACAGTAGATCATCATGACTTACTAGTACTTCAATAGCATTCTTTAGTGCTTACCAACTTGAAACAAAATTATTTGCTTATTGGGGTCACATTAGATATTTTCAGGATGGGAGCATGTTAAATCTTTTCAGAACAAAAGCAGCAGATTAATTTTAGTCATTATTAGCCAGCGATATCCTATGATATCTATATGTGAAACCGATGCTGACCAGATAGGAGGAAAAAGGAAGACAGAGAAGAAAAACAATGTCTGTCTGTAAAACGTTTAGGCATCTCTGCTGCAACACTGATATTTTCATTTATTATGTCCTCTTTGGCAACTTCTTTTATTAAAATGCATTAAATGTATAGTTTACTAAATCTTGACCTTGGGATAACTCTTGAATGACTCCTAAATATGTTTTAAGCGATTCTCTTTATGGGAGGTCAAGACCTGTGCAAAAGGTCAAATGTTATTTTTTCATAATTTTCCACAGTAAAAGTGTGAAGAAATAGAAAAGTATGTACAACTAATCTCCTATGCATTTTCAACTCAGAGAGAACTTAATATTTGTGCAAAATCAATCCCAAAGTTTATGCAGTTTTGTTCAAAAGTTATTTTATTCTAAATCTTTTTGGACTGTTGAGTATTATTTCTTCACTTTCATTTGTTTTTATTTTTACAAATTTCTGAAGTAAAAGTGTGGAGAAATACAAAAGTATGTATAACTAATCTCCTATGCATTTTTAACTTGGAGAGGAGTTAATATTTGTGCAAACTCAAACCCAAAGTTTATACAGTTTTTGTTCTAAAATAATTTTAATCTAAACCTTATTGGACTATTGATGAACTGAGCAAAGAAATGTTTAGATAAAACAAAATGAAGACTCCAGGATTGGGAGATCATTAAAATTGCAAATAGTCAAATTATGAAACCTTAAATGAACTCATTAAGACCATTCTTCTTAGCGTGTAATCATAATGAATTAAAGCATTTGAATATAGACCTACAATTATACAACCATTGTGATACATATTTTTAGAATCAGAGGAATGGTGCAAGGCTGCTCAAATCATGGCGATCTCACTGCTTCAGTGTGCATGGATCAAACCAAAAAGAGCCATAATAAAAGCTTCTATCTTCTCAAAAAAAAAAAAAAATTTTATTTTTGATTTAACCTGAAAATACAAAATAGCAATAAGGAAGTAAAACAATCAAGATGAGATTTCAACGTTCTCCAACCATACATTGAAGCTGAGCCATAATAAAGGTTTCTATCTTCTTCAAAGCAATTATATTTTATTTTGATATATTTAATATTCTGTATCTAAGTAGACACTAGAAAAAAGTTTATTGGATGTTTGAAAACAGGCAAATGAAACCAGACACAGAAGGAAGTCAAAAGAGAATATTGGTTGCAGGGGCTAGTAACAAGCCAAGGAGCTTGCTTGACCACTCCAATGGGGGCCACCCACTGACACTACTGACCGTTGGTGGGCACTGGTAGCAGAGAAGGAGCTGGGCAAGTGCTACAAGCAGTCAGTGTGGGCGGAGGAGGAGGCAGATGGCTGGCTGCCTGCCATAGTCCAGCTCTTGTATTACATGCCTGTGGTGCCTGAGTGGCTGTAGCGATCATCTGTGCAGCAGCCCTCCATCTGTAGGAATTAAGGGGACTCAGTTTAGCTGTCCTGTTGTATTCAAGCAGGCTTGAGCTCCATTACAGCAGCAGGTCCAGCTGAAGCTCCAGACCCCCAACTCTGCTACTTGTACAGGACTGACCACTTGAGAGTGAGAGATCCTCGCTGCTTGTAGAGTAAGTGGGAGGGGGTCATGCTTGGTGTTCATTTGTGAGCCAGGGAGGCTGGCTGGACTGGGAGGAGTGCCTTTAAGTGTAATCATTGCATGTGTCTGAACTGTTGCGGATTGCATGGGCGTAGGCAGGGGGGTGTCCAGGGTGTTCAAGTGCCCCCCCCCCGAAATTACCTCAGAAAATGTCAAAGTCCTGTATTTTATTTTTGGATTGGCTCAGGTTCAGCTGCTAAGAAACTCAGTGTCTTAGCAGCCTGCATAGTGGTTGGAGTTAGCTGCAACACAATGTGCATGCACAGGACCATTGATGTCCAGGGGAGATGGAGGCATCATCAACAGAGAGAGAGCAGGAGAAGCCTGGTGAAACAGACTAGTGATGCTTTAACTCCATCTACATGTCGAATTGATGTATATAATTCCTCTATATCAAAACATATCCACAAATATGTTGGCTCCCATTTAATGCTTTTACATTTCTGGATAGTGCCTCCTGTATCTCTTGGGTATGATGGCAGTGTTATCATACTGTACTGAAGGAATAAATCAAGAAATTCACTCAATAACAAAATTAAACGAAATAATAGGTAATCATAGGAAACACTGAGTTAAAAATAACAAAATATCAAGGTCCTTGTATCCTGCACTGTATATCTTTCCCATTACAAGAAAATGTATTTTGTTCACTGTGAATAGTTAATGGTGTGTTGCTTAAGTACATATAAAATTAGTAATTTAAGAAGTTATGACATACAGACATGATTTGATACTTTGCTGAGTAGGTTTTTTTTATTATAAAAAATGTTTTTGCTAATAGGTGATTGGTTGCTTAATAATTATGTCACAGCTGTAATGGATTTAAATGTGTATTGCTTACCAGGATGTAAAACGCCCCCTTGAAGGCACTAAACCAAGGAGCTGGAGGCTCTCACAAGGTGGATCTTTAAATACAATTATTCAGTTGCTTATATTGTTCTTTTTGTGTTTTTTTCAAGTGGTTGGAGCAGAGCAGTTCAGGAACTGTAAGCTACAGCTCTGCAGGCAATGTTGCCTCACTTCTCAGCACTCTTGCTCCTTGTATTGTGCGGCAGGGTGGGGGGCACACTGAGGCAACATGGACACTAGGAAATCCATGGGGCAGGTCAGTGTGTACCATCACACAGAGCAATGCTCAAGCTGTGCATTGTGGCACACATGAAGTACTGGAGAAAGAGGAGCTCAGGGATAAGAACACGCACTGTCATTCACAATGACACACAAGCAAGTTCAACACGGATGTCTGTCTGGGGAAGGATAAATAATATTTATTTGTTCTTTACTGCTAGGACTGTTTACTGCTTATGATACACAGCGTGGGGGATGCAGTGTATGGCTGGGTACCTCGACATCTGCAGGATGGTTGGGGAGACAAGCAGTAAGATCAGTACGGGCATGAATGAAAGGAATGAGGTGCTCTCATTCCAGCACTTTATTTCTTTCAACTAGAGAATGGATTCCAGATGTGAAACTGTGACTAGTGTCATAGTCTCATTGCATGTTCTTTGGTCTGTCAGGGACAAGCTCACTGTAGATTGCTGTGCATTGGACTTGCCCCTGACACACCTCTGAAATGTCGTTCTACCACAAGATGTTTTTTGCACACATGCAAGGAAACATAAAAAACTATAAAGAATTTAGATTAGTGACTACCCTCATTTGAAAGACATTTTTGTCTTGAACACAAAAATGTAAAATAATGCAGGTGGGGTGCAGAAATCCAGGGGCAGAGTACACATGGGTGGAGTGGTACTGACAACATTAAGAATGCACATATTAAAAAAAAAAAAGAGCTTTTACATACAGTTGATTACTGTTTAACAATATTTTGCATCTATGGCTGCCACTGTACATCTGATGCAAACCCATAATGACGTTCCTCACTTGAGGAAAAAAGGGGGTGGAGGCCATAACCGACTCCCTGTTTTTATGTTAAAAGGGTCAGTTTTTTTACAGCAAAAACAAGGAAAGACATAATTTCTAAAATGTGCAGATGAGCATGGAGATCACTTTTTTCCAGAGCATGCCACTACTGGCAGCTACCACTTCGACTGCTACTACCCCCATCTAATACAATCAGTGGAAAACCAGAAGTAGCCTACCAGCACTGCGATCAATATGGTTAAGGCACATTTGCCAGAAATTACTACTTAAAAAAGAACGAGAAGGTGACTGTGATGATGAACAAGTCCCAGACCAGATCTTTAGTTTGTTAACAGACTCCTCCTGAATCTGATTTGTATGGCTGCATGGGTCAAGTTCCGTGGATGTTATGCCATCATCAGATTTGTACAAGAGCACTGTGGGAAGCACATAACCAGACCACTGACTGATGTGCTGCCACAGTGCTCCAACATAGTTTCCAGTGATTCTGTTTATGCAGCCCTTCCCCTCCACAGGCCACATAAACATACTCACTTCCTGGTGCACTACTTTTTTGTTCTGCAACTGCAGTACTGACGGCCACCATGTACAATATGTTGACGTTGACTTAAACTGCACAAGCATGACTATCATGCATACATAGTTATGTCAGCATCGCCATGTTGTGCAGGCCTGATTACAGGGCAAACTTCACATGTGCGAGTAACACACATGTGCAGCACTCTAATTGCTGCAGTATTACTTATGGCTGTCTTCAGTGCAGCGAAAGCACCGCATATTCTTTTTCACAACTCTTGCCACTCCTAAAAGCTCTGCACAGTCATATTGGCTCTGACTGGAACTTGTTAATGAAACACTAACACAGCCCTAATATAGAGGCTGTATTGCACCTCTGTTTTATATCCTTGTATATATATTGCATATTTATAAAACAAATGTTTCTGGATATTTGACCAGAAAAAAAGTGATATCTTTGTTACAAGCAAAAACAATAATATATTCTCAATATGCAGTGTGTCATGCTGATATCTTTGTTGTTGCCATACATCGTCTTCAACATTCTACCCACAGCTGACTTGTGGATTCAAAACTCACACTGAGTGGCTGAAATTGATGAAACTAACCTCCATTTACAAACTGCTCCCACAAAGTGCTATTCCCTTTATCACCCATCATGTTTCAGTCAACTTCTTAAACATCATTTATTTTTTAAAACATTCAGATACTTGTAGTTTAACAAAAAAAGCTGATCCAAGTGAGAGTCAAACTGTGTGATGATGCAATCTCCCCAGTGCATCACTTTGATCTTAGTGAAGTGCGAGCGGGCTGACCACTCTCATTGTCGGAGCAGTGAGAACAAGTTTACATCTTACAGAAAGCACAGTATATTTCTTTCTGAAGTAAGAATTGTTATAATTGTTTTTTCAAACAACCTTACAGTTTGGATCAGTGCTAAATAAAAACTGCTTGAGTGCCGGGTGCATGAGGACTGCGCAGGGGGCAGGGTGTTGGTCATGTTTGATTCAACACCACTGGCAACATACAGGCAGAGAAAAAGCTGATAAAACTATAAAAAAAGAGTAAGAAATGTATGTATACACCTTAATTTTACAATATTTAAATAGTTACAACTGCTTGCTGGATGAGAAGTTTAACAAAAGACCTAATTAAGGCTAACTAGTAATTATTTTGTGCACTAACTAACATGGCAGTTTAAAAAAACCTTTTAACAGATCCAGAAACATGAGCTGTATAACCAGAACAGGACATGACTTGACTGAAGATATTATATTTATCTTCACTCAAGGCCAAAGATATGAGTGAGATATAATATCATGGACCTGGAGTGAAGATAAATATGATGAGCCTGATTCTCAAGGGGCGATACAGGCTTGTGATAAGCCCTGCGTCAAACCCAGCACTGCACCCAACACATAGTCACACTTTGCACCCGATTCTCATAGGTCATGCGCATTTACAACACTTTACCCTTTTTATGGTGGCTTACCACAAATATTCATCGCAAACCCTGCAAAAAGGTTCCATGACTGATGCAAAGTTTACTCAACAAAGCTGGTATAACTTCTGACATGTGGCACAAGGAATGGAGACTCTGGAATGCCAGCCAGGGAATGGGGTAAGCCCCATGTGCCAGCTGTTTGTCACACCTGGGGCTTGCGGCATTCTGACTTCTTTGAGATTCTGGCCCGATATCTTCAGTCAGATCATGTCATAGATACAGCAGTATCTATCGGTCTATCTGAAAAAATATTAGGAGTTTGGGTCTCTGGAGTCTTGGTGAATCAAGGGTGGGGTCTTCCTTGGAGTTGTCAACCCTAATGCTCACCCCTCCTCTGCAGCCAGTAGCCTTCTGTCCGAAGCACAAGATGCAGCTCCAAAGCAGTGCCTCATAGTGATACAGTTTTGAAAGGTACAGAACTCGCGACACATGTTGCCAACACAATCTGTTGTAGATTTCTTCATGCAGGTCCCTGCTTATGCCATACTTGATGTTATCCAAGGTCAAACTGCTCTTTTCAGGGAGAGGCATCACCAGCAGAAAACAGGAAGTTGTTATCCCTCTGTATAGACAGTTGGTGAGACTCCATCCGGAGTACTGCATCCAGTTCTGGAGACCCCATCTCTGCAAGGACATAGACAGGATGGAGGCAGTCCAGAGGCGGGCAACTAAAATGGTGCAGGGTCTGCAAGAGAAGCCATATGAGGAGAGACTAAAGGAGTTTAATATGTATACCCTTGAGGAAAGGAGGGAGAGTGGGGACATGATAAAAACTTTTAAGTACCTCAGTGGAATCAACAAAGTCCAAGAGGGTAGCATCTTCCAGAAAAAGAGATTTGCAAGAACAAGGGGACACAATTTGATGTTAGAGGGGGGACGGCTCAGGGGCAATGTGAGGAAGTATTTTTTCACAGAGAGGGTAGTGGACACATGGAACAGCCTTATGGAGGAGGAGGTTGTGGGGTCTAAAACTGGGAGAATTCAAGAATGCATGGGACAGACATAAGGCAATTCTTGTGGGGGATAGGAAGAAATTGGCTGTCGGTTAACTAGGATCTGCAGGTTATCCTGTAGGTAGGGAAATGGGCAGACTAGATGGGCCAAGCAGTCCATATCTGCAGTCAAAGTCTATGTTTGTAGATAAATACTATATTACACATGTCCCCATTGCATATCCCCTATACATATCTATCTATATATTTTTTAATGATACAGGCACTGTAGTGCCTGTGTATTAGTGTTGAGTAAACACTTTAATTTTAAACCCTGATTTTTGCACCTTAATAACTTTGACCCATTTCAACTGATTTGTCTGAAATTTGGTAGGCACTGTGTCTGTGCCAAGGTCTCCGCATCCTGAAAATTTTGTGTTAATTGGCATGGGGAGAGGCACAGTTGCAGAGGTGCAGAATTCACCCAAATTAAGTTTTTTTGCTTTTCTGTAGTTAAAAAACATTTTTTTTTAACTTACAGGTTTGATAGAGTCTTACTCAAAGTACATGCATTTGCAAGACTGCAGTTTCAAATTTACATAGTTTTTAAAATATCAGTTACAAACTGTCCCATTTTCTGAAAATGCTCAGTTCAAACATTAACCTTCTATGGATAGCTGGATTTTTGTGTTAGTGAAAACCTAGAAACAAAAAAATATTTTTGTCACTTGAAAATCATGTTCAAGCATGGTCACTAATGAATATTTTCACTTTCATGAGAAACACTTTAATGAGAATCATTTTCTTGATGCAATAGTGAAACGTGAAAGTGAAAAATTCGGTAGTGAAAAGTGTGAAAGTGAAAATACTGTTACTGAAACATTCTTCAGTGGAAAAAAAACATGAAACTATATACAGAGCAGGAGGGCCCTGCATGTCTGCATCCATAGCTGCATGAAAGGGCCCTGCACTTCTGCATCCAGATTGACTCTTTCCTTGGTGCAAGGTCCAGATGGCTCTGTTTGTCTGCATCTGTAATTGCATGGCAGTGCAGCACCCAGAGGTACCTGCACTTCCACAGCCCCATAGACAGCCCCACAGATTCTTATTTTGGGGCCCTGCACATATGCATCCATAGCTGTACTGCAGCCAGATGGACTCTTCCCTTGGCATAGGGCCATGGGAAATGATGGTTCACTGCTGGTCACATGGGCAATAAGTACCCATATGGTGAAGAGAACTCTTCTCTTGGCATATGGTCCAGAGGGCCCAGCACCTCTGCATCAATTCTTGCATGGAAGCACAAGGCACAGAGGGCTCTGTGCTTCTGCAGCCCCCCCAGGCTGCCTCACTGATTCTTTGCATTTGTAGCTGCATGGGAAGGCCCTGCACTTCTACAGGCAGATGGACTCTTCCCTTGATGCAGGGTTCAGAGGGCCCTGTACAACTGGATCTATTCATGCAGGTCCCAAAGGGACTTGTGTGAATAAGGATACAATTCCACTATCACAAAATGAAAGGAAATACATTGCAAAAAACTACATTAATGCAAACATTAGGGTTGAAGAACCATAAGAAATACAGTGGACTAGCACCAGGACACAGCCAAGGTGCTAAATTAAATGAGACCAAGTAATAACAAGAAAAAAGTTCCACGGCAAAGCAAGTCCATAATGGTGAGACACAAAAACTAACTTGCCTTCTTTATTTCATGTTCAGAGTTCAAAGCCAGCCATGTACACAGTCGTTTGGAGCTAAAACTCACTGGCAATGGCAGCTATTTATGGTTGTTGATCACCAAATCCTTATTTCAGTCCCTGATGATTAATATTTTTGCAGAGAACCTTTGAAAGAAACTACCTTGGTACAGGCCACATCTTTTCTGAAAGTTTTGGAGGAAGCAATCCTTGCCATCTAGGATGTAGGTGACAGCAAAAAAAAAATTTAATAAGTATAGGAAAAACTGAAGACATTACTGTAACGACACATCTGGATCTCAGAAACTGCATAAAAAACTCTTACAAAACTTCCCATGTCTTGACAACTACCCTTCTGGACAACATATGCCAAATTTGTGGCAATTTCTTTGAACACCATCAAGGTTATTAAGGTGCAAAGTTAACGGATTAACACTGAACATGGTACTCAACCCTAACTATACTGGTGCTACCGTGCCAGTACAATATATATATATTCATTGCAAAAAACTATTGTAATGTAGACATTAGGGTTCAGAAACACAAACTGGAAAACATAAAAAAATGATAACCATTAGGATTTGGAGTCACGTGAAGTCTTAGAAAATTGGTGGTGTGTCATTGTTTGGGGTTGTCAATCCTAATGCCCACCTCTTCCCCTGAGCAAACAAACATGATGTCTTGCTTTGTAGAGGGTCCACAGGGCCCTGCAGGAAGAAAGCTAAGACTGATTCTGTTGGTAACATGTGGTGGGACATACCTCATCTCTCCAAAGAGGATATGCCTATGATGCATTGGCTTGGATCTGTACCTTGTAATTTGAAGAAGAGGCTCTGAGGGGAAGGGGTGGGAATTAGGGTTGACAAGCCCCAAGGACCACAACACCACTGGTGTGCCCAAACTCCTGAGATTCCAAACCCCAATATATTTCATTTCCTTACATTGTCCGCTTTGTATTCTTCAACCCTAACATCTACATTACAATAGTTTTTTGCAATGAACATACTGTATATATTATACTGGTGTGATAGTGCCAACAGTAAAATAAGATACTTTTTTTCCTTTTTTTTAAATTATTTTTCCGAGCTACCGTCCGCCTGATGTATCTCAGCCCGGTCACGGGCCACGGGCTCCACTCCCGAGTTGCCATGAGCCCCCGATACCGTGGCTTGCCCCCACAGCGGGTCTGCGGCATTCTCCCCTGCATGCCACAGACATTTGGACTAGGTCGGGGGGGCCTGGCCTGGGGAGCTAATTGAAGCCGTGGCGAGCCTCATTAGCGGCGGTCGGCAGCTCCTTTTTTCCATTTTTCTTTGGGAGGCAGGGTTGTGCAATGAAGCCAGTGTCTGCCCCGCCTCCTGGGTATGTGAGCGCCGGTAGTGGTACTCCTGGCCTCCGCCAGGGGTTGCCGATGCACCGGGCGCTTCCTCACCGTCCCCCCAGAGAAGGAGAGCAGTCCCTAGGATGCTCCATCCTTCTCTCCCCGGCCGGCCCTCCAGCGACCCTGGTCCGTTCCTGAACCTGGGTCACCGGCGTCGCATGCAGAAATCCAACCGCTGCGCCGACGTACTTTTTTTTCTGAATAGCTGCACACACACACACACACACCCCTCTTAACTATCTCATGTTAAGAGACACATGCCACATTTTAGCCCTAAGAATTGCTCTATTCACATCATAGTATATGGAAAAGGCGAAGCCCACACAGAGAAAGTGCTGCAAACTCAGACTTTAAAGTAGAAATTAATAATTAATCTGATGCTAAAACCATATCAAACTGTATACAAATAAAATGGGTACTAGTTTCAAGTGTTTTCAGCTTATATATGCATGTCTAGTGCTTCCCAGAATTTGGGGGTGAGTAACTTATTTATTTGTTTTAAACTTAAAAGTGGAGTCAGCGTGCAGAAAGATAAGACACAGAAGCCCATCAGTGGAAGGAAAATCAACATACCTCTACGGAGTGAGCGAGGCTGGCTCACATGTCTCTTGTATGGTGTGACTACTGGTGTAAGAAGACATTCAAACAGTGACCTAACTACTCAGATGGCATGTAAGAGCTTACTCCCCCAGACTTCCATTATGTGTACACTGATACTGCTGATGGCTCAGATGGCACTTGGAAACTGTCATCCAACTCACATACTGACTGCTTCTAATCACGCTTCAGTTTACTTCCTCCCTCATTATGTTGCTCATGCTTGGACACCCAAGACAGCATTCTAACGCTTTGTTTCCTCCCCTTCCCTGCAACTGTAGCTAATGCACTTAGAGCTGCAGGAATTGCTTCAAAGTGTCTGCTTTTCAAAGCAGCAGGCACTAATTTAGTTAATAAAGGAACACATTGGTGCCTAACACCCCCTTATTTCAGTCCCTGATCAGTTCCAGAGTTATAAGAATTGTAAGTTTTTTTTCTGAGCATGTTCAGTAGGGTTTTAGGAAACCCTCTGATTTGAAAGATAAATTTACCTTTCCCCTTTTATAAATTAGTGCTTTTTAGATTATGAGAAAAGAAATTTGGATCGTGATGGCCACAGTCTTTTTTTTTTTTTGTTAAACAAAAAAAAAAAGGAAAATATGTAAAAGTTATGTATTTTCCAAAAACAAACACCTGAACCTAGGTAAACTGGACTCATCTAGCTAGATTTTGGTGTTTATCATAGGATCATAGGGGTGTACGAATCAGTAGCCAATGGCCTTTTGACTCACCCCAGTATTAAGAAAATTCAAACTTGCTGTTGCCCATAAACTTATCCAGTGATGTCTTAAAGGCATCTAAGGATCTACTTAACACTATCTCCATGGGTAACCTATTCCATGTTTTGGCAACTCACTGATTAAACCATGCTCCCCTTTTCGTAGTCCAATAAAAGTCACCCTTTAACTGATGGCAGTGATACCTAATCTCTCTCTTTCAGATTGCTTCCTTTCTAGGCCAACACACTCCCAAAGGTCCCTGTTGTGAAATGCCCTATAAGCCAGACAGAGGACCCCCCCAAACTCCTATACTCTAGAGAGTAAAGATTCAGGTCCAGTAGCCTCTCCCCATAGGTGCCTGATTTTGTTTTGTGGCTTTCCTCTGAACTCTATCAAGCATGCTGATGTTATGTTTAGTATGGGGCACCTAAAACTGTATACATTCCAGATGAGGTTGAGCCAAGGTCTTATACAAGGGTATCAATATTTCTCTGTCTCTGCTCTTAATATTTCTGAGGATGCATCCCAGGATCTTAATGCACTTACCAGCTGCTTCTCTGTTAGTTTCTTCTGTTACTCCTATTAATATGTTTTCTGGGCTCCCCAAAATCCTGGGTGCCCAGTTTAGCAAGACCAGTCATTTTTTAGGTTGAGCCCAGAATTTCCCTGTCACACACAAAGTACTTTAACAGGGGAATTTTCAGCTTGCACCTAAAAAAAAAAAAGATTGAGTCCCTCCCACTGCTACATAGCTCACCCACCTCCTAATCACTTTTAAAACCCATTACCATTATACTGGCAGCACCAGGGTGCCTACTCCCAGTACCACTAAACACTGTGTCAACACTGGACTGCCTAATCCCCAGTGTCAGTTTGATCCAGTTCCTACAGTGTTGTGAACTAGGATGCCCACCCAGGTACTGTTTACAACCCCCTCTCCTTCACATTGCCACCCCACAACACACAGGTGGCAGCATTGAGGTAACCATCCACCCTGCCACTGCCACTGGGGTGCCCAATCCCCAGTTTTGGCTCCAGCCCCCTTGCAAAAATGAAAAGTGTCCTGTGTTTTAGCCTGAAAAGTAGAAAATGGTTCCTCATCGATCTCACCACCTACCCACACCCTAACCACCACTCACCACCCACCATCCCACACCCCACACACACCCTCACTCACCTAAAGAGGTCATAGATCCACAGTACGGTATGAAAGATGTCCTCCTCCTGGAACCACAACTGTAATATGAGGAAATAAGGTAAGTCCGGTTAATGTATTTCAACACATTTTTAATTTTCATGCATAACTTTGAATTTTTAAAATATTTGTACACTGAATTTTCAATATGACCTTTTTGGGATGCCACCTCATGAACAAGGTAAGTGACATTTTTAAAATCTATCCTGAAAGGTGATTTCACAGTTGCTCCATGAAATCACCTTTTGGGTGAGATTTGAAAATTTCTACTTACTGGGATCATGAAGTGGGGTCATAAATAAAAAGGCTATGTCCAAAATTTTGGGTCAAAATATTGAAGAACAACAAAGTTATGAATGTGGTTTTAAAATTTCCATTATCACTCACAACTTTGGTAATCTTTCATATTCTGACTCCAGACTTTCAACATAACATTTTTTTCACATTACCTCATAAATGTGACAGGTGTTATTTTTCAGATGCTGGCTGAAGCATGTTTTCACACTTGTGGTGCAAAATGATATTTCAGTCAGTATTCTATAAATGCTGCACGTCATGTGGAAAACTTGGTGGAAAGATATGGTAAAATTACCAAGTTATGAGCGAATGTTGCAATATTTCAATGTTCAACTAAAACTTTCTAATTTTCAATATTTTTCCACCAGGCTTCCAGCATGGCCTTTTTGGGAACCCACCTCATGAACATGGCAGGTGAAATTTTTCAAATATGGGCCAAAAGGTGATTTTGCAGTTGCTCTGCAAAGTCACCTTTCAAGTAGGATTTGAAAATGTTCAGCTACTGGTTCAAAACGCGGGGTCATAAAGAAGACTACATTAAAAATTTGGGGTCACAATATTAAAAAACAAAAAAGTTATGAATGTACATTTAAATGTTTCTATGATTACTAATAACTTTTGTAATTTTTAATATTTTAACTCCAAACTTTCAACTCAGCCATTTATTCACACCACCTCATAAACATGATAGGTGTTGTTTTTCAAATGCTGGCTGAAATGTTTTTGCACTTGTGGTGCAACATGATGTGGCTGCCTATATTCTATAAATGCCACATGTCATGTTTATAAGGATGAGTCATGAATAGCGGTCCTCCGCCAGCCTGGGATGAGTTTATACTGGTTTTGGTGAGTGAGGTCTGTGGGGTCATCTTGGAGCTGCAGCCTACCTTTTGTGAGCTGGACTAAGGCCTGATATACCTTGCGATGGGGTGTGTAGAGTCTTTGGGTCCAGTGTTTGTTGATCTAGTCCGGTGCTCCCTTTCTGAGGGGATCTTACATAGTGCATTAAAAACTGACTGGTCAGGCCACTCCTTAAGAAACCATCTTTGGACTAGGACTGCTTAGGGAAATATAGACTGGTCTCTAGTCTTCCCTTCCCTTTCTGGAACAGGTTATTGAGCAGATGGTGGCACTACAGCTTGAGGAACATCTCATGGCTTTTGTCATCTATGGACCTCTCTAGTCTGGGTTCAAGTCAAATTAAAGTAGTCCAGTCCAAATGAAGGGGGGTTACTAGCAGGATACCACAGGGTTCAGTACTGGTTCTGGTCCTTTTTAATGTCTTTATAAGTGACACTGCAGAGGGACTGGAAGGAAAAATATGCTACTTTGCAAATGACACAAAGATTTGCAACAGGGTTGATACACAAGGGGCAGTGGAAAAGATGAGAATGGTCTTGGCATGGTTGGAGGAATGGTCAAAAGTATGACAGCTTAGATTCAATGCAAAGAAGTGCAAAGTAATGCACCTGGCAAACAAAAACCCAGGGGAAGAGTGCACAGTGGGGAGGGGGAGGTATTAACAACAAAAATGGAAGGGCACTTGGGGGTAGTCATATCAGATGACCTAAAGGTAAGCAAGCAATGTGAGAAGGCAGTAAGGAGGGATGGGGGATACTGGGATGTATAGGGAGAGGCATCACCAGTAGAAAACAGGAAGTTGTTATCCCTCTGTACAGACAGTTGGTGAGACCCTATCTGGAGTACTGCATGCAGTTCTGGAGACCCCATCTCCACAAGGATATAGACAGGATGGAGGCAGTCCAGAGGAGGGCAACTAAAATGGTGCAGGATCTGCAACAGAAGCCATACAAAGAGAGAGACTAAAGGAGCTTAATATGTATAGCCTTGAGGAAAGGAGGGAGAGGGTGGACATGATAGAAATGTCCAAGTACCTCAAGGGAGTCAACATAGTTCAAGAGGGTAGCATCTTTCAGAAAAAGAGATGTGCAAGAACAAGGGGTCACAATTTGAAGATGGGGGGCCGCTCAGGGGCAATGTGAGGAGTTATTTATTCACAGAGAGGGTGGTGGATGCATGAAATGACCTTCCTGAGGAGGTCATGGGGTTAAGAACAGTGGGGGAATTCAAGAATGCATGGGACAGAGATAAGACAATTCTGGTGGGGGGGTAGGAAGAAGTAGGCTTTTGGTTAACTAGGATCTGCAGCTTATTCAATAGATAGGGAATTGGGCAGACTAGGTAGGCCAAGCGGTCCTTATCTGCCATCAAAGTCTATGTTTCTATGTTTCTAAGGCACAACATGGAGACCACGTTGGTCAGGGTGCATAATGATCTTCTTAGGGTGAAAGATAGAGGTGAGCAGCCAGTTCTCATACTTCTTGATCTCTCTTCAGCTTTTTACACCATGGACCATGGGTTGTTGCTGGAGTGGCTCAGGGAGCACTGTGGGCTTGCCAGCACAGTCACTGCCTGATTTGAGTCCTTTATCAGAGATAGGACACAGAGGGTGGTGATGGGGAATATCTCCTCACTCCTGAAGCCCCTGCTCTGTGGTGTGCCTGAAGCATCAATCCTCTCACCCATGCTGTTTGTGGTGTGAAAGCTTCCCATAGGAAGGATCACTAGACAGCACTATGCAGGTTTTCACTGCTATGCTGATGACACCCAGTTGTACTTGTCTTTTGCACCCAGGACACCAAACGTGGTCAAAGTGCTAAATGCGTACCTTGTTGAGATTCAGGACTGGATGTCATCAAGTTGGCTCAGACTTAACCCAGACAAGATGGGAGTACTGCTGACTGAGTCTGGTCCCCGGAGGAGTACAAAGGTCACTGAGGAGATGGTGTGTCTAGTGCTTGGCTCTTCTAGTTTGGTGACCTCTGCTAAGGTGAAGAATCTGGGGTCATTCTGAATGGGAAGCAAACATTTGAGACTCAGGTGTCTGCTGTAGTTCGGAGTGGCTTTTACTTATCCGGTTACCAAAGACTATTTTAATAACATTGCCTAGATTAAAGCATTGATCCCCTGGAAGCTTGCCTTTACTGGTACATGCCTTTGTCACATCTAGACTTGACTATTGTAATGCTGTATACTTCGGGGTGAGTGGAGTGTGCTAGGATGCCTGCAGCTGGTGCAGAATGCTGCAGCCATATAACCTCAGTCTTGTGTGAACTGCACTGGTTGCCGGTGAAGTGATGTATCACCTTCAAGATCAGTTTGCCAACCTATAAGGCCCTGTATGGACCGGATCCTGGCTATCTGAGAGAACTCCTGACTTCTTACCAGATCTCTTACCCTTTAATCCTATGAGGTGGGCCTCCTTGCCATTCTCAGGGCTAGGCTAAAATCTTCATGTGATCAAGTATTCGCAGTTGTGAGACATGCCTTGAGTAACAAGCTTTCTTGATCGCTTCAGCAGGATATCTCCACAGAAGCCTTTCAAAGGTGCAAAATGTCCATCCTGTTTCAGGAAGCTTTTAGCCATTCCTAGTAAGCTATAGATGTGATGCTGCCTAGGTTTTTAGTCATTTTAAGATAAAATGCATCTTTGCACATTTTTATTACCTGATTATTTACTGATATTTCCTATTTTATTTGCTTTATTTGTTTATTTTTGTGGTACAGCACTCTGAGCACCTGGGAATGGGCACCTCCTAAATAAATGTTTACTTACTTAACTTATCATATCTTCAAAAGTAGGGGTCAAAATAATAATAAAAAAATTTAAGAAACCTTGTGTGTAGCATCAACCTTTACCCAAGCGAGTAGTTCTTTGTGATCATGTGCTGGTGAGTTGAGTTTGAGGGAAGGCGCTGTCATGTGGCACCACCCCCATTCTGGGAAAGGAAGGGAAGGGAAGGTGCAGGATTGGCAGCATGGGCCAGATACCATATAGTAAGGAGAAATCTTCTCTTGGCATAAGGCTCTGCACCTCTGCACCCATGCTTGCCAGAGAGCTCTGTATTTTGCCTGACAGATGGACTCTTTGCCCTTCCCATCTGTATTTGTAGCAATATGGAAGGTCCTGCACTTCCTCAGCCTACCAGACAGCTCCATGAATTCTTGACATCTGTTTCCACACTTCCACAAGCATACATACATACTCTTCCTTTGGTGCAGGGCCCAGAGGGTCCTGTATGACTGCATCTGTTCATGTGAATGAGGATACAATCCTACTATCACAAAAAAAAAGTTTATTGAGAAAAAAAAAAGAACTGCATCAGTGCACCAGTTAGGGTTCAACTGACCGCAACAAAAGTAAGGAATACTGATCTGGACAGCTGTCATCTTGTTTTTTTTTTTTTAAACTAAAAAAACAAAGAAAACGCATACAATTTATGTAGTTTCAAAAAACAAACACTTGAACCTAGGTAAACAGGACTCATTTAGCTATATTCTGGCATTAGTTGTTTGAAAATATGCCTGGAAATATTGTTTCTTGGCACCCAAAAATCCTGGGTGCCCAGCTAAGTGAGATGAGCCGTTCACTCACATTCTCAGTATGAGAACAGTGGACTTTCTTGAATTGTGAAGCCGCAGCTGGAGCTGTGTTTCTGGCTTCAGTTGGAGCAGTGAGCCAGTAATCTTTCTCTCTCATATCTATCTATCTATCTATCTATCTATCTATCTATCTATCTATCTATCCCTCTGTTGTGTAATTCCCTTCCCCTCCCAGATCAGCCAGCCCTCCCTCGTCCTTTCTGATGTACTTTAGTTGTACAAAAGCCTGCATGCCCTGCCCCCGAGGGGATAACTGTATCACAGATATTTTTTTTGTATTATTTCCCCTCCAGGGTTATAATATTAATAGTAACAACAGGTTTGCGATAGTTGATACTACTATACAGTAACACAGTAAAACAGGTTAGCGTTTAAGATGCTACCATTTTCCTCATATTGAAGACCTGCTTCAGAATTCTGCAAAATTCATTAGCAAGCATTACTCCTTTTTATCAGGTTATCCTGACCAAATTGGTAAAAGTCTAATTAGGGAAACACAGTGCTATGGGATGCTTAAAAAGAATTTGGGAAGTTAAGAAAGAAGCATATGTAAGCAAGAAGAATGGCATGGCTTTAGCAATAAGTTGTGCACCTATAGTGTGTTAGCAATGATTCTAAAATGACATCTTTCCAGATGTTTAAGTAGTAGCATTTTGCTGTGGCTTTGGGATCACTGACATCAGTCATTTGCACTGTATTACATTAATTTGGCGGTTGGATAGGATTTCTAACTAGTGGACACAATTAAATAATGTTAGAATAAAATGAAACATGTTATGTTTGCACACATTGTTCTGGCTGAGATATTTTGACAATTTACTATAAGATATGTGGCAGGGCAAGATTGTAGATTTATTTGTTAGTTGTTTCTGAATTTTTTCCTAATATCATTTAGACAATCATTTTCCAACGCTGGCAGGTATGATGCTGTCTGAGTACTGCAGCATGGGACAATAGCTTTCCTCACTTCCCTCAGTATTCTAAGCCCCTTGTTGTAGGGAACATGGCTGTGCATACTCCTAAAGGATGGCATAACCGAGGTGGAATTCGAGATGAATGATGAGGTTGGCTTGACTCTGATCTTGGACACCATGGCCCTGAGGGATCTTCTTCTGCAGTGCATCTACTGTATGCATATGGTGAGTGCAGGAACCAGCCATGGGCTCAGCTCAAGGAGGAACTGATCTACACTCCTGGTGGAGAAGAGAAAGAAGGGGCTACAAGTGGCACCATACTATTACCATTGAGTTTCTCCAGCCGGGAGAATTGCTCTTGCTGAGTGTATTTTCTGTTGGGTAATAGGGATGTCTGGGGTGTTCATGCCAACTTCAGTTACTCAGTAACTCTGAACAAAGAGATAATGGCACCCGCACAGCCTCATGTGAAAATTAAGTGATTGAGAACTGAAATGACATGAAACCTATTGCACTATAACTTGTGATCTCAGTAAAACTGAATGGAACACACAAGTCCATTATCTTCCTTCCTAACAAACGCTTCAGTCGACTCACTGCTCTAACAGTGGGGTCTGAGAATCTGTGATTTTGATTGGCTGACTGGCACTTTTGAGCATGGGTAAATCCTACCACAATCCACACAAAAAATGCCAGTCTGTCAACATGGCAGCCGCACAACAAATATCAATACACCCACCCCCCCAAATAAATTCATAACAAATGCACCATCACTTTTCCTCCACTAAAGCTGACTGCTCACAGCATGCTGATTCTCATTTGCAAACCACTTACACCATGCTCACAGGCATGCAACAGGCTACAGCTCATTACAGCTTGCACTACAGTCTCTCTCACTGTCTACAAAAAAAAAATAATAATTTCGGAATGCAAATCAAAAGCAGCCAGACTCTGACTGTGGCTCTCTCTGTGCTTGCTCCCAATTACATTCCTACCCCTCCTGCAGTACACGTATCAAACCCATGGCACAGACCCCACCACCACTTGCCTTGCTTGCCATGTGCCACCACTTGCCAAAGTATCAGCCACTCATACCATTCCTGCCTCTCCCTCTCCTACTATCAATGGATCTCACTCTCTGTAACAGTTTGCACTGTACCACCATTAGATGAGAGTTACTCACAACATGCGCTTTCTCACTACAAACCACTCAAACCATACTCACAGCTTGCAACAGACTGCAGGCCCATTCAACTTGCACTACACTTGCTCAATCTCTGTCTTAGAAAAAATTAAAAATTAAAAACATGCAAAAAGAGTTAGTGTGTTTGTCTGAGTTGGGTGAAGTGAATTGTTATCTGTACAGTTAGCTAGGTGAAGAAGGAAACTGTGAATTAGAGGAAGCGGCTTAGGCAGAAGGAAGCCAGGTGTTCTGAATTTAAAAACTGCCCTAGATAGATTTTGGCAGAGAACAGCAAGAGGAAAGAGGTGCTGTTAGAACTTTACTACTCTACTGGGACTATATAGCCCTCCCTTCCCCCACCCATAGCCAGTTCTACTTTTATAGGCACAGGATTTGGCTGACAACAGGACCTTCCTTTTTGGAGCAGGGAGGGAATGATCACAGAGGCACAAAAGACTCACTATCCTAGAAGGAAAAGAGTAGCTCTCCATCCCCCTCTAGCTGCTGAAGGTCTGACTCTGAGCAAATAAGAAGGAGACTACTGAGGAATATAGGAACTTCCTGTCCTAGAACTGGAAGAACAGGAGCTTTAAGGGCATGGAGGCAGTAGGAAAGTAGGTAGAAAAAAGTATATAAAAAAATTAAACAGAGAGAGGGAAGAGTAAGTATACAAAACAACAGTTAAGGTGCCACAAATAAGACATGATAGGAGTGATGCAGTGCAGTGGCTGTGGAGCAACAGTCTTCCAGGAGACGTTCTGGAGGATGAGGTGTTGTCCCATCTGCAGGCACCTCTCTGGGCTGAGGGAGGAGGTTGCTCATCTCCAGGCTGAGTTGGCCAGGATTCAGGGGACCTCCTCTCCCACAGAGGGACCACTAGGGCCACTGCCTCAGAGGTTGCCAAGAAAGAGGAGTGTTTGGACCACAGCGGGCTCAGGGAGGGTGAGGGTGGTGGAACAGAGGCTCATCCTTCCAGTTGTCCCTCTTCACAATTCAAATGCCATTCTGGCAGAGTGTGGTTCCTCTATGGAGGCATCCACAGTGGAAACCAAGGAGAATGCTGGGAACCTCCACAAGGGAGGCCCACAGGAGGGTGGCATGAGACCCCACAGGGGAAGGAAACAACTCCTGGTGGGAGACTCCATTGTTAGGAGGGTAGAACTGGGGGAGGGAGGGAAGGAGGTGAGAGGGAGGTAAGGTGCCTGCCTGGCACTATGACTTGGAGGGACAGGGAGTGAATCCTCAGGACCATGGGAGCAGCTGCTTGGGGAGGGAGTTAGATGTCTTTGTCCACCTGGGACAAATGACCTGGCTGGGAAAGGGATCAGAAAAGTGGAGGAGGAGTTTGTGGAGTTGGGGAGGGGCCTTAGACAAGTAGCATGCACGGTAACCTTCTCGGAGGTGATGCCTGTCTGTGGCATGAGTGAGGCTAGGGTGCTCTGCACCATGGGATTCAATCAATGGTTGAAAAGCTGGTGCAGAGTTCAGGGTTTTGGCTTCATTGGGGACTGGGGGTCCATCTGGAGGGGTGCAGGCCTATACTGGTGCGATGGTCTGCATCTGTCCAGGATGGGAACCAGGATCCTAGGTGACAGGTTTAAATGCATCATTGGCAAGCATTTAAACTAGTCAAGGTGGGAGGCACTGAAAAGGAGCAGGGAAATCCTAGACTCCCTCCAAAATCAGGGTAGTTAGTGAGGTAAACACCAAGACAGAGACATCGATAGGGAGAAGGGCAAGGATAAATGGAGAAAAAGGCAAGGGCAGTAAGGACAGGGATGGGGGAAAAGGTGTAAGGCCATTGAAAAATGGAGGGTAATGAGCACCAGTGCCCTTAGTCTAGGTAACAATCTCCCTGAACTGGTGGCCTTGATGGAAGAGGGATGCCTGGATATCATGGCAGTCACAGAAACATGGTACACAGAGAACCATGACTGGGATGTCAACATACCAGGGTACACAGTCTACAGGAGGGGCAGGGAGAGTAGAAGAGGAGGAGGAGTAGCTCGCTATGCAAGGGAAGGGATCAACACAATGGAATAAAAGGGTAAACAGGGAGGAGAGGAGACACTGTGGGTCATCCTGGAGACTGGAAATGGCACCACAATCCACACAGGGCTAGTATACAGACCCCCATCTCTGGGGGAGGAAATGAAGAAGGAAATGATAGAAGGCATCCTTAGGATGGCTGAGAAAGGGGAGATATTGTTGATGGGGGACCTGAATATGCCAGATGTTAACTGGAGCACCTTTGCTGCAGCCACATCCAAGAGCAGGGTCATTCTCGATGCCCTACAGGGGGCATGCCTTAGACAGCTAGTGCAGGAACCCACTCAGGAGGGAGCAGTCTTAAGACCTGGTGCTCTCAAATGGGGACAGAGCGAGAATCTCAGATCTAGAAGTGGGTAGCCATATGAGGACAAGTGACCACCAAATAGTGTGGTTCATGATAAACTCAGCTGCAGAGTCAAGCCATACAAAAGTGAGGGTACTGGACTTCAGGAGGGCTGACTTTGTCAAAATGGGAGAGTGCCTCAGAAAAGCACTAGCAAACAGGCAAGAAGGAGGGTGGAGCAACAATGGGGAAACATCAAAACTGCCATCACAGAGGCAACAAGCCATTGTGTGAAGCAAATAAATAAATCAAAATGAAAGGAAAAAACACTATGGTTTTCAACACAGGTGGTGTGAAAGGTTAGGGAGAAGAAGATATCATTTAGGAAGTATAAGGAAACATAGAAGGAGCAGGACAGAGAACTGTACCAGTTAAAGTAGAAGGAAGAAGGGAAGGCAATCAGAATAGCAAAGGTCCAAACTGAAGAAAAGACAGACAACTTGGTAAAGAAGGGAGATAAAACCTTTTATAGGTACATTAGGGAGTGAAGGAAGACAAAAGAAGGGATAATGAGGCTGAATAAAGCGGATGGTGGGTAGGCAGAGAGGGGCAGGGTGAAAAGTATGGATACTGAATAAATAATTCTGCTCAGTATTCACCAAAGAAGAGGAGGGGGAGATACTTAATCCAATCAATAGAATCACTCTGGATAGAGGGGTCAATCCCAGTCCATTCACAGAAGAAAGGGTTCTGAAAGAACTCCTAAAACTTAAGGTGGACAAAGCAATGGGGCCTGACGGGATTCACCCCAGAATTCTAAAAGAACTAAGGGGAGAACTAGTGACACCACTGACTACACTTTTTAATAAATCATTGGAGGATGGTGTGGTACCTGAGGACTGGAGGAGGGACGATGTGATTCCCTTTCATAAAAGTGGGAGCAAGACAGAGGCAGGAAATTACAGAGCTGTCAGTTTGACCTCAGTAGTAGGGGAAATGATGGAATCACATCTGAAGGAAAGAATTGCTGAGTACCTAGAGACCAGTGGGGAACAGGACCCAAGCCAGCATGGATTCACAGTGGGAAGGTCATGTCAGATGAATCTAATCAATTTCTTTGACTGGAAGACCAAAGTAGTAGACCAGGGAAGGGCTGTGGATATGGCCTATCTAGACTTTGGCAAGGCATTTGACACAGTCCCACACAAAAGATTAATAAACAAATTAGCCAGCCTTGGAGTGAATCCCAGGGTGGTAGCCTGGGTAAAACATTGACTGGACAACAGGACACTGAAGGTAATAGTAAATGGAGTCAACTCTGAAGAAAGAGGGGTTACTAGTGGGGTACCACAGGGTTCAGTACTTGGTCCAGTCATTTTTAATGTCTTTATAAGTGACATTGCAGAGGGACTGGAAGGAAAAGTATACCGTTTTGCAGACAACACAAAGATCTGCAACAGGAATGATACAGAAGAGGGGGTGGAAAGGATGAGAAGGGACTTGACAAGGTTGGAGGAATGGTTAGAAGTATGGCAGCTTGGATTCAATGTAAAGAAGTGCAAAGTAATGCATCTGGGAAACAAAAACCCAGGGGAAGAGTACACAATGGGGGGAAGGTAGTAACAGCAACAAAAATGGAAAGGGACCAGGGGGTAATCATATCAGATGATCTAAAGGTTAGCAAGCAATGTGAGAAAGCAGTAGGGATGGCTGGGGGATACTGGGATGTATAGGGAGAAGCCTCACCATTAGAAAGCAGAAAGTTGTTATCCCTCTGTACAGACAGTTGGTGAGACCCCATCTGGAGTACTGCATGCAGTTCTGGAGACCCCATCCTCACAAGGACATAGACAGGATGGAGGCAGTCCAGAGGAGGGCAACTAAAATGGTGCAGGGTCTGCAACAGAAGCCATACCAGGAGAGACTAAAAGAGCTTAATATGTATATCCTTGAGGAAAGGAGGGAGAGGGGGCACATGATAGAAACTTTTAAGTACCTCAGGGGAATCAGCAAAGTCCAAGAGGGTAGCATCTTTCAGAAAAAGAGATGTGCAAGAACAAGGGGGCACAATTTGAAGATAGAGGGGGGACGGCTCTGGGGCAATGTGAGGAATTATTTTTTCACAGAGAAGGTGGTGGATGCATGGAATGGCCTTCCTGAGGAGGTCATGGTGTCAAAAACAGTGGGGGATTTCAAGAATGCATGGGATGACATAAGACAGTTCTTGTGGGGGGGGGTAGGAAGAAATAGACTGTTGTTTAACTAGGATCTTCAGCTTATCCAGTAGGTAGGGAAATGGGCAGACTAGGTGGGCCAAGTGGTCCTGCTGTCAAATTCTATGTTTCTATGTTTCTAAGATACCAAAAATAAACAGGCCAGCATCTGGTGGTTGGGGGTGGTTTCTACAGCAATGTACTCTGCCTAGCAACAAGGGGCTTTTTAAAATGGGAGGAAGGACAATACAATAAAAATAATAAATAAAAATGCTTAAAAATAAAAAGTAAACTTTTTTTTATAACTTCTTAAAATTTATTTTTAACAGATCATTGCATAATCACAATGACACACTCCAGAATGTGAGTTATAGTGGGATTTATCAATTCTGGAATGGTCTTGTGACACACAACACCAGGTATGGGTAAATCCCACAACAACTAACACCCTGACATGAATTATTGCTTAATCTGAAAATAACTACTCGGCTAATTTTAAAGGAAGTTTGTCAGAAGATATAGACCATTTAAAAAAAAAGTGAAATAGAGATTTTTGTTTAAAACACACCGGTTTTGATTTGACTTTTAAGTGAGTGTTTTTGTTTCTTACGTAAGCATGTGCATTCTTAAATTTTGGGCAAAATAGATATTGGAGAGGGTCACCACAAATCCTGCTTGCTCATAGGTTAAAATGTATTCTCGTCCCTGACTCAGACTGTTGCTCCAGATGTGGTTTAGTTTTAAGGTATGTGCAAACCATGGTTGCATCTGCCTCAGACCAAAGTTGTGGACATGCTCACTTCATACCAGGTGACACACTTTCTGTTCATCATGGTTTGATTTCTCACCATACTGATTTTGGAATGTCAAGTTGTTTTGATTCTGAGGTGAGGTGTTTTCATCAATAAAACATACTTTTTTTTTTCATTTAATGCCTTTGCTTTGCCCCTGCCCATCAAGTATGGCAGTTTTTTTTCAACATATTCTGTGCTACTGGAATTGTTGGTAGCAGCACTGTGAGTGTGACTCCAAGCTGTAGCTTAATGGTACAGTATACTAGCACTGATATCGTAAGTTTTTTTTTACTGTCTTCTGCACTTCGCTATAGATCCTGGATCTGGTTGTTTCTTGTTTTGCAGCTGCTACTTATAAACTGTACTGAGTGCATTTGGTGTTGACAGTTGTTAGGCAGAGTTACAGCTGGTGCTAGCCAGGCAGCATTGCACTGCATGTATTCACATAATTGAAAATAGTGGGACATTGTAGCAATCACTAGACCTCCCATCCACCCCCCTTCCCATCACTGCCTTTACATTTGCTGGTATTTCATCCATTAGGTACATTGCTGGTTTTAATTTGCTCCATTTCATAGGACACAGAGAAGACATTTGCTTACTTACAATGTCTTTTTCATCATCTCCTGACTACCAGAATTGTCACTAGCAGCTCTGTGCATGTGATTTCAAGCTGGAACTGAATCATATACTAGTTACTTAATTTATATGTGCACTTAGTTTGGTATGCTACATAATAATTTTCACTGTTCCATTGAAGATACCATGTTGCAGTAGGTCAATGGTTTTATCTGATGGCATTTCTTTAGACTTGTGCAAATATAAAATAAGGAATCCCTCCCCAAGAAGCACTCAGTTAATGCAGTAAATTTTCTGATGATATGACCTGGTAACCATTATTCACTCCGGGTGTTTGATAATATTTAATCTATGGTATCTATAGAATGGAACACATTCCAAAGAAAGGGGGGTTACTAGTGGAGTACCTCAGGGCTCAGTACTGGGTCCAGTCCTCTTTAACATTTTTATAGGTGACATTGCAGAGGATCTGGAGGGAAAGGTATGCCTCTTTGCGGAAGACACAAAGGTCTGTAAGAGAGTTAATACATGGGGGTAGAAAGGATGAGAAGGGACTTGGCAAAGTTGGAGGAATGGTCAGACATATGGCAACTTAGATTCAATGCAAAGAAGTGCACAGTAATGCACCTGGGAAACAAAAACCCAGGAGAAGAGTACACAATAGCAGAGGAGGTACTAACAACAACAAAAATGAAAAGGGACTTCGGGGTAGTCATATCAGATGACCTAAAGGTGGGTAAGCAATGTGAGACGTCAGTAAGGAGAGCCGGGGGATACTGGAATGCATAGGAAGGGCATCACAGGTAGAAAAAGGGAAGTGGTTATCCCTCTGTACAGACAATTGGTGAGACCCCATCTGGAATACTGTGTGCAGTTTTGGAGACCCCATCTACGCAAGGACATAGACAGGATGGAAGCAGTCCAGAGAAGGGCAACTAAAATGGTGCAGGGTCTGCATCAGAAACCATATGAAGAGAGACTGAGAAAGCTTAATATGTATACCCTTGATGAAAGGAGGGACGGGGGGACACATAGAAACTTTCAAGTACCTCATGGGAATCAACAGTCCAGGAGAGTAGCATCTTTCAGAAAAAGAGATGTGTAAGAACAAGGGGGCACAATTTAAAGATAGAGAGGGACAGCTCAGGGGGTAATGTGAGGAAATTTTTTTTCACGGAGAGAGTGGTGGATGCATGGAACTGTCTTCCTGGGGAGGTTGTTGGGTCTAAAACAGTGGGGGAATTCAAACATGCATGGGAAAGACATAAGGCAATTGTTGTGGGGGGTTGCAGGAAGTAGGCTGTTGGTTAACTAGAATCTGCAGCTTATCCAATAGGAAGGAAAATGGGCAGACTGGGTGGGCCAAGTGGTCCTTATCTGCCATTAAAGTCCATGTTTCTATGTTTCTAAATGTATGGTCAGAGAACAAGCAATGGCTATATACACTTAGTAGCCTGCATTATACTGTGTGTAGGTTTCAGTAACAGTTGCTTCTTCCACACAACTGGAACATCCACACAAGGGCAATCCTAAATACAGCAATACTTAAACGAAAGTCTGTTGCATTTTATATCTTCCTTTTCTCACTGTTGCCAATGAAGATACAGTATTTGCATAAAACAAAAGCATCGGCCAGCACAGATCATCTACTGCATGGAATATACTGACCTCATATTCTTATATTGCTAATTAACGTCTGTCTTATGGTGAAAGTTACTCTTTAAAACATGGTCAGTGGAAGACATACAAATATCAGAATGTGATGAGAGCCAAAACCATACATTCCAATATATCAGTCATTTACCACTTTATTGTTTACTTAAATACTTTACCAGAATGTATTACACTATTTCCTGAACATCACAGTTTCTAAGGATGGGGATGACTGAAGCAGAGGGTCCAGAAAGCAAAAGAGAGGAAGGACAAACAGAAATGAATGTAGACATCTGGATCATTGGGTTACCACCCTGATTAATGAGCATAGTATCTTGTCTAACAGACAGTGCAAAACTGTTCAGGGTTCAGATCGCACTCATACTTGCATTCTGATCCATCCTCCTCCTTGGAGTTGCTGGCAATTCTTTGATCATTTACGTAATAATCAAGTTCAAAACCTATGAATCATTACTACGTTTTTCAATGCCAATCTTAGTTGGCAATTTGCTAATGAATACACTTTGTCTGCTGTGCACATTAGTTTGCACTCTAATGGATCAGTGGACTTTTGGAATGGATTTGTGATTCATGGTGCGATATGCTCACTGCCTGGCACTTCTTGTTTCCACAGAGGCTTTAACAGTCATTGCTTTGGACAGACATTGGTGTATAATGTATCACCTGGAAAGCAGAATCTCTAAAAATGGAAGTTTAATCATCAGAGGTATCACATGGGCATTAAGCGCAATGCTGGCCAGTTCTTTGGCCTTCTTCCATGAATATACACTAGTCAAATTTTTCCATGATTATAAAATATGTTTGTTCAGAGAAGTGGTCAAATGGACATGCCAGCACTATTTATAGTATCTTGATGGTTCTTATATAATACATTTTGCTATTGACAATAATATCCTACACCTACATCAGAATATGGGCCAAAATAAGAAATCACGTTAGCCCTGTGGGAGAGAATAATCACCACCATCAGGAGATGCAAAAGGACCAAAATGTTGGTGGCTGTGGTGACTGTATTTGACCTCAGCTGGCCACCCTTTCATGCATTTCAGCTCATGAGTGACATTGACAGTGATGTCAAGAACCTAAAGAAATGCAGACTGATTTATACTATATTCCATGTGGCAGCCACATGCTCTGCCTTTGCTAATCCACTGTTGTAGGGATGTATGAATGGCAACTACGGAGAAGCATTTATTGCTGCTTTTAAAGGGGAACAAGACCTGATTCCAGCCATCCTGAATTTTCAGTGAAAATAAACTCCAAGAAAATGATGGATGTTAAAGAAACCAATGCAGATATGATCTCACAATCTCCTTTTGTGCAGCCCACTACTATGTGATATTTTACAAAGGGCATACATCTGTGACAGGGAAGCCTCACTGTGCAATTCAGTAGGTAGGAGCAGAGAATCAATATGCTGTTCCATGAAGCATCATGAAAGACTAAAATCAATGCAACTATTTATAATACTATAGTGCATTGCAAGGACTTCCTCAAGGAGCATTAGTGTATGCATTAACAAGTATTGCTTATTCCTAGAAACGTGGTGGTGTGCATCTAAGTAACACCAGCACTACTTCCTTTTTACAAAATAATTGGTTAACTTGGATTGTTTTCAGTAAGCACCAAGTCCAAACTTTAAACAGAATGAAAAGAGGGATGTGCAGTCCCAAGCCCTGAAAGCATAATATGTGGTGTTCCATTATATTTTTCTCCTGTGGTATTGATGTACTGTACTTCAGCTGCACTGTTGCTCAGCAAAGGCACCCAAACAGTGTAATAATATTGCCTGTGCACTGGAGACAAACTGTACATACAGTGCTGTATAACTGTCTTTTACAGAAATGCTGAGGCACACACTTCATGGGAGATAAGAAGGTCACAGTTTTTCACCATCACCCTGCTTTGTGTTCATGTATTATCACCAAGTGAGTACTGTTGTACTGCAACTTAGTAGCAGCACCCACTCCATCCTTAACAGGAGAACAACGTTAAAAAAAATTGTACAATGGCAAGAAAAATTCTAGGAATCTGATTGGCTATGGTATCCTGTGATATGGGCGACTGAAATTTAGTGACTCAGATGTGAGTGACTCAGTTTCAGTGCTTGTTATGTGAGCTACCCTGAAAGGGTAGTGACAGAGGAAGGGCGAGGATATAGGGTAGCGAAGCAAGAAGATCAATGATATAGGATGGAGACTGGAAGGGGAAGGATAAAGCAAGTGTATGTAGAAGGTAGTGCAGTGTGGTGCTGCCGAGCTGGCCATGTGGTGTGGTGGTGAGGGTGGCTGGCTACAGAGCAGTAGGTGCAGGTTTGTGGCTGGGGATGGGCACACGTTTTATGTGTTTCATGGGTGGGAATTTTTTTTTTTTTTATGAGTGTCTCCTCCTCCCCGGCAGGCACCCCCCAGAGTTGACATCTCTATTGTAAGAGAGGAGCAGGGGATGCAGCCCCCCATATAAATAAACAGTATGCTTTTTGCCCATGTTGTTTTGCTCCTCACTAGGAGTGTACATTGTCATGTTGCTTTTTGGTGATGTACACTCGCCCTAATAGTGATTGTGGTTCGGCTATCACCGTTATGATATAGAACCATAGGCTGCTGACCCCAAGACACAGTGATATTATTAGACTATAACATCATGGTATCTAGTGCAGGCAGAAAGATGACTGCAGTACACTAAGGCATATCCCTCCCTGCAGGACTACCCCCAAAGCCAACACAGCTCACCTTTACATTAACAATCTCCCCCCAAGACACGCAATTGATCCCTCTTCCATTTTTTTTTTACAATGAGTAACCCTCAGACATTCATGTCCTCCTAATAGTCCCTAGCTCTTGCAGCAAACAAGGCAGGCACACTTTCTTTTTTTAAAAACAATATTTTTCTCCACAGTGCTGCTACCTGCAGTAAACACTTTCACTATCGGCATGTACTCACGCCACCATTTCACTGAAAACCTGCAGACAATGGCAGCATATAAAACAAAAGAAAATCTATTTTCTTACTTTTCAACAAGCAGTTCCCTATGAAAAAACTCACCTCAGCATCTTCTCTATGATAAAACTCACCTCATCATCTTAATATAGTCTATTTCAATCAGTGGTGAGATCATATCAGCGCATGCACAACTCACACTGTACACTTGGGAAAAGGTTTCTTGGTGAATGGCCTTTCAGTTTGTCTCACAATCAGATAAAGTTAGTCTTTAACAGGGTCACCTACATAGGAGGGTTACCTAGCAACCTCAGGATTAACCTTCAAATGGCTTGTAGATTCCTTGATGCTATTTCCAGCATGTGCAAGCTTTTGGTTTGGAAACTGATCATAGAGTGTGCTGTCTTGAAACAGTAATGCCAAAAAACGACAAACTCTGACCAGAGTTAATAGGGCTGCAGCTGAGGAATTTGGGTCAAAAATATTGAAAATTACCAAAGTTACGCACTTGCGTTTGCAGAATGTAAGATAGGCTCATAAATTTGTTATTTTTTAATATCTTTAAATCAAATTTTCAACATAGCCTTTTTATAACCCTGCCTCATGAAGAAGGGCAAAGAAAATGTTTAGCTCCATGCCTAAAGGTGATTTTGTGCAGGGACTGCAAAATCAGCTTTTGGGATGCAAAAACACATTTTGGGTAGGAGTTGAAAAATGACAGCTGTCACATTCATGAGGTGCTATAAAGAAATGGCTATGTTTAAAATTTGAGGTAACAATATTGAATATTACCAAACTTATGAGCCTGCATTTGTAAAATTCAACATAGTCTTATAACTTTAAAAAAAATATTTTTACACCAAATTTATAACATAGCCTTCTTATGACCCTGCCTCATGAACAAAGACAGAGAAAATGTTCGACTCCTGTCCACAAAGTGATTTCTTGCAGGGACAGCGAAATCACCTTTCCGGATGTAAAAAACAATAATATTTTGGCCAGGATTTGAAAAATGACAGATGTCACTTTCATGAAGTGCTGTAAAGATATGGATATGTTGTAAATTTGAGGTAAAAAATTTGAAAATTACCAAAGTTATGAGCCTATTTTTGCAAAATTCAACCCAGGCTCATAACGTTGTTGATTTTTAATATTTTTACACCTCATTTTCAGCATAGCCTTTTTATGACACCACCTCATGAACAAGGGCAGAGATAATTTTCAACTCCTGCCCAAAAGGTGATTTCATGCAGTGACTGCAAAATCTCCTTTTGGGACAGATTTGCTTAATGGCAGTGTAATTGTTCATAAGGCGGGGTCTCCAAAAAGGCATGTTGAAAATTTGGGCCCAAAATATGTAAAAATGGCCAAGTTTTGCCATTAAGTTCAAAACACCATTGAAATACATTGTACCGCATACCATTTCTTCAGTTCACGGTCTGGCTTTGAAGAGTAAAGACATGTCTCTGGTCCAGAGAGGATTATGGTGTTGGACCCCCCATGGGTAGTAAGAGCTTGGGGGCAGGGTGCAGAGTGGTGTGTGCTGAGTGGGAGGTTGGGTGGGGGATAGTAATGGCCACAAAGATAGTTTTCTTTTTACAGGGTGAAGAAAAAAAACAAGGACAGAGGATTCCTGATTGTGACACTGGGGGATTGGGCACCACCAGTGTAACTGTTATGTTTGGGGGTGCTGAGTGGAAGGGTCAGGTGGGGGGGGGAGGAAAAATATGTATAATAAAACACTATTTTGCAGAGGTCACAGTGGAATATGCCTTAGTCCTCTGTGTCCAAGATGGCAACTATCCGCTACTGCGCATGCACAAGTAGTCATGCATGTGCTATACTGTTTGGCAGCCATCTTGGACATGGTGGACTATGCCACGTTCCACCATGACCTCCACAAAATAGTGCTGTGTGACTGCTAATGGAAAGAGTGAAGTGCTTCATGGATGTGGAGGCAACTGTGTGGCAACTCCACACTGTTGCTCGGTTGGAAAAAAAATCTCTTTTTCTGATCGATTACAGGAGGTCTGTATGGCTCCATCCACTGCAGCCCTAAAAATGGAAGGCAGTTTGCCTTTTCTTCAAATACATTTGCACTACATAGACTATTTCCTGTTTTTATACAGCAAAGAAGCTGTATGACATGTTGACAGTAAACAGCTCAGAAACAAAGACTATTTCCTCCTGTGTTCATCTTGCATAGGTATCAATTATCTATTAGATTATTATTCACACTGACAATTATTGGTCCTGTGCTTGCAAATCACCATATTTAGATGTATGCTTCAGCCTTATCTAATTTTTTTAGAAATTATTTAGAAAAATTAACAAAAAAACTTATTCTTTCTGGTCATAGACCCAGAGAATTTAAAAAGCATAATGTCTAGCTCTTATTCTTACTATAACCTATATTTCTCACCACTAAGGTTCCTGTAACTGTGCCTGTCTTTGCTGTAGCATTTAGCATTTGCTAAATATATTGTTCTTGACATAACAAAAACATGGCTTTTCAATAGGCAGGCCTGTTTAGCTTCATTTATAATATTGAGGGCTGGCCCTACACCGCCTCCTCTCAGCTCAGCCAACCATCTTTTTGTTTCCCACTTTTTATTAGCTCCCCTGCCTTGCAGGTTGCTGTCCCCTAAACACATAGATGGCCCCACTGGGGTGCCCAATCCCCAGTGTTGGTCCTTCCCTGTAAAATAAAAATGAATTGTTCCTCATTGATTTTTTTCAAATTTTATTTAAACCTAAAAAGAAGAAAATGGACCTTCATTGATCTCTCCTCCCAACACCCCTCCACCCTACCCCATCCATCCCCCATTCAGCAGCCATCACCACACACACTCACTCACCTAAACAGGGCCCTACAGTATGTCATAGATCCACTCTTCAATGAGAAAGATGTTGACCTCTTGGAGCTACGATTAAATATGAGGAAATAAGGTAAGCTCAGTTAATGTATTTCTATATGTTTTGAACTTTTACTCATATTTTTGTCACTTTTGAATATTTTTACACCAAATTTTTAACATTGTCTTTGTGGGACTCCATATCATGAACAAGGTAGGTGAAAGTTTTCAAATCCCAGCTGAAAGGTGATTTTTCAGTCATTCACAAAATTACTTTTCAGGTTGGATTCAGAAATTTACACCTACCAGTTTCAAGAGGTGGGCCATAAGAAAACTATGTTGACAATTTGGTGGAAAAATATGGTAAAATGACCAAGCTATGACTGAAACTTGAAATATTTCAGTGTTCAATCCTAACCGTACTGAATGGGGGGGAGGAGGAGGAGGTGACAATGACAAAACAGGAAAGGGACCTGGGGCCTGATTCTAAGGCTTACGCCTGGTGCAAGGCGAGTCATGCTGAACCCAATGGCACAACTCACAACTTGCACCAGGTATAACACCAGTTTGAATTCCAAAATGCGGGTTGCGTCAGGCGTTGGTTATGCCACCCACTACACCTGCAACCCGCAGTGGCATGTTGCAAGGCTGGATTATGGAAGCAACTGCACCCTATTCCAAAAGGGTCACTGCTGTAACCCACAAATGCCATTCCAAGAGCCACATTGGAGCAGCAGAGTTATTCCAGCAGGGAGATGGTCTAAGGAGCATCCATCCATGCCAATCGATGGATGCCCACTCAGCAGCACTGCAGCAATGTCCCAGCAGTGCTCCCCATGCCCCCCACAGCACATACATGTCCCCTACCCCCAAATGTCGAGGACCTCTGAGGTCCATTTTTTGAAATGTCCACCTGAATGACAGTGCCACCTGTCCAGCCCCCCATACTCCCTGGTGCTTGCAGTGGTGTTCCAGGGTGGGGGGCTCTGGGGTTGCAGTAGAATACATGCCATGACTTGTGGCACCCCAGCCTGGTGTGCCATGCACATGGCGCTAGCCTGTGGCTGCCGCAAGTCATGGGTATAAGTGCCGGGGACTCTGCTTGTCCTGGAATATGGTGTAGGGTCCCTGGTGTAGTGCTGCATGGTGCAACTCACATACATCTGTGAGTTGCACCATGCCTATTGGAATTGGGCGCCTGGGGGTCATCATATCTGATGACTTGAAGGTGGCAAGGCAGTGTGATAAGGCAGTAGGAAAGGCTAGTAGAATGCTGGGGTGCATAGGAGGGGTATCACAAGCAGAAAGAGGGAGGTGGTGTTGCCCCAGTATAGGTTTATTGTGAGGCCCCACCTGGAGTACTTTGTCCAATTCTGGGGGCACCATCCAAAGAAGGCCATAGATCAGGTAGAGGTGGTACATAAGAGGGCAATCAAAATGGTGCATGGCCTGCATCAAAAGCACTGTGATGAAAGACTCAAGGAACTAAATATGTATTCTCTGGAGGATAGAAGGGAAAGGGGAGACATGACAGAGACATTCAAATACCTCAAGGGTATCAATAATGTACAGGAGCTTGGCATTTTACATAGAAAGAAATGCTCAAGGACAATGAAGCATTATATAAAGCTGGAAGGGGGAGGCTCTGAGGGGATATGAGGAAGTACTTCTTCATGGAAAGGGTGGTGGACACCTAGAACAGACTACAAGCAGAGGTGGTAGGCACCAAAATGGTAATAGGATTTAAGCATGCATGGGATAGACACAGGGGACCTCAGTAGCAGGTCTGGGAGGGTGGGGCTATAGGTCAGGTAGGGTCTGTGGTGACATATTATGTAGGAAAATTTTTGGGGCAGACTAGATGGGCCAAGGGGTCCTTTTCTGCTGACAGCTTCTATGTTTCTATGTTAACTTTGCTAATTTTCAATATTATTCCACCAAACGTTCAACATGGCCTTTTTGGAAACCCACCTCATGAACAAGGCAGGTGAAATATATCAAATCCAGGCCAAACGGTGATTTTGCAGTGGCTCCATGAAATCATGTTTTGGGGGTATTTGAAAATTGTATTTATTTTATTTATTTATTGAATTGTTTCACCAGGAAAGGCACACTAAGCAACAAAAACAACACAAAAGCCAAGGTAAGGCACTCCAGGACACAGAAAAATATGCACAGTAAATCGCACGCAGTATATTTTCTGTATCTCAATGTACTAACTCTAATAATAATGAGGTTTGCACCACGCTGTGAGCACCCTTCAGAGTGTTGCGCTTGTTTTCTGTTGGATTGACACTAAGCAACAAGATGCTCATCTCTCGGTGCGACCTGGGGGGAGGCGGTAAAGAGGATAGGATAACACACAGGTTATCAAGTGGACATTTAAAGAGCCCCTGACACCATTGTGACAACTTTGAGAAAATATAATGTTTAGCACAAGTGAGCTCATATTTTAATATTTTTTCTGTATTTCTCATTCCTCTTTATTACTAAGGACATTTGCATGTAAACAGGATCACTGCCCTATCTGTTCTGGTTGCTTACCTACATATGACATCACAATTCTGTCTATGACATTGCAGTCTGTTGCTGTGGGGATAACTACGATGCCTTAAATGGGGGATTATTTATTTATTTATTTATTTATTTAAAAGTTGGTAACTGGGAAAAGCACCATGACCAGATGCTTGTTTTTAGGTGCAACCTGGATTATGATGTCATAGGTAGGATAGCAGAAAGAGCAGATAAAGTCTAAGGGACAGTAAGCCTCTTTCATATAGCTGTCCTTGGTAATAAAGAAAAAAGTAAATAATTGTAAAAAATACATGAACTATAAACTGAACTGTCTAAATCTCATATTTTTTCCAAGTTTTTCTAACAGTGTCAGGGGCTCTTTAATGGTATACAAATAGCAGCATTAGGATACATTTGTATGAGTTTACAAGAAACACATGTTGAATACATTGGATACAGTTAGGAGCATAATAACAATTATGCGACATGTAGCAGTAATACAGGGTCTATTAAGCAACACAAGTAGTACGAAGGTTTAAACAATTGAAGACGTAGAACACATGAAGTATATGACAATAAGTGCATAGGTTGGGTCAATACGCCAGCTTCTGTAGCTATAGTTAAGTGCCGCTGGTCAGGCAAGGGGGAGTGGGGAGCATTGGCACTTGACGGAGTCAGGTGCAAGAGCAATTTGTAGTGAGGTAATTTTCCAGGGCGGTGGATAGAGAGTGGGCAGATGAGGATTGGTGAATTTGTGGTGGGAGATCATTCCAGAGCTTGGGTAAGCAGTGCAAGAAGGCAGCTTGGCCGACTGGTCTTCCAGCTGGGGATTGACAGTTGGTGGGAGTCACAGGATCTAATGGCATGGGTGGGGGTTGGGCAGCTGAGAGTAAGGTAGAGAGGTAGGATGGGATGGTGCCAAGCCAGATGTCAGAGACATATTTAGCACAGTGCATAATGTGGTGGTTTTTGAGGGACAGTAGTGCCAGGGAGTGGTAGAGGTCACAGTGATGGGTGAGAGGTGGGGCATCAAGAGCAAAGTGGCAGAAGGCATTGAAAAAAGTGTCCAGTTTAGATAAGGTGGACTTTGGGGCTACACTGTAGACAATATTGCAGTAGTCGAAGAAGGGGAGTATCATCTTCTGGACCAGTTCACATCGAATGGGCAGAGGTAGGCTACTACGGTTCCTATACAGTGCATCAAGCTTGGGGTGCAGTTTTCTTGAGATAGCGTTGATGTGGTCAGAGAAAAAAAAGATGATGGTTGAGCCATACCTCTAAGTATCGGAATGAGGTGACATCCTCAAGTTTTTGTCCATCCAGGATGTGGAATTAGGGAAGGAAGGGAGGGGAGTCTGGACAGGCATTGTCTTGTGCCGAAGGTCATCATGCCAGTTTTTTTAGCATTTAGGGAGAGCTGGTGAGAGTTGAATCAGTGCTGAACTTTGTTGAAGTCAGCTTGGAGGTTAGATTCTACCGCTTCTGGGGAGGTGCCTGAGGAGAAGAGTACAGTATCATCTGCATACATGTGGATTGATGAAGTAGAGCAGATGAATGGCAGATCATTAAGGAAAATGGAGAACAGAATGGGTGCAAGAACTGACCCCCTGGGGGACATCGGTAGTTATGGGAAGGGGTGAAATGGCATCTGAAACTCTAATAGATTGTGTTCTGTCAGAGAGGTAGGATCTGAACCAGTTGGTGACAGCAACAGAGAGGCCTGATTCGTGAGACACGAGAGCAGTAAGGGATGGAAGACGGTGTAGAAAGCTTTCACAAGGTCAATGAAGATGGCTGAGGTGATCTGCCCTCTGTTCATACCAGTTAGGATGGTGTCAGTAAGCCTTGTCAGGGAGGAAGAAGCGATGGAGTGACCCTTCTTGAACTCTGACTGGAAGGACGTGAAGAAATTAGAGTCAGAGAGAACGGATGTAAGTTGTGTGAGCACAAGATGCTCTTGTAGTTTTGTGAGAGCTGGGAGGAGAGAGACAGGATGGTAGTTTGAGGTGAAGGTGGGGGCACCTCCTTTAGGGAGGGGGATGATGGTGTGCTTCCATCACTGGGGGACTGCTGTAGTGGCAAAGGATTGGTTTAGGAGGCTGGCAAACGGGGTTGCTATGGTGGGGGCGGAGAGGTAGAGGAGTTTAGGATCCAAACCATCAGGGGATTTGCCTTTTGAAGGGTTGAGAGATAGCAGTGTATCAAGGGCACAAATGTTCACCTCCTGGGTTCATGACATGGGAACATAGGAAGACCATGTTAAAAAAATGTTTTTTAAATTCATGTATTTAGTTATTCACTTTTTACTTATTTTACAGTTTTTGGCCAGAAAACACACACTAAGCTGAGACTTGTTTCCAGGTGTATCGTGGGAGCACAGGGAAGTTAAGTGAGTTGCTCATTGTCACACAGTATGCAAGTATGCAGTATGCAGTATGCAGTATTCAGTTTTGGGTCAAAATATTAAAAAAAATGTTATGAATGTACATTGAAATTTTTTCATACTTACTCATAACTTTTATAATTCTCAGAATTTTGACTCCAAACATTCAACATTGCAATTTTTTCACTCCCCCCTCATAAACATGACAGGTGTCATTTTTAAATGCTGGCCAAAACATGTTTTTGCACTTCTGGCACAAAATGATGTTTTGGCCAGTATTCTATAGATGCCTCATGTCATATTTATGTGGGGGACTCATATAACTACTATCTTGAACATTTGGGGTCAAAATTAAAAGGAAAATTACTATTAAGAAACATTGTGTGTAGTGTCAGCCTTTATCCTAGTGAGCAGTGCTTTGTGATCCAGTGCTGGTGTGCTGAGTTTGGTGTGAGCTCAATGAGCCAGCTGGATGTGATGAGGATGGGGATGGCCCTGTTATGCAGCACCACACCCCAGCCTGGGAAGGAAAAGTGTAGGGTTGGTCACATGGGCCTAAGTACCATATTGTGAAGGGTACTCTTTTCTTGACATAGTGCTCTGCACCTCTTCACCAGTGGCTACAAGAGGCTCTGCATGTTGGCTGACAGATGGACTCTTTTCCCTATGCATCTGTATCTGTGGCAACCTGGAAGCACAGGGCTCAGAAAGCCTGTGCTTCTGCAGTCTGCCAGACAACCCCATGAATTCCTCTGGAAGGACCTGCACTTTTGTTGGGAGATGGACTGTTTCCTTGGCACAGGATCCAGAGGGCCCTGTGCATCTGCATCTGTTCACACAGGTCACAAAGGGATCTACATGAATGAGGATGTACTTTCTCTATTTCATAAAGACAGGACATTTATTGCAAAAAACCCAAACACCTTACACCTCCCATGCAGCAAAAGGACAAGACCACAGAAAAAAACACAGCCAGCCTTCATCAGGTAAGACAAGCAACATACAACTATTTTCAGAAGACAGAAATGCAGTAGCACTGATGTGTTACCTTCATAGATTTGTATCTGTGGCTGCAAAAGCACAGGCCCCAGAGAGGCTTGTGCTTCTGGAGCAACAAGTGTGTATATATGTATTACAGCATGCATGAATACCTGTGGCTACAGGCTGCACTTCTGTAGAAAGAAGTACTGTTGCCATTTAGGTATCATGGCTTTATGTATGCAGCTCTGGAAGTGCAGGCCCCACAGGGGCTTGTACTTCTGCAGCCAGAAGTTGGTGTGTAGCTGTGGCCACAGGGGGTCTGCACTTCTGCAGACAGAATAACTCTTGTAATTTGGGCATCGTGAATTGCATCTGTGGCTGCACAGGCATGTGCTTCTCACTCAGAAGCAATGTTGTGATTTGAGTATCATGGATTTCTATCTGCAGTCAGTAGTGACTGTGTATGTCTTGCCATGTGCATAACACAGATACACATTGAAGAAAAAAAAATATATTTATATATTTTTATGGCAAAAAATTGTGTTAATGCACCAATTAGGGTTCTACTTAATGCCAGGAAAGTAGGGAAATATGGTAATAGAGTTTCAAATCCTACCTCCCCAAGCAGCAAAAGGACAAGACCACACAAACAACAATGGACAGTCATCAGGTAAGACAAACAACATACAACTGTTTCCAGATGACACAAATGCAGTAGCATTGATGTGTTACCTCCCTGGATTTGTATCTGCAGCTACAAAAGTGTAGGCTGCACAGAGAGCTGTGCTTCTGAAGTGAGAAATGTATGTACATGTCTTACAGTGTGCATATGGAGTACCTGTGGCATCAGAAGAGGTGGCCCCACAGGGACATGCATTTCTGCAGACAGAAATATTGTTGCAGTTTGGCTATCATGGGTTTCTATATGCAACAGAAGTACAGGCCCCAGGGGAGCCTGCTCTTCTATAAAGAGAAGTCAGTATCTGCAGTATGTCTCACACCTGTGGCTGCAGAAACACTGGCCCCAGAGGAGCCTGCATTTCTGCAGACAAAAGTAGTGTTGCTATTTGGGTATCATGGATTTCTACATGAAGTACCACAAGGGAAGACCCCACAGGGGCCTGCGCTTCTGTGCACAAAAGTCAGTTTTTATGTCTAACACCTGCAGGTGCAGAAGTGTAGGCCCTGAGGCACCTGCACTCCTTTACACCAAAGTAGTGTTGCTATTTGGATATCATGGATTTTGCAGGACTTGCACTTCTGCAGCCAGAGCTCAGTGTGTATGTCATCAATACCTGCAGCTGCAACAGTGTATATATGCCTTACAGTGTGTATGAGTACCTGTGGCTACAGAATGGTTGACCCCATACTGTAGGTCCCATATTACTGCAGACATAAAAACAACTCTTGCAATGTGGGTATCATGCATTTGCATCTGGGATCACAGGGGCCTGTGCTTTTTCAGACAGAAGTAGAGTTTTGATTTGAGCATTGTGGATTTCTATCTGTATCCAGAAATGCGTGTATATCCTGCAGTGTGTATTCTAAACATACAAATCCACAAAGTTAGCCCATCAGTGCTACTGTATTTGTGTCACCTGGAAACAGTTGCACATTGTTTGTCTTACCTGATGATGGCTGTCTGTGGTTGCTTGTGTGGTCTCAATCCTTTTGCAGCTTGGGGCAGGGTGGGGGAGTTAAGCTCGTAAACCCTAATGCCACATATACCTACTTTTGGGGCATCAAGTGAACCCTAACTGCTGCATTTGATCTTATACAATGAATTTCCTTTCTTTCCGAGATAGTAGAATTGTATCCTCATTCATGCAGGTCCCTTCAGGTGTGCAGGGTACAGAGGGCACTGCTTCAATGGAAGAGTCTGTCTGCAATTAAGTGTGAACCAAGCATTCCATTTTTGGTGTGCACAAAAAAGTTTAATGTTGCATATTTTTTGTGTTACATCTTACTGTTGCATTTAAATTATTTTGACCCTACATCATGAACATGGCAATAGAATGTATAAATCCTTATCAAAAGGTAATTTTGTAGAGCGACCATGAAATCACCATTTGACCTGTACTTGAAAATTCACACCTTCTTTGTTCATGAGGTAGGGTCATGTAAACAGTATATTCAACATTTGGGAGTAAAATATTGTAAAATAGCCAAGTTATGTGTAAAAGCATGTCAGACACAAAAATATAATTTCTGTGTTGTACATTTTAGTGTTGCACATCTAAGTGCAACACTAAAATGTGCAACACATAAATCTATGTGCCACACTTCAAAATCACCTTTTGGCTGTGCTTGAAAATTTCCACTATCCTTGTTCATGAGGTAGGGCCAAGTAAACAGTATATTCAAAATGTGGGACTAAAATACTGTAAAATTGCCAGGTTATGAGTAAAAGTATGTGAGACACAAAAGTGAAATTTTTATGTTGCTCATTTTAGTGTTGTACATTTATATGCAACATCACAAATTTATGTGTCACACTTAAATGAATGACAAAAATTCTCAGCTCACGACACATAAATTGTCCATTTCAGTAAAATGACAGTGAAAGTCACAAAAAGCTATTTCTGGCTCATTTTAGGGAAAACAAACAACAGAATCATGTTTAACATGTAATGTTTAGCAAGATTCATGTGTTTTTTTTTCAAATTATTCATTATTATGTATTTTCAAGTTGTTTTAACCAAATAAAAAAGATGGTGGCCAGCACAGTCTGTATATTTTTTCTCACAAAAAAAAAATTACTAATCCTGCAAAAGGTAAATGCCTGCAAAAGGTATATTTATCTTTTGTATCAGGTGATTATTCTAAAACCCTACTGACCATGCTCAGAACAAAAACCCCTTAAAATCCTTATAACCCTGGAACTGATTAATATTTTTTTCACTAAATCTTCAAAAGGCACTACTTTGGCACAGGCTGCTTCTACCCTAAAAGCTTCAGAAAAAATTCTGTACTGTCTGTGCTGTAGGTGAGAGACCAAAAACATGTAATAAGTGCAGGGAAAAAGTTCCTTTTCATTACAAAATATACATTATATATCTTGGAAACCACACAAACAGCCATCACCAAACTTCTCACGTCTTGAGAACTTGCCTCTGAAAAAATACATGGCAAATTTTGGGCAACTTAGTTGAATGCTGCCAAAGTTAAGGTTTACAAATTGGGCTTTAACAAGGTATGGTTTAAACACCTATTTTCAAATGCTTACATAACTCAACCGTCTTAGACTCTAGGACATTGAAATGAGTCATGCATCATTTTAGTCCTAGGGTCTACTAACATGGAAAGTTTAATAGAAATGTGTTTGTCTGTTTTGGATTTATAGTGTTGAATTCATGCACTTTTTCCCATTTTTCAGTGAATGTTTTTGCCAAATGATAGAGAAAAAATTACAAATAGTTAAGTTATACAACTTTTTATTAAATGTTAGGAGGAATAGGTCCTTACATAGAAACATAGAAGTTGATGGCAGATAGGGACCGTGCAGCCCACCCAGTCTGCCCATTGGTGATTTGTTGAAAAAAAATTAATTTCTTTTGTAGTTTTTGTAGTTATTAATGATAATTGTTCGCATATGCTCAGTTCATCAAATACAGTAGCTGAAAAAAATCTAGAGAGTTTAGTTTTGAGACTTACAGGTTTGTTAGAAAGCTATGGAGTTATAGTTCCTTTTGGTGGCTTAATGAAAAAAATACCAATCCATCTTATTCAAGTTATTAATGATTTATTGTTTGGCACATGCTGTGTTCACTGAAAAAATATAGCTAAATCCTATATTTCATCAAATAGAAACCACCCTCAAATAAAAGCTACCCTCAGATACAAGCCATGACTTCTAGTCAGGTTTGAAGTCATGTCAGATAAAACACTATGAGTGGGACTCTCTGATCTATATCTCTGTAAATACTGTATGATCTTCATTGTAGTTTTTATATCTCTGTAAATATGATCATTAATGTATTTTTTTTCACTTTTTATCTCTCCGTTTATCCCGTGTACACCAATGTACAATGGCATCCCCCAGGATGAAATGCAATTCTGCAGCATTTTTCAGTACTCTGTAGAATGCTGCAGAAGACCTACTAAATAAAGCAATGTAATTTCAATGGTATTTAGTCCCCCCCTTTGTGACTCAGGAAAATGTGACACTGCCAGGATGATGTGAATGCCACAGTTTCCTGCATGACAAAGGCAACTTATTACCATGGAAATTACATTGCTTTATTCAGTAGGTCTGCTGCAGCATACTGCAGAGTGCCTTAAAAGTGTGTTTTATCCTGGGGGACACCACTGTAAATCCATTCTTTGGTGTCTAGCAAACCCCCCACTCTGGCAGGCTGTGGCCCACACCATATTTCCTTCATCCTGCCTCGGTCAGTGACCAAGCACATTCACACCTCCACCATGGCTGGCCACTGACTCAGCTGTCAACGAAGGTGTACTGTATACACTATACACTCACTGACTGACAGTGTTAATCAATGAGCACATAATGTATACAGTATGAGCTAGATGACAGCTCAGTTAGCATCAGGCTGTGGTGGAGAGGAAAGGGCTATGCTGGTCACCTGCTTGGGGTCAGGATGGGGGGGCACTACCTGCTGGGGTGGGGGTCTGCTAGACACCACGGAATGGATTTATATCGGTGTACAGGGAATTGGGGGATGGGGAGGGGCATCCGCTAGGCACCAGGGAATGGTTTTCATGAATATACAGGGGACTGGGATGGGGGGCCACTGGACACCAGGGAATATTTATTGAAACATGTGGCATTTGTTTGGGTGGGGGGAGGGACCACTGGATGTGAGAGAGGGTTGATGTTATGTCCAGGCTGGCAGTGGGAGGGAGGACACCACTACCACATGGGTAACTTTAAATGATGCTTGGGCTGGGATTGGAGGGGGGTACCACAAGCACCAGGGATACTCTAGCATAATGAATGGGCTGGTGATCAGCTGAGGGAAGGGGTTCCACTAGCAACAGGGATGCTAACACACATAAAATGGACTGGCAATCAGCCAAGGGGGGATTTACTAGATTGGAGCCAGGGAATTGTTCATTAATAACATTGGGCTGGCAATTGGAAGCAGGGGCAGTAGACATCAGGGATACTTTACATTTAAACACTGGGATGGCAATTGGCAGGGGGTAGAGTGGGGACAACTAGCACTAGGGACAGTATACATTTCACTATCAGGCTAGTGATTGGTAGGCGAGGGGACCACTAGCACCAGGAATAGCTCTCAGAGAACGGGCAATTGGGGGGGCAGTGCCGCACAGTCCAGCCTCGCTCCTCATACAAATGAGCCAATAATTAACATGCAAATAGCCCCTTAGTGCCTTGCATTCCCAATGGGCTCATTTGCATAGGTCTGTTTGAATATAGCAGATTTAGCATGGGTACAAGCCATTGTGATGCCCTATTTCAGTGGCCATGTTGGCCTAGCGTTAAGTGACTTAGCACTGAGTGGCAATGGTCCTATATTCAGTCGAATAGTGCTGATGCACTATTCCACTGAATATAGCATTTTTGGATACCTGGGCAACTGCAAGGTGCAGCGCAAAGTTTTGCATTCAGCTTTACCCAGTTTTGAATATCGGATCTCTGAAGTGGACCTATTCTGTAATCAAACAAAATGATTATATTAAATGCATACTGAAAGTGGAAAATGGAGTTAAAAATCTGTTTCAACTGTAGGTCTTCTTCAGGAAATATCTAAAAGAGAAAAAGACTAAGTTTGACCACTAACTTTATTCTTTTCTCTTTTAGATATTTCCTGAAGAAGACCTAAGGTCGAAACATAGATTTTTAACTCCATTTTTCATTTTCAGCATGCATTTAATATAGCCATTTTGTTTTGCTTTCAGACCACATGCTGATGCAGCACCTTGTCTTTGTTTTTACTATTCTGTTATGTCTCAAACTCCCCAATAATAAAAATAATATAACATTTTTCTTTTTATAGTATGTATATTTTCCACTGGATATGATACATTTTTTGGGCAGCCATATTAGAAGCCTTTTTCTTCCAGACATTCTGGATGCATCGCAGTTACAAGCCAAATTATGTCTAAAGTATTCCTGGTGATGTAGCATTTTGTTTACATGACACAACCCCAATAGAGGGGGCAAAACATTTTTTAAAGTCTCATCCCAGTGAATTCTATAGCACACTATTTCTTTGTCTTTCAACAATTATCAAGACCTGCATGGGATTTATTCTTCTCTTCTGTACTCAAGGAATCGTATGGTACATATTCTCTCTCTTAGAATGCTAGTAAATAAAATTGTAAACTCGACTACCAAAGTGTATTTGCCATTGTTTAATACGTGTATTTTCTGTGATGTAGTTTTTGTAATTATGTATTTCTAAGTATTTTTGTATATGTCATGGATGTTTGAGCTATTGTATGTCTTTTTATCTGCTTGTAATGACTTTTACTGAGTCAAAAATAAAGCATTTTGACTTGACTAGCGCTACAAAGTAGGATCAAAATGGAACTGAGGAGTTAGAAAAGTATGTTCCAATTCTAAACCACCTTGGATGTCTCATACTGCTACTAGGAGTTCACTCCTAGTAGCCGCACAAGTTGACTGCCACATGTCATTATTAGTGAAAACTACTCATGGAGCTGACTCTGTGTAATAATTGAAAAAGGTGTTGCTCCAGCTGGGTAAGGCTTGGTTTTACATCAGGTTTTAGCTGTCAACCACCTGAGAGGGTTTAACAGAACACAAAACAGTTTGGCAGATATAAGAAAACCACTGTTTATAGGCCAGGCAATGTGGCACCAGGTCCATGAAATGTCACCTGGTACTGTATGAGAGTGGCTGGTTAAAAATAAAGATTATTGGTGCTTGCACCCTTATGTGGAAAGAGCCCTATTTTTCATTGTTTGGAATTGGACTTATCAGCAAGGGTTCTCCAAAGACCAGACAATATCTTCTATTCAAGAAGAGGGCATCCTGAGTTTATTGTTGCTTTGCTGGTCAGTAATGTATGTAAACATATGGTGAAGACTGGAAGACCCCATATAGGGCAGAAGGTTTATCATGGATGACATGCAGTGATGCTGCTTGCTCCATTCGCTGAAACCACTGCACTTATATAAACTAAGCTACTTTGTTTTATCAAGTGAGTGTCGAATTTGGCAAGATCTAAACCTGATGGCAAAACACGATACAGGAGACAGGAGTTAGAGAATAAAGGTTTATTCCCAAGTACATGTAAAAAGGACAGCAATAATACCTGCTGGGAGTCTGGAACCTCTGAACACCAGATGTCATCAAAATGAAACTCAAAGAACAATACTCTTACACAAAGTTGCTTACTTAGAGATAAGAGGGTTCTGTTACCTAGTAACATGCTCATTTGCATAGTAGACACACTAGGCAAAACATTTCTATTAGTGTACATGGTGGGCAACTCGCACCCAAGGCTGTTATATGTTTCACATGCCCAGTGATAAGTATTATGCTGACTACAGCTACTTCGCATTATAATAGAATGATTCATTATATTGTGCAGATCATAGCATTATAGCTAATATCTATAGGTGGCATGCTAAGACCACAAATATATCTAGTAGTTTGTAAGTACATCATAGCAAGCATCAGTAAATACTGGTATACCTTATGTTGTATAATAGAAAATGGTAGTCCTCATTAGGGACTGTAGGTCAGGCAGGTCTACATCAGCATAGCTGCAGACCCTGAGTGAAAGAAAAGGTGTTTCTGGCATGTCTTGCTGTGTTAGTGCCTGAATCTTCTGACCCATGAGTATAGCAGCTTTTGAAATGAATAAAAGCAAGTAGTGGTACTGGGTATAAGATTAGCCTAAGACAGCACATGAAAAGTAGGCTGACATTCTAAAAAGAGGTTATATTGATAAACCAGATTTATCGATATTGCAATTTGCATGATTTTCATGCAGCCATCATGCAAATGCCCAAGAATCTGTTTTTGCACTTTGATGTTACCAAAGGCATAGGGAGGCCTGGCTTTACCCAACTTACAGACTGCATATCCCCATTCCCCCAGGGTGCATCTGGAATCGAGTGGCACACTGCTCAGTATGCCTTCCTGGTGAAACTCTTAAATAAATAAATACTACACAGCTTCACAATTGCAAGCCTTGTTTCAGTGGCAGAAAGAGGGCAGTGGCCCACAGTGGCTGGATCTGGAGAAGGAACTGTCTCTCTTTTGGGACAGAGTGGGATACCTCTCTAGGGTACAATCATAGGAACTAGATCTGCAACTACAGTACCTGTGGATAATGGTGGTGGGCAGGTAGTGGAGGGCATGGGTGGACTCCCTGCATCTCTCCCCCACATTCATCTAGAGTTGCCCATTGGCCCAGCTAAGAGCTTTCCCACTGGCTGCCCAAGACACCACATTCCGAAGTTGGCGGAGACTGAAGTTAGTTAACTTGTTGCAGTACTGCACCGGACAACAGATTGTCATTTGCAGAAATGCAGGTACAGTATGGGCTGGAGTGTGGTGAGTTTTCCAGCACCTACAAGTTTGGCACTTTATAGCAGCCCAACCCAATGCAGTGCAGGACACCACAAAGCTGCCACAAGTGGTTGCAACACTGGCTACACACCTTGTCTCCCCAATCACCGGTCATCTCATCTCAGTTTTCTATCATACTATCAAAGGCACTCAGCAACACTCCACTCTATGCTATGCTGCCAAATGGAGCTGAACTGGGTCAGGATATGGATCCAAAAACATGGGAAAGAGGCTGCTTTGTGGTGGGCTAGGTGACCTCATCCCACATCTGGAGGAAATATGGGTGGAAACACCTAGTATGGTACTTTTGCACCCCAGTAATTACAGCTATGTATGGGATAAGCACGAACTCTGCTTGCTGGAGACACTGTGGGGAACCCAGAGCGACCCACAAACACATGCTGTAGACTTGCTCCCTCCTCACGGATTTCTTTCAAAACCTGAAAGAGGCGATTGCAGAAATTTTATGAGTAAGGCTCCCACTGAACCCAGAACTATACTTATTATTTCAGTACCCCAGACACTTAAATGGGCAGCACAGTAAGTATCTCCAGGGCATAATGCTGGTGGATGGACAAAAGTAGAGTACAGCACTAGGACATGGTTGTCAGCCCAAATTCCCGGACGCCACCATTGGTGTGACACTGTGAATACCCTATACACTATAGAAAGGTTACATATGGTCTTAATGACAAGACAGAGCGATTTACAAATCTATGGACAGCATGGATTATGTATATTATGTAAGATGTCCCCACATTTGTGCCCTAGTCCTGAGTCTTTATAAAAGGAGAAGAGGAAGACAAGTGGGATAGACAACATGGGCTGAAGAAGGACAGAGGACACTTGGACAGGCTAGACAAAATTCCTACAGCAAACTCTTTTCTTTTTATGAAAGTCTAGGAGGGTTAGCCAGCATAGTAGATGGCTGACTAAGCCAGGACTCCCACTGTTCACTGCTGAATTGGAGCGGATGGGAATCCTATGGGTAAAAGTGTATTAGATAAACTGCTGGTTGCCTCTGTATCACCTTCAACTCTTCACTGTACTGTATCTGATGATTTGCTATACAGAACTGCATTGTATGTATTATTGAAATGTTAATAAAAATATATTTACCAAAAAAAGGCATCATGCAAACAGCTGAATTGAAATTCTGGTATATACAGTATCAATATAGTGGTTTGCAGTTAAAGTACAAGTATTTATAAGTTGGGAAAACATGTCATCTAGTTTTTCAACAAAAATTTATTTCTTACACCCTTAGATTCATCATCAGTGTATTTTGGTTCTCTCAGATAATTTTTAAACAGCTTTAATTAATAATTTTACAGTTAGTGACTCAAGCCATTAAAGATGGCTGCCCCGCTCAAATCTCTTCTATTGAGGGTATCTTTTGAATATAAAAACTAGATTTATGTTGTGAAAATATGAATCTAGTGTTCTCATTAGATTCATACTGTGGATGTATTAGGAAGCTGCTACCGCATGTTTCTGAGGGTAATCAACATAGCACTACACTCAGATATTTCATCTGTTCCTGATGGCCATGGAAATTGAGCATGAATGTTTAAAGAGATTTGCCAGCCTAGCCCTATGCACTGCATATTTCAGTGCCTTACCTCCATGAAATGCTGCTGATCTATATATGACCCCAAAATTTCCAATAGTTTAGATGTGAGAGGGATTGTAAATTTTCCCCCACCGGGCCACTTTTGCTTTCAGGTCTGTAGATCTGCCCCCAATCTGCGCCCGTGCTCAGCCACATTATGATGTGAACCCAGGGAGAGCATGGGGACACGTTCCATTATAGTCTATGGGGGGCAACTTTGACAACATTTTTATATATCACAGTGATCATTTGGTGATTGATCAAAGGCATTGGGTGACAAGTGAAAGCCTTGTTAGTCACCCAGTGCTCTTGATTAATTACCAAATGATCACTGTGATATATAAAAATGTTATTAAAGTTGCCCCCAAAAACTAAAATGGAGTGCGACCCTGTGCTCTCCCTGGCTTCACATCATAATGTGTCTGATTGCAGGCACAGATTGGGGGCAGATCTGCAGACCAGGAAGTAAAGGTTACCTGGTGGGGGGGAAAATTTATGATCTCTCTCACTTCTAAACTTTTGGAAATGTTTTGGTCAAATATATATCAGCAGCATTTCACGGAGGTAAGGCACCAAAATATGTGGTGCAAATCTCCATTCATTTAACTTAGTGAGTCTCTTTAAAAACTTCAAAATCCAGTATCTCAATTCAGGAATTAATAAAAATGAAAAATAAAACCTGAGTATGTCGATGTTTTTGCACAGAAATAAGTTTTTGTGGAAAAATAATATACATGATGACTAATAAATACTGCTGCTTTAAGGCAAGCAATAACACACAACGAGGTGTGGGTTATCGCCTGATAAGAGCACACCAGGGGTACTAAGGCATGAGGCACTTGTGCCGAGAGCCGTATGCACCTGGGTGTGCTCTTATCAAGCAATAACCCACACCTCAGAGTGTGTTAATGCGCTTATAAAATGGGTCCATCATGTAAAAATAAAAAAAAAAATGTTGAAACAGAAATAAAATAACGGAGGAAAAAATAGTTTTTAGTTATAACAGTAAAAATACTTCCTCTATTTATGCATTGTATAAAAGTCTAATAGTGCATTTCTCTTTGTGACCACTAGAGCCCTCTAATAACATACTGCTCAGGTTATTGCAGTTAGTCAGTGATATAGATAGACAGGCTTGTCATCATGTTTGCTGCCGTAGTCACGTAAGGAGAATGGAAAGTGTTTTAAATCGCCACCCCCATTGCCCAGCCAGATACATGCTGAGGTTGGAAATATGTTGTTGTACTTTTTAAAACTGTGCAGGACTGTTTGTGAGGGAATGAACGTGTCTGTGTTTCATGGGCATAGTGAAGATCATTTTCCATTGAAGCTTTGCGGTTTTTATTTTTTTTAGAGTGTGAGATAGAGTGGAACATTTATTTTGGTGTGACCATGAGTTTTAGGAATATTTTATTTTTTTATGGCGAACTATGGGTGCCAGTGTAGGGATTCATATCACAGTCATCGCGAAGGATAGGAGAGAGCTGCGTTGCAAGAGAGAAATCAGTGGTGAAGCTCCCAAAAAGCTTGTGTGCACTGAAGTGGTTTTGTGCAGCGGAGGTTGGTGTTTTTGTTACTTGAACAGGCACATGTAGTTTTGGGCAAGAATTTTGGTGTTGTGATATGGGGGAATGGGAGTACAGCACTTCACCAGAAAATGCAGGAGAAAATGTTTTTCCAAAGTGGTACGCATGGACTTCTGGCCGCACTGTGTCTTGCTTGGCATAACAAGTACCAGTTGTTATGTACTGTATATCAGCTGATAAGGACATGGCTACTGGTACCCGTTAGCCAATCAGGATGCAGGTTCTCTCTTACCCATTTTATAAGTTAGATAATGGTCATCAAAGAGGTGAGTGGAGGGCTGTACTGGTTGCTGTTGTGTGTGTGTGTGTGTGTGTGTTGGGAGTTGCTGAAACAGGAAGTGCTGCATACCCATCAAGGATTACATGGCACAAGATGAGGTGTGGAAGGTGGAGCCACTTAAACACCAGGGATGACTTAGCACAGAATAAGGAGATGGAGGGTGGTCATTTAGACACTAGGGATTACATGGCATGGGATGGGGAGATAGAGAGAGTACCACTTAGACATCAGGGAGTACTTAGCACAGAAGTGGAAGATGGAGAGGGTGTTGCTTAGACAACTAGGAGTACCTGGCATGAGGTATGGTGGGGGAGTGGTGTACCACTTCGACACCCAAGAGTAATTGGCATGGGACTGGGTGAGGGAGGGAAGGGGTCCCACTTACACATCAGGGGCCCAGATATTCAAACTGTGCCCAAAAGGTGCGCAATAGCAGGAGCAAGTGCAAGTCTATTGTGCCCATGTGCAAGAGACGCGATATTCAAAAATGGAGCAGGCCAAATTGCGCCTACAGCCGATGACTGACTATCGCACCACCTGCACCATAGCACAACTAGGGAGAGGAAGCTGAGCAGATATGATGCACCATAGCGCAACAAGGGATGTTCAGCTGAGCAGTCCAGAGGCGCCATAGCTCAACCAGGGAACCCCCCAGCCACAGAGCAATGTAACTGCACAACCAGGGAGGTAGGGGCCCACCACCCTTGCCACAGATGGGCACAGGAACACACAGCAGAACAGACATCGTTCTCCCACACCCCAAGCACAGCACAACTGGGGGAAGGCTGGAATAACCACTGGCCCATGGAGACAAGCAAACAACCCACAGCTGTGCCATGGTGCCCCATAATACCTACCGGCAAGCTGTGACTGGCACACAAGGAGGGCAGACCACTCCATGCCAAACCATCCCCCCAATGCAAAGCACACCCTGCACCGTGACCCCCAGACAGTCCCCCATGAGCAGTGACCACCACTGCAGGAAACCCCATGCATGCCACCACTCCCACTGTGACACTGCAACCCTGTGCACCACAAAACCATGCAAGTGAGCCCCACCATGAGCACCCATCAGTGGGTGGCAGCACACAGCAATGCAACAATGGCAGACATGTTGCCACCATGCACAGTCCCCCTGAGGTACTGCTGAGAGACTGAACATGCGTCGGCACAAGAGGTACCCCACAGGGGACGGGGCGTGCCCTTGACACCACCACCAGTGGTACAGCACCCTGCACAGTATTCCAGTGACACACCCTGACCCACCACTGGCCACAACAGCCAGCACAGACATCCAAAGTGGTGTGTGGAAGCATGCACTACACCGGATGCCATACAGTGTATGGACAGACACCCACCCACCCATACCCAAGGGCACACCAACACAGGGATGCAGTGGTGGGGCAACCAAGCCCCCATTGTGGGCCCATGTAAGCTGTGTACACACAACCTGCAGTCCTCCATGGCACTGGAGTGCCAGCCACCCTCGCAGGCACTGTGGACCCGTACACCACCAGCAGTCACCCGGAGCACAAGTCACAGACAGTGGGGCACATCCCCTGCAACACACACAAGGCACAGCATGGAGGTGGGACAATGACTGTGGTGCCCACAGTGCCACCCGAGCCAGGCATGCACCACACCAGTGACAGGGGCAACCCAGCAAAGTGATGGGTACAGTGACCGCCCTGCAGTGACTGCCACCACTGACATGCCAGCAGACCGCGCAGGTCACAGACATGCATGTGTGTCAGCTGCACAGGCCATGTACGGGCTGATGGGTGCACCATGGACACAGAGCATGCACCATGGACCACTGCACACAGTCATCCAGTGCACAGGGCACAACACACACACACCACAGACACTGACTGATAGCTATCCCCACACCATAGTCACCTCCACACGGACACACACACACATACCCATGACTGCTCCACCCCCTGACACCATGCACACCACTGCAGCTGAGCACCTATAGCCCGCTGCAAATCAGAGACCACCACAGTATTCATATCAAAATCAAATGTATTGCAAAAATATAATATTCAACTATTTACAAGGATACAAAAACTATATACTAGGTTGGGGCCACAAACAAGGTGGGGTGGGTAGGGGGCAGGGGTGGACAAATGGGATAGGATAGGAGGGTGTGAGGGTGGGTCCGGGGGTAGGGGAATTCAGAGACTGAGAGATCCCTAGCGGGAGCGCCGTTCTGTGTTGTGCGTCCTCCAGCCTCTGTGCCTCCTCAGTACCCTGGTGGTATCCAATCGCCAGAGGATTTCCAGGGATTCCCAGGCCAGCAGTAGAAGTTCCCTCACAGCCTCCCTGATGTCCCGTAGATGGTGGGTACCTAGGACAAGGGAGCACAGTCAATAGATGTGAATGCACAACCCCATACTGCCCGCCCACTGTGCATGGCATATGGCCATGGGACATACCCTGTGATGGTGTGTGACCACCCGCAGTGATCATGTCCACAGGACCTGCCCACCCAGGCGCATACAGCCATGTGGAATGCTGCACACACCCACCAGCCAAGTCACACACAGCACCACCGTGGCTGTTTAGTGACATGGCTATGTGGTGCAAAGGCAGTGGCACAACCATGTACCTGGTGCACGCATGGATCACCATTGACACACTCCCAGATATGCATTGCCACTGGACAGTGTTGACTGTAACAAGTTGCTTGCATGGCAGTGGTGTAGATGAATGGTGGCCATGCCCCGCTGACCACCCTGTCACACAGCATGCAATAGTATTCATGAATGTATGGCACTCACCCTCATTGGGCCAGTCAGGTGGGTGGTGATGGTCCTCGCCCCGCCTGGCTGCACCGTCCTCCTCCCTCCGCCGCTCCTCTCTCAACCTGCAGCGTTCATCCGGGCCTGTGGGGAAAACAAGGAGAGAAAAACATCAGTACAATCCCAAAGCAAAGTCCCCCTGCCCCAATGTGTGTGCCCTCCCACCCAGCCAGACCCACCCACCCCACACCCCGTGAACACCACCACAGCCAACCCCAGACGGTCCCTCCCCTATGTGCTGGACACATACAACACTGTTACCCATATGGACGATAAAAGTGTGTTGATGGAACCCCTACCTGGACGTGGCACCATGCCCCTCCTTGCACATGCCGCAGTCATGCCAGTAGCTCTGGCTCCCTCCTCTGCAGGTCCCCATAGTGGTGCCTGCACTGCTTCGTGCTCCTCCCATCCGGTGGCCTCCTCCAGGGCAGTGGCCACCTCCCTGCCACCTGGGTCCTGGCCCTGCCCAGCGCCTCCCGAAAGAGACCCATGGTGTGGCTCAGCAGTTGCCACCAGATTCGCTTAACCAATGGCTGTCCACTGTGCTGCCTATCCGCGTGACATCCTTATAGCCATAGTAGGCACACATGGTGCTCTGCAGTGCGGCTCCCCACATGCAGATGCTGTGTGGTACAGCGCTGCCATTCCCTATCATGCTGTCACCGAACAGCACGATAGAGTGCACCCATGCCTGACGCATGGCGCCTAGGAGGCAAAGGTTGGGCACAGGGTCAATGGTCTCTGGTGCATGGCCACGCACAGTGCCATTGGAAGACAATGCATGTAGCGTAATTGGCTGCCTGTGTGCCAGTACCATAGCGGACTACCGAGCAGTTGTGCCATTGCGCCTATGATGGCCCAGTGCCACAGCGCCATGTAGTGACCATCGCTATAGCTCCACTGGCACAATGCTGGCTGTGCCCTGCATTGCCTACTGCACACAGCACATCATCAGTGTGGCAGACGCCTGCTTCAGCAACCCAGGCATGTGCAGTGAGGTGTACTACACATGTCACAGAACTGCGCCTTTGGCTCAGCACGTTCAACACAATTGCGCAAAGCGCAACAGCGTGATATTCATCTGTCGTATGCAAATCATCTAATCAGCCATTCAATGGTGCAGCACTGCAATTTGCATCTACTTAAAGTTGCTGCTCATCTCATTTGCATGGATTGCGCTATAAAAGTGCGACAATGTGCTGCAGTGGCCATAGTCGGTTACTACAGTCTATTGGTGAGTTGCATGCTGTTTGGGAGTGTGGACTGTGGATTCAGGGACATGCATGGGACAGCACAGTCACAGGTAACAACTGCCATTCTTACAGGCTACATAATGACTGAGCAGGTTGTTGGAGAGGAAGAACACAATGGTGGGAGGAGGAGGAGGCCTAACATTACAAAGGCCGAAACTGAGGCCCTGTTCGAGGCCTACCTGGATCAGGAGCCACTTCTCAGTGGACTGCGGGGAACACCTCAAGCCCGTGCTGCTGCATGAGAGGAGGTGGAACATGCTGTGAACCTGCATGGCAGCCACCAGCGCTCCGTGCAGGAGTGTAAGAAAAAGATGGGCACAGACAGGAGGAGGGTAAAGGAGAAGGTGGCTGCCATCAGGGCAGCATGTGCTGCAACAGGTGGGGGACAGCCGGAGGTGGTACAGCTGACCCCACAGGAGGAGAGGCTTGCTGGAAGCATGCAGCACAGTGCCACTGAGGGTGTTCCGGGTGGTGGCTTCCAGACGGGTGGTGGCCCATCACTGCATGGTAAGTCATGGTCTGTCTATGGGGGGCAGGGTAGGTCACACGCACTAACGCGACTTTGCTTTCCCTTACAGATCCTGAGCATCTGCATAGGTCAGCGGTGGTGGGCCTGTCCACTGCGGACAGTCAACTGGAGTTGGAGGAGGGACCACCCACCTCCACAGGTATACGTGGATCACTGCAACAGTGGGGCCGCATGGCTGTCCACCGATGTCGTTGTAACAGGTGTGGAGGAAGCCCTGCCTATGTCCCACCGTGCTGGCATCCACAGATGTCAGCATGCTGTGACTGTGGCCAGTGCAGAGTCCGTCACCAGCGATGATGACATGACTGTCACGGGCAGTGACACGTGTGTGCCATGGGATGGCCACACAGCAGGGCAATTCATGTCCATGGCTGTGGGTAGTGCTCATTTGGAGGCTCGCGTGTCAGTTATTAGTCCAGTTCAGGCCTGTCAGCACCAGTGGGCAGCACCGTGTGTCCGTTCAGGACAGCGGGACTGTTGCAGCCACTGCGGTGGCACCACTGAGTCCTGGGGAGCGGCAGCTGGAGGGGCAGCATCAACAGTCATCCAATGGGCTTGGGGGTATAGGGTTCAGTGGCGGCATCTCTGCACCACCTGTGGACATGCCTAGACCTGGTCCTGGTGCACAGCACCCACCCTCAAGGGTGCTGATCATCGGGGCTGTGCACACCCTGAGGGGCAGGATGCCGAGGAGGCTGAAGACCTCTTGGATGAGCACACCTACCTACTGCAAGCATCAGTCCAGCAGCAGATGCGGCTTGCAATGTCTGTGGATGCACTGCGTCTGGTTCTGGAGTGGGCAGAGGAGCATCGCAGCAGGGACACCACACTGATCCTGGCAGGGATGGACCATTTGCGGGAGGATGTGACCGCTGCCATTGACAGGCATGCACAGGCATTCATTGCTGTCATGGCTACAATGGGCACACAGTCAGGTGCCCATGCATCACGGACACCACTCAGTGCACTATCCACCCCACGTTCCTGGCGTTGAGTGACTCCCACCCTGTCGATGTCGGGTTCAGCTGTGGGCATCCCGAGCACTCCTGGTACAGGCATGTTCGGTGTGCTGCAGACCCCTGCGTGAGCAAGTCATGTTCATGCAGTGGAACCCCTTGGGGACCATCGGTGCCACCCCTTGAGGCCAGTGGTCAGCCTGTCAGTGCTGGCGGGTCTCGGCGGGGCCGCCCACACATCTGTGGTGGCCGTGGCACTGTGTCGCGTGACTGACCTGTCTCCCAGTGCAGCTACTGTCTGGTGCTGCCCTGTGTGCATTGTGTGTTTCAGTGGGCAGTGCACGGGTGGGTACCCAGTCCTGCACACAGACACACAGTCCACCTGCACACCCTCTCGGCTTCTGTCCGCAGTTGCGTGTGCATGATGATGCCTGCATTGCGCTGTACACCAATGTGCAATGGTGCTCAGCATCTGACACATGCACAGGGACAGGCAGTGGGCATGGTGGCCTGTGGACATGTGTGTTGCTAGGGTGTACATTCTGGGTCAGTGTGCCTCCTGTCCTCTGTGCATGTTTGTTGCGTTGTGTGTGAGCATGTGTGTGTGTCCGTCCGCATGGCATGTTAATCCTCACCCATCCCTGATTGTGTGTGTGCTTCTGTGCCCTGCCACTAACCCTTGTTGGCATGCACCCCTGGTGTGTGCCCATGCATGTTTGTGGGTTGTGCCTTAGCCACTGGTGGTTGCGCATGGCCCCATGACTTACCTGGGTTGGCTGAAGTGCTCCTCCATGATGGTGTCCCAGTGCAGCTGTGCCAGCCAAAGCAGTCGGGGGTCCCGTCGGCCAAGGGGGGCTGCCCATCACCATCGTCACCGGCATCCCCATCGCTGTCCCCCTCTTCGACCTGTATGCTATCCCACATTTGTTGGCCATGTTGTGCAGGATGCAATGGCCAGGAATAGCCCACAGGCCTTTAAGGGGCTGTACTGTAGGGCACTGCCAGAGATGTCCAGGCAATGGAAATGTACCTTCAGCATCCCGAACACCCACTCGATGACATTACATGTGCCTCATTATAGCGTTGCTGCGATGGGGTCACGGGCCACCGGTAGGGTGTGAGCAGCCAGGGACGGAGTGGGTATCCACTGTCACCTGTGTGTAGAGGGTGGAGGTTATTTTTATGATCAGCATCGCCCTGCCCCAGGCCATGTAGGCCACTACCCATGCCACCCATGGCCATGCCCCCACAGGCCCTATGATTGTCCATGTGGTTTGCATACTCACCCAGTAGGTGTCCAGTGGGGATGTCCCCACTCTCAAATCTGTGGCACAGTGCAAACTGGTGCCAGATGAAAGAATCATGTGCTCCCCCAGGGTGCATGGCACAGACATTGATTATGTGCCCCCTGGCATCGCACACCACCTGGCAGTTGATGCTGGCATAGCCCTTGCGATTTGTATGTGGCCCCTCTGGGCCAGGTGGTGTGCGTGTGTGGCCACATGGGTGCAGTCTGTTGCCTAGCATGCCAGGCATATGTGCTATCCTGTGGAACTCCTGTATGTTTGCTGTGCGCTCCGCCACTGTGCTGGGGAAATGGATGTACTCCAGCATGTGGCAGCAGTGCGCTGAGGAACTGGGTGAGGTAGCATGACATGGCCGACTGGGTTATGCCTGTGGTGTCCCCAGTTGGTCTCTGGAAGGTACCCGTGGTGAGCAAGCACATGCAGGCTGTTACCTTAGTCTCCACTGACAGGGCATGGCTCCGTCGTGTGGGTGCCTGCATCACATCACTGCACAGCTCACAGAGCCACCTCAGAATTGCCCTATTCAGGCAGTACCAGCCCACAATCTCAATATCAGTGTACAGCTCAAAGCTGGTGCGGGCTCGGTACTGCCTGTTGGGGGCATACCACCGACGGGCACTTCCACGGCCACGCCCCCCACCGCCCACCTTCTCACCCCCCTCATAATGGCCTCCATTTGGAAGGTGGCACTGGCCATGTTCTTGGCTTGTGTTCACCCCCATGGTAGCTGTTGCTGTATTCCCCTCGCTGTCCTGGCTGCTACTTCCCCTGCACCGGGTACACCTGCCTGTGCTGGCTTCTGTGCTGTGTGGTTCCCCACACCTTCCCTGTGCCTGGCTGTTCAGACTGCCCTTTCCCTGGTCTGCCCTGTTTGTGCCTCCTGCCCTGTCTGTCTGGCTAGAGTTCTGCCTTATGTGGCTTCCATGTAGCGTTCTTGAGCCTCTCCCTTGCTCCTTTTTATTTTGGCTCATTTCCGCTATGGTGCAACTTCCACTTGCTCCCCTATTGCGCATGGCGCAAGTCGTTGAATATCACACTGCGCCATTTATGCATGGTTCCTCCCCCTTTGGTTGTGCATGCCTTCATTATCATTGCGCTGTTGCTCAGCATGATTTCGGGGGCGCAACTGCCTCCTGCTGAATATCACAGAATGGCACAATTTTGGACTTGCGCAGGCACAACCCTATTGTGCATGGCTCAACTCTTTTGAATATCTGGGCCAGGGAGTATTTTGCAAGAGATGAAGAGAGAGGGAAGGGGTGCCACTTAGAATCTACAATGTAGGTTTGTTATTTGGTTCATTTAAAGTTCAGTTGTTACTGTGAACCGAAATGAGTCTGTGAACCTCAAGTTTGCCTTTCAGCTCATTTCAGCTCGAAACACCCACCCACAAAAGTTCAGGGGGGCATTTTTCTAAACTAAATGTTTACCAGTTCATAGTGGTGTGCCACCATGCTGAGATTTAAGCTGAGACAGTCTGTATTAGTAGAGGGCTTCCTTCATTAGTAAGTGTCAGTCATGATACTCTCCAGAGAAAATTCCAAAAGCTCTCAACTCAATGAGGCCCTGCCCCAGTTATTATTCTGTCAAATGTGTTTTGCTGCTTAAATGAGATTGCATCTCTGCTTTATCTTCAAAGGAAAAGTTATAAGAAAAATATAAACAGATAAATGAGTGCAGGGCACAAATGGATGCATTAAGAAGAAGAGGGTTGCTGTGTACTGGCATAAAACACTCCTTGTACTGGTTATTAAAAAATACAATTTTATGATGATCTGGTCCAGCTTTAGTAATAACTATTTCTCAGCCAAGCACACCATCTTACCCACTTCTCTGCCTCCTGAGCTTATTAGTGCATGGCTGCCCATTAGTCTCCAGGTTACTAATGGCTCACATGCAGCTTTTGTTGAAGTGATACAGTCTTTCCACTAAAAAAGAACACTCCATGCTGGGAATGTCCATTTGCTGTATAAGGCATTTTGCTTTATGTGGGCCAAATTTACTAATGTGTAAACAGAATTGGAAAACAGAAGAAGCAGATCAAGGGGATAGGGGTTCTTGTTGAGTTTCTCAGATAATGATCCTATTAGCCGTTTTGTGGTTAAAGCCTCCCTCCAGCAAATGATTGAATGCCAGCTCATTTTGCTTCATAATTTAAGAGCTTGTTTTTCTTCTGTAAACATATGCTGTTACACCAATAATGATACATTGCCAATTAAAGTGGAGAAAACCCAGAGACAGATTCCAGTGGCAGACATGATTTGGATTTGATATATGATTTGTTTAGATTTCTATTTTGTACTAGGTTTCTTCTCTTCCCTCAATAGGCAAAGCTTTTCTGAGACCCATCCTTAAGCATATAATCCCAGCCCACCTGAAGCAGTTGCCACTTGCCCCCAGACACCTACTGCTTATCTTCTAATACTGAGCATGGCCAACTGGCTGGGAGTTAAGCCAGCCAAAACTTTCCTGGCTAGAGTTGTACTCTTGTTGTTATCCCTCCCCCCTGTTTGTACCTAGAAATAAGCATTGATTAAGTGTGCCTGTCCTGGTCATACATTTTCAAATGAAGTTAAAGAAATAAAACATCCTAACTTATCCTTAGGGTTGCTAGGATTCCACTGAATGGAACTGGATTCGTCGGATTCTGATCTGATTTTCGGATTTACAGTCTGAAAATCCTAAATCCTAAACTGAATCCTAAAACCTATTTTAGAAAGGCATTTAGGATTTAAGATTTCAAATCCAAATCCTAAATCAAATGTTTTGGTCTTTTTAGGTTTTGAAATGGAATCGGATTAGGATTCGAAGTTCCTAAAATCCTAAATCCAAAAATCAGATTGGAATCAGCCAATTCCAAGCATCCCTGCTCACCACTGTACAATTTATCAACAAATAGACTGTTTGTTTATCAAACTGACACTTTATATCATGATTGAATTAAGTTTTAAATGCTTGGATTATATTGCACTTGGGTAGCTTTGCTTTTGGCATTACATGTTTACAGTGAGCTGTGTCTCCCCAGTGGCTCAGCATCAGCAACATGGCCAGCTGCCATGGAGATGACCAGCGTTCAGGAGCGAGCTCAGGTTACTGCATCAGAAGGCAGGCCAGACTGCAGCAGCTGCCACTTCGCAATGTGCTGTGGTCAGGGAGGGACAGCATTGGGCACCAGTGCTGCAGTGACCATTGTGATGCACCAAGGGAGCTTGCTCCCTCTGCAGAATGTTGCTGTGTGTAGCTGAGGCCACCCCATAGGCAACGTCCATGCCAGGAGAGGAGGGAGGGAGGGAGGTACCAAGGGGAAACGGGTGGAAAAAAACATGACTATTTATATGAGGCCCTGGTTCCAAGGACTCCCCTGAGTCCTAGTGACAGTCAGCAGTGGATCTTATTCCACAGAGTGGACTGCCTCAGATGGGAGTCTGGCCCTCCCCCTGGAGCCCCTGTTGTGGAAAGCAGACCTGTTGGGATGGTGAGCTGAACCTGGGCCCAGGGAGGACAGGGTGTAACAGGTGGATATCCCTGATGACCATGGCTGGGGAGAAAAACCTAAATGAAAGTTCTCTTTATAGCATGCTCTAAGCTTGTACAAGAGGGCAGTGTGGTCTAGTACTTCAAGCAACAGCATAGAAACTGGAGATCCTCAAATCCCACCAGTGACACTGGGCAAGCCACTTAGTCTTCCAGTGCTCTTGTCACCCAGTAGCGGAAAAGGGTAGAAGTAGTGCCCAGCTATAAATGAGATGTTGCATCTTAGCTGGGATATCTTCGGTAAATTTATTTACAGTATTTAAAACATATTTTAGCAGGTGAGCAGCCAGAGCCTGGAAGACTTGTTTCCATTTGCAACCTATAGGTCAGCAGAGATAATACAAAATTTATAGACCATTATATTATAACAATATGCAGAGCGCAGTATAGTACATTACAATTTCAGCTAAGCAACAGCGGCAAGTGGTGCAGATATACATTCACATGACATACTCTACAAACAATTGCACAAAATAAATGAAATGACTCACAGCTGTTCCCACTATAAAACCAAAAGCTACCAGATGCACTTTTATTTTCACTATCCAATGGCATACCAAACATATTAGGATTCACAGAGAGAGGGGTTCTTGGAGACTTGGACATCCTCAGCCTACCATAGCCCTAGAATTATCAGTCTCCACATACTCCCAGTCCATGACTGTTTTTTTTTCACTCCTCAATGTCTGTAGAGAGCACTTATACAATTACAGTGCTGGGTATGCAACACAGAGGTGTCTGTGTGTATATGTTGTTTAATGATCCTACTAGGAATGTTTCTTGTGCTTTTGTACCATTTCTATGGCACTTATAGCTGGATTGTTTCTCTGTTTTGAGGACTGGCAAGGGCACTGCACATTCCACACATTATTTTTAAGTTTTTGTTTTAAGCTGAGGACTCCTTGATCCCTGAAAGCCTCAGAAAGCTGAAGTGGAGCTCTTTATTTAAAGCTTGGGGCTACCTGATCCTTGGGAGTCTCATGAGACGTGGCTGGCGGCTGTTTATTTTAAGCTTGGCCCTTGGAAGCCTCTGGATTGCAGCAGCATCTCTTCATTTTAAGCTCAGGGCTGGCTCCCTGATCCTCTGGAGCACCATGGAGTTACAACCAGTGGCTGTTTATTTCAAGCTCAGAGTTCCCTAATCCTTGGTAGCCTCTGGAGCTGCCACAACAGCTGTTTATTTAACAGTTGGGGTTCCTGCATTCTGAGGAACTGTAGGAACAAAATATTTGGTGGAAAAATTATTTTATTTTTATAATTAAAAATTGATTTTTAATTATTTTTTGTGTGATTTTATATAGGATTAATTATGTGAAGTTTTACTATAATTTCTGGTTAAGATTACTGTTTGCATAAGTTCCCCAAAACAAAAGAAAACCGCTAGTTGAATCTTAAAAACAAATTTGTCTTCATGCTTAAGAGGAAAAAAGTCTCTGCTTCCTGGCTGAGCAACTCTTTGCCTATGTATAGCAGATGAGTGTTCCCTGGACCAGTGACCCTGGGGTTCTTTTAAGATGAGGTATTAGTGAACACATTCTAAGTTGTAGTCAGAGAAACGAGGGGCCTAGCTTGCATCTCTCACATTCCAGTAATACTTCAGGTCTAGCCAAAGATAGGTATCCTTGACTACAATCAGATAAAATCATACCATGCTATTTTTTTTTTGTGCTAGCCAGTACCAGGAGTCTAATGAGAAATCCTATACTGTTTTCCTTAAAGAAAAAAATGTCTTAATTTTGAATATTAAGAAATGTAATTTGCTTATCACTTAAAAACACAATATGGTACCAATCTGAAAATTCCACAGATGATAAACAGTATTATGATAAATAAGATCTCCAAGTTTCATGCATGCAAGTTAAAGGAATTAGAAGTTATGTATAACAGTTTTTTAATAACATTCTTTTATTGATAAATAGACACATCTAGTCTCACATGATAGCTGACATCCCGAGGAGTCTGAAAATATAACTCATAAGTATGTAGCTTGTTACTATAAAGAAAAAGATTGTCTAAAAGTTTGGTAAAAACAGTTAAGATTTATTGCAGTAGACAAGACAAAGAATCTTAGTCCTTTTGATGAGAGTAATCATGCTTTAGGCATTGAGTCAGGATGCCTAATGTTTAGATTCGTTCACTGTGATACTCTGGCTTTGTGTCAATTGGATAGTCCCACTAGGATTAAGGGTTTGAGAGGTACACCTAAAGAATTAGATAGTTTGAAATTGAGATTGATGCTTAGATGCATGATTTTATTACTTCTTCTATCTGGTTCAGTTCACCCCCACCCTGGCCCAACACAAAATGTTACTCAGGATAATTTATCTCAGTCTGCCCTTAAGATTGTACATCTTATCATACAAAGCCTCCTGGCCAAATGGATGTTGTTAGAGGCATGGGTTGTCCAACATGACTTTGATGTCATAACCCTATCTGAAACTTGGCTGACTGATAGAATCCACAATGATGAAATCTTCCTTCCCTTCCTGACTATAATTTGTATAGACAGGACAGAGTAGAAAAAAAGGGTGAGGGGTTGCGTTTTATGTTAGGACCAGGTATAGGGCATTGGAGTTGGCTTCCCACCTTAGTGGATTGGGGTGTGATGTCTTCTCCATGGACCTGCTTTTTGGCTGGAACAAACATCTTACAGTCACTTCTATTTATATTCTACCACGTTGTATCAAACAAGGACTTGATGTTATATTTGAAGTTAGAAACTGTTTACCAACTAATAGAGGAATGGATCTTAATGGGGACTTTAACCTCAGTTGAGTACTGATCAAAATTCCTTTATTGTAAACTTATTTCAAGAAATGGAGTACATCAGTTAATTTCTCAAATCACTAGATTTAATTATAGGACTGGTGGGGTACCATATTAGATTGCGTTGTAGTTACTCACTCATCTAAAATAATTGAATCAGGAGTTTTATCAGATGTGGTTAGCAATCATAATCCTGTTTTTTGTAGGTGGTCATCAAAACAGTATCATAGTCCACTACTTTATGTCAAAACAAAAAATATTAATAGGGTTACCTCTTTAACTATGACTGAGCCTTGTGTACAAATTGACTGGACTTGTCTTGAAAACATACATGATATTAATCAAAAACTAGAAACATTTAGTGAATTATTCAATCAGGTAGTTACATTGACTCCCTTTAAAAAGATGAGAATTAGAGGAAACAAAAAAGAATTGGTTACTAGAGAATTAAGGGTGTTAATGAGGCAAAGAGGATAGAGCATGGAAACTTTTTAAAAAAGATAAAACCCTAATCTATTGATCAATTACAAGATTCTTAGGACTAGATGTAAGGCAGCCATTAAAAAGCAAAAGTAGAATATTTTAAAAACAAGCAACTGCTATCCTTTGGTAATCCAAAACAAACATGGCAAGCGCTAATAATCTTCTGGGAAGAAATACTGGTGAAACTGCAATAACACTTCAGAATGGAGAGCAATTATGTAGTGATCCTATTCTTATAACCAAGATGGTCAATGACTACTTTGGGGATCTAGCAAAATTTCAAAATCAAATGGTTTCAACTAATATAAATTCGGTCATGGATAGGGATCTTAATGGTGAGCACCCTCTTTTCTATTTACTTGTCTTGACCCCTGAAGTAGTCATTGATTTTGTTCTCAACAACAGTCCTAGACCAATAATTGGACAGGACAGGATAGGATTGACTTTAGATTACTTAAAATGGGAATTAAAGTTTTGGCCACTCCTCTCACCTCGATATTTAACCATTCACTGTGTCACAATGTTTTCCCTCAGATTTGGAAATTAGCACTCATCAAACCCATTCACAAAAGTGGTAGTAAGAACATTGTTTCAAACTATAGACCAATCTCGTTATTGGCACCCTATCAAAGATCCTTGAAAGAATAGTTTTTGACAAAATTCAGGATTTTTTGTCAAGGTATGATTTACTGACAAATTGTCAACATGGTTGCAGGAAAAATCATAATACTGAGATCACCTTGGTGGGGTTCACGAACAGCATACAGAGTTCCCTTGATTTGGGGCACTCTGTTGCTGCAATATTTGTGGACCTCACCAATGCCTTTGATTTAGTTATCATGCATTGTTGTTGAAAACCCTGAATGAAGCCTTTCTCTCCATGGATGTAATTTCATGGATGGGGGTTACCTTAAAAATAGGGAGCATAAAACAATCATTGGTTAGGCCTGCTCTGATTTCCATCAGATATTTTGTAGGGCACCACAAGGCTCAATTTTGGGCCCTCTTTTATTTTCCCCTTTTGTGAATGCTCTCGCTTCTACTTGTGTAGGGTCCAGTATAATTATGTACGCAGAAGATGCAGTAATTTTTTCAGAAGGAATCACACCAGATCAAACATTAGTCAAAGTTCAGCAGGATTTTGAAACTTTTCAGATGTGGTTGTCTTCACGTCATCTTGTCTTAAATTCAGGAAAATAAACGTATGGTCTTTACCGTCCCAGGAAACAGATATATAAATGTTCAGATTACCGATTTAGTGGGGAACCAAATTGAACTGGTGGATAGTTTTGACTACCTGGGGGTGACTTTAGACTCTCAACTCTCATTTGATCTACAGATGGCTAAGACTATCAAAAAAATTAATCTGAGGATTGGAATGTTATTTAGGATTAAACCCTTTCTCATTGCTGAATCTTGTAGACTTCTTGGTCACAGTCTTTTGTTAAGTGCATTTGACTATGGCCTCCTGATTTATTCTGGTACAAATGACAAAATGCCACAGAAACAACAGGGTAACCTATAATAGTATATTATATTTTATGACATATCTCTCAATAAGAACACACCACTGTGTGTTGTTAAGGAAGTTAATTGCTCTTCTTTTTAAATAGGATAAAGTTAAAGTTTGGAATTTTTATGTATGAAAAGAACCCAGAGTTTAGTTCCCCAGGTGATTCAGGATCTTCTTCCTTTACAGCAAAGTAATCTTGAAACAAGTTCTCAGTCTAAAGGTTTACTTAGAATTCCTCTTTACAAAAAAAAACAGTTGGTCATAGGTCAGTAACATACAGGTCAATTAAATGTTTTAATGGTATTCCTACTGAAGTTACTAATGTTAGGACTGTTAGAATGTTCAAGAATAAGCTTGTTAAATGGTTGAATAGTTTGATTGATTGTAATTGTGGTTCCTAATATAATACTGCACTCTACATTGTAATTCTTATGTTTTGATATTGTAGTTTGTATTTTTTTTTTGTATTATTGTTTTGTATGTCCTTACTGTTTATTTGTTAACTTGTTGCATGTGAAAATGGGCAGTTTGTTCATCTTGCTAACAAGTATAAAAAATTAAAATGAAAAAAATGAAACCTCATGTGTTTCTACAAAGAACTAGTATTTAAAATCTTTGATCATGGATTTTTCTTATAAATCATATCTTATTCTGTAGCTTAGAATATTTAGAGTAAGGCTCACTTTTGTTTTAAGAAGTTTTATTAGAATTATGAAGTTATAACCTTTAGTAGTCTAACTTGGGAAATATTAGTGCTAGAAATATGGGAAACATAAGAATTAAAATCAATGAATTAAGATATACCCTACTAAATGAAAAAGTGGATATTTGTACAATAGCTGAAAGTTGTATATATGAAAATGATTGGAACGATAAACTGCCATGGTATGATTTCTTCAATAAACCTAGAATAGACAGGCTCGGGGTGGGGTGGGCGTATTTGTGGCCTCCAACCTAAAGGCTCAAATTATTGACCTAAGAGATAATGGTTTGGAGAAAGTTGAGCAATTGTGGGTGAGAGTTAATGTTGGTAAACAAATCAGGATAGGGATATGTTATAGATCACCAAATTTGACTGCACAGGAGAATAATGATTTTTTGAACCTCTTAGATATTATGGTACAAGAAAGTACACTACTTTTGGGGGATTTTAATCTACTGAACATATGTTGGGAAAATAAAATAGGAAAAATATATGTGGAAAACTTGTTTATGGACATTTGTTGGAATAAGGGACTGGATCAGCTGGTGGCAGTAGGGACAAGAGGTGAAAAAATATTGGATTTGGTATTGACAAATATGGAAAACACAGTCATGGATGTTCAGGTAATCCACCCTCTTGGAACAAGTGATCACAACATGGTGAAATTCAATATTGTGGGAACAAAGCCAGCATGTAGGGGTACAACAAAGGCCAGAAATTTTGGGAAAGCAGATTACTCCCAAATCAAAATGTTGTTGTCCTCTACAGACTGGAATGGGGAATTAAATGGAGTAAACATGCTGGAAACATGGAATAAAATTAAAGATATCCTGCAGACCTCTATCGAGAGATATTGTGCCTGTAAAAAACAAATATAACAACAGGGGTAGAATACCCTGGTGGATTACTGGTGGTATCCCAAAATTAACTAGGCAAAAACATAGGGCCCATAGAAAATTAAGGAGGCAGAAAACACATGTCAGAATGTTAAAGCATAAGAAATTATCAAGTTTATGTAACAAGGCTATTAGAAAATCAAGAGCAAAAGCTGAATTCCAATTAGCAACAGAAAGAATGACCAATTGTAAGCATTTTTATAATTATGGGAAGTTTAAGGAAAACAAATAGCTCAATAACTGGTCTAACTGTTGACAACAGGGTAGTAGAAGGAGAACTGGAGATGCTAATGCCCTAAATAATTATTTTACAAACATATCTGAATCAAGATGAGGTGAACTATGACAGGAATGAAATCTTAGGGGAGCCTCAGAGCTTCTGTATATAACTGCAAACAGGGTTTGTGATAGTTTAAGGGCTTAAACAGATATGAATCACCAGGCCCTGATGAAATTAACCTTATATTTCTAATAAATGTGGCTAAATAATTTGATGAACCTCTAGCAGTACTATTTAACAGATCACTAGAAGAAGGAATAGTTGTTGCAGATTGGAAAATCACTTATTTTACACCAATTCACAATGCTGGAGATAAAACAAAGGTCAAGAACTATAGGCCAATTAGTATAACATCAATACTTGGGAAAGTATTAGAGGGGTATGTTAAGCAGTACTTGAATGATAATATGAAAAATCTGGGACTGATAGACATTTCCCAACATGGATTTACTGGGGGAAGGTAGTGTATAACAAACCTAATGCAGTTTTTAGAACCTGTAAGCCAGGCCTTGGACAAAGGATTTCCAGTGGATGCCATCTACTTGGATTATACAAAGGCCTTTGACTCTGTCTCCCATGGGGTATTATTACAGGTTCTGCAGGATTATAAATTAAACAAATTCCTGTGTAGATGGATTTGCTCATGGTTGGATGGCAGAGTTCAAGAGTCCTGATCAGGGAGACCAATCTGAGTGGGGAAGGGTGACTAGTGTGATTCCACAGCAGTCAGTTTGGGGCCACTATTGTTTAATGTACTGGTACATTACATGCAGGTAAGGGAGGGCATGGTTGTGAAAATATGCCAATGATACCAAAATAGGTTGATTGTCAACAATAAAGAAGCTGCTCAACAACTGCAGGACCAACTATATGGTCTGGAATTATGGGCAAAAAATAAATTGAACTTTAGTGAGGCAAAGTGCAGGACAATACACTTCAGGAAAAATAATGGAATGTATTAGTACACATTGAACAATAAAGTTATATTGGAAGCAGTAGAGGAATCTGACCTGGGGTATATATTTTAAACTGCCTAAATTTTGAATAACACAATAATGAAGTGGTTAAGAAGAGTAAAAGGGTGGTGTAAAACATTTTGAGGAATAATTAGGAGCAGAAGGGAGGAAGTTCTGATGCCACTGTGTAGGTCCTTGGTAAGACCGACCTTAGAATACGGTGCACCTTTGTCTGCATCTCAAACTATGGGAGGTGTGACTAGGGTGGAACAGGTACAGTGGGCATATACTAAGAGAAAATTAGAAATATGAAATATCTTAGTTACAGTGACAGGTTGAGAACCTTGAATGTGTACTCCATGAGTTACAGAAGGATGAGAGGGGATCTGTGCTTCATTTACAGGGCCTTTAAAAATGCTGAGATATGGGAGACAGTGGCTTTTAATCTTAAAGTGAAACAATCATATCAGACCAGATCACACTCTAGTCAATTGATGGGGGACAAATGTAATACCACCAAAGAGTCAAATGGTTTAATCAACATGTCATGAACATATGGAATGCCCTACCAAGGAGATATTTGAAGCTGGTAGCATGGCTATGTTTAGAAACAACTAGATTCACATATGGGTATAAAAATGGGCAATTTGGCCACTTGGTGGTCAGTCTTGTCTTTAGCAGTTCTTGCTAATTGGACCTGAAAATATTCCTGTGTTCCTATACCAAAATGCTCCATTCGATGAGAGAAGTTTAAATATGTAAGTGTTAAAGTTATATTATTTTGCATTATGAAATTATATGAGAAAAATAGTTTTGAGAATAAAATGAGTTTGGAGTCAGTGGGCAGTCCTTGAAGAGGCATGGTCACTGTCACCATTCATCATCTGTAGAAAGCCACAAACCTGGCCCCCTTAGTGAATCAGATCAATCAAAATCTGGTGATGACATCACCCAGAGCAGAGTCATATTAGTGAATTCTGCTAGTCCCACCTCAGTCTTGGCTGAAACATCATGCAATAAAAAGATCAGTTAGTCAGTTGAAAATGTTGATGGCTTCATAACTTATGCTAGGCCAAAATGCCTTGAACCACACCTGTATCTGGAATCCTGGGACCAGCCTTGGTTGACCATTAATGTATCCAGAAAGTAGGTGCTAAGGAGAAATTTGAAAGCCTATGTAGTGTTGCCACTAGGACCAGGTACAAAACATTTTGCTGCAAGGACATTCTCATTGTGTTATGAAGCAAGGTCTGTGTTTTATTTACTAAGCATCTTGACTGAAGTAATGTTGCCTGCTAAAGCTTAGACCAGAGACTTGACTTTAAATTTCACACAAGCTATGCAGCAATGTGAATAAAAGAAGTCTAGTGTCCTACAGTTAAGTGCAGATAAATTAAATATGAAGAAGTCAAAATCCAGTTATTAAGACAACTTTGCTATCCACAATAAAGTTCTTTGATACTAGTATTGCTATGGGCTGTGCAGATTGAAGCTGTTTTCTACAAATCCAAGAAATGACTTTTGGTGATGTGGCTTTCAACAAGGGGAATTTAACCTGCAATGTTTGTCCATGCCAAAAAGTTCCAGGGTCAAAAAGATTAACTGACTGAAAGAGACTGTTTCATCCAGAGCCAGGCTCATCCAAGATTTCTAAGTAAAGAAAGAAGAAGAAAACACTTCTACAACCAGAAATTTAAGTGCATTTTAATTACTTTTACTAATTAATTTTAATTGATATTTTAGTCATTTAAATTGGCTTATCTGAAACTAACAAGGAACTTACTTTTAACTACAGAACTTGGGCTATATGGTTTAAACTGAGAAGAATACATTTTGCATGAAAAGAATTTCGCAATAAGTCTTACAAAGAAATATAATCTGAAACACTAATATAATGAGTTTGCATGTTCTTATATCGGAAGGTTATGCTAAATACTAAGTATACCAAAAGCATGATATAGTCAATGCATTTATTATGTTGAAAGCCTAGTTTATAGTTAATGTACAGTAAGTTATTATGCTGAATATTGCTTATTAATTTGCATTGTTTATTTGTTATAATTTGTTTTATTTTGTTTTATCGGTTTCTTTGATTTTCTGAAACAATTTTGTTGTTAATGTTTACAGTTATTATGCTTGACATTTATGCTAATGAGGAATATTTAGAATTATTCTATAGGTATGAATAAAATACATGTATTTTCATATTCATAAGTATGGTAGTAAAGTGTTATTGCCATTATTGCGAATCTGGAGAATGAGGATAATATCATATGTGAATTTTATAATTATTTTGGTAATTTATGAAATATTTTTGGAAGGCCTGAGGTAAATCCAAGTGCATCATTGTAAAAGTGATATTATATCCTTTGATCTGGCAGAACCTCATGGTGCCATGTTTGATTGTTGTTTATTTCAAGTTCAGGATGCCTGATCCCCAGGGCCCTAGGGGCTTTGGTGGTAGCTATTTATTTCATGATCAGAGCTGGATCCCCAAATACAACATTTGCTACCAGGCACAACAGTTAGGAGACTCTGGAGAGCTGAACCCTGAACACAACATCCACCACTCAGCCTGTTATCATGCAGCTGCTATTCAGCCCATGCTGTAACTGTTGAGGGCAGCTGTGAGTGGAGAGGTAGCCAGGTGGTACACATATGACAGTCAGCAGTACCATGCCAGGGCAAAGTAAGCATTTGCAGCAGCATTGTTGTGACTCATCGTCACTGTACAGCGTGCAAGCATGTACTCAAATCCTGAGCTGTACCAAAATGAGGCTCCACAGTGATATTAGGAGTTGTCTTTTTTAAATAAAAAAACAATGGTCAGGTTTTGTTTTGGTTTTGGGAGGACTTCTCATGTGAGGGTGCAGTGAGGGCAACACAAAGATCTGATCTGGGTATGGGACAGCAGCATTAATAGAGATAATTTAGGTACTCTTGATTTTGGAAAACAGAAAATTTACAGGCTGAAGAAGTCCAGAGTCCATTGTGTCTGCTCTGTTCCTACCTAACTCAGCCCTACCAGCCCAGTTATGTGCATTCACTGATGAGCTCCTAGTGGGAGCTCAAACCTACCTCCCATCTCACCCTTCCTGATAATCATGTCTTAGCTCCATATGTCCACTGTGTCCCACCCCTTATTGAAACCAGCCACAACCTCCATCTCTGCCACCTCCCTAGGTAAATTACTCCACTTGTCCTCAGCCATCTCCATGAAGAAATGCTTTCCCAGATGCTTCCAGATCCTGTCTCTCACCAGCTTACTCATTCCCCCTCCTGGTAGACCCTTCACAATGCCTAAAATGTTTCTGGCTATCAAATGTATTTATTTGTTTACATATTTAGAGGATCTGGGAGCAGCAGAGAACCTAGTTAAATGGGTGGAAATGTGGTTAGGAGAGAGAAGATGGCAGTGGTGTTAAACAACCAGGTCGTGAGTGATACGAGAGGTTAGTCCTGGGACCAGTGCTTTCAGTGTGCTCATCAGCAACATAGGAGAAGAAATGCAAGGCAAAGACAGACTACCATAATTACAGACCCATTAGTCTTACCTGCATAATTAGTAAAATTATGGAGAGATATATAAAAGAATATCTGGATAAACTGATGCAGGATAAAGGATATGTAGATATACCGCAACATGTTTTTATGCCAGGGAGACTGTGTCAAACAAATCTCATGCAGTTCTTTGGGTAGGTTAATGGGCATTGGAGGAGGGTTTGCTGGTTGATGTTTATTTATTTGGACTTTGCAAAGTTGTTTGATTTGGTGCCCCACAAGGAATTGATAAATAGACTTGAAGAATTACAAGTAGACTCACCCATAATGAGGTGGATGATGGCTTTGTTATATGAAAAGACAAACATGTGTGTGTAAGGGTTTCATGTCAGAATGGGGTAGGGTCATTAGTGGGGTGCCACAGGGTTCTGTTTTAGGCCCCACATTATTCAACCTATTCATGTAATCATTACAGACATCAAATAAATCATGGTTAGCTACATTTGCTGATGATAGCAACATAGGTGCTAGTGTAAACAGTATATATATGTGGTGCACAGCCTTCAGGAAGATTTAGACAGAATAAGCAAGTGGGCAACTGACCATAAACTGACCTTCAATATTGATAAATGCATCAATAAGTACTGTGGAAAGAAAAATATACATACAAAATACATGTTAAATGGAAATTAGCTACATTGCACTATAACTGAGAAAGATTTAGGAATACTTGTTGCTAATAACCGATTATTCAAACAACATAGTACAGAGATTACAAAGAGATGAAACCGGATGATGAGCTGCATCTTAAGAAACACTCGCAGTCAGGAAGAAAACTCTATACTGATGTCACTGTATGGATCCCTGGTCAGGCCATTGTTGGAGTATAGTGCACAGTTCTGGAGCCCGTACCATAGGGGGGACATTGGATGTTGGAGGGGGTTCAGAGGAGAGTGACTAAAAGGGTGACCAAGTTGAAACACCTAACTTATGAGGAGAGGCTACAGAAGCTGGGATTGTATACACAGGAATACCGCTGACTTAGAGGAGATCTCACCTTGTGTATGCAGCTGTTGGGAACAGTGATCTGTGAGAGTGTTTGGGATTAGATCTAAGGGTCTCCAACAGAAATACTAGAGCTCACAGTATCCAACTAAAGGGTGACAACTGCAGAACAAATACAAGAGGGTTTGAATACGCCGGAGGTAGTTGCTCATTGGAATGGACTACCTCAGGAAGTAGTGGATACAATCACTATCCTTAGAAGGAAACTAGATACACATTTAGGTAGAAGCTTTCACTGAAAATGGCGAGTCACATTGGTGAAAGTTATTGACTCATACACCAACCTATGAAACTTATGTGTCTTTTGCTGATGACACTGAGCTCTGTGGCAGGGTAAGGGATAAGGGACTTGCAGAGGGACCTGCAAAGGTCTGAGAGGTGTTCCAAGGTCTGTCTGTTCAAGTCAGTGCCAAAAAGTGCAAAGTGATGTATACAGGGGGCAAGAACCCCAAGAAGGAATACTGGATGGGAGGGGTTAAGCTGGTGACTTTTCAGAGGAAAGGGACTGGGGGTTATCATAAGCGACTCCCTGAAACAAACTAGCCAATGAAATAATGCCAACAGCAAGGTAACCAGAATGTTGGGGTGTATAGGAAAGGGTTTGACAGCAGGAGGAAAGAGGCAATATGACCTCTCTGTAGATTGCTGGTGAAACCCCATTTGAGTACTGTTCCCAGTTCTGTAGTCCTCACCTGAGTAAGACGAGACAGGCTCAAGATAATGCAGCATAAAGTAACAAAATGATTCTGGGTCAACAGGGCAGATCCTATAAAGATTAACTTATGGCACCGAATATGCAATTGCTGGAGGTGTGTGTGGGGGAGACATGATAGAGAACTTTGAGTTCCTGAAAGTAATAAACAAGGTATACTGCGAGGTACTATTTAGCAGGAATGGGAGGTCCAAATAAAAGCTGTCATACGAACATACAAAGAAGCCAGCAGAAGAAGGCTATTTGGTCTATCAGGTCTGCTCTTGTTGTAGGGTCCACAGCTTGAGCTACTGTCCCTGCCCCCTCTCCCCACTCCTCCCATCCTCCCTCCCTACCCATTACTCTTACCCTCCCCCATACCTGTCCCAGCCTCTCTTACAGCTGTCCACTGTCTTCAATGAGATTACCTCTTCTGGCAGTGCATTCCAAGTGTCCATCACTCTCTCTGTGAAGAAATGCTTCCTGACCTCCCTCCTAAACCTCCCACCCTCCAACTTAAGACTGTGCTCCCTCATATTATGGTTGCTTCTCAGCTTAAAGAGACTCTCCTTATCAACCTTATTGAATGAATATAAGCTGGTGGGGGGTGGGGGGATTCAGGAGGGATGCCTGAAATTCTTACTTTACCAAGAGAGAGGTCAAGCTGTGGAACAGCGTACCAGCAAAGGTGGTGGGCACAAAAAAACAATAATTGGTTCAATCATAGTTCAGGCACAGCTGAGAGTAAAGCATGTAATAATTTGTCTCAGGGGGGTTGCAGTAAGGCAGGGAGTAAAGATGGGGAGAGGAGGGAAAAAACCCCCATCTGGACCATAGGTCACTAGGTAGAGTAAGGTAAAATGGCAGATTGGATGGACCAATGGTCTTTTTCTGCTTACATTGTCTATATTTCTGTGTTTCCATTCTCCTGAGGAACTTGAAAGTTTTTATCTTGTCACCTCACTTCCCTCTAGTCTTTAGGGAGTGCATATTCAGGCTATCAAAATGCTACTCATAGGATGACCCCTGCTGCCCCTGAATCACCCTAGTCATTCTACACTGCACAGACACAAGCCTACCTATGTCCATTCTCAGATGCAGAGTCAATAACTGTGCACAGGACTCCAACTGTAGTCGCACCAGTGAAATGTACAAAGGCAGTATTACTCTCTGCTCTTGCTGGAGAATCCTCTGTCTAGGCATCCAAGCATTTTGTTAGCCTTACTATATGCATTATTGCACTGTGCCATGACTTTTAAGCTATCTACTATGATTATTCCTAGGTCTTTTCCTCTGACATCTGGGGTACTCTGACAACCCCAAGCCAGTACCTGGATCTTGAAATGTTGCTGCTGATATGCATAACTTTGTATTTTTGGGATTTGAACTTGAGCTGTCAGATCCCCAGTCACTGTTCTGACCTAGTCAGGTCTCTCTTCATATCTTCAACATCCTCTTCAGTGTCAACCCTGCCGTACAGCTTTGTGTCATCTGTGAACAGGCTGATCTTGCCCAGTATTTTATCACCTATGTCGCAGATGAACATATTAAACAGTACTGGCATGAAGACTACTCCCTGAAGCACTCCACTAGTGACAACCCTCTCCTCTGAGTGTTGTCCATTCACCAAAACTCTCTGGATCCTCCCTCCCCAGCCAGTTCCAAATCAGTCTAGTTATGCCCTGTTCCAACCTTAGGTCTCCAAAAGTTTTCACCAATCTATTATGCGGCACTGAATCAAATGCCTTGCTATAATCCATAGCAGCAAGCACTCTCTCAAGTTTGTTCAACACCCTGGGGTTTAATCCATCCAGGCATGGGAAATCTGTTGAGTTTTAATGCCTGAAGACCTTTGAAAACCCTGTATGCAGACACCTGCCCAACCTCTAGTTTCTGGCCTTGATTCTGAGCTCTAAATACTCTGCAATCTGGCATGGATCATCCTTTTCCTTTGTGAAAACTAAGCAGAAGTAGTCATTCAGGATATTTGGTTCCCCTGGCTGTCCTCTACCCAATCCATCACCCTTACCAGTCTCTTAATGCCCACCACTGTTTTCCTTTTCTTGCTGATCTACAAGTCCTTGTTATTGACTTTCACTCCCTCTGCTATCCTGATTCAGTCTTTGCCTTAGCTGTTCTGGCCACTACATTGGCATGCTTGAGTTTTTCTCAGTAGTTCTGCCTAGTGAACTTAACTGGTCCCCCTTGAGTTTTATAAAGACTGTCTTTTCTCCTTAACTGCCTTCCTTACCTCTATTAAGAATCACATTGGCTTTTTTCTTCTCCTGTTCTTCTCAACCTGTCCAAGACAGCAGTTGTTGACTTCCTGTACTTACTTCTTTATAGCCTCCCTTTTATTCTCCACCTTCTCCATCTGCCCATCTGCACCACCTCACTTACCACAAGGTTCTCCCTTATTTTCCCCAAATCATCCCTCCTAAAGTCCAAAACCATTGTTTTGGAATTCATATGCCTGCTCCTAAGATGGATTTTAAACCACATTGAGTTGTGGTCATTTGTTCCAAGGGGGTTTGACTATCACCCATTCAGTGATTTCCAGGTTTGATGGCACCAGGTCCAGGATAGTAACCTCCCTGGTTAGTACCCTCACATGTTGGTAGAGGAACTCACCCTGTAGGGTGTCCACTAGGGCTTGGTATCTGTTACTTTTTACCCCAGTAACACTCATATCACCATCCAGTAACATCAGATCCCCTGCCATGATTACATTCCCCAGTGCCAGTGCCTTTTCTAATAGCCTTCCTGATAGCTTTGTCATCCTCCTCTGTTCAGTTTGGGGGCCTGTAAACCACAATAAATCTGATACTCCTGCTACTTTCCATCAACAGTTGTACCCAAATTGAATCAATACCTATTTACCCACCAATTTGTTTTTACTATTTATATTTTTTCCCTTGGTCATGCTATGCCAGGTATCTACCCAGGTTCCAGGGATGTACCCTGATCTGGCCCATTGATTCCCTCCCCGCCACTTCAGGTTCCCACCTCTGCTGTCAATTCTCACAACTATTCCCCCATGGTGGGGGCATGGGAGGGAGGGCTGTCACTTGGGAACCTGGAGTCAAATGCTTAAAGCAAAGGTTTGATGAAGCTAGTGAACTGTGGCTCTCCTGACATCCTGTAAACATTCTATTATTACTGTTATCCACAAGCCCAGGAAGGACCATGCAGAATGTTTGGCATGCTGTCCTATTTTACTTCTAAATTATGACCCTAAGGTGATTGCCAAAATAATAGTGAGGAAGTTTGAGGCATACTTCTTTCATTGGTTAAACCTGAAAAAAAGCTTTGTCCAGGCCACATATTCATCAGGGGATGGAAGAGGGCAGGATTGCTGTGGGTGCAGCTCATGACAATATTGGGAAAGAAGCTGTGCATGGGGGGGTGGTCTATAGATTGATGAGACAGGGGACAAGGGAGATAGGGAACTAGGGACAGCGCTTCAGAAGGGGGTAGCAAAAGAGGAGGAAAAGGTCTTGGGGAGATATCAAGCTACCAGACCTATGAAGGAACATTCCAGCAGCTCAGAGCATGAGGAGTTAGGGCCTACTAAATATGTTGCAGGACTGCCTGATGGTGCAGCTCATCAGAGAAACCATAAGACAAACTGCCATTCTTGAGGAGGTGCTCACCAACTCATAAATGGTAGGTGGGGGTGAGGATTGATGAGCCTCTGGGGTTCAGTGAACGTAACACTATATAATTCAAACTGACACTGCATAGCAGTTTATGCTTGTCAAAGGCTGTGATTCTGGATTTCAGAAGATCAGATGGACCAGATGAGGGAACTAGTCAAGGATAAGCTGAAGAAAGTGGATTAAATCAGGGATGTGGAGGAGAGGCAGAGAGCAATTAAAGGCGCCTATTCTATAGTCAAATAAGTCACATCTAAGAACAGTTACCAAGAGTAACAGGCACAAGAGGCCAATATTGTTCTTGAAGAAGGTCAGGAGGCAATGAAAGCTAAATAGCCTATTGTCCTTTATTAGCTAAAAAGAAACAGGAATCTAGGGATGGGGAGAATACCAGTTAAGGATGAGGTAGGCCAGAAAGTGGTCAGGGATGCAAAACAGACCCAGAACTGCATATTGCAAAGGGAGTCAAGGCTAGAGGAAGAGTTCTGTAGACATATTAGGGAAAAAGGAAGAATGAGGGAGGAATTATAGGCTGATGGAAGGGACAGGGTGTTAGAGGAGGATGAGCAGATGGCAGCCATTCAAAATGATTACATTTTCTCTGTGTCCACAGTAGAGGATAGCAGGCCCTTGCCTGAAAGCAGCATAAAGGCTGCTGCGTGTGAGATCCCAGAAATGGGGCAGGTGGTGTATATGGGAAAGAGAGTCAGAAAAGGGCTAGCAGTCATGAAAATAGACAAGGCTCCAGGGCCGGATGGGATGCACTGAGGCTGCTCAGGGAACTGTCATCAGAAATGGCTGAACACCAGCAGAACTATTCAGTAGCATCCCACAGTCAGGAGTGGTTCAGAAAGATTAGAAAGTAGAGAGCAAAGTCATGCTACACAAGGGGGAGACAAAGAGCAACCAGGAAACTACAGACCCATTGGTGTTATATACATAGCAGATAAACTAATAGACACACTAGTGAAAGAGGACCTAGTGGACTATCTGGAGAAAAATGGGTTCCAGGATAGTAAGCAGCATGTGTCTGTGGCAGGGGGGTCTTGTCAGATTGACCTTATAGTGCTCAGTGACTGGATAACTAGGACAGTGGACAAGGGTCAAACAGTGCATTTGCTCTACATTGACTTCACCAAGGTGTTCGAATCTGTGCCACACCGAAGGTTGCTGAAAAAGTTAAAAAGATGTGGGAACAGCAGGGGATCTAATTGGATGGTTGGGGAACTGACTATGGGGGAGACAGCATAGAGTGGTGCTAAATGGGATCAATCAGAGGAGGGGGAGGTCACAGATGTGGTGTCACAGGATTGTCTTGGGACCGATCCTTTTCAATATGTTCATCAGTGACACAGGAGAAAGAATACAAGGCAAGATGTGTTTCTTTGCAGATGGCACTAAACTCTATGGCAGTATAGACAGTGAGAAAGGGGTTTGGAAGCTGCAGAGGGACCTTTAAAAATTAGAGAGGTGGTCCAGAGTTTGGCAGTTGAAATTCAATATCAAAAAGTGCAAGGTGATTCACATAATGAACATGAACCCCAGAAAGGAATATTGGATGGGGCGTTGAGTTGGACACTAACACCAATGAAAGGGACAAGAGTCATCATAAGTGACTCCTAAAACAATCTAGCCAATGTAGCAAGGTCTACAGTAAGATAACCAGGATGTTGGGTTGTATTGGGAGGGAGTTAGGGTGCCAGCAGGAGGTAGGAGGCAATACTACGTTATCTATAGATCGCTGGTGAGACTGTATCTGGCATACTGTGCCCAGTTCTGAAGCCACCGCCTAAGAAAAGACAAAGATAGGTTAGAGGTGATACAACATATTATAACCAAAATGATTCAGAAACAGCACTGCAGATGTTATGAAGATTGGTTTAAGGCACTGAACATGTACTCACTAGAGACCAGAAGGAGAGGAGATAAGATATAGGCCTTCAATTTCCTGAAAGGAATGAACAAAGGTAAATTTTGGCAAAATATTCGACAGGACTGGCAAATCAAGAGCGTGGTGACATGATTGGAAACTGGCAGGGGAGATTCAGGAGGATATGAAGAATTTTAATTTTACAGAGAGAGTAGTTGAACCATGGAACTGCCTATCACCAGAGGTGGTGGGTGCAAGAACCATCATTTTTTAAAATAAGACTTTATTTCATATAGACAATGTACAAATTAATACACAGATTATGCAGGGCATATCATCAGAGACTAAGGATACATCGGATGTACAGAAAAGTGTACTTAAACAGGAAAAGCAAGAACTGAAGTTAAAAGAAGTATATAGAACAGTTCAATATTTGGGGTTGTTTATGAGACTGTAGTACATGATACTTCAAATTACTTTTCTTCATAGTTATTGACTGAACATCAAAGTTATGCCTTGGTGGGGAGTTAATACAGAAGGAGACAGAGTATCTCAGTGGCTATTATTAGTAGAGCATATGAAAAAATGTTTGTCCTACCATATTTGTAAAGGTTCAATGACTTACTTTATACAATGATAGAATTTAACAAACGGTACCCAAATTCTTTCTGAATTGCTGGGCTCTTCATGTAGTGATAATGATTATTTTTCTGTTTTCGTTAAGTCAACCTTCACATTTGTCTGATGGTGAATTTCAGGAGGTTCATGCTTCTCCAGTTCAGTATTGTAGCTTTGTTTGCGTAATCAGTGCAAGATAAATACATTTTTGTAGGGGAGAAAGAAATTTGTTCGTTAGCTACATTTCAAATAAAATCTATTTGGCTTTGATAGTTGGATGAATCCCTATAACTTTTGAGATGATAGTAAGGATTTCTTGCCAAAGTTGTTGAATATGGGGCAAAGTGCAAACATATGTATCAAGGAGGCAGGTCAGTTTTTGCATCTGAGGCATGAGTCTGTAATATCAGGAGTATAGTATGCACGGTATAGAATATTATACTGAATTTGCTGTAGCTAGAATGATATCAGGTCTTTGAAAGGTGAGTTTAGAATACTTCTGTCATCCAGGTTGATGACAGTAAGATATAATAAGTTCCACAAAGTTTTTATTTTGTCAGTGATCTGATAATCAAAAGGGTCAAGACTAGAGAATTATCTTTATATAAATTAAATTCACAAAGTTATAGATATCAAAAGAAGTGATGTTTTGAAATACTGAATTTTGTCTGAATTTGTGAGAAGGACATTAGTTAGCCAAATGGTCAGGTCCATAGATGCCCATTGATGAAAATTAGCTGACTGAACAGATGGGGGAAAATTGTAGTTACATGATATTGGTGAGTATAAAGAAATACTATTGTTCCACCCAAATGTTTATAGGTCTTGTTCCAAATGTGACAGGAAGAGGCAGTGGAAGTCAAGACTGACATTAATTTATTAAAAAGGTAGGATGCATATTGGATATAGGATAATGCAGAGAAAGTGGGTTTTTAACAATTCTGATTGATAGCTAGCTGTTTCTGGATATTTGAAACAACTCTGTAATTGGTTTAACTGGCCTGCATAGTATAATAGTTTGAAATTTGATAAGGTTACTCCTCCTTGTGCTTTCAGTAAGGTCAGTTGTTGCTTTGCTATTCTAAGTTTCTGATTGTTCCAAAGAAATTTAGTCATTGCTTTATTGAGGTAGTTAAAAAATGGAACAGGTTGTATAATGGACACTGATTGAAAAAGGAAAAGGCATTTAGGCAATAATATAAAATGGGTAAGGAAATCCCTGTGTCCTGATTGGCTGAGACTTGGTTCTAGCCATTGCCTTAAGAGAGCACCACCAATGGCTAAAAACAAGTCCCTGCCAACTGGGGCATCTCACAGAATTAATAAGTCACTTGCTTCCTAATCTCCATCATAAACATGGCTGCAACCTTTACTCATTTATAGAAACTTTCACCTAGACCCTTAAAATGAAAGTCCATTAAAATAACTAACTAAACACTTAAATGTTACTTTTACTCAAGAGCCCCTCCTTACACACATAAACAAATTTAGAAAATTAAGTACTATTCAGTTTCCATTGCTGGTCTTTCTTTGATAACCATGACAAATCCCCTCCTATCCCCACCAATTTGCCAGAAAACTCCTGTTCCTGATCAGGCAACAGATAAAACTGAGGTTCTGGCTCCTCTTAAGGCCTGTGTGTGTGTGTGTGTGTGTGTGTGTGTGTGTGTGTATGCCAGTGGAACTCTGAAGAATTTTGAATTCATGTATTTCATGTTACCAATCTGTGTATGTGTGTGTGTGTGTGTGTGTGTGTGTGTGTTTTGGGGGCATTCTACTACTGGAATAATGCAGAGCTTTGAATTCTTCTATTCCATGGTAAACAATCACACAGTGTACTGAATATGAAGAAAGACAGATGACTGACAGCTGTAAAACATCTGTGGAGGGACTATTTTACATTATTTAGTAACGTTTATTAACATTTTGTGGGTTTGAAAAGCGTTTAGAGTGTTTTCTTAAAATTGCTTCTGAGCCCATTTAATAAAAGCAATAAGGCACTTCAGGGATGTTGGTTGTACTAGGCTTACCTCAGGGGCTGAAGGCACTCAGCTTTGTCTTGTGCCTTACACGCCTCTTACCATGGGATAAACCTAGTACAACCAACACCCTGTCATGCCTTTTTGTTTAATTGTTAAGCAGCAATGGTTTCAGATACATCTGGGACAGAGCAAAAGGCTTAATAGTTACACAGGAAAAAGCAATAAGGTAGGGCTAATGGGGGAGGTGAAGGCAATAACTACGATTAGACATTAGGTCCCGGAGTAGGATAGAACACTGCAGACTGGATGGACCAACTTTCTTTTTCTGCTGACATTTTCTATGTTTCTCTGTTTCTATATACACACAACAATGTCCACAGACTGCTCAACATAATCCGCTGGGGCACTTGGTGTCTGGGAGAAGCCTTTGTGCTCTCCTTGGATGTCAAAAAATCCTTTGAGTGGGTCGAATGGGGCTATCTTTTTACAGAAGTGAAAGACTTGACTTAGAAGAGACCTTTTTAAAATTTTTGAAATCGTCTGTCTCGGTGGACTTACCAATTAACAAAATTCAACAAAAAAATAAATAAAATTCTGTAAGGCTCCTCAAGCACGAACACGGGTGAATGGAGCATTATCACTCTTACCATCCTGTCCTGAACTACAAAAAGACCAAGGCCATGTTCTTCACCACCAGACAAAATAAGCATAGAATTTTCCCCTCAACATCCTTAATGTCCAGGGCTCCCCTCTTGACATGGTGCCCACCTTTAAATACCTGGGCATTACCCCTGACTCATCCCTCACATACCATGAACACATCAATCTGCTTAGCTCCACTATCAATCCTAGGTTAGGCATCCTCTATAGGCATAAGGGGTGCATGCTTCCAGATGCCCTAAGTTTGGCTATGACATCATCGGTGCTCTTCCTTATTGATTACGGGATTGTCATCTATGGTTCAGCCAACCTCACTGCCCTGCATCGTATCAAGGTTGCCCTAAATAAAGCCTGCTAGTTAGTTACTGGATTTAACCGGTGGACACATACCTGTGTACTCTATAGTCGCACCAAATGGCTTAATTTTGAAGGAAGACTCAGATAACAGACCTGTCTTCTGGCCAGGAAACTCTCACAAAACATCTCTCCCTGGGTCTTCACCACCTTGTACAGTCCAACACCCTACCACAGTCCACACAGAGCTCATTGTCTGCCCCCCTCTCTGTACCCCACTGTAGGATCTCAATGGGCCAATGCTCCTTTCATTACAGGGCCCCCCTCTGGTTGAATGAAATGCCATCAGCCATCACCCTGGAACAGTGACTAGGTCCATTTAAATCTCTATTCCGCTCAGAAATCCTCTCCCACTCCAGCTGTGACTGCACTTAGTCCATTTCCTCCTCACTTATGCAACTGCTCGACCTCCCATCCCTAAATTTCTCTTCCCCCCCCTTCCCACCTGACCTGTGTATGTTGACCTACCCCCATCTCCCTTTCCCCATAATATACCTTGATACTGGTTATCCTGTTGACTGTTGCTTACTGTTATTGTGTATACTTGCTTCACCCTAATTGACTTGGGTTAGTCAATTACCAACCTTGAACTTGTAAATTGCTCTCTGTATATTTATTTGATATATCGTGGGCCGGATTCTCAAAGCTGCAATGCAAGCTGCGACAATGGCAGCTTGTGCTGAGTGCGGTTACGTCTGGGACCCTGCACCCGAATTTCTATCCCACAGGGTCCCGGTGCCAAAGTCCAGCAGCTTGCGGCAAAGGTGGTGTTACGCCAAACAGATGGCGCACCCACCTGGAATTCTGCAATGGCAGCAAGGTGTCTGTGGCACCCACGGATGGGGGCATGATGCTGGCAAAAGCCCCCTCACACTACCATGCCTCCCCCGGACCCCCTGATCTGGTGACCGACACAGCCCTCCTCACCCCACCACAGCTGGCCACTGAATGCACTGTAAGTGTGCATACTGTATACTGTATACACTACGCACACTGACAGTTCATTCGGCGGCCAGCTGTGGTGGGGTGAGGAGGGCTGTGCCAGTCCCCAAATCTGGGGTATGGATGGAAGGGGGGTTGTGGGTACAATGTGCTGAGTGGGGGGCACTAGGGGATGATGTCCAGCACATGGACAGTCAGGGTGTGGGGGCACTGAATCACCAGGAATCACCCATCGTGAATGGATTGGGCAGGTCACACAGTGGCATATAGCGGACAACCCTCCCAGGAGCTGTCTAAGTACCATTAGATCAGCCATTTGCTGGTCTAAGGGTACTTGGCACTTATTTCCTGTGGAGGTGTTTGAAAATCCGGATCTGAGGGCTGAGGCTGTCTGGATCTGCTGCAAGCCCCCTTGCGCCATGCCACAGCCACTTTCATGGCGCAAGGCAGGTGCTGGCATACATTAGTGTAGGCAGCCTGCTGGGTGATGCAGGCTGCCTTTGAAAATAGCACTTGGCACAAGGTGCCTTTGTATCAGATCTGCTCGACGCAAGCACCTTGCATCAGTCTAATGCCTTTGAAAATCTGGACTCCTGTCACTAAACCTACAATGTATATATATCTGATGTATTCTTTGTATACTTCTTACTATAGATCTGTTTTTTTTTTAATTCTTGCAATGTATGGATATCTGACGTGGAGCCTTTGCAAAGAAGTCCTTAAATCAAAGGTTGTAATTCCGATTCCTTATAAATAAATAAATAGATATCATGGGAATCTGGGCTTAGATGGAGAACATGCCACAGCTGCCACCTAGTGCCTTTGTTTGCCTTGGGGATTAAGCTCTTGGCAGAGTATACCTGGAGCTCTCCCCATGTAGTCAGAATTCAGAGATGGTAGGGCCCACAGCACAACTTGCTTTACGTGGGCAACATCCTTCTTTTCCTTACCCAATTAAACAGGTCAATCGCAATGGTAACTGGTATAATGTAAAAATGTTCCCTCTTCTGGGTATATGAAGTCAGTCTGGACAAATCAAAGAATATGCAAATTAGGGGTACGAGCAGAATTGTATTTGATTTCTCCTTAAAGAGGGTCACAGTTGGCTTCAAATATTTGAGGATAAATGTAGGTCTCTCACTGGGAACTTTACAGACCTTGAACTATAAGTCATTCTGAGATTACTACATATGAACATATGAAAAAGCTAGCAGAAGAAGGCCATTTGGTGTATCAAGTCTGCTCATATTGCAGGGTCCACAGCTTGAGCTAATGTTTCTGCCCTCCCTCCCCACTCCTCCCATCCTCCCTACCCATGATCCTTACTGTCCTCCATGCCTATCAGCCTCTCTTAAAGCTGCCCACTGTTTTCAATTAGATGACCTTTTCCGGCAGTGCATTCCAAGTGTCCACCACCATCTCTGTGAAGAAGTACTTCCTGACCTCCCTCCTAAACCGCCCACCCTCCAGCTTAAGACTGTACTCCCTCATGTTATGGTTGCCACTCAGCTTAAAGAGACTCTCCTTATCAACCTAATTTATTCCTTTCAGGTTCTTGAAGGTCCCAATCATGTCCCCTCTCTATTTCCTGTCTTCCAGGGTGTACATGTTCAGTACCCTCAACTTCTCCTCATATGCCTTACTCTGCTGACCAGTTATCATCTTTGTGCCCTCCTCTGGAATGTTTCCAGCAGGTTAATGTCCTTTTGAGGTGTTGGCACCAGTACTGAACTGCATACTCTAGATGTGACCTTACCAGTGACCTGTACAAGGCAGTATAACCTCCTCTCCTACTACTGACCCACAGATATACATCCCAGCAGCTTGTTTGTCTTTGCTGCTGCTTTCTTCACTGCATGGAGTGCTTCAGGTCACTAGAGATCATCACTCCCAGGTCCTTCTCCTCTGATTCAGATATTATGACCCCACTCAGATAGCAATCTCTCCTGGGATTCTTGGTTCCAATATGCATAACTTTGTATTTTTGGCATTGGAGCCAAGCTGCCAGATCCTGGACCACCTCCTAGCTTTTCTAGATCTTTCTGTAGGTCCCGTATCCCTTCAGCTGTGTCCACTCTCCCACAGAGTTTGGTGTCATCCGTGAATATGCACATTTGCCCTTAATGTCATCCTCAATGTCATTGATAGAGACATTGAATAACACCAGCCCCAGCACTGAGGCCCTGTGGACCCCACTGGTTACCTTTCTGGTGCCAGATAACTCTCCCCTCACAACCACCCTCTGGGTTCTGTCCCTCACCCAGTTTTCCACCCATCTGGCATTCTTTTCCCCAATCCCAAGATCCACCAACTTCCTGATCAACCTTTTGTGGGACACAAAGTCAAAGGCCTTGCTGAAATCAGAGGATGTCTACTACTTGGCTCCTGTCTACTACCTTAGTGACATGGTCAAAGAAGTCAGTCAGATTTGTTTGACACGATCTCCCCCCCATGAACTCATGCTTCCTCTCATCCCGGAGACCATGCTCCTCTAGATATTCCACCAACCTTTCCTTTAGTATGATCTCCATGAGCTTGCCCACAATGGAGGTCAGACTGACTGGTCTGTAATTCCTTGGTTCAACCTTGGGACTGCTTTTGTAGAGGGGCACTACATGTGCTGTTCTCCAGTCCAGGAGTACCATGCCTGACTAGTGAATTATTAAATAGGTCTGCCAGTGGCCCTGCCAGCTCCTCAGCCAGCTCCTCAAGTACCCTTGGATGTACTCTGTCCGGGCCTGGTGATTTGTCCACCTTCAATGACAGCAGGCCCTCCCTTACTCTATGCTCCTCTATCACTACATCTATGCCCCCCACTCCTATTTTCCCTCCGGACGGCACTAGTCCATCCTTCTCCGTATTATTTTTTATTACAAATGGACCTAGTTAGACTGCAAGCCCTTCCCATCTTCTGAATGGTCCAAATAAATCTTATAAAAATGAATGTTCTTCCTCAGATATTATATTTCTTGCTAATGCTCTCAGTGGGGAATAAGAGGAGAGATTGTCAGTTATTAGAGGCAAAATGCACAGAGCTCATCTGGTTAGGGAAAAGGCAGAGAGCATACCTCCTTAGACTTTTCTTATTCCCTGATCTAGCACTATATTTTTTGGCCCAACTTAGGCTGATGAGAGTGTGGACTATTAGTAAAGAAGGTGAGATGTGGGTGTCCCTGGAAGTAGAAGATGAGAGAGTGACTCAAATGGCATATCGCAACCTGTGAGGACCAAGGGCATATAAATGTAACCCCTAGGTGGCGCTATTCCAAGGGCTACTACCCCTACCTGTGTTGCTATGCTCAGGTTGAGGGGCCTAAGTTCTGTGAATGGGTACCTGCACCCGGAGGAATGGTATTGAGGTAGCTTAACTGCTCTGCTATAGCCCTCCAGGATGCTATTACCACCCACCACCCCACCTAGTAGCCTAATTCCTTGGCATGAACAGTCATCACTTGCAGTATGCAACATACAGTTTTCTCCCCCACATAAACAATATGCTCACAAGCTTACCACTTACCAAGGTCTGGCCTTCAGTAAGACCTCTAGGAACCTCCTGCAAAACAACAGGAATGGGCATGCACATTCAAAATATCCCAAACGCCGTATCAGTTAGACCACCAGTAAAGCATCGTGAGACAGTACAACATTGAAACAACAATCAGATTTATGTAAGGGAGCATAAGAAGGTAGGGAGAAATCTGGTTAAATGATTTTGGCATTTCTGGATTGAGCCAGGACACTGGTATGCATAGAGTGCCACTTTGCAGTTCCAAGAATATTCTGGGTACCCAGATGGAAAAATGGGCTAGCCTAAATGGTGCCTGGGGTTGTAGCTGTCGTTGGGGCCCTTGATGAAAAAAGAAATGATAACTTGCCATGCACAAGTGAATTATTTGTATTCCAGGGCCAGATGGCCTAGTCTCTTGAACCCCTCAATCAATGGTGAAGTTGAACTCAAGTGGTACCACAATGACAGTCTAAATATGTTGCAGGGAGCTACCCCGATTGCTACTCACTGTACCCAGACCAAAAAGATGATCCAATGAAATGTGATCTGGTGCAGATGTTTAGTGAAACTGAAGGATGATTTCCCTCATGGTCCTCGTCGAGAAGCTGGTCGGGTGATGCAGGAACAAATGGCCGGACACTTAACTGATTCAACCAGGGCCGAAACATGCAAACCAGATGTCTCGAACTGACCAGTCATGCAGAGTTGGCAAGCTATGTACATTTACATGTATAGCTTGTCCTTCTCTAGTCCTTCCTGGCAGGTTGAAGACTAATCCTCTTCTGCTGGCTTGTGGACGGATTCCTGCTGCTGCAAGCTACAGCTCGTAACTGGACACTTTGGACCCACGGACTAAACAGCCAAAAATCCTAGGCCTACCAGGCCTAACCTCTGAGGTGCACACACTGAACTCCTGGGCAAATTTGACCAATTTGAGCAGTTACCCCCTTTTATATGGGGCTTAGGTCCAGAAGTCCTGTTTGCTGCCAAAACTGTCCCGAACAGTTCAAGCTATTAATTCGTCCACCTTTTTGATGCCTAGAAAAAGTTCCTTCTATATCCCCCATAAGTCTTTATTAATTCCCCAAAAGTCTCTGGTCCAAGGTCCAGACTTCCGATTGGTTGCAGGCTGCACAATGGTGGCTAAAGCATAGTCCCACACATACATTTCACTGCAGTCCCAAGATTAGAATTATCTGATAGCCTCAGTATTTCCCTCCTGCACACAATTATTTATTTTAATTACCTGTGCTCTGGAGCAGAGTCGATACCTTTTAAACACTTAGCCCCTGGAAAATCAGCAATGGCTCATTAATATTCATGAGGGCTTCTCTTGCCCTGACCTTTGCCCTTTACTCTGTTGCCCCAGAGGCAGTGCCTACGGCGACTGCCTAATTATTTATTTTAAAACCATTTCTCTGGCTTTGCTGTGTCCCCAGTGCCTTTTAAACTTAACCCAGCACGGGAGCCGCCAGAGACACCTCTTAATTTTAGACCGCAACTTGGCCCAGTCACAAAAAATAATACACCTTCTTGGGTGTATAGTGCAGTGGCATATTAAACACACTGGCCACTCGCAGAGGTACTCCACGAGCCCATAGGGCTCAACAACACAGGGGCTGCCTGGGGAAACTTGGGGGGGGGGGGAGCCTGGGCTGTGGCGGTGACCAGGGGGAATATCGGGAGGATACCTGAGGTGGCAGGAAAATGGGATGACTTTCAGGTAAGCCCCCTGAAGGGGGGTTACATAAAATTCATTTATTTAGTTTTTATTGCTCAGGTAAGTACACAAGACAATTACAATGTCTCTTTTCAGTTGAGCCTGTGAAACTTACAAAGTGAGGCAATGAAGACAAACCATATCCCAACAAAAACACAAAAGGATTTTTAGGCTGCAGCAAGACATGGTAGGATAGCATAAACTAAAATACAGTGTCAGGCTGAAGCAACACGAAACCTGGTGACTTATACCTCGAAACCTGGGAGACAGTATGGAGGAAACTGGGAGGTAGACTGGGGGCAAATGGTCCTTTTGTGCCGACAAAATCTGGGTTACAATGTTTTCATGTCAGCATGACTGCACCATGCTAGATGCTATCTGTGCATACCCAGACTTTCTTCCAGAGCTAGAAGATGAAGGATTCCATCTTTGGTGGGGTAGATTTGTGCAGTGTCTGGGAGACCTGTTGAGCACTCAGAATTTGAGGACATTCCCTGAGCTATTGGAGATATTAATTACCAGTAAACCATAGATACAAGTGTCTCCAGGTGGGGGCTATGATATGCCAAATGGGGGAGGTGGACAGATCCACTGGAATCCTTGTTACACGGCATTGAGAAGGAGGTATTAAAAGCCAGGGGAGCACCTGGGAATATGATGATGAAAGTATGTGCAGTACTGCGGGACAGAGGTGTTGATCAGTTGGTGAAGGTGAGACAGTTGTGGGAGAGAGAGAGACCCTCATTGTCCTATTACAGATAAGGCATGGCTGGTGCTGCGTGACTCTCACACGGGCCTCCAGATTTGTAATAAATATAAGGAGACCAGTTAAGCAATAATGCACAACAGACTATGTGTTGTTGTGCAGTTTACCCACGACTTGTATGGTGTGTCTCAAGGCATAGCTAACTGACTTTAACCTCACAAGAAGTGGGTAAATCCCACTACTACACACCCTGAAGAGCATTATTGTGATTATAAAATTAATCTGTATATTTTTTTAAATAAATTAGGTTCAAAGAAAGCAAGTATTTCATCAGTGGGATCTTTACTGGTTCTCTGTTGCAGGATTTGCACAAGGTCATGTGGCGTGTTTGACCAATTAGGTTTCAGGGTTTTCATAACCATTTTATAATACAAATTTACATATATTTTACATGTTCCCTAATACAGTGAGTAAATTTAATGTGAGATTTCACGATATGGGGTAGATAAATACAGCCAGGGGATTTACATGCATTATTTTCGGAGCTGTCCCACTTTGAGGCCTTTTGGTCAGATGTGTATGCTCAAGCCTGGCAAAGGATGAGAGTGGAGCCCAGTAATCAATGAGTTTCCTTCTGGTTGATACAGAAGATGTAGCAGGTGAGGAGTGGATACCTTATCCCAGGGTGGTAAGAATCTTGCTACTAATGGCATGTAAGGAAACCAAAACACTGGTCTCTTACCTTCAGCATAGCACACCCATGTGGCAAGACCTTTTTCTTAAAGGGGCACTGTCAACCCCCTTAGGCCTCAAAGTGAGTCTAGTTTAAAAAACACATTTCATGACTATTCATGTCCTATAGAGACTGTTGATGCAGCTGGTAGTTTGATTTAGATCCCTTTTTTTCTCTTACAAAGTGAAAAACTGAGTGCCCACCATACTGGTGTTACCACACCAAAACATGTTTGTTTACATTTCTTAATCAACTCCCATTGCATCTTTCCTGGATTCAGGAACATCCCCAACACAATCTAGCTACTCATTATACAGTGGGAGTAGAGGAGACTATTGTATCATGAGTGGCTGTACTGTCTGAGGGTGTTTCTAATGTTCAGGAAGTAGTCAATAAGAATAGCTCAATGATTTGAAGCAAAACAAGGCTGGGCATAGCTATACATTGCCATGCATTTCAGTTCTAATAAACAACGAGGCAACTAAAACACCCAGCAACATCAATGAACTTTAGAGAAGGTAAGCAATCATAAAATGTGGGTTTTTACCTAAAAATGATATGATGCAAAAAAGGTTGACAGTGTCCCTTTAAAATCTTGCCATTAGAAAGATTACGTATGATCTAAGAGGCTGGGCAGAAACATTTGAGAGTCAGTGGGAATCTTGTCTGAGCTTCCTTCTGACCATGGAGGCAACTTTGATTACGTCATATAATGTAATTTAATGATAGCAAGATGCTGTGGAGATTGATAAGTCTGGCTCCTATAACTTCCTATTCATCTTATGATCTGTGTTTTAAAATACTCATGCATGAAGCAAGAAATGTACTGGCAGTGTTTTGTTTTTTACTTTTCTGAATGTGTTAAGGTTTTTAACGGTTTGTAGAAGCTGTGATGTCATGTCCATCAGCATCAAATCACTGTAGAATGTCTTTTCTCATGATTCCATGTCGTATGAGTGAGAGACAGACGAATTAAACATGGCGAGTGCAAATCACGAAAACAAAACGGCGATCTGCACTACAGTGGATCTCAAAACAGCAACAATCCGCCCCATTTACAGTATGGCTGATATCTATGTAACCCCCTTGTTCCCAGGGGTTACTAGAATCACAGTTAGAACCAGTGGCAGGCAAGGATATGCAGCTCGTGAAATGCCAGGTAAATGGATTTCACAGTGTCACACTCTGTTTTTCAGTCTCAGCTGAGCTGGAGTGATGATGTAATCTTAGAACTCTCGCAGCTAAATAAGTCACACTTGTCTAGCTGTAAGGGTGATAGCTTTAGACTGTTGAGTAGTCTGTAGAGTGGAGCTCTAGGAGGAGGCTGCAGCTCTAGGCAGCTCCTCAGTTTTAACACTGACAGAGAGCTACCACTGTTTTGGGTAGTTTATTCTCACCCTAGAAGAAGAAGAACATGGACGGCAGAGATTGAAGTGGTGGAAACTGTTCCAAGTGGGTTTTCCTTTGCCCCATCCCAGGAGGGATGAGGGCGATCTTCAGAGTTCAGGGGCAATCCCCTCACCCAGTCTGTCTAGAGAAGCTGTCTGTGACAACTTCAGAAACTGCGAGTACTTTTGTGTTCAGCCCAGGAGGGGCACCTGCATTCCTTGGTGAATTTTTTCTGACAAAAGGGACCCTGTCACCTAGACTGTTTTCTGTTTAAAAGTGTCTGCCTACTATGGAGTCTAGAGAGAGAATGTCCAAGTACAGAACTTTTAGTCATGTAGTATATTAAGTGTGAAAAGCATTTCAAGATAGCATCTACATGTTTTCTATGAGGATGTTATTAACAGATGAATGGCGAATATAAACATGGAAGCAAAAAGGTGGGAGACCTCCCCATCTGGAGTAACAGTTTACCTCTCCGGGTTCAGTTTGAGCACCAGTTCAGTTTTCATTCAGTGCATCTGGCCAGTGCCTGATGGAAATAGTTACCCAGGCGTGGGTTGGATTTTCTGTGAGCCTAGATGTTCTCTTTGGTGGTCTGTGTGACACCAGTATTCCTCATGAAATATGGGAAAGTGTCCTAGTACTGGCCGTGTGTCTTAGTCAAGAGGAAATGTACCAGTTCTGGTCATGTGTGCCAATCTCCATTTCAGAACCAGAGTGTTCTCTGTGTAATTCAGAACCAGAGAGTTTGCTGTGTAATTCAGAGCCATAGAGTTCGCTGTGTGTGTGTTCTTGAAGCCTATGCTAAATGGGAATTCAGGAATTTCTTTACCTCAGTAATCTGCATTACCAGTATGTGTAGCCCTGTGGGGGACAATCTTCGCTTTGTGATTATTCCTACTTTGTTACATGAATAAAAGCCACACTCTAGAATCCCAGCCTGATATGGACAGTACTGTAATTGCTTCCATTGTTTCTGGATTTACTTGGGTGCCCCTGTCCAGAAGTGCAAACCTAGCATAATTGTGAGCAAACGTTTTCTCCCAGGGACCCAGGTTGATGGCCATGGTAAATGGTCCCACCAGGTGTGTGCTAGGTAGTTGCCACGCTTGGTTTGCCTCTCTATGTATGGCAGGCTCAGAAATAGAGGTACTGTAAATTGTTTGTAGTGACAACCCCCATCCCTCTCTGGCACCATGTGGTGAGAGGAGCAGCCCTACTGGTTAAAAAAGGAGGGGGGGACAGTGGGGAGTGGTTACATCTACAATATTTTTTATGCAGGGGCTATGCCCCCCCGCCCCCTTCTTACTAATTATAATCAACTCCATGGGGCTGCCACTGGGGTACTGGGGAATATTTGGGATGGCGAGGGAGTGGGGAAAGCAAGGTAAAACAATTCAGTGCACAACACATAAAAAACAACAAAATATTATACCCCACACCCAGCCAGATCCAAACTTGGGTCCTCTTGCATCACAGGCTTAGATCACTGCCACTAGACCAGACAGCCAGCTGGGAACTGCCTGCCAAAAAACTATCTCCCATATCCTCCTTCCTTCGTGATCCCTCCTACTATTGCTGTAACCTTCAGTTGTGGTTCTTGTCCCCTTTCTCTCGCTGTTCCAATGGTCGGTATGCTGTCCCATTCGCTCATTTCACAGGTGTTCAAATTGAGTCGCTCAGTTTGACTCGCCCGTATCGCTGGATACCCTTTTCACTTGTCCTATAATGATGACAGTTTGTGACTTTGTTCTTGTGTTTTGTGTATAAAAGCCATAAAAAGAATTTTCAAAAAAAAAACCAACACCACAAAGTTCAAGGTGATGTACATAGGAACAAAGGATCATAGCACTGAATATACCATGAGGCAGGTAGTAGTGGAAAGTGCTACTGAGGAAAAGGACTTGGGAGTAATAATTTCAGACAATCTGAAGACATTAGCACAGCGAAATAAGGCAGTGGGTAAGTAAACAGGATGTTGGAGTGCATAGGGAGGGGGATTGCCAGCAAGAAAAGATAAATGTTGTCACCACTGTATAGGTCACTGGTTCATCTTTGGTTAAGGAACTTTACTAGCAATCGAATTGTAATGTTGTGAAGTTCTGAAACATTTTTGTAGATTGTTTTAAATAGTTTCCAGAGTAGATTAAATTTACATTGGGTTACACTAGCACTTTCTGTCCTGTGTTTTTTTTTCCTTTTCTTTTGTAAGACAAGCAGTCTCATAATAACGATGTCATCATAACACAACAGTAAGACTGGTATAAAAGAGGACCATTGGATCCTGACCATCACCCAAAGAAGAATTGAGTGAGAGCCACTTGAAATGTAGCAGTCAGGCCGGAGCTGACTTACTTGATCTGTTTTTGAACATTTTTGCATTGATGTTAAAATGTAATATATTGGACTGACTTCCATTGGATTATGGGTTTTCTTTTGTAAAGCACTTTGTGTGGGAGCTATTGCACTTTATCAAAATTGTACCTTACCTGGCCAGGTGGCACAGAGGGTTGAGGTGCTGGATGCCACACTTCGAACCACGCCAATGACCCGGGTTCGGGAATGGACTCAGGATGCCGGTGGCTGGGAGGGGAAGGAGAGGATTGAGCACCCAGAGGACTGCTCTCCTCTCCTGTGGTGGGTTAGGGGATGGCCCCACTCTGTAGCGGCCCCTGGTGAAGACCAGGGCCACTACATATAGTGGTACAGAAGGGACTCTTGATAACCGGAAAACAGCTTTGGTGCCCTCCAGATGATGGTTTCTGTCCTCCACGCCACCGGATACCTCTGGAGAGCCTCCTCCTCTGAATCAGCACCCCCAGGATCGTGACAAAAATAGGGACTGACTTCCATTTGATTATGGGTTTTCTTTTGTAAAGCTCTTTGTGTGGAGCAAGTGTGGAGCTAATGCACTTTATCAAAATTGTACCTTAGCTGGCCGGTGGCACAGAGGGCTGAGGTGCTGGATGCCACACTCGAACCACGCTGGGACCCAAGTTTGGGAATGGACTTGGTACACCGGGAGCTGGAAGAGGAAGGAGAGGATTGAGCATCTGAAGGACTGCTTTGCTCTCCTGTGGTGGGTTAGGGGATGGCCCTCCTCTGTAGTGGCCCCTGGTGGAGACCAGGGGCACTACACATAGTGGCGCAGGAGGGACTCTCAATAACCAGAAAACAGCTTTGGTGCCCGCCGGATGATGGCTTCTGTCCTCCACGCCACTGGATACCTCTGGAGAGCCTCCTCCTCCACAGCGTGCCCCCAGGATCATGACAAAAATAGTGTACTGCGTCTCCCTCTCTCCCGGTGCCTTCCCCCTCAGAGGAGGGGGATCCACCTGGCAATGGGATATGCCAGGACAAACTTGGTGGTCAGCTGCAATATGTGGAAGTAGAGGGAGAGCTCCTGAAGATGGATTGCCGGGCATAGTGGAGAACTAGGAGGCCCAAAGGAGAGGTGGTCACTGGAGTGTCAGTGGGGTAAAAAGATAACAAAACAAAAAAATTGTACCTTGCTGTTGATAAATTGATCATGTAACTAAAACCACTAACTTGCATTCTGTGAGTGTGACACTTCAGTTTTTTTGTACTTCTATAGCTTTTCTCTCAAGTGTAGTGGCACCAGATGATTCACAAGTCCGGAGATGCCTCCCTTATCATTTTCTTGCATTAGATTAGTGATTCACTGAAGCAAGCTGCTGGGAAATTTGCTTTCTCCTCATGTCTTCTGTCCATCCAGAACAATCCTCACCCAACCTACACCTCTTCCCTTCCCTTTTCTCCCTCAAATGCTTGCTCAGACCATGTGCTGACCCTCCTGATCCTGCCCTGGCTGTAGTTAATTTTGCCATGTACTCTCTGGAGCTTAACCTTAGAGTTTTTGTACAAGGGCTTTACTTCTGATATACTAGCCAGTACACTGTTTACTGTACTGTTTAATTATTGTATTTTTTTGTGCACTTTGCATTTTTTGAACATGTATAATTTGTATATTTTGACTATGTGTTGTATAGTTTGTCCCCCTATTTTTCTTTCCCTGGGTTGCACCTGGCAATGCACACTGTACCTTCCTGTTACCAGTTTTCAATCAATTAATTCAATTCAGCCAATCACTCAACAAACAAGCCTGGGACAGCAGCCAGAGAGCACAGATGTGAAAAATTAAGAGTAGGTAAAAAGCTTCACAGAGACTTGTTTGGTGCAGAGTTTATTTTTCCCTACAATGAACATGACTAATAAGAGTTGCAGCAGTGCAAACCATCTGTGTAAAGAACCAACTTACAGTTAACTTAGTATTTTTTGGTAAACTCTGCTGAAAGTGTTGAAAGGTAACATTTTTTTTCCAATGAAACAAGTAACCCTACTAATTATTTATTTATTTATTTATGTTATTTAGTTTTTGTTTATCAGGTAAGACTAGCTAAAAGACTATTTTCAGGCATGACCAGGAGGGTACAGAGACAAAACATCCAGTAGATACATATCTGTACAAAATACAATTGACATACAAATGTTTAAAACATATACAGTGGTAAAATAAGACAAAAAGACAATGGAGTATTTAAGTTTACATGTAAGAGACAGTAAACCAGTCATGTAAGACGTAACTAAGCGGTATGTCAACAAGTGAGGAATAAAGTGCTGTGAAAGCAGGTAGTGGCCAGGAAGAGATTGGTGATAGAGAGAAAGGAGAAGTGAGGAGGAGTCAAAATATGGAGGGGATAGATATGGTAGGGTAAGGGTAGTAGCCAAGTCTAGTACGGAGATGAGGGAGATAGAGAGAGAAAGTGGAGAGAGGAGGCAATAGGTTGGGGGGAGAAAGATGAGGTAAGTGCAGGTAATTAAAAACTGATGTAGATGGCGGAAGAAGAGGAGGGTTGAGCAGCTTAGCTGAGAAAGCCCAAAACAGAGGTATTCTGATAGAAGAAACAGAAGAAATTGAATGAGGATGGTACAAGAAGTAGGAAGAATGAGATTGAGAGAAATGCTCCTCATTGGAGTGGGCCCCAGGGTCCCAGGGGAACAATAATAGAGAGGGGTGGGATTTAAGAGTATTGGGCTATGGTGGTTTGAAGCAGGAGCATGCACAAGAGGAGAAGAGATAGTGGCATAGTTCTTTCTTAAAGGAGATGTGGGATGCATTTTGATGTAGGGTTAAGGGGAGTGTGTTCCAGAAAAGTGGCACATGACAGGCAAAGGCATGACCACCTTTTGAGGTATGATGTCTTGGGATGAGAACAGGGACATAGTCCACACAGCGAAAAGCATAATTGGATTTGTGATAGAGAAAGAGACTGGCCAGAGGTTTAGGTGATTGGGATCTGATGATGCCGTCAGTGATGGAACCAAGTGCATAAGACCTTAATTCTTGAGGAGGAAACCATCCCAGATCTGAGTAGAGGAGACAGTGATGTTTCAGACGGGGGTAGCGAGATGAGAAGTGACAAATATTATTGTAAGTAATATCCCACTTTCGTAGATTTGAGTTGTAGGCAGAAACATACGTGGCAACCCCATAAGTGAGAGAGGGTAGTAGTATTCCACGGGCAATGGCCAGCCTTGCTGGGGGGGGGTGAGCGCATAGCAAATACGGTAGACAATACCGAGTTTGGAGTTTACCTGCTTGCAGGTAGCTTGAATGTGCAGGTCAAAACTCAGGGATGGATCTAGAGTGACCCTTAGATATTTGAAGAAGTTTATGACACCTACAGATGTGCCATCAGGGGAGGAGACACTGAAGAGTGATTGGGCATGTCTAAGTTTGAGACTAGAGCAAAACAACATTGCTTGGGTCTTTGATTTTATTTTGTGATTTGTGAGCCACTGGTGGATAAGCTGAAAGTCACAAGAGAGTCAGGAGTTTATGTCATCAGTACTTTTGGAACTGGTATACAGTACAATGTCATCCACGTATAGTAGAGAGGAAGATGAAAGGAGGTTTGAGGTAATGTTATTGATAAAGATTGAGAAAAGCAGAGGACCTAAGATAGACCATTGGGGAACCCCAATATTGATGGTAACCCTGTTGGAGAGGATAGAGTTAAATTTCACATATTGGGACCTATCAGTCAGATAGCTTTTAAACCAATTCACAACGTTTGATGAGAAACCTAGGGAGTCTAGGGTGGCAGTGAGGATGGCATGGTCAATGAGATTGAATGCCTTGGTCATGTCAATGAAAAAGGCCCCAGTGAGTGAGCCAGAGCCCATAGTCAGTAGAGTGTCAGACGTAAGTTTAAGCAGGGCAGTAGTAGTACTATGACCCTTGTGGAAACCATGTTGAGCATCAGTTAAGAGGTCATGTTTCTGAAGAAAGTCTGTGATTTGGATAGCGACTAGTTTCTCTAAAATTTTGCTGAGAGTAGACAGGATGGTAATGGGTCTGTAGTTGGTAGGGTCAAGCGGGTCACCATTTTTGAGCATGGGGTAACTCTGGCTGACTTCCATAGCTCAGGGATGGAACTATGACACAGAGAGAGAGAGAGAGAGTAGATGAAAGCCAGGGGACCAGCCATGTGTGGGCAACTAATTTTAGGAGCTTAGGTTCTAGGTTATCTGACCCCATGGCTGCATACTCTGAGATGTTTTACAGAAGTCTGAGAACCTCATAACTCTGGATAGATTTGAAGAGGAAAATGTGCCTTGTGGATTTTGCTTGTATGACAGGGTTTGACGGGTAGGAAAAGTGGGCGTGTTGAGTAAGGTCAGCAAATTGCTTGTTAAAGAAGTTAGCAATGGTGAGGATTGTTACAGTGGATGCCTTTTAGGGACATATTATATGGAGTAGCGGACTGGTTTGAGCCTAGGAAGAACTTTATATGGAACCAGAATTTTTCGGGTCCCCCTGGGAATCAGTTAATAGATCCTTACAGTAGGAACTTTTTGCTTCCCTGATTTCTCTTTTGCAGGAACTTCTCAGCGTTCTGTAGGTGTGAAAATCCTTTGGGATGCCAGATTTCTTGTAGCAAAACCAGCTTTTGTCTCGCTGTCATAATTTGGATAGAGGTCAGATTTCAGCCATCGGGTCTGCCTGTTTCTTACTCACCTAGTCACAAGATGGCTGTGTTTTTCTTATAAGTATAGGAATCTGGTCAAGAAGATGTCTAGAGCAGACTGAACATCAGATGAGCTATATTGGGAGAACCAGTCAGAGCTAGTGATGTCCAACAGAAAGGCCTGAGAGTCAAAATTTGCATAATTATGGAAGGTAATGTACTGGGGTTTCAAGATTTCAGGTCTACCTTTCCTCCAGATACAGAAAGTCAGTGAGTGGTCAGTTGTGGTGTCAGGCAGGATGCCAGAGTCAACTATGTTCTCAGGGTGGTTTGTCATAATCCAGTTCAGCAGTGTGCTAGAATTAGATTGAGGAGCAGTTCAGGTGGGTAAAGGGATAAGCTGATGAGGTTGCAGCTTTGCAGTTTAGACAGGGTGGTACCTTGTGAGGATCCAAGCCAGTTTATATTAATGTCACCTAATAGGAGAACTTCACTATTTCCTGAGTGGGAAGCAGTCTGGTTAATAACTCATCCAGTCCTTTTGGCCATGGGTAGGGGATTGAAGGCACAGGCAATATGCAGTTTCTTAGTGCCTAGGAAGAGGAGAACATGAAGAGCCTCACAGTGGTCAAGGGAGATGATTTAACAATAGAGAGCTGGAGGTGGACTTGTAATATATAGCTGTGTCTCCCCTTTTGGGGCTGGTCCGCATCATTCTTAGGAGATTATAAGATGGTAGGGAGCACAGGAAGTCAGGGGTGGATGGTTTCAGCCAAGTTTCAATGAGGCATATAATATCCAGTTTGTGGAGTGTAGCCCAAGACTCAAGTTCAGCAAAATGCCACACAAGGCTCCTAATATTGTGGTGTGTAATAAGCAGACCTTTAGTGCATGGACTGGGAGGGGATGTGGGAGTTTGAGGCCCTGGGTTGGGTTGTATGTCCCCCGAGAGCAGAATAGCCAGTAATAGGAGGTACCAGAGCTTGTGATATAGAAAAATGATCAGGCATGAGCTTGAAAGGAGCTGCATTTGTGAGCGTGGCAACCAAGTGGACCCATGTCTTGCTAGGAAGTAACGATGTGGGATCACAACAAAATGCAGGACCAACTAGAAGATTTGAAAATGTGAAGTCATATTTTTGATAGTGAGGGAGAGTGGATTCAGCATGAGGGACATGAGTAATTGACAGTTATAGAAAAGGCAGAGTGCCTACGAGGAGGAGTAGTAGCAATTGGTAATTCATGTTTTAGGCCCTGGAACTAGTAGCCTAAAGATAAGGAGAGGGACAAGACTAGGAGATTTGTGAGGGGGTGGAGAGAGATGCAACTGAGTGAAAGCAGCTTATTCTTTGGTTAGTGGTGAGATTCAAAAGTGGATGCCTGCAAGAGGCTGAGGCAAAAGCAGCAAGCCTAAAGGAAAAATTGAGACTTACAGGCAGTTAAAGTTAGTAAATTGAAAAGTAGCCAAAGAAAAAGTAGCCCAAGGGCTAGGAAGACAGGAGGTTAGAGAAAACAGGTACCTGGAGGGCCTGAGCAGAAAATCTGCAAGGAGAGAAAAAGGAGAAAAATGGATAAGTTGGAAAGTTTGATGGGATATTCACAGTCTGAATGATGCAGAGCAGTGGCTGAAGTCAGGTAGCAGTGAGTCACACCATGTGAAAAGTCAGTATTTGTGAAACTTCATTTAGATTAGGGAGGTTGGCAGGTATATAATGAAATAAAATGGAGGCAAAAAGGTGCTGGAGATTTTATAGTTAGAAATGGGATATATGGGGTAGGTCAAATGAGAGGAGTGAAGATACAAGCACAAGGTAGAGCTCTCTGAATTGGCCCAGGAAGAGTGCTACAAAGGTGGTGGGTGGGCGAGAGAGAGAGAGCGCAAATAGGGTTAGAGAGAACGAGAGGTGGGCTGTGACAAGTAGAATATTTAATAGGAGACCTGGGAGGGGGACTGAGAGAAACATGGATTTAAAAATATTAAACAAAACTTGTGACCTTAGAGCATGTTTCAGTTTCTGAGGCTAATCATTGGTATCATCTATTTGGTTTGGAAAAGTATGAAGATGTTGAAAGACTACCCAGAGGTCTGAGATTATAAAAGACAATCTAATTTGACTTTCATTTCCAGATTTCAAGATTTTGTGGAAGATGTGCTACATGAGTGTGAATTGGAATAACCAATTCATTAATTAAGGGCATTAAAAAGACATCAATTAGTACAAAAAGAAATTAATTCAATCCATGACAAATTAAAGAGTTATGTAAAGAAAGGGGATTATATAGCTTTTGCTGGAAGTTAAATAAAAGATTAAAAACATGAGTCTGAAGTTGTAGAAAGAATGGACACTAAATTAGTGAGAAATACTATTATTTATGAAAAAGGAACAGTGTTTAAGTGAGACAGAAAAGATCATTCTAGCAGCACTAGGAGGTATCAAAATCCAAGCTATCCACTTGGCAGATCAAGGGCCGCAAAAAATTTGAACAAGCAAAATAAAGAAAAAAGTCCCAATTGAAACACCCTCACATGACAGTTCTAGGGATTCAAGCCAGAGAAACAAATATAGAAAGAGAGGAGAATTTTTAGAACAAATACAGACAGGGAGCAAGAAGAGAAAGACCAGTGAGATCTGACACAAAAAAAAAAAGAAAAACACAAATCAAAGGCCCCTTAGAAGTTCCATTGAGCGAGCGCTAGGGCATCTGACTTGCAGTTGGAGTTATTGTACATCAACAGTAACATGTGTCATTGGATACTTTGTTATTTTGACAGTAAAGGCCCAGATATTCAAAAGGGTTGCATATGGCAACACTGTTCGCGCCATGCACAACCCACTGATGTGCCTGGCGCGATATTCAAAAGGGAAAAGTGCGCCTCACATATCCCGATGTGCTGGAGCGCATCAGTAATGTATGCAGGCACAGGTTGCGGTGGGGGGCATGCCCATGCATAACCTGCACAGCCTGATATTCAGCCCGGGATGTGCAGAGCCATGCATGCGCAATCCCTACTTGTGCCTGCACAAAGTAAAGCCAAAAAAAAAGGAACAAATGATGGCCACCCACAGGTGAGCTGCCGCATTGCAGGGTGCAACACAGCAGCTGCCACTTGTGGGTGGCCACCCCAGTTCTGGCCGCACCTGGCGGCACCTCATGCTCCATAGTGGGCATCTGTGTACATAAACCCCCTCAATATCTCTGGTGGTCCAGTGGACTGAGTGCTGCCTGATCGTGGGCATCTGGTTAATAAAACACCCTTGTCCTATATCCCTGGTGGTCCAGTGGACCGCTATGTGCCGATCGTGGGCATTTGTCTAAAGATAATCCCCTCTAATATTCCTGGTGGTCCAGTGGACCGCTGTGTGCCCGATCGCGGGCATCGGTAGTATAACTCCCCCATCCAATATCCCTGGTGGGTGAAATGGACTGCTTTCAGACACACATGGATCTCTTTAAGTTTTTAACATTTTTTTTTAAAGGACATTTTGAAAAGAAACCTGTCTGTAGTAGGTATACAAATAGAGTTACAGACCTAGTGCACTACCTGAAATTAATAACGACTTTAAGACAAAGCCAGCAATCACTTCTTATATCTGAAGTATTTTTTCTTCTACATTTTGCTAATCAGAAGATTTTCTACCTGACAATACTAGATGTGATGCCTGGAACAGCACACTACTGGGAGGCTGACATAGTCAGTTCTATTCCTCCCTATACATCATCAGCATTGTGCTCTCACTATGACATCACAAGTAGCCAAGAAGAGCCAATCTCGTGCCGCTTGACTGGTGAATTGTGACACGTTAACAATCAAGCAGCAGGGACTGTGATGTAAGAATAATGGAAATCACATTTTGGTGATGTAGTGGGAAGAATAGAACTAGATATGTCTGGTTCCAGGTAAAGTGCTGCTTTTCAAATCTCACCCAATACTGTTAGGTGGAAATCCATCTAATAAGCACACTTCAGAAATAAAAAGTAATAATGGGCTACTTTTAAAAATTACTAACATTTTCTTCCTGTTATTTTTGGTGCTGCTAGCTCTTTAAATCAGTTACAGAATCGAATATGCCTTCCTAGAAAATGCAAACTTACTTGAAGAGACAGACTGAGCAGTACAGGAACATTTATTTGGCGCTTGATTTTTATTGATGGGGACAAAGAGACTCACAGACTGATTCAGAACGTGATCTGATAGATAAGACTGATCTATCAGAACTGTTAGAAAACACACTCACAAAACCATTTAGTATTGATAATAATGAGTACATTGAAATTAATATTGCTTATAAGAAAATAGATCTCATTAATATGAAAAAAGAATTTCATATCTAAATCATTATGTTGTCCAAATATGACCCTTCATTATAACATCAGGATATATAAAAGCACGGTTATTAAAGATGTAGAAAACATCTGAAATTAAGCTGATATAAGGGTGATAAGTTGCCTACCTGTGAATATGCTGCAACTGCTGAAGAACAAAACTTGAACAATGTAATTGTGAAAACAGCAGATAAAGGGGGAAAGATGGTATAAATGGAATATGCTTACTGTGAAGAAGAAGTAATGAAACAGCTTAATGATAAAGAATGTTATAGAAAATTCACCGTTGGCCTCAGACTATATGATTTAATTGATGCTGCCAGATTTAACATCATTATAGAAGAGAATGAAGCTGACTTTGAGGACACACTATCTGATGGTAGTAGCTTTCTGCATGTTATATAAACTTCTCAATGACTCCATCTGCCTACTAGGTAGGCCTATTGTGTTGGAGATAGGGTCTTCAACAATGAATATATCAGTGTACATGTATGTGGATAGCTATTTGAAATACCTTGTCTTAGCATTACCTTCATTTTTAAGATATGCTAGAGACACTACTGTAAAATTTGAGAATTTCAGGTGGAAACAACATACAGATTTATTCAGAATGATGTGGTGTTTCTCTGTGTGAGCAATAATACCCAACAGGGTGGGTGGTATTGTGCTATAATGGACCACCAGGGGACATAATGGGCCAGCGCCACTGGCGAGAGGGCCTTACTAACCCCTGGAAGAGTCTGGTAAAGCACAATACCACCCTCCTGTTGCAATAATATCTTAGAAAATGGCCCACATGTGGCATTTTTATATAAAATCCATTAAACTATAAAAAAAATTATAACAACTATTGTATATGTGTTTTTTTAAATAGTCCCTCCACTGTATACCAGCAGTGGGCACTGCTTTCTTTATGGTTCTTTTATGGTTGCTTGAGTGAGCATGGCTAGTTTCTATGCTACAGAGACACAGGCACAGAGGCGTCCTTTCATCTTTCCCTGTAAAGAGTTTCCTGTCACCACCCCCACACACAGATACAGACAAGCTGTTTCTTTTTTTTTTTTTTTACTAACTGTTGAAGTGTGTGTATCCATTAGCCAGTGGCTGAAGGTCAGCACTGCATTGTACTGCTCGCTCCGCGATGACAGGAGCGGTGTGTGCTTCAGTTTGTGTTCCACTGTTCAAAATGCCTACCAGGTTGCGGCATTTACCCAAGCGGGTGGCTGCCTACATGAGGAGGGACTGACTTTTGCTCTGAGCTAGCAATACTCTGAAGTGCCATAAAACAGTAACTTTTAAACTGATTGTTTCTTTCTCTGTATTATTGGCACTTTGTTTTTTACTACATGTTTGGGGAATTGTGCTGAGTGTCTACTATTGTGGGGGATGTTCCTAGATTGGTCGTCCACTTAGCGAGTGGAGAAAATGGCGTTACTGTTATTTAAATTTTCAACTGTGCAGAATACCAGTTAGACTTTTGGAGATGCAGCTGGTAATTATATGCACAGGGCATCTATGCTGTAATAGACATCCAGGTTGGAACTGCTTTCAGCCAATCAGAATGGAGAATCCATTCTTTCAATTTTTAACTGCATGTGCTCATGAACAAGGACTTGCAGCAGTGAAATACCAAAATCAGGAAGACAAAGAAACTGCTAACAGGTTGTTGTGTGGGTGCTGCTGTTGGATTAGTCTTGGGACAAACAGACAGTATAAGAAAACAAGCTGTAGCCAGAGCCAATAGGGCTGAGAAGAGCTACCATATGACCAAGTTACAAATGTGTGTAGAAATTATGCAACACCAGGTGTAACTTGACCATTTACAGGACGTATTGCACCAAATTTTCAACATGGCCTTTTGGGCCCCCTCCTCATGAAGAGTGCCAGTGTAATTTTGTTCATTTGTCCTGAAAGGTGATTTCACAGAGCAAACATGCTATTTTTTAATATTCAGAAATTGGTAGTGAACATGATATGAAGTTGGGGAACTTTGCAAAACTTCGGGAAGTGTGACATTCCCGGATTTTTACCAACATCACTGGCAAACTATAAATTTACAATATCTCTATCTCCAATACAATCACATTCCCTTTTTGAGTTTTTATTTCAAAAGAGATTATTTGTGCTGTTGTACATGACATGGTTATAACAACAAGCATAAACAGTATTCACAAGTTAAATTTTTAAAATGCACACTACATATTGAAGTAATATGACTATTAAGAAGCAATGGTCAAGTATGATAAACATCTTTTATTAAAAAATACTTCCACACTTTCATTCAAATATTAATTTGGATAAACATTTCAGATAACAATTTATTATTTTCTTGTTGGCACGTATAGTGCTGCTCAGTCACAATCATCAAAAACTGGCATGCTGCTAATTCAGTCCTCTTGAATTTGCTGGTGTGTGTGTGTGTGTGTGTGTGTGTGTGAGCATGCAGCCTGTCACTGTAGATAAACAAAATGCTATAGTCCCCAGTTCTTGCAGTCTCCCACCATTCACCAGGACTAAATGCAGACAGTGTGGAAACCAAGCACTTACCCTGCCCCTACACTGTAGCTGTCTCTATGGGTTATCCAAGGGTTTACAGCCCAAGTGGTGTCAGTCCCTTACCTCTTACCAGCACTAAATCCATCGCAGTGTGGGTAAGTTTGCACTAAGTCTGCCCACATGGTACTGTATCTGTGGATAAACTGAGGGCTTTATCTACTTTTACCAGCACTAAATTCATCACAGTGGGTGAGTGGGGCCTGCATAGTAACTGTCCCTGTGAATAAACAAAGAGCTTTAGTTTACCGTCTACTGCTATTTCAAGTGTACCTTGTATGAGCATTGAGAAGAAAAGTCAGCAGTGAACCTGATTCTGTGGATAAAGAAGAAGTGCTGTAAGTCCCCACCATTCACTAGCACTGGATAGCAAATGTACAAAGGTTGAACAGAAAATATAAAAATAAAACAGAAGAAAATGATATCAGATTCCAATAAATGCCCATAGGAACAAGAGAGCTAACAAAGCTGCAGCTGGACTGTCTGTAATCTGTCACTGTAGTCTGCCTGACTGTTTCAGAGCTTCAATAAATTCCAGTACATCAGATATTGAAGTTACCCCTAGGTTGCTGAAGAACTAGAATACATCTATTAGACTGAGCTGGAAAGATGCTCAATCTGCAGCCCTGCAAAGGTTCAATTGAGGGTCTAGAAACAGCAGTTTCAAGAGTTTTGTTTTGCTAATATCCAGAGTATTTCAGAGGTACAATACAGTAGCATCCTCCCTCCCTTCAGTTGCCTTTAACATAGAGCAGCAAATAGCAAAAATCAGAGGGGGAGTGCACTATTTTTGCAGCTCTGGAGGAATACTTCCAAATGTCCAAAAAGGGAGTTCCATGATCAGCCATTTTTAGAGCTACAATCTGATCCCAATAGGGCTGTGGGCTCTGCCCACAGCCTAAACTGAAACAGTACCACTGGTTCCAGTAAGCGTCTATTTTATTGTTATAAGCCACACAGTACCACCAACAACGCTGGTGCTTTGAGGGGCTCTGCATCTTCCTCAGTGAATTCCCTCAGGAAGATGCAGAGTGTATTTAAGCACAGGAGTAATTGGTAGAACCATGTGGCTTGTCACAATGAAAATAATTCATTAGTAATAGAACCATTGGTGGAGTGATGTTTCTTCTTGTACTGGCAGCAGTGAGATACTATTTGGATAAATGTAGCCATGCTAGCATACAACCCAGTGATTTGATTCTACAGCTACTAGAATTATTTCTCTACCATAATAATTTCACCTTTAATGATTTGTTTTCTGTACAATATTGACAGACAGCAGGGGGGCTGTATGTTGTATCTCAATGTCTCTTCTTGCAGGTTGCAACACCACATCACTGTTTACTGTTTTTCAGTGTGGTTAATAGATTCAGTAGTTACTGAAAGTGCAATGGGAAACCCTGTGGGGCCTGTGTCACTCCACTTGGGCCTGGTGACTCTGTGTCATGCCCACTCATACACACACACACACCTGCCGTCACCTCCCTGTCAGTCACATTCTCACTCACACACCCTCTTGCACTGTCTCTCCCTCTCTACATCAATTCTATTAGACTGAGCTGGACAGATGACAGAAACAGCAGTTTAAAAAGTTTTTTTTTGTTAATATCCTGAGAAGTTCTGAGGTACAATACAGTAGCATCCCCCTTCCCTTCAGCTGCCTTTAACATAGAGCAACTAACAGCAAAAATCAGAGGGGTGCACTATTTTGTAGCTGTGGAGGAATACTTCAAAGTCCAGAAAGGGGTTCCACGATCAGCCATTTTAGAGCTACAATCTGATCCCAATAGGGCTGTAGGCTTCCCCACAGCCCTAAAAATCAAATACTGCTCTCTCTTATGGAGGACATTGTATAATCCCCCCTCTGGGATTATCTACGATTGCATAACATGAAGTATGAAAACATAAAATTGTGAGGACAGCAGTGAGAAAAAGGTTCGGTGTTGTTTGCTATAGGGAATATAACTCTGGCTGTTTTTAGTGATTTTTTTTTATGGATTGATCCAAGTCCTCATATTGTTCCTGTATCAACATAATTTGTTGATAAAGTTGTGTCTCATTGTCCCATTGTGCCACGGCTGGCGCCCCCTAACTCTCCCCCATATTCTCGACATCAGTTTTGACTTGCCTTTTTATTCTAGCTCTGATGTGTCTGAGCTCTTATTAGTTATACTACATGTGGTATTTTTAGTGAATTATGTAAAGAAATGGAAATATGGAGCATTGTACATGGATCTCTATGGGGAAATAAACAAGAAATAAAAGAAAGAAAGGGGTAGGGAAAAAAAAAGAAGGTGTAACACTGGTGTATGATTTCTTAAGTTTTTCCTTGTGTTTCCCTAGATAGAACAATTGTTTCAGCCTTTCCTGAAACACTGGCTAAAGAACACTTCCATTTGAAAATGATTTGTGGAAAACATGGCACTACTACATCACATAATTTAATAAAAGGCCATGAAGAAAATGTGCAAAACAAGAATGGGACATTAATGATTTTAAAATAATAATAATAATAAAAATATATATATAGGTATATATTGATCATTTTTTGTCTTAGCTTGGTCATAATTGTATTGTGATTAATGTGCAATTCAGAATAGTAATGGTTGATGTAAAATAGATTCATTCTATTCAGTAAGAGTATATTTAGCCATTTGTAATTTTGATTGTTTCTACTATCTGTGTGTTTGATTTTAATTAAATTATTTATGTGCTAGTAGGGAGCACTTAAGATAATGTGATGGCACCATTTCAGTAAAGGTTATTTATTTATTAATTAATCTTATTAGTGTGTTAATGTAATATTGTGATAAGGTGTGCACTTTAGAATAATTAGAAGCACTTTATAAAGAAAACTAATAAATGAGTGGAATTACCTCTGATGAAGCCCCGCCAGTCAGAGCAAAACGAAAGGTGTTTGTACCAGTTTAGCTGGTTATGCTGTAGCATCTGAGTCTGTCTTCCTGTAAAAACATTTTTTACTGCTATGTATGTTTTTGGTGTGTCAATTATCATATGCAGAGAATAAAACTATGAGTACATTTTTCATATATTTTACTTTGTGGATTATTTTAGGTCCCAGAAAAGCCTGTATTTATACTTCACAGTTTAACACAGCACACAAGATCTAGGGTGGGTGAACACGTTTTCTGTTGCTTGTTTTTTTTTCCAATGTTGATTTGGAGCACCACCCAGACAAAGATTTTTTAGTGGAGTGCCATTTTTTTCTGCTGTCTTTTCCAGTCTATGAAGACTGTACTAGTCATGTGCCTTTTGCCTATGACTGCCAAAATGTTGGTGGTCTGGCTAACCAAAGTGGTGTCAGTTCTATGATGTTTTCTAAAACCGTGCTCCAATCAGTCCGACTGTGTCATTGTTCAAGATACTCCTGGTTCTGCTTATGTACTATGCCTTCTTGTATTTTGGCTAGGGAGCGGAGGAGGGAGAAGGGATGTTAATTTTCCACAGGCTGTTTGGGGCTACCCTTGTATAATGGTGCCACAAGAGCAATTTTCCAACTTTCAGGGATTCTCCCCTCTATTAAAGACTTGTTAAAGAGCTTGGCAGTGGGGAGAACAATTACAGGGGTGGTTATGTTTAAAAGCTTAGGTTCAAGTTTATCAAACCTGGTTGATCCTTCTGCTTTTAGTTGTTTTAGGATGGTCAGCACCTCTTTTCTTATTGTCCTCTGAAAGTAGAATTCAGGGAGTTGATTCACTGAGAAGGCCAAGATGAGGGAGATTTAAACCTTTCTAGGTCAGTGAAAAAGTTTTTAAAGACATTGGCAGTAGCCAGGGGGGTAGCTAACTAGTTTACCATCTTTATTTTATTTATCTAATTTATTTGAAATCTTGGAAAATACCTTTGAGCCAGAGGCTGTTTTACAGAGGTTCCACATCATGACATAAAACATTAGTACAACAAATTTAACGATCATGTTATATACAGGATGAGACAGGACAATAATTACAGGAAAAATGAGAACTTCGTACAACCAAACAAACTAATCATACGAACATAACATTTGCACCTGTGAAGAATGTTACTATGCAGCCAGACATGTTCTAGGTAGCAGGTCTTTTTGTCAGAAGTGCTAGTTATAATAGGACACTCGATGGAGCCCTATGTCCAGGAGGGGAGGAGCAGAGGGGCATCCTTTCACACAGGAAGAAGGGCCAGAAACATTACCGAGGGGAGAAGCAGTGGGGAGGCCTTCCAAACAGAAAGGAGGGACTGAAATATTACTGGGGGAGAAAGGGGAGGGCAGGATGGATGGGGGGACAGAGAGGAGGATCAGGGAAGTAAGGTAGGAGCAAGGGTAGAGGGGGCTAGGAGGAAAGAAGGAGTGTGATTATCAGCCAGTATGTTGCATTCTGAAAAACTGCTGTGACCCTTCAGAGGGCTGACTTTGGGAGGATGAGGAAATAGTACATGGGTATCTTGCTGGGATCCATCTAAATATGGACATTAACCAGAAGTGGGAGGTCATTAAACTGGGAATTGAGGAGGCAGTTGCATCATGTATAAGGGTCCGAGTAAGAGGCTAGGCCGAGAGCCTAGCTGGGGAGCAGAGGGGGCCTGGAAAAGTAAGAAGAAAAGAGCCACCTTTAGAAGGTACAAAAACAGAGAAGAACGAATACCTGAAGGAGTCGAGGAGGTGACAAGGGCAGTCAGAGCAGCCAAAGCATCCAGGAACTCAGGCTAGCTGAGGGAATCAAAGAAGGGAGAATGACTTCTTCAGGTACATCAGAAGCAAAGGATTTGTAAAGACCAGATAGTAAGGATTAAGAGGATGGGGTGTTGATGAAATCAGGGTAGAACAGGCAAAACATTAAATGAGTACTTCTGCTCAGTATTTTCTAAAGTGAAGAGCTATACCCAAGGGGGTGGAAAAGTAGGCATGGGGGAGAGGAGGTGGCAGATGGGGAAATATCAGTGGGCAGGGTACTGAGGGGCTTGAGGAACTGAGGGCAGGAAAGGCACCTGGGCCACATGGTATGCACCCCAGGTGCTAAAGGAGCTAGCAGAAGTCCTGGCAGAACCCTTGGCGGACCTGTTCAATGTCTCTCCTGACTCAGGGAGTGTACCCCAGGATTGGAGGATGGTGCACGTGGTACCCCTCCACAAGAGTGGCCCCAAGGATGGGCCAGAAACTACAGACTGGTAAGCCTCACATCCATCGTGGGAAAGCTGATGGAGACAATCCTGAAGGAGAGGTTGGTTTCACTCCTAGAGGTTAATGGGCTGCTGGATGGGCTGCAAGACAGCAGACAGCATGGGTTTGTCTCAGACAGATTCTGTCAGACCAATCTGGTGGAGTACTATGACTGGGTAACAGACAATTAGACAGGGGCCCTGCAGTGGATGTCCAGTACCAAGACTTCAGTAAGGCATTCAATTTGGTGCTGCATGGGAGGCTAGGGGTAAGCTGAAAGGCACGGGGTGGGAGCGAAGATGGTGGGATGGGTAGTGAACTGGCTGTTATAGAGACAGCGGAGGGTGGTGGTGGGAGGGGAGTGCTCATCTCCCAGGGTGGTGAAAAGTGGGGTGCCACAGGGCTCTGTACTGGGGCCGGTGTTGTTTGGGATCTTCATAGCAGACATCCCAGTAGGCACCAAGTGCAAGATCAGTCTGTTTGCAGATGACACCAAGATGAGACAGTAGTGGATGACTTAGAGGTGGCAGGGGTTGCAAGATGATCTGACGAAATTGGAGCCTGGTCAGACACTTGGCAGCTGGTGTTCAATGCCAAGAAAAGCAAGGTGCTACATTTTGGTGCAAAAAAATCAAGGAGGCATTACCAGCTGGGGGGACTAGGCACAGTGTAGAAAGGCAGCTGCAAAGGCCAACAGAATTCTGAGTTGTATTGCCAGAGGCATATCCTCCAGAAGGGGGTGGATTATCCTGCCATTATACAGGTCACTGGTTAGAACACAGCTGGAGTTCTGTTGACCATACCTGAAGAAGGACATTAGGTTACTGGAGGGGGTGCAGCTCAGGGTGACAAAAATGATCCAGGGGCTAGGGGACTTACTCTACAAGAGCAGGTGAGGGAGTTGAACATTTACTCCCTGGAGGAGAGGAGGGATAGGGGAACATTACTGAAACTTTCAAGTACATGAAGGGAGTAAATAGGACAGGCACAAGGAGCATTTCAAATTAAAGAGGGGGAGGGACACTCAAGGCATGATCTGAGATTGGAAGGGGAAAATTTCAAGAGGGGAATAAGAAGACGCTTTTTTATGGAGATGGTAGTATCTGTTTGGAAGGCATTGCCAGAGGAAGTGATATCCTGTAGAACAGTGGACTGCTTCAAAAGGGGATGGGACAGGGTAAGGGAGAAGATCACTAGAGGGGGGAGGGGAAGGGGGCAACTGCAGTAAGGGCTGCTAGCTGCACAATTGAGCAGATTTTATAGACCACATGGCCTTCATCTGCTGGTAATTTTGTATGTTCGTATGAGGGCATTCATGTGAGACCAGCAAGTCATGGGGTCAGACAAGCTTTTGTCTTGTAGGTGTCTAGTGTATTTTCTTTTGGCATTCTTAGGGTTAGTCTTGCAAGCATTCCTGAGTTCTATGTACTTTTCCAGACGAGAAGCCAGAGATTTAAAGATCCCCATGCCTTGTCCCTCAGCTTCTACAGTTTTCTAAGTTCAATGGCCAGTCGTTTTGAAGAAACTATTATTAAAGCAGTCCAATCTATTGTTAAAAAGTGAACCATGCTGAATTTTACAATAAATAATTATAGCCTATTGTAATGGTCTGAGTGACAAATTCAATTTTGCCCTTTCCTATGACTGAGCTGAGCTAAGTTCAGTGTTCTCATGATGTGCGGAGTGAGTTACCGTGTATTGTACGTAACTGTTTCCCTCTCTATCTCCTTTTTCAGACACGGATCTGGGAATATGCCTATCGATGCATCCAAAGCTTTCATATACTGATTTGTGTGCTTTTCATTTGGTTCAGTCTAATGGAAATAGGCTTGAAGAGCTTATGCTAAATTATGTAAACCTTGTTTCAAATGGATTATGAAATAAGGTTTTTGTTTTCCACATAATTTTATTAACGGAGATTAAATAGGTAGTTCAAATGGTACATAAATGTTTGTAGTTTGCTAATATTGTAATTATATTTTTTATTGTTTGAATTTATTTGGGATAATTATATGCCTTAGCTAACCAGTGCTTCTGCCCTCATCCCCCTTTTTTGTTCTGAAGTAATTTTGATAAAAAAGCTGCATTATTACTCTATCCTGGTATTGGCCTCTGGTAACTCACATCTCCTCTCTGTTCCACTCAGGTCCACCTCAGCAGGACAGTCAGCGTTCACATATGGCATGCCTAAACTATGGAACTCACTCCTCTAAGATATTCGGCACGCCTTCCCCAGTCAGCACCTCAATTCCCTTCTCAAAGCACAGTTCTCCTCCATTTGCACTTGCACCCATGTTAGCTCTAGCCTCTGAAAACAGGTATTCTATGAAAGATTTTGTATATATATTCTGTAACTGTTACTATATTTTATTATCATATGCCTCATACAACTGCCCGCTGTACTGCACTTCACCTTGTATGATGTTGGTGTAAAGTTTTCTGGACACTGTCTAATATATATGTACTTCTTCCCCCCAACCCAGGATGCATCTGGAATCGAGCAGTAGTCTGCTCAACATGCCTTCCTGGTAAAACCTTTAAATAAATAAATAAATTGTTTTTCTGTCAAACTTGGTATTAATTTTACATCATGTTTCCTCCCCTTTTTTTGACAGTTGTCATCCTGTGTGATTATTTATGAATGTGGTTCTTGGGATATGTAATTTCAAATGATGTTGTAGTTGTGATGAAAAATATTTATCAGAAAAAAACTGTGTGGCTGGCCCACCGGAGCAGCGGGTGCCGAGGACGTGGGTTCAGAAAAAACTCGGAGCATTGTATGGACTGCAGGGAGGAGGAATACTGAGTGCCTGAAGGACTGCTGTCTTCTTCCACTGGGAAATGGAGGGGTTGCAGAGCTCAGTGATTATCTGGCCTCTATGGAAAACTAGGGGAAAGGTACCCAGGATTGCCTAGCAGAAATGAGGGGCATGCAGATGTCAACATGCAGTGTGCGTGAGTTTGTGGTGCACATCATGGTGTCATTGCATGCCACACATCTCTTGGAGAAACACAGGGAGGAAAAAGACTACTGGTGGAAGGATGGAGCTGGACACCCACAGGCCTCGCACCCAACCAGCCAGGCTCATCAAACCAGGAACTGGATCCTTCTCTGACAGGGGTTGGGGAACCCCATCAACCCCACAGGGGGGGCAAGCCCTGGGGGAAGACTGGCAAGCATGTAAGTCCTGGTGGACTTAGAGATGATGGGACTGGGGTGTTTGGCACATAGGGGTAGTCCAGAAAGGGGGCAGAAAAAGATTAACAAAAAAAAAAGATTGTCCCTCATATTCAAATCCACATAAGAATTCTCTAGTGTGCGTATTTTCTTAAATTGACAGAGGATATTAGCTCATTCCTTGTTTACTTTGTTATATTTTCCTACATGTCCTATTATTTTCTACTAAATGCCTCATTGAGCCTTAGTTTAATATTGTAAATTTCATTGGCTATACTGTATATCAGCCTTATGGGTGGTATCTTTTTTGGAGTGGCGAGTATGGCTAACTGTTTGCTTAGACATAAGGGGCTCGATTCTCAAAGTTCTGTGCAAGCTGCACCAATGGCAGTTTGCACTGACTGCCAGTGTGCCAGAGACCCTGCACCCAATTGACTATCATGTAGGGTCCTGGTGGCAAGTCCAGCAGCTTATGGCAGGGTGGCACGTGCACCAAGAGAGGTGTACCCATGAGGTTTGCTGCAAGCTGCTGGTGTGGTCAGGTGTTACTTAGATCCATGTAAAATATACAGTCGCTGGTGGTCCAGTGCCCCCAATCCCCTGTTAATATAAGCACTCCAGTTCTTGGTGGTCTAATGGACCTCCACCCTGATCCCCTGTTAAATAAATTATTCTCAGTCCCTGGTGGCTAGTGGTCCCAGGCTGATCCCCTGTTAATTAATGTATTCTTCATCCCTGGTAGCTAGCAGTCTCTGATCCCCTGTTAAATAAATTATTCTCTGTCCCCGGTGGCTAGTCATCCCTGTTAAATAATGTACTCTCTGATCCTGGTAGCTAGTGGTCCCCCATCCCTGATCTGATTTTAAAGAAATTTATTCCTATCCCTGGTGATCTAGCAATCCCCCAGCCTGATCCCCTGTTATACAGTAGATACACTTCTCTGGTGGTCTAGTGGACTAGCCCAGATCTGCCCTTATGAAAATTGATGTAATTCCATGATGGTCTAGTGGACCCCCACCCCGGCAAGCAGTGCCCCACGACCCTGCTCCCCCCATCCTGAACTTGAGCTGGTGACTGGCACAGCCCCCCACTCACCACCACAGCCAGCTGCTGACAGAGCTCTCAGTGAGCATGTATTGCATACAGTAGGCACTCATTGATTGACAGCCCACTGATCTGTCAATCAGTGAGCGCATACTGTATAAGCAGTATGTGCTCCATGAGAGCTCAGTCGGTGGCTGGCCATGGTGGTGAGCAGTGTGCTGTGCCAGTCACTGGCTTGGATTTGTGATGGGGGAGAAGGGTGGTGGTACTGCCTGCCAGGGTGGTGGGTTGGAGGTCCTGTAGACCACCACAGAATTATATCAGTGCTTTATGAGAGCAGATTGGGGCTTGGGGGTCTGTTAGACCATCAGGGAAGTGTATCTATTGTATAACAGGGGCTTAGGAGGTCTGCTAGACCTCCAGGGATGGGAATAAATATCTTTAAAATGGGACTGGGATGGGGGGAACGCTAGCCACCAGGGATGCAGACTACATTATTTAACAGGGGATCAGGGACTGCTAGCTACCAAGGATGGAGAAAAATATATATACCAGGAGATCAAGGACAGCTAGTCACCAGGGACAGAGATTATTTATTTAACAGAGGATCGGGGATGGAAGGGCTGGCACTAAACCCTCTCAGAGGACACACATCTAAGTACTCTTAGATCCACCCTGGCTGGTCTACTGGTCCTTAGAAATGTGCCCTCTGAGAGGGTTTAGAGAATCCCAAAATTGGAGAAGTGGCAGCTTGCTGCTGCCACAAGCCTCCTAGCACCATGCTGTAGCTAGTTTTGTGCTACAAGGATGGTGCAAGCCCCCTTGAGTATGCAGCCTGTGTTTGACACAGGCTGTGTTTGAGAATCACCCCAGTGCACCTTGTGGCACAAAGGGCACACTGCGCCATTCCTTTTGGTGTAAGCCCTTGCACCATCCTGGGAACTTTGAGAATTGGGCCCAAAAGTTAGCTGTGAACACTAATATAATTGTATTGTCCTATTGTTGTCTTTTTTTTTCTGTGTGATTAAAGTGATATGTTCCTTTAATGAAATCTAACCATAATCGGAATTTATAGGCCTCTTTGTTAAGGATGTTTTCTAGCAACAGAATTGCAATATTTTGATGTTTTGTAAAGTTTTTGTAGATCATTTTAAAATGGTTGCTAGACAGGAATCTTTTTTGTAATTTAAAATGTCTTGGGTTTGCACTAGCACTTTCTGTCTGGTGTTTTTCTCTTTTCTAGGTTATAAGTAAAACAAGCAGTCTCATAATAACAATGTCATCATAACACAGCAGTAAGACCGTTATAAAAGAGGACCATTGTATCCTAACCATCACCCCTGACGAGAGCCCTTCGAAACATTGGAGCGAGGCTGGAGCTGACTTACCTGGTCTGTTCTTGCACATGTGTATTGATCTTAAGACTGAATGAGTCAATTCCACTTGTATGCAATTCAGACATATGCAAATTTTCAGATATATGCAAATTTTCTTCAGTGCCAAGTCATTTACTATTCAGTGTGGTTTATTTTTTCTGTTGTATGCATATCAAATTTCAGTTGTATGCTATTTTTAACCTTTTTTTCCTGGTATTCTGACCTGACTGAGGGGGTAATTGCTCAGACTTGAGGTGAAATTAGGTACTAAATGGTATTGAAGGTGTTGCTTAAAAGGTATGAGGAGTCTTATAAACTCAGACTGCTGCCTACCAAAGAAGTGAGAAAACCAACAGAACTGTCTTCTCCACTGAGCATAAAACACATCTGTTTGATTAATCTTCCCTGCTTGGAATGAGTAAGATAGTTGCTGTACTGCTAAACCTACCTCCCTGCAGGTTTTTAAACTGTATAGTTCATTTTCTGGCTATATGCTGTTTCAGATGTAAGCAAAAATATTGCTGTCCCCAACAGTGGGTATACAAGAGGAATTGACTGTATTGGATTAAAGGAAAACTGTCATTTGCAGGGGATCCCGCCCCTGCAAAGCTTACCCTCTGGTTTAGCTTTTATGAGAAAAGGGGTCTTTTTTCTTGTGCTGCAAAGTAGTGTAATTTAATTATAAAATGTCTGCTACCTGGAAATATGGCAGACGCTGGGGCAGCTCCATTAATTGTAAAGGTGCGGAGCCTCACCATGCGCTTCAATACAAATGCATTGAAGTGCACAGTGCAGCGCCGCACCTTTACAGTTAATGGAGCTGCCCCAGTGTCCATCATACTTCCGGTTAGCAGACTTTTCATAATTAAATTACACTACTTTGTGGTGAGAGAAGAAAGCAGCTTTTCATAAAAGCTAAACCAGCAGGTAAGCTTTGTAGGGCAGGAGCCCTGCAAATGAGTTCTCCTTTAAACCATTTGACTGCATTTTTCTTCTTTTGTAAAGCACTTTGTGGGGAGCTAATGCACTTTATCCAAACTGTACCTTGCTATAGGGGAACTGATCAAGAATAAAACCTCTAACCTGCATTCTGCAAGGCTACTACACTGGTTTGTGCACTGGTCCATCCTCATCTGGAATACTGTGTGCAGTTTTGGAGCTTGCATCTAAAGAAAGACATGGGCAGCATGGGGGCAGAGCAGAGGAGGATAACCAAGGTGATCCAGGAACAGCAGGAAGGATGCATGAAAGGAGGCGGGTAGATGTGAATATTTACATGCTTCAGGCAAGAAGGGAGAGAAGGGACGTGACTAAAACATGCAAATACTTCCATGGGGTAAATAGGGTGCATAGTGGGGAATTGTTCAGACTGAATGGGAACACAAATACCAGGGGCAACTCCATGAAGCTGGCAGGGGGCAAATTTAAGAGTGATGCCAGGAAGTACTTTTTCATGGAGAGGGTGGTGAAAGGGTGGAGTAAGCTGCTGGAGGAGGTGGCATGTGCAAAAATCAGTAGAGGGATTCAAACAAAGATAGGACAGGTACAAAGGCTTAGTAAAGACTGCACCAGAATGGGAATGGGTACTGGAAGAGTGAGGAGCCTCTAGGGCTCTCTCCACATTCAACAGTAGTTTGGTGGGAATGGACAGACATGATTGGTCAATGACTTTCTTCTGCAGATAGATTTTATGTTTCTTTGTCTATGTTTCTAGGTGCCACCCCAGGGGGAGATCTGATTTCCTGCATGATAACAGATTCTGGCTCCCTGTGGGTGGAGAAAGGACAGGCCAAGTCACTCAGGGGAGCAACATAGTTTGCTGTTGCCACATCCAGACCCCATCACCCTCCAAAAGGCCTCCTCTTCCTCCTCCTCCCCCCCATCAACTACTCTCTACACCCTGTCTAGTCCTGAGGTGTCATTGGTAGCAGTGGCTGCCCACCTCAGTTCCCACTGGACTATGCCCTGGAGAAGATCAAATTTAGACTTCACTGCAGCTAGTTCCACAGTGAGTACTGCAGACCTACTGCACACTGGGAAACATCCACATCTCCAGAGGACCTTGATAAAGATGGCTATTCCAAATTTTTTGCTGCACACCAGGGCCCCCTCCTCTACCATCCTGCTCCCCACAGCTCTCTTTATCCTCCAGCCCTATCACCCTCGTAATCTAGATATCCCCAATATACTTTAGTTAGGGAATCTTACCCATTTATTTTCTCCTAGGAATCACACTTTAGTTAAGGAATCTTACCCATTTATTTTCTCCTAGGAATCACACTTTAGTTAGGGAATCTTACACATTTATTTTCTCCTAGGAGTCACCTTCTCAGTTGCCTACTTAGCAGAACTTACTGCATCCACTCTTACTAGTACCTCTTTATCAGGGTACCCCAGATAAGGTTTTGTTGCTTAGCAAACCTGAAATACGCCGGCCTCAGCCAATGCCTTACAGTGCTGCAAAAAATTTGGAAGTGCAAGATCATGCACATAGGGAAGAGAAATCCTGAAGCCACCTATAGGCTGGGAGGGGAGTTGCTAGCAGTCACAAAGGAAGAAAGAGACTTGGGCATCATCATCACTGATGACCTGAAATCATCCAAGCAGACCTCTAAAGCAGTAGGTAAGGCTAGGGGGTGTTAGGGTATATTAGTAGGGGTATCACAAGTCGTAAGTGGGAAGTAATAATCCTCTTTACAAGACACTGGTTAGGCCCCATCTGGAGTACTGCGGCAGTATGGAGGCCACACCTTCACAAGGACATTAACCAAATTGAGGCAGTCCAGAGAAGGGCAACAAAATGGTGCAGGGACTGCATCAGAAGACATATGAGGACAGATTAACAGAGCTCAATATGTATACCCTTGAGCAAAGAGAGAGAGAGGTGATGTGATCGAGGCATTCAAACACCTTAAGGGCATTAACAAGGTGAAAGAGTCTAACATGTTTAAATATAAGAAAAATAGCAGGACAAGAGGACACAGCATGAGATTAGAGGGGGCCGATTAAGGGGAATGAGGAAATTCTTTTCACAGAAAGGGTGGTGGATGTGGAATGGCCTACCTCAAGAAGTTTTAATATGAATATAGTGCAGGGCTTCAAACAGGCACGGGATAGGCATAAGGGAGCAATACAAATGAGTATGAATAGATAGGCCACCGACAGAGCAAAAGCCGATGGCACATTTATAAGGTAGAAAAAGAAATGGGCAGACTGGATGGGCCTTGCGGTCCTTATCTGCCGTCAACTTCTATGTTTCTATGTTTCTATGTTACATGCCAAGCCAGTCCCCCAGTGCAACACTGGATAAATGGCCCAGACTAGCATTTCCAACAGAGTGCACCAGTTGGCCTACCTCTTGGGCAGGAGACTAACCTTGTTTAAGTCAGAAGCACTGAGGTTGGAACAGAGAGACAGTTGCACAGCTGAAGGTAACATCATCAGCAGCAGCTGCACTGGTCATCATTCTTTATGTCAGTGGCTTTCCTTGGTGCCAGACTAGAGTACAAAGCAAATGATTAAAATCCTGATTCACTGGCCTCAGGGCTGTTGGGGTGGGGTGGGAGGTACAATCAAAAATGCATAGTCATCAGGTTTGGACTGGGGTGGTGGTGAAAATAATCCTAAGTGCCCATTCAGTGGGCTTGGGCAGAGTGGCTTAAGCCTAAGGGTGGGTGAGGTAGGCCTTATTATGTGCTCATTCGCTGATCTCAGGCTGGGGTGTACGGGGTGTAGAATAAGCCTAAATATGCATTCACTAGTGCGGACAATGAGGTGAGTAAAGCAAATTAAGGAAGGGGAAGAATAATCCTAACTATGCCTCTCAGCTGGTCAGCAGTCATATGTAGCCCTGGTCTTTAGAACACATAAAGCAAATAGACAGAATGTTAGTGTGTTTCTTATTTGCAAAAGAATATGACTAAAAATATATTTTCTCTTGGCCCAGTGGCACTAGGGTAGGTCTCTTCACTACCTTGTGGCCTGGGGACCTGGTTTCATGAAAAAAGCCTGATTCCCGCTCGGAGCAGTGGCATTTGGGGAGTGATGTGAAGGTAATGCTTATTTTTACTCCAGGAAGACATTGGGGGCATGGGAGCCCATGCTCTGCAATGTGAGTTCAGGTGGTGCTTTGTTCCATGGAGGATCACGCAGCATCTCTGCCTCCCCCACCCTGAGTTAGGCATAGCACAGAGGCCTATGTGACTGGGTGGAGAAATGGACTTAGTAGGGACAACAAATACCCAAACTGGTAAGTGACATCCCCACCCCTCCATGTCACAGCCACAGGGTGTTTCGTCATGTCACCTCCTTGGCGTGCCATCAAACATGAAGACTGAGATCAGGAATACATGGTTACCCAGAGCCTGTCACAAGGGTTTTTCTCACAAGGCAGGAACATGCCAGGTAGTGCTGTGCCAGAGGTGATGGACAGCCCAGTATGAGGCTGGAAGGAAAGGATGCCATTAGACTGAGGACACGAACTGAAGCAGTCTGCAGTAGGGATGAACAGAAAATTCAACAATAAAATAATACACAGCTGGGTGCGGCTGGCTGGGGTTTTTCCGTTGGGTCCGGGCGCCTGCTGGCTTCAGTCCTTGTGGTGTAGCCTGCTGCAAGAACTGTTCTCGAAGATCTACTGTTACGGTAAGTTCTTAAGTAACTGTACTTTCCTTTTTATTTACAAAATTAACATTCTGATGCCTGGCTATTGTGTGCATAAACAGTACAGAAAGTGTTAAATCAGACCATCTGCTATCCTGCCTATCTAAATCCATGGTCCTTTTAACACTGTGAAAACTGCTGCACTTATATTTCACAATGCATAATACTGCATGCTGGGGATGCATAGGCAGGGGCATCACCAGCAGGAAAAGGGAGGTCATGATTCTACTATACAAGACACTAGTGAGGCCCCACCTGGAGTACAGTGTACAGTTCTGGAGACCTTACCTACGTAAGGACATAGACAGGGTAGAGAAGGTTCAGAGGAGGGCAACAAAGATGGTACATGGATTGCATCACAAGTCCAGTGAGGACAGGTTGAAGGAATTGAATATGTACTCCCTGGAGAAGAGGAGGGAGGGAGAGAGGGGACATGATAGAGACATGCAAGTATCTTACAGGGAGGAACAGGGTGCAAGAATACACTATTTTTAAGCGAAAAAGATGTTCCAGGACTAGAGGGCATTGGATAACGTTGGAAGGAGGATGATTCAGAGGAAATGTGAGGAAGAATTTCTTCACAGAATGGGTGGTGGACAAGTGGAACACCCTGCCTGAGGAAGTGATGAGGGCTGAAACAATCACGGGATTTAAGAATGCATGGGATAGACATAAAGGAATTCTGGAGGTCAGGGGTAAGGGGTAACAGAGTTCTAGGAAAACATAAACTGAAGTTAAAAACTCAAATGGGCAGACTAGATGGGCCATAGGCCCTTATCTGCCGATACTGTCTATGTATCTATGTATCTATGTAAGTAATATTTCTGTAAAGTTTGCTTACTTTTTAATAGTGCACGTGCCCCAAAGAAACTACAGACAATACAAGCATTTAAAGGTAGAAAGTGTTTTGCTACTACAGGTCTAATGTGGGGCTTGAGCATTACTGTATGAGCCTAACTGCAGTAAGTGCCCGCTCACGAGCTGATTTTCTTTCTCCTGCAAGGTGGTGAACCTACAGAACAGACTACCAGTAGATAGAGTGGAGATAAATACAACACAGGCCTTAAAGGTAAACTTGGTTAAATTTCTGCTTAACAAGAGAATCACTGTATCATACGGCATAAAACTACCCCTTTCTGGGAAGAAATATGGCATGCCTGCCAGACCATTCTTAACTCCAATATCACTTGTTCTCCTAAATTTATTATGGTATCCTGTGGGGAATGGGCACCTACAATAATGGCAACCTGCTCCCCAGCGCATTTCAGGGATGGCTACGGGAGGGTAGGGCAACCGGATGCGGGGAGTGGGCAACTACTGTATAGCACAGGATGTCACTATACATACACGCTGGGGAGACAGGCATGCACAGTGAGGGATGTAAGGGTGGTGCAAGAGTGGGTTGTCAAGCCTTGACCCGTGGCGTGGTGCAGAGTAGAGTTGTCGGCGTCGGTCAGCAGAGTACTGGAGTTGGTCTGGGCATTGGTGTGTTTTTGCTATGCCTATCTAAATTTTTTTATTTTAATGTTTTCACCCCCAACATGCACCCCCTGGAGTTGATAATCCTTTAGAGGTGCGGAAGCCCCTGCTGCAGAAAACATTAAAAACTACCTTTGCTGTGTGGGTACCAGACTGTCAAATAAATTTATGCTTCCTCTTGACTTCTGCATAACGATTGCCATTAAGCTTTCTGGCCATATGACACAGAACCTTTATTATACTTGGTGTAGATTCTGACCTCTTGCACATAGATGTAAATAAAAGACTGTGGTTACATAGCACTAATCTCAGTGAAACACATCATTTTAACATATTGAAGGCAATCTGAATCCTCATTATTTGGAGAATGGCTTAAATAAATATCACTGAGAGCAAACTATGAAAGAATGGCTAGCTTTCCTTATTCAAGAATGGACACATTGTATGGAATGTGGGACCCTTTTCTGTATTCATGATTTTATAAATTACCAGATGTGATGCTACATAATTCAATATAAAGTTGTACTGAACTGTAACAATTTGGAAAATATACACACTGCTCCTCATTTAGAGATTGTTATAAATAATTCAACCCATTACTGTTATCCAATACAGCTATTTATATAGATTGTTTATCTAACAGAAGGAAAATCTGTACATATACTGTTTGCTTACATAACTGTCTGTTAATGATGCTGAAAACTCAATAAAAAGTTAAGTAAAAAAAAAAACAAACAAAAAAAACAACTAAGGGACTCAGTGGACACCTAGGTATCCAATTTGGTAGTGATCTCCTTTACATTAGTACATTTTTACATAGCATGGTTACAAATACTGGTCTGTAAAGCAGGTAGTGGACATGATGGACCTAGAGTCCCTTCTGAATATATGTTACTAAACCATACATGCTCCTCAATGGCTTGGGGTGGGTGGGGTAGAAAAGTATGCACAACTGGGAGAGACAAATACAGCCTTTCACTGTGAGTGTGTGTGTGTTGGGGGAGGGAGTTCCCATTCACAGGGATCAGGACTGTCATTTCAATTGGCTCAAGGCTGGGGGAGAATAAATGTGAAATGTCCATTCACTGAGAGATGAAAAGAAGGTGGGTAGGCGCATTCTATACAAAGAGGCAAATGCTGAGAGGGGTGGATAAGGAGAGGGATTCATTGGCGGTGGGGCATCTAACTACATGGATCTTATGAGCTGCTCAAGCAGTCAAGCAACAGCCTTAGGAAAGTGTGAATGTTGGGGGTTAGTAGCAAACACTGTATGTTTATTTAGGTTGTAGCCAGCTAAGCCACTCATTTAATTCCCAAGTTGCTGCATACACTGTTTCAAAAGTACAAGATGGACCACCTTCATTTCAGTTCAGACATCTTTATTTCAGTTCATATTTTATTTTAAACTCCAATAAAAACATTTGTTATAATCAGTGACAGATCCCAGGCCTCTCCCACACAGTCAACAGTTTCAAGCCTCACACACTTTCTCAAGACTAACCGTCTGCAGTGGCAGATCCAGGAACTAGCAGAAGGGGGGTTCACTTAGCTATGAAAACCAAACCTCTCTGGGGGGTCTGGGGCATGCCCCCAAAAAATGTACAGTGTGAAATGGTGCATTTTGGTGCATGTTATGCCCAGTTTCAGGAGCAAAGTGTTGACTACCCTCAGAAAATCTCCTAGTTCCTTTCCATCACAAAGCAGCTGCAAACACTTATGGCTGCCTCACATGTACTTATATAAGACCCTTCCTTACTCTGTGACTTTCCTGAGTGGATATCACCAATGTTTAAGATGTCCCTGATTTGGTCCTTTGTCCCTGAGTCATGAGGCAGGAGGTTGAGAGGTATGTCTTTCTTATGAAAGATTTTGCCTTACATTTGGAAGCCATATCTCAAAATGGAGTTAACTGAAGCCCTAGCTTTGCATTAAGGTTGTGTGAAAGATGCTCCTGTGTTTGCTCTACTGTCAGCTTATTTAAGTTAAGTAAAGCATTTTGACTCTAGGTACTGTGTGTGAAAGATGCTTTCTAAACCACAGCCTATTCCAAATATAAGGCAAAATCTTTCCTAATAAAGACATACCTCTCAGTCACAGCCTATTCTGCACCATTATAACACAAATGGGCCCAGATATTCAGAGTAGTTGTGCATTGTGCAATCGAGTTGTGCATTCGCAATCACAGAAATGCTCCCCGCAGCCATATTCAACCAATGTGAATGCGCAGTGCAAAAGCCAATGCGCAGATGTGCAACAATAATGTATGCGCCCAATTACAAGAGGGCATACCCATGAATAAGCTGTGCAATGGCAGACTCAGCCAAAAATCACGGCGCAAGTCAGGAGTAACCCACAGAATGTGCCAGACAGAATTGAGCATAAAAAAGGAGGCTCAAATGCACACACAGCAGATGCACAAGACTGAGACAGACTGAGATGGATGCAGGGCCATTCATCATGAATTCAGTAATAAGGTGTTTGAGGAGGAGGGAGGAATGCCAGCATGGCTGAAGAAGAGCCTGGCAGTGGTATGCCCACACAGATGGTACCATGCCCATCTCACCTTCAAGGACTACAGGGATGTGGAGATAGTGGGCCAGTACTGGCTGCATGATGAGTTGCAGGCACCCACTAGAAGGAGTCACGGCATGACAATGGAAACCAAGGTGACAGCAGCAATGTGCCTGCTCACCATGGGCACCTTCCAGAAACCGACGGGGGCAGCCACTGGAATAACCCAGTTGGCCACATCCTGCCTCCTCACACAGTTCCTCAATGCTCTGCTGCCACATGCTTCAGAGTTCATATGATTCCCAAGCACACAGGCAGAGCATACAGCAAACATGCAGGACTTCCATAGGGTGGCACACATGCCAGGTGTGATTGGGGCCATAGACTTCACCCACATGACTATACACACACCACCTGGCCCTGAGGGGGCCACCCACATGAATAGGAAGGTGTACCCCTCGGTCAACTGCCAGGTGGTGTGCAATGTCATGGAGGCACATCACCAACATCTGCGCCCACACACCCAGGGAGTGCATACGATGAATTCATGTGGCACAGCCCATCCTGTACCAGAGATTCAAGTGTGGGAGATCCCATGGGTCACCTGTTAGATGAGCATGGCATGGGGTGGGCTGTGGGGCAGCCGTGTCATGGACAGAGGCGACACCACACACAGTGAGAGCTGAGAGGGTGGCTGCAGGTGACAGGGGTGGGGGGAACAAGCAATGCAAAGTGCTAACCTGCATGTTCTACCCACACAGGTGACAACGCCTATCCCCTGCATCCCTAGCTGCTCACCCCCTTCTGGCACCCATCCAATGTTGCAGAGGAGAAGTACAATGAGGCACACATCGCTACATGCAATATCATTGAGCATGTGTTTGGCATGCTCAAGATGCAATTCAATTGCCTAGACAGGTCTGGTGGTGCCCTACAGTACAACCCTACGAAAATATGTGGCCTATTCCTGGCCTGCTGCATGCTGCACAACATGGCCATTGATCATGGGATAGCTGTCCAGGTGGATGAGGCAACATCAGTGATGAGGATGGGGCATGAGGGGCTAGATGGGGGTGCAGCTACCCATGGCGAGGAGGGACCCCTGTTCTGTCCCTTCTCCTAGGTTGGGCTGGGCTATGGGCCCAAAGATGGAGGCCAAACCAACTGGTGGGGGGGCCTGCTGATCCTCCACCGGCTGATGTGGAGGAGCATCGGCTGCTCCACTATGCTGCTGAGGGTGGGATGGAGCCAGCTGGTGGCAACAGAGGCTCTGCTCCAGGAGGTGTGCTGGCTGCGGGCACTGCTGTGTCGGCAGTGACTTTGATTCATACACCCATCCCTGCTGTTCCATGGACTTCCCCTGCCCTCCTCCTCTTTGATTGGTATACTTTCCCCACCTCTGTACCTCCTCCCACTCACTGTCCCCTATAGTCCCACGTTGCCTCTTCCTGTGTTGACCCTTTGTTCTTATTCCTGCATGCCCTATTCACACACCAGTGTTTGATATTGTTAAGTAAACCTTATTTTTCTACAACTTCTGTGTCTGTGTCTCTTTGCAGTGCTGCAGTTGTACAGTTGTGTCCTTGAGTGTATCCTCCTCGTCCCACTGCTGTGTCCTTTGGTGGTGCTGTTGTGTGCACTGGGTCCTGTTGCTGTGCCCCTGTGTCTTCGTGCCCATGGGCAGTGAGTCTCCCCCTGCCCTGTGTAATGTCCAGCACCATTAGTCCCTGTTTGCCTGTGCTGCCCTACTGTCCACCTGCCATGCTGCCCTTGCCAGTGCCAGTGTGCATTATGGTGCTGTACCCTATGTCCTTGCCTGTTTGTGGTCTATATGCCCCTTGTTCCCCTGTGCATCCCTATCTCCTTTCCTGCTGTCCACTGTGCATGTCTGGTGACCTTGCACTATGGCAGTGCCACTGTCCGCCATAGTGCTGCCTGTCAGGGTTGTGTTGCTGGAGCACTGATGTAGGCCTGCCCATGGGCATGCCTTTAGGGTGGGTGGGTTGGTGTGCTTCGCAACATGGGTTGGTGCTGGTGGCCTCGCATCCTGTGTGGGCCTTGGCCTGGTGCCCCTGCAGTGCATCCCGGCCAGTGTGCCCTTGTGGTTTGGGTCTGCCAGTGCTGGTCTGGCACTCTGCTCATGTGCAGCCCTACCTGTGCTCCCCATTGCCTATTGTGCTTGCTCAGCCTGCTGCGTCTGCATCCTTGCTTACTCCTGTGCATTCCTGGTTGCTCCAGCGAATGTCTGGTTGCACGGTGGTGCATCTTTGCTTTATTCAGTGTTCTTTGCACCAGCACATGTCGCTGTTACATTGTTTGAATATGGCGTCTGTTTCCTATGGTGCATCTGCATTGTGCTGCGCGATTCCATTGTGCACATCCTGGGCACGCCTGAATATCTGGGCCATGATGTACTGTATTAGCATATAAAATGAAGCTAAAGAGCAAGTGCTTAGTAAGTATATACATCTTAAAGAATGAAGGTCTGGAGCCTTTAGATACCTCTGCAGTTCAATTTATTTATTTTATCAGGAAAAGGTTCCATTGAGCAAGCTCAAGGAGGTCCTGGGTACGAGTTGAAATACAATACACTACAGTAAAATTATTCGTTTTGCTTTTATTTGTTTCTCTACTTGCCTTTTCACTATCACTATTTTTATTTGTATTTGTATTTTATGAACTGCTAAGAAAAAAAGAATCCAGTGGAAATCCTTGTATTATGATGTCAGAGTATCTTTACTGGAAAGGCTGGCAGTGTATTTCAGTGGGAAAATGCAAACCTGTTTTTAGATTTTTATGGAGAAATAACACTTTCTACCTTCAAAATATAATACAGTTAACAGAACTTTGGATAGCCTCTGATCTTTTGTATAATGAAGTAGGTGACATTTTCTTCATAACCAGATTTTACTTGGAAAGAAGAAAAGAGAAGTCAATTGCTGTTTGAAAAATTGTAAAATCATACAGATGGGCCACAATACTGCAAACATATAAAACGTGAAGTTTGTTACGGAAAGAAGTTTCTATTTCTTTTGAAATAGAAAGAACAATATATTTTATTTTCCCATTGAAATATACTGGGCTCCTAAATAGTTGGCAGTTTTGTAACATAACAATACCAGAGTTCTGTTGAATTCTTTTTTACCAGCAGTGCGTAAAAATCAAAGGTAAAACACACTTGTTTCACTGCACTAGCAATTTTATTATAAAGGTAGAAAATAATTACTAAGACATCTAAATACAATAAACAGTCAAAAGTCTATTTACTGGAAGTAAGCAGCAGCTCTTAAAGCATGCAGTAAAATTGATTTCTACATTCCTGCAATACACTAGTGCCACTTGTTTATTTATTTATCAGAGATTCACCAGGATGGCAACATGAACTGCAAACAGCTTATTTCCAGAAGCTTCCGGAGGGGTTATAATATGACCAGAGCAACCAACAGAAAGAAGCAGTGTACAGAGAACATATATAGTCAACAGACAATCCAGGTATGATAACATGTGCATAAATTAGCATTTACAGGACATAAACAAGTACATAAATTAGAAATAGCAGGGCTGAATATACAAAAATTCTAGCAGCACATCACATCACTAAATCATAATGCCAGGACAGCAGGTTTTTATGGACACATCATTAGATTTAATTATAGTGACTAACCCATTTTTAGAACAAAGAAAGAACAGGTAGCTGGTAGAGCGAGGGTGGAGGCAGTCAAGGACAGTGTTGGTAGTGAAAGGGCTGGGAAAAGCATGGGCTGTAAGTGCTTGTTATAAGGGGTAGAGGGTTTCTAGGCATCAGTAGGAACCCCCCACTTTAGAATACTTGTAGGTTGAAGTTGAAAGAGGAGGAGGGGGGACCATGAAGATGAGCCAAGAATAAATGTAATCTTCATAGACTGATAGGTTGCCAAGATAAGGAGACACAGACAAAAGCTGTCTTACTGACCTATAAATGGTGACCCATTCCTACATTCTGAAATGTGGGGCAGTGGTGACATTTAACATGCAACACAAAATAAGACAAACTGCACAACCATGAACTGGACAGAGAGCCATTAATAAGGGCTGTTAGAGTTAATCACCATCACAGCTTGGTGCATATTGATTGAAATTACAGATTGTCAGCAATGCCAACTAAGGGACCTGCCAGCTCATTAACTTAACAGTTTTAATTACACCTGAAGTAAGAGCTGGCACATTGCTTTGCATTTCTGATATGCATACAAGACATGGGAAATAAAGCATAGTTGTACACTTTCTGTTTTATGTATTTATTTTTTTTTATTTATTTGATGCTTTGTGGTGCTTTGGCAAACAAGGTTTGGGAGTTATAATTGAGTGTGCACAAAGCAAGTTAGAAACAAGAAACAAAAGTTAAAGAAAAAAACGAGACATCAGACATTACAGGCATGCTTGGCAGACTGAACTTCTAAAGAACATTACTAGGCTGGCAGTATAGCCTAGAGGACAGAGCAGCAAGCTGTGAATGAGCTTGATACATGCAGCAGGCATGAGTTTGAGTACCACAACCTCCAGTTGCATACTGTGTGACTCTATACAAGTCATTTAACCTCCTCAGTGCTCCTGGGTTGCCCCTGAAAACAGGTGTTGTGCCTAGTTGACCTTACCCAGTTACCAAAGGGAAAAAGATTTGTGTTTAAAATTAGAGCTAAGGCATGGATATCAGCCACCAGATAGACCAATAAGGACTGGTCTGTCTCTGGAACTGGTAAAGACATCCTTTCCTGTGCACTGTTTACACAGAACTAGTTAGAATTATGTGAGTACCAAGCCTTAGATCAGATGATGGGGCTTGTAATGTTAAAAGCAGACTGGCCTCTGATCTGCTGTTAACAGTACAAGCCCCATCATCTGATCTAAGGCTTTGTACTCATATGAGACTACAGCCACAGTCTTATGCACTTCTAGACACATTTAGTGTTTACCCAGGTCATTTTCTTTCGTAAGAAAAAGGGCAGGCAACATGTGCTGAGAAAATTCATACCCTAAAGTCTCTGTTTTTCAGAATTAAGGGGAGAACTAGTGAAACCACTGACTACCCTTTTTAACAAATCATGGGAGGATGGTGTGGTACCCGAGGACTGGAGGAAGGCGGATGTGATTCCCCTTCCCAAAAGTGGGAGCAAGACAGAGGCAGGAAACTACAGACCTGTCAGTTTGACCTCTGTGGTAGGGAAAGTGATGGAATCACTTCTGAAGGAAACAATTGTTGAGTACCTAGAGGCCAGTGGGGCACAGGACCCAAGGCAGCATGGGTCCACAGCATGAAGGTCATGTCAGATGAATCTAATTGATTTCTTTGACTGGGTGACCAAAGTAGTGGACCAGGGAAGGGCTGTGGACATGGCCTACCTAGACTTTAGCAAGGTATTTGACACAGTCCCACACAAAAGATTAATTGTCAGATTAACCAGCCAGGGAGTGGATCCCAGGGTGGTAGCCTGGGTAAAACATTGTCTGGACAACAGGACACAGAAGGTAATTATAAATGAGTCCACGGTGAAGAAAGAGGAGTTACTAGTGTGGTACTGCAGGGTTCAGCAATGGGTCCAGTCCTTTTAATGTCTTTATAAGTGACATTGCAGAGGCATTGGAAGGAAAAGTATGCCTCTTTGCAGATGACACAAAGATCTGCAATAGGGTTGATACACAAAGGCGTGGAAAGGATAAGAAGGTCCTGCAAGGTTGGAGGAATGGTCAAAGTATGGCAGCTTGGATTCAATACAAAGAAGTGCAAAATAATGCTCCTGGGAAACAAAAACCTAGGGAAGATTACACAATGGAGGGTAGTAATAACAACAAAATGGAAAGGGACCTGGGGTAATCATATGAGATGACCTTAAGGTTAGCAAGCAATGTGAGAAGGCAGTAGGAGGCTGGGGATACTGGGATGTATAGGGAGAGGCATCATCAGCAGAAAACAGGAAGTTGTTATCTCTCTGTACAGACAGTTGGTGAGACCCCATCTGAGTACTGTGTCCAGTTCTGTAGACCCCATCTCTGCAAGGACATAGACAGGATAGAGGCAGTCCAGAGGGGGCAACTACAATGGTGCAGGGTCTGCAAGAGAAGTCATGACGAGGAGACTAAGTTATTTAATACCCTTGAGGAAAGGAGGAGAGGGGGGACATGATAGAAACTTTTAAGTACCTCAGTGGAATCAACAAAGTCCAAGAGGGTAGCATCTTTCAGAACAAGAGATGTGCAAGAACAAGGGGACACAATTCAAAGATAGGGAGGTGGTTCAGGAGCAATGTGAGGAAGTATTTTTTCACAGATAAGGTGGTGCATGCATGGAACAGCCTTCCTGAGGAGGTTGTGGGGTCTAAAACTGTGGGAGAATTCAAGAATACATGGCACAGACAGAAGGCAATTCTTGTGGGGGGTAAGAAGAAATAGGCTGTTGGTTAACTAGGATCTGCAGCTTATCCTGTAGGTAGGGAAATGGGCAGACTAGGTGGGCCAAGAGGTCCTTATCTGCCGTCAAAGTCTATGTTTCTATGTTTAATAAGGTCTATGATAGTTAATGAACTTATGTTTTTAAAGTTTATTCTTGTTTGATTGTTTGACATTGTTAAGATATCATCTGATCATCTGATTTTAGCCCAGTCACTTCATACATTAACTTTTTTTTGTTTGATCCCAACATTTGATCATTTCATTTTGTATTTTAAGTAGGTTTAGAGAGAAAAAAAGGGGAGTACTGTTTCTCTTAACCCTTCTTTCTTTATTGGTGCAGGCCTGTTACAGACTGAAATGAATTCAGCTGTAAAGAAGGTACAGGCATCATCAGTGTTAAGTATCTTCTCCAGCCTATCCCAACGGATTTGTACAAGCTCTAGCATAATTCAACGCAATAAAAGGTCTTAAAAGACAAATATGTAATTTTTATGACTGCACCCCATAAAAGTTACCGCTGATAGAGAACATACTTAAATCAGTCAAACTAGAACCACTTTCATTTATTACTTCTGACCTAGCACATTGTGAGACTGCAGTCTAATACTGGCAAGGTTAGCTGTCTGCAGTCATTCTGGCATGAGCATTGTTGCGGCAGGTTACCGGAATTAATTGTCTAATAATGCTCTGAATCATTCTGGGCAACCAGAATGATTCAGGGCATAGAGGGTAGAACCTATGAGGAGAGACTGGATGAACTCAATCTGTACGCATTTGAGGAGAGGAGGGATGAAGGGACATGATAGAGACTTTCAAGTATGTAAAGGGGATAAATAAGGGCAGACTCAGGGAAGTGTTCAGGCTTAAGAAGGGGGAACTACCAGGGGGCACGAGTGGAAGCTGGAAGGGGGGAAGTACAAGGGGGAGCGCAGGAGACACTTCTTCACAGAGAGGGTGGTGGAACCATGTAATGCACTGCCCAGGAGTCTGGTTGAAGAGACCACAGTGGAAGAATTCAAGAAGGGTTGGGACAGGTACAGAAGGAAGCTGAGGCCAGGGAGGGCCACTTCTGGGGCTGGGGGTATGGAAGAGCGAGCTCCCAGTAGGGGGCTAGCTTCCGAGCAGACACGATAGACCATGGGGCCTATTCTGCTGGCTTTTACTATGATAAACTTACCTGCACTTGTAGCAACACTCTGAATGATCTGACAATAGGACTAGTCAGTGCAAATGGGAACCGGCAGGCAGACACAGAGGCAGTCAGGAAAGCGAACAACAGCACTATGACCGAGCAGAACTTAAAGCAAGCTAGCAAGGCAGCAGTATGAACCAGGCAGTCCCTGTTGTTATCTTATACACCTCAGGACTGTTAACATACTGGAGGGAAATAAAAAAAGAAAACATTCCTCAGGCCAGAATCATAAAGATTGGCCCAGCCTTCAGTGTCCACACTGTGTGCATATGAAACACAGAGTGCTGGACCAATCCGTGTATCAATGGGGTTGTAAATTTGGGGGCTCTGTCAGTTCGAGCTGAGATCGACTGTTACTGGCACTGATCCCTGCTATACCCCTGCTGGTTTTACAACATGCACCTGCTGGTATGTGTCTTCCCCCATGTAACTGTCTGTTGCTTGTCTTTGAATTTTGCGGGACGGGGAGATTACAGAACATGCCAGCTTCAGCAAATGCAGGCAGTTTGCAACTAATCACAGGGGTGGCACATGCCACACTTATCAAAGGGGGTGGCAAGCACATGTGTGCCAATACATAAATCTACCACTGGTCTGACTTAGTCTTGAGAAAGCATGAGAGGCGCAAAACTGTTGACTGTGTGGGAGAGGTCTGGGCTCAGTCACTGATTACAACAAATGTTTTTTATCAGAGCTTAAAATAAAATACAGACTGAAATGAAGACGGTCTGTTTTGTACTTTTGGAGCAGTGTGCACAGCAACTTGGGAGATCAGTCTGTTCATAGAGTTTTCTTTGCACCATGCACACTTGGGAGCCACTACAGAGGTACGCAAGTCACTCATTTGCTGACAACTATTATGCATGCTGATAAGTGGACAATAAAGCATGGCAGAGTGTGTGCTATGGTGGAATAACCACACACTTCAGGTGCAGAGTCACATGGCTGAAGGATGTGTGACTTCAATCACTCAAGAAGTGGCGTTAGCTCACAACACACACCCTGGAGTGCCTTATTGCTATTATAAAATGGCTAGATTTGAGTTTTAATATTTGCCAATGTGTACTGATACATGTAAAAGTAATGATTTTATGTTACCATTAGATGGAAGTGTTTTAAACTTGGAAATCCTGCCTGTTGCCCTTTACTCCATCAGAAAATATCAGAATGGAGACCAGGAAAAAATAACAGTATGATTATTTTATGAAAATGAGTGGATGGTATGTCGAGGATCAGAAATCTGGCATGTAGTAGCTGCAATTGTGAGTGGATAGGTTTTGAATTTGTGCACGTGGTTGTCTGAAATTGTGCCATGGTCATAGATGACTGGTAAGTCAGACTTGATAATGTGAAGCTGCACAGAGCTGGGATGTGAATATAAACTTTTGGTAACAAAATAAGAAAAAACATGAAAGTTCATTGAAGAAAGTGACACTGTCTGGGGTGGGGTGTTCAGTTGTGACAAAGTGGGATGAAGGGACTATGTTTTAACAAGCTCATCTGATGGGTGTTCGTTGTGACACAGTGAGAGGGAGGGATTATGTTTTAACAAATTCTGGTCAGAGCTGATACGGCTGTGGAGAGCTTTTAGGAGCAGCAAGAGCGGTGAACAGAATATGTGGTGCTCTCGCCGCTGGAGTCAGCTGTAACTATACTGCAGCGATTACAGTACACACATGCATGACACTCAGGCATGCGCGGTTTGCTCTGGAGCCAGCCATGCACAACATGGTGGCACAACATGAATATGTATGTGCGATACTCGCGCATGCACAGTTTAAGTCAGCGCTGCCCTGTTGCATGTGGCAGCTGTCATGTCCACAACCGCGGAAAAAAGGAAAAGTAGTGCCTGTGGGGCTGGGGTGTTTATGTGGCTCGCGGAGGGGAAGGGCTGCATAAACAGAATCATTGGAAACTATGCAGGAGCACTGTGGCAGCACACCAGACAGCGGTCTGGTCACGTGCTTCCACAGTGCTGTTATACAAATCTGGTTATGGCATGTCTGTGGAGCTTGGCCCCGCAGCTATAAAAGTCAGACTCAGGAGGAAATTATTAACAAACTTGAGATATGGTCTGGGACTTGCTTGTCATCAGTCACTTTCTCTTTCTTTTCTAAGCAGTAATTTTTGGTAAATGTGCCTTAACCATACTTGATCTCAGTGATGGTAGACTGCCTCTGGTTTTCCTCTGATTGTAGTAGGGTGGGGAAGTAGCAGTCTTGAAGTGGTAGCTGGCTGTCTGTCTCTCTCTCTCTGACTATCTGACCGTGCTCCTCTGCTCTGGCCTTTTGCTGTTTTGTGTTCCTGGCTTCTTCTTCATTACTTAACTAGAGACACTCACAGTGGTGCCTGTGCCTGTTGAGAAAAGAAATCACTACTCTTAATAACTTATACACAGTATTAGTATTACTTTCTTAAATGTCCGAATCAGAAGAGTGATTAAAGAGCATTCTGGGAATTACCTGCCTTTCGACAAAACAATTCCACAGAGTAGGTGGTGGGTAGCTGTCAGAGTTTCATGGTTCACACTGGTGCTTTAACTAGTAAGCTATAAGGGTTCACCAGAGTTCTGTGACTTGCCTGCCTTTGGACAAATTCATCATCATCATCGTCATCTTAGAGGTTGCTGCCAGTTGCACATATTACAGCACTGGCACTTCCAGTAAATCCATCCACAGTCACATCGTTCACTCCTTCTCATCTCATTTCACTAATCATGCTGTTTGTTACTACTAAACAGTGGTTTAATTGTTTTTTTTCTACAGATATGTTGATTAAAAGCAGTTTAAAATTACTTTTTAACATACAGTTATCATAGAAACATACATAAAAATAGAAGTTGATGCAGGAAGGACCACAAGGCTCATCCAGTCTGCCTGTTTTTCTATTGCGTTATGAATGTGCCATCGGCCTTTGCTCTGTCAATGGCCAGCTATTCATACTCATCTGTATTGCTCCCTTATGCATATCCCATGCTTGTTTGAAGTCCTGCACTGTATTCATATCCACCACTTCCTGAGTGTAGGCCGTTCCATGCCATCCACCACTCTTTCTGTGAAAAGAACTTCCTACACTACTCTAATCGGTCTCCCTCTAATCTCATGCTGTGTCCTCTGGTCCTGCTATTTTCTTATACAGAAACATGTTAGACTCTTTTCACCTTGTTAATGCCCTTAAGATGTTTGAATGTTTCGATCATATCACCTCTGTCCTCCTTTGCTCTAGGGTAGACATATTGAGCTCCCTTAATCTGTCCTCATATGTTTCTGATGCAGTCCCTGCACCATTTTGGTTGCCCTTCTCTGGACAGCCTCCATTTTGTTAATGTCCTTGTGCAGATGTGGCCTCCATTACTGCATGTAGTACTCCAGATGAGGCCTAACAAGTGTCTTGTAAAGAGGGATTATTACCTCCCTCTTACGACTTGTGATACCCCTACTAATACACCCCAACATCCCTCTAGCCTTACCTACTGCTTTAGTGTCTGCTTGGATGATTTTAGGTAATCTGTGGTGATGATGTCCAACTCTTTTTCTTTCCTTGTGATTGCCAGCAACTCCCCTCCCAGCCTATAGAAGACTTCGGATTTCTCTTGCCTATGTGTATGATCTTGCATTTCTTTGCGTTAAACCCCAATTGCCACTCTTCCGACCATTTTGCCAGTTTATCCAGATCTCTTCTCATTCTGCCCACCCCATCTGGGTCATCTACTCTGTTGCAGATCTTGATGTCATCTGCAAACAGACAAACATTACCCTCCAGTCTATCTGCAATGTCGTTGATGAAGATATTGAAGAGGACTGGCCCCAGGACTGATCCCTGAGGTACTCCACTTGTGACTTGCATCTATTCTGACTGTATACCATTTACCACCACTCTCTGTTTTCTGCCTGCCAACCAGTTTGCCACTCATTTGACCAAATTCTGACCCACCCCAAGCCTCCCCAGTTTATTAATCAGTATTCTACGTGGAACAGTATTGAAAGCTTTGCTGAAGTCAAGGTAGGTGACATCAACTGCACCCCCTTGGTCCACCACTCTGGTTACCCAGTCAAAGAAATCTAGGAGATTAGTTTGACAGGATCTTCCTGTTGTAAACCCATACTGTCTTGGATCCTGTGCTAATATGGATTCCAGGTGTTGCACTATCCTTTCCTTAAGGAGTGCCTCCATAATCTTGCCCACTACTGAGGTAAGACTGAGTGGTCTGTAGTTCCCTGCCTCCTCCCTGCTGCCACTGTTATGGAGTGGGATCACATGAGCCCTTCTCCAGTCTTCTGGGATCTCTCCTGTGCTCAGAGACTCACTAAACAGTTCTGCTAATGGCTCTGCTAGTTCCACCCTTAGCTCCTTCAGTTCCCTGAGATGTATGCCATCAGGTCCTATTGCCTTGTCCACCCTGAGTTTAGTGAGCTCTTGCAGAACCCTTTCTTTTGTGAAGGGACTTGAGTATACCTCCCTCCCCCCCGTGCCCATGGTGCTGAGCTGTGGGCCCTGTCCGATCTTCTATTCAGTAAATACTGAGCAGAAGTATCTATTTAGGATACATGCTTTTCCTTGGTCCTCCTCCACACACTCCCCCTTATCCCCTTTGATCTTAGCAATACCCCCTCTGGACTTTCTCCTTTCATTAATGTATCTATAGAAAGTCTTGCCCTCTTCTTTTACTGTTTGTGCTAGTGTTTCTTTGGTTTGGGCCTTTGCCTACCTGCCTTCCCTTAGGGAAGTTTGGTATTCTCCCTATCTTCATCCCACTGCATTCCCTTATATTTCCTGAAGGCCAACCTTTTGGCTCTGATATTTTCTGCTACTGTTTTTGAGAACCAAAGCGGTTTCCTCCTTCTTTTGCTCTTGCTTTTCTCCCTAACACACTGGGATGTTGCTTCAAGTATTGTATCCTTAATGCTTGCCCACTTTGCTTGTACCCTTTCACCTGTATTTCTTCTTGCCAGCGCTAGCTTAACTCTTTTGGCCATCTTATCAAAGTCAGCTCCTCTGAAGTCCCATATTTTTGCCTTGAATGTGATGATTTGTTACAGTTTACTATAAAACCAAAAGCTACCAGATGCACTTTTATTTTCACTATCCAATGGCATACCAAACATATTAGGATTCACAGAGAGAGGGTTCTTGGAGACTTGGACATCCTCAGCCTACCATAGCCCTAGAATTATCAGTCTCCACATACTCCCAGTCCATGACTGTTTTTTTTTCACTCCTCAATGTCTGTAGAGAGCACTTATACAATTACAGTGTTGGGTATGCAACACAGAGGTGTCTGTGTTTATGTGTTGCTTTAATGATCCTACTAGGAATGTTTCTTGTGCTTTTTGTACCATTTCTATGGCACTTATAGCTGGATTGTTTCTCTGTTTTGAGGACTGGCAAGGGCACTGCACATTCCACATTATTTTTAAGTTTTTGTTTTAAGCTGAGGACTCCTTGATCCCTGAAAGCCTCAGAAAGCTGAAGTGGAGCTCTTTATTTAAAGCTTGGGGCTACCTGATCCTTGGGAGTCTCATGAGACGTGGCTGGCGGCTGTTTATTTTAAGCTTGGCCCTTGAAGCCTCTGGATTGCAGCAGCATCTCTTCATTTTAAGCTCAGGGCTGGCTCCTGATCCTCTGGAGCACCATGGAGTTACAACCAGTGGCTGTTTATTTCAAGCTCAGAGTTCCCTAATCCTTGGTAGCCTCTGGAGCTGCCACAACAGCTGTTTATTTAACAGTTGGGGTTCCTGCATTCTGAGGAACTGTAGGAACAAAATATTTGGTGGAAAAATTATTTTATTTTTATAATTAAAATTGATTTTTAATTATTTTTGTGTGATTTTATATAGGATTAATTATGTGAAGTTTACTATAATTTCTGGTTGATTACTGTTTGCATAAGTTCCCCAAAACAAAAGAAAACCGCTAGTTGAATCTTAAAACAAATTTGTCTTCATGCTTAAGAGGAAAAAAGTCTCTGCTTCCTGGCTGAGCAACTCTTTGCCTATGTATAGCAGATGAGTGTTCCTGGACCAGTGACCCTGGGGTTCTTCTAAGATGAGGTATTAGTGAACACATTCTAAGTTGTAGTCAGAGAAACGAGGGGCCTAGCTTGCATCTCTCACATTCCAGTAATACTTCAGGTCTAGCCAAAGATAGGTATCCTTGACTACAATCAGATAAAATCATACCATGCTATTTTTTGTGCTAGCCAGTACCAGGAGTCTAATGAGAAATCCTATACTGTTTTCCTTAAAGAAAAAAATGTCTTAATTTTGAATATTAAGAAATGTAATTTGCTTATCACTTAAAAACACAATATGGTACCAATCTGAAAATTCCACAGATGATAAAACAGTATTATGATAAATAAGATCTCCAAGTTTCATGCATGCTAAAGGAATTAGAAGTTATGTATAACAGTTTTTAATAACATTCTTTTATTGATAAATAGACACATCTAGTCTCACATGATAGCTGACATCCGAGGAGTCTGAAATATAACTCATAAGTATGTAGCTTGTTACTATAAAGAAAAGATTGTCTAAAAGTTTGGTAAAACAGTTAAGATTTATTGCAGTAGACAAGACAAAGAATCTTAGTCCTTTTGATGAGAGTAATCATGCTTTAGGCATTGAGTCAGGATGCCTAATGTTTAGATTCGCTCACTGTGATACTCTGGCTTTGTGTCAATTGGATAGTCCCACTAGGATTAAGGGTTTGAGAGGTACACCTAAAGAATTAGATAGTTTGAAATTGAGATTGATGCTTAGATGCATGATTTTATTACTTCTTCTATCTGGTTCAGTTCACCCCACCCTGGCCCAACACAAAATGTTACTCAGGATAATTTATCTCAGTCTGCCCTTAAGATTGTACATCTTATCATACAAAGCCTCCTGGCCAAATGGATGTTGTTAGAGGCATGGTTGTCCAACATGACTTTGATGTCATAACCTATCTGAAACTTGGCTGACTGATAGAATCCACAATGATGAAATCTTCCTTCCTTCCTGACTATAATTTGTATAGACAGGACAGAGTAGAAAAAGAGGTGAGGGGTATGCTTTATGTTAGGACCAGGTATAGGCATTGGAGTTGGCTTCCACCTTAGTGGATTGGGGTGTGATGTCTTCTCCATGGACCTGCTTTTTGGCTGGAACAAACATCTTACAGTCACTTCTATTTATATTCTACCACGTTGTATCAAACAAGGACTTGATGTTATATTTGAAGTTAGAAACTGTTTACCAACTAATAGGAATGGATCTTAATGGGGACTTTAACCTCAGTTGGAGTACTGATCAAAATTCCTTTATTGTAAACTTATTTCAAGAAATGGAGTACATCAGTTAATTTCTCAAATCACTAGATTTAATTATAGGACTGGTGGGGTACCATATTAGATTATGCTAGAAGTTACTCACTCATCTAAAATAATTGAATCAGGAGTTTTATCAGATGTGGTTAGCAATCATAATCCTGTTTTTGTAGGTGGTCATCAAAACAGTATCATAGTCCACTACTTTATGTCAAAACAAAAATATTAATAGGGTTACCTCTTTAACTATGACTGAGCCTTGTGTACAAATTGACTGGACTTGTCTTGAAAACATACATGATATTAATCAAAAACTAGAAACATTTAGTGAATTATTCAATCAGGTAGTTACATTGACTCCTTTAAAAGATGAGAATTAGAGGAAACAAAAAGAATTGGTTACTAGAGAATTAAGGGTGTTAATGAGGCAAAGAGATAGAGCATGGAAACTTTTTAAAAAAGATAAAACCCTAATCTATTGATCAATTACAAGATTCTTAGGACTAGATGTAAGGCAGCCATTAAAAAAGCAAAAGTAGAATATTTTAAAAACAAGCAACTGCTATCCTTTGGTAATCCAAAACAAACATGGCAAGCGCTAATAATCTTCTGGGAAGAAATACTGGTGAAACTGCAATAACACTTCAGAATGGAGAGCAATTATGTAGTGATCCTATTCTTATAACCAAGATGGTCAATGACTACTTTGGGGATCTAGCAAAATTTCAAAATCAAATGGTTTCAACTAATATAAATTCGGTCATGGATAGGGATCTTAATGGTGAGCACCTCTTTTCTATTTACTTGTCTTGACCCTGAAGTAGTCATTGATTTTGTTCTCAACAACAGTCCTAGACCAATAATTGGACAGGACAGGATAGGATTGACTTTAGATTACTTAAAATGGAATTAAAGTTTGGCCACTCCTCTCACCTCGATATTTAACCATTCACTGTGTCACAATGTTTTCCTCAGATTTGGAAATTAGCACTCATCAAACCCATTCACAAAAGTGGTAGTAAGAACATTGTTTCAAACTATAGACCAATCTCGTTATTGGCACCCCTATCAAAGATCCTTGAAAGAATAGTTTTGACAAAATTCAGGATTTTTGTCAAGGTATGATTTACTGACAAATTGTCAACATGGTTGCAGGAAAAATCATAATACTGAGATCACCTTGAGGAGATTAATGAACAGCATACAGAGTTCCCTTGATTTGGGGCACTCTGTTGCTGCAATATTTGTGGACCTCACTCAATGCCTTTGATTTAGTTATCATGCATTGTTGTTGAAAACCCTGAATGAAGCCTTTCTCTCATGGATGTAATTCATGGATGGGGTTACCTTAAAAAATAGGAGCATAAAACAATCATTGGTTAGGCCTGCTCTGATTTCCATCAGATATTTTGTAGGGCACCACAAGGCTCAATTTGGGCCCTCTTTTATTTTCCCTTTGTGAATGCTCGCTTCTACTTGTGTAGGGTCCAGTATAATTATGTACGAGAAGATGCAGTAATTTTTTCAGAAGGAATCACACCAGATCAAACATTAGTCAAAGTTCAGCAGGATTTTGAAACTTTTCAGATGTGGTTGTCTTCACGTCATCTTGTCTTAAATTCAGGAAAATAAAGCGTATGGTCTTTACCGTCCCAGGAAACAGATATATAAATGTTCAGATTACCGATTTAGTGGGGAACCAAATTGAACTGGTGGATAGTTTTGACTACCTGGGGGTGACTTTAGACTCTCAACCTCATTTGATCTACAGATGGCTAAGACTATCAAAAAATTAATCTGAGGATTGGAATGTTATTTAGGATTAAACCCTTTCTCATTGCTGAATCTTGTAGACTTCTTGGTCACAGTCTTTTGTTAAGTGCATTTGACTATGGCCTCCTGATTTATTCTGGTACAAATGACAAAATGCCACAGAAACAACAGGGTAACCTATAATAGTATATTATATTTTATGACATATCTCTCAATAAGAACACACCACTGTGTGTTGTTAAGGAAGTTAATTGCTCTTCTTTTTAAATAGGATAAAGTTAAAGTTTGGAATTTTTATGTATGAAAGAACCCAGAGTTTAGTTCCCCAGGTGATTCAGGATCTTCTTCCTTTACAGCAAAGTAATCTTGAAACAAGTTCTCAGTCTAAAGGTTTACTTAGAATTCCTCTTTACAAAAAAAACAGTTGGTCATAGGTCAGTAACATACAGGTCAATTAAATGTTTTAATGGTATTCCTACTGAAGTTACTAATGTTAGGACTGTTAGAATGTTCAAGAATAAGCTTGTTAAATGGTTGAATAGTTTGATTGATTGTAATTGTGGTTCCTAATATAATACTGCACTCTACATTGTAATTCTTATGTTTTGATATTGTAGTTTGTATTTTTTTTTGTATTATTGTTTTGTATGTTCCTACTGTTTATTTGTTAACTTGTTGCATGTGAAAATGGGCAGTTTGTTCATCTTGCTAACAAGTATAAAAATAAAATGAAAAAATGAAACCTCATGTGTTTCTACAAAGAACTAGTATTTAAATCTTGATCATGGATTTTTCTTATAAATCATATCTTATTCTGTAGCTTAGAATATTTAGAGTAAGGCTCACTTTTGTTTTAAGAAGTTTTATTAGAATTATGAAGTTATAACCTTTAGTAGTCTAACTTGGGAAATATTAGTGCTAGAAATATGGAAACATAAGAATTAAAATCAATGAATTAAGATATACCCTACTAAATGAAAAAGTGGATATTTGTACAATAGCTGAAAGTTGTATATATGAAAATGATTGGAACGATAAACTGCCATGGTATGATTTCTTCAATAAACCTAGAATAGACAGGCTCGTGGGGTGGGCGTATTTGTGGCCTCCAACCTAAAGGCTCAAATTATTGACCTAAGAGATAATGGTTTGAGAAAGTTGAGCAATTGTGGTGAGAGTTAATGTTGGTAAACAAATCAGGATAGGGATATGTTATAGATCACCAAATTTGACTGCACAGGAGAATAATGATTTTTGAACCTCTTAGATATTATGGTACAAGAAAGTACACTACTTTTGGGGATTTTAATCTACTGAACATATGTTGGGAAAATAAAATAGGAAAAATATATGTGGAAAACTTGTTTATGGACATTTGTTGGAATAAGGGACTGGATCAGCTGGTGGCAGGGACAAGAGGTGAAAAATATTGGATTTGGTATTGACAAATATGGAAAACACAGTCATGGATGTTCAGGTAATCCACCCTCTTGGAACAAGTGATCACAACATGGTGAAATTCAATATTGTGGGAACAAAGCCAGCATGTAGGGGTACAACAAAGGCCAGAAATTTTGGGAAAGCAGATTACTCCCAAATCAAATGTTGTTGTCCTCTACAGACTGGAATGGGAATTAAATGGAGTAAACATGCTGGAAACATGGAATAAAATTAAAGATATCCTGCAGACCTCTATCGAGAGATTGTGCCTGTAAAACAAATATAACAACAGGGGTAGAATACCCTGGTGGATTACTGGTGGTATCCCAAAATTAACTAGGCAAAAACATAGGGCCCATAGAAAATTAAGGAGGCAGAAAACACATGTCAGAATGTTAAAGCATAAGAAATTATCAAGTTTATGTAACAAGGCTATTAGAAAATCAAGAGCAAAAGCTGAATTCCAATTAGCAACAGAAAGAATGACCAATTGTAAGCATTTTTATAATTACGTGGAAGTTTAAGGAAAACAAATAGCTCAATAACTGGTCTAACTGTTGACAACAGGGTAGTAGAAGGAGAACTGGAGATGCTAATGCCCTAAATAATTATTTTACAAACATATCTGAATCAAGATGAGGTGAACTATGACAGGAATGAAATCTTAGAGGGAGCCTCAGAGCTTCTGTATATAACTGAAAACAGGGTTTGTGATAGTTTAAGGGCTTAAACAGATATGAATCACCAGGCCCTGATGAAATTAACCTTATATTTCTAATAAATGTGGCTAAATAATTTGATGAACCTCTAGCAGTACTATTTAACAGATCACTAGAAGAAGGAATAGTTGTTGCAGATTGGAAAATCACTTATTTACACCAATTCACAATGCTGGAGATAAAACAAAGGTCAAGAACTATAGGCCAATTAGTATAACATCAATACTTGGGAAAGTATTAGAGGGTATGTTAAGCAGTACTTGAATGATAATATGAAAAATCTGGGACTGATAGACATTTCCCAACATGGATTTACTGGGGAAGGTAGTGTAAACAAACCTAATGCAGTTTTTAGAACCTGTAAGCCAGGCCTTGGACAAAGGATTTCCAGTGGATGCCATCTACTTGGATTATACAAAGGCCTTTGACTCTGTCTCCCATGGGGTATTATTACAGGTTCTGCAGGATTATAAATTAAACAAATTCCTGTGTAGATGGATTTGCTCATGGTTGGATGGCAGAGTTCAAAGAGTCCTGATCAGGGAGACCAATCTGAGTGGGGAAGGGTGACTAGTGTGATTCCACAGCAGTCAGTTTTGGGGCCACTATTGTTTAATGTACTGGTACATTACATGCAGGTAAGGGAGGGCATGGTTGTGAAAATATGCCAATGATACCAAAATAGGTATGATTGTCAACAATAAAGAAGCTGCTCAACAACTGCAGGACCAACTATATGGTCTGGAATTATGGGCAAAAAATAAATTGAACTTTAGTGAGGCAAAGTGCAGGACAATACACTTCAGGAAAAATAATGGAATGTATTAGTACACATTGAACAATAAAGTTATATTGGAGCAGTAGAGGAATCTGACCTGGGGTATATATTTTAAACTGCCTAAATTTTGAATAACACAATAATGAAGTGGTTAAGAAGAGTAAAAGAGTGGTGTAAAACATTTTGAGGAATAATTAGGAGCAGAAGGGAGGAAGTTCTGATGCCACTGTGAGGTCCTGGTAAGACCGACCCTAGAATACGATGCACCTTTGTCTGCATCTCAAACTATGGGAGGTGTGACTAGGTGGAACAGGTAACAGTGGGCATATACTAAGAGAAAATTAGAAATATGAAATATCTTAGTTACAGTGACAGGTTGAGAACCTTGAATGTACTCCATGAGTTACAGAAGGATGAGAGGGATCTGTGCTTCATTTACAGGGCCTTTAAAATGCTGAGATATGGGAGACAGTGGCTTTTAATCTTAAAGTGAAACAATCATATCAGACCAGATCACACTCTAGTCAATTGATGGGGACAAATGTAATACCACCAAAGAGTCAAATGGTTTAATCAACATGTCATGAACGTATGGAATGCCCTACCAAGGAGATATTTGAAGCTGGTAGCATGGCTATGTTTAAGAAACAACTAGATTCACATATGGGTATAAAAATGGGCAATTTGCCACTTGTGGCAGGTCTTGTCTTTGGCAGTTCTTGCTAATTGGACCTGAAAATATTCCTGTGTTCCTATACCAAAATGCTCCATTCGATGAGAGAAGTTTAAATATGTAAGTGTTAAAGTTATATTATTTTGCATTATGAAATTATATGAGAAAAATAGTTTTGAGAATAAAATGAGTTTGGAGTCAGTGGGCAGTCCTTGAAGAGGCATGGTCACTGTCACCATTCATCATCTGTAGAAAGCCACAAACCTGGCCCCTTAGTGAATCAGATCAATCAAAATCTGGTGATGACATCACCCAGAGCAGAGTCATATTAGTGAATTCTGCTAGTCCCACCTCAGTCTTGGCTGAAACATCATGCAATAAAAAGATCAGTTAGTCAGTTGAAAATGTTGATGGCTTCATAACTTATGCTAGGCCAAAATGCCTTAGACCACACCTGTATCTGGAATCCTGGGACCAGCCTTGGTTGACCATTAATGTATCCAGAAAGTAGGTGCTAAGGAGAAATTTGAAAGCCTATGTAGTGTTGCCACTAGGACCAGGTACAAAACATTTTGCTGCAAGGACATTCTCATTGTGTTATGAAGCAAGGTCTGTGTTTTTTTACTAAGCATCTTGACTGAAGTAATGTTGCCTGCTAAAGCTTAGACCAGAGACTTGACTTTAAATTTCACACAAGCTATGCAGCAATGTGAATAAAAGAAGTCTAGTGTCCTACAGTTAAGTGCAGATAAATTAAATATGAAGAAGTCAAATCAGTTATTAAGACAACTTTGCTATCCACAATAAAGTTCTTTGATACTAGTATTGCTATGGGCTGTGCAGATTGAAGCTGTTTTCTACAAATCCAAGAAATGACTTTTGGTGATGTGGCTTTCAACAAGGGAATTTAACCTGCAATGTTTGTCCATGCCAAAAGTTCCAGGGTCAAAAAGATTAACTGACTGAAAGAGACTGTTTCATCCAGAGCCAGGCTCATCCAAGATTTCTAAGTAAAGAAGAAGAAGAAAACACTTCTACAACCAGAAATTTAAGTGCATTTTAATTACTTTTACTAATTAATTTTAATTGATATTTTAGTCATTTAAATTGGCTTATCTGGGAAACTAACAAGGAACTTACTTTTAACTACAGAACTTGGGCTATATGGTTTAAACTGAGAAGAATACATTTTGCATGAAAAGAATTTTGTAATAAGTCTTACAAAGAAATATAATCTGAAACACTAATATAATGAGTTTGCATGTTCTTATATCGAAGGTTATGCTAAATACTAAGTATACCAAAAGCATGATATAGTCAATGCATTTATTATGTTGAAAGCCTAGTTTATAGTTAATGTACAGTAAGTTATTATGCTGAATATTGCTTATTAATTTGCATTGTTTATTTGTTATAATTTGTTTTATTTTGTTTTATCGGTTTCTTTGATTTTCTGAAACAATTTTGTTGTTAATGTTTACAGTTATTATGCTTGACATTTATGCTAATGAGGAATATTTAGAATTATTCTATAGGTATGAATAAAATACATGTATTTTCATATTCATAAGTATGGTAGTAAAAGTGTATTGCCATTATTGCGAATCTGGAGAATGAGGATAATATCATATGTGAATTTTATAATTATTTTTGGTAATTTATGAAATATTTTTGGGAAGGCCTGAGGTAAATCCAAGTGCATCATTGTAAAAGTGATATTATATCCTTTGATCTGGCAGAACCTCATGGTGCCATGTTTGATTGTTGTTTATTTCAAGTTCAGGATGCCTGATCCCCAGGGCCCTAGGGGCTTTGGTGGTAGCTATTTATTTCATGATCAGAGCTGGATCCCCAAATACAACATTTGCTACCAGGCACAACAGTTAGGAGACTCTGGAGGAGCTGAAGCCCTGAACACAACATCCACCACTCAGCCTGTTATCCATGCAGCTGCTATTCAGCCCATGCTGTAACTGTTGAGGGCAGCTGTGAGTGGAGAGAGGTAGCCAGGTGGTACACACATATGACAGTCAGCAGTACCATGCCAGGGCAAGTAAGCATTTGCAGCAGCATTGTTGTGACTCATCGTCACTGTACAGCGTGCAAGCATGTACTCAAATCCTGAGCTGTACCAAAATGAGGCTCCACAGTGATATTAGGAGTTGTCTTTTTAAATAAAAACAATGGTCAGGTTTTGTTTTGGTTTTGGGAGGACTTCTCATGTGAGGGTGCAGTGAGGGCAACACAAAGATCTGATCTGGGTATAGGACAGCAGCATTAATAGAGATAATTTAGGTACTCTTGATTTTGGGAAACAGAAAATTTACAGGCTGAAGAAGTCCAGAGTCCATTGTGTCTGCTCTGTTCCTACCTAACTCAGCCCTACCAGCCCAGTTATGTGCATTCACTGATGAGCTCCTAGTGGGAGCTCAAACCTACCTCCCATCTCACCCTTCCTGATAATCATGTCTTAGCTCCATATGTCCACTGTGTCCCACCCTTATTGAAACCAGCCACAACCTCCATCTCTGCCACCTCCCTAGGTAATTACTCCCTTGTCCTCAGCCATCTCCATGAAGAAATGCTTTCCCAGATGCTTCCAGATCCTGTCTCTCACCAGCTTACTCATTCCCCTCCTGGTAGACCCTTCACAATGCCTAAAATGTTTCTGGCTATCAAATGTATTTATTTGTTTACATATTTAGAGGATCTGGGAGCAGCAGAGAACCTAGTTAAATGGGTGGAAATGTGGTTAGGAGAGAGAGAAGATGGCAGTGGTGTTAAACAACCAGGTCGTGAGGGATACCAGAGAGGTTAGTCCTGGGACCAGTGCTTTCAGTGTGCTCATCAGCAACATAGGAGAAGAAATGCAAGGCAAAGACAGACTACCATAATTACAGACCCATTAGTCTTACCTGCATAATTAGTAAAATTATGGAGAGATATATAAAAGAATATCTGGATAAACTGATGCAGGATAAAGGATATGTAGATATACGCAACATGTTTTTATGCCAGGAGACTGTGTCAAACAAACTCATGCAGTTCTTTGGGTAGGTTAATGGGCATTGGAGGAGGGTTTGCTGGTTGATGTTTATTTATTTGGACTTTGCAAAGTTGTTTGATTTGGTGCCCCACAAGGAATTGATAAATAGACTTGAAGAATTACAAGTAGACTCACCCATAATGAGGTGGATGATGGCTTTGTTATATGAAAGAAAACGACATGTGTGTGTAAGGGTTTCATGTCAGAATGGGGTGAGGTCATTAGTGGGGTGCCACAGGGTTCTGTTTTAGGCCCCACATTATTCAACCTATTCATGTAATCATTACAGACATCAAATAAATCATGGTTAGCTACATTTGCTGATGATAGCAACATAGGTGCTAGTGTAAACAGTATATATATGTGGTGCAGCCTTCAGGAAGATTTAGACAGAATAAGCAAGTGGGCAACTGACCATAAACTGACCTTCAATATTGATAAATGCATCAATAAGTACTGTGGAAAGAAAATATACATACAAAATACATGTTAAATGGAAATTAGCTACATTGCACTATAACTGAGAAAGATTTAGGAATACTTGTTGCTAATAACGATTATTCAAACAACATAGTACAGAGATTACAAAGATGAAACCGATGATGAGCTGCATCTTAAGAAACACTCGCAGTCAGGAAGAAAACTCTATACTGATGTCACTGTATGGATCCCTGGTCAGGCCATTGTTGGAGTATAGTGCACAGTTCTGGAGCCCGTACCATAGGGGGACATTGGATGTTGGAGGGTTCAGAGGAGAGTGACTAAAAGGGTGACCAAGTTGAAACACCTAACTTATGAGGAGAGGCTACAGAAGCTGGGATTGTATACACAGGAATACCGCTGACTTAGAGGAGATCTCACCTTGTGTATGCAGCTGTTGGGAACAGTGATCTGTGAGAGTGTTTGGGATTAGATCTAAGGGTCTCCAACAGAAATACTAGAGCTCACAGTATCCAACTAAAGGGTGACAACTGCAGAACAAATACAAGAGGGGTTTGAATACGCCGAGGGTAGTTGCTCATTGGAATGGACTACCTCAGGAAGTAGTGGAAAGTGATACAATCACTATCCTTAGAAGGAAACTAGATACACATTTAGGTAGAAGCTTTCACTGAAAATGGCGAGTCACATTGGTGAAAGTTATTGACTCATACACCAACCTATGAAACTTATGTGTCTTTTTGCTGATGACACTGAGCTCTGTGGCAGGGTAAGGGATAAGGGACTTGCAGAGGGACCTGCAAAGGTCTGAGAGGTGTTCCAAGGTCTGTCTGTTCAAGTCAGTGCCAAAAGTGCAAAGTGATGTATACAGGGCAAGAACCCCAGAAGGAATACTGGATGGGAGGGTTAAGCTGGTGACTTTTCAGAGGAAAGGGACTGGGGGTTATCATAGCGACTCCTGAAACAAACTAGCCAATGAAATAATGCCAACAGCAAGGTAACCAGAATGTTGGGGTGTATAGGAAAGGGTTTTGACAGCAGGAGGAAAGAGGCAATATGACCTCTCTGTAGATTGCTGGTGAAACCCCATTTGGAGTACTGTTCCAGTTCTGTAGTCCTCACCTGAGTAAGACAGAGACAGGCTCAAGATAATGCAGCATAAAGTAACAAAATGATTCTGGGTCAACAGGGCAGATCCTATAAAGATTAACTTATGGCACCGAATATGCAATTGCTGGAGGTGTGTGGGGAGACATGATAGAGAACTTTGAGTTCCTGAAAGTAATAAACAAGGTATACTGCGAGGTACTATTTAGCAGGAATGGGAGGTCAAATAAAAAGCTGTCATCTGAACATACAAAGAGCAGAAGAAGGCTATTTGGTCTATCAGGTCTGCTCTTGTTGTAGGGTCCACAGCTTGAGCTACTGTCCCTGCCCCTCTCCCACTCCTCCCATCCTCCCTCCCTACCCCATTACTCTTACCCTCCCCCATACCTGTCCCAGCCTCTCTTACAGCTGTCCACTGTCTTCAATGAGATTACCTCTTCTGGCAGTGCATTCAAGTGTCCATCACTCTCTCTGTGAAAATGCTTCCTGACCTCCCTCTAAACCTCCCACCCTCCAACTTAAGACTGTGCTCCCTCATATTATGGTTGCTTCTCAGCTTAAAGAGACTCTCTCCTTATCAACCTTATTGAATGAATATAAGCGCTGGTGGGGGTGGGGGATTCAGGAGGGATGCCTGAAATTCTTACTTTACCAAGAGAGGTCAAGCTGTGGAACAGCGTACCAGCAAGGTGGTGGGCACAAAAACAATAATTGGTTCAATCATAGTTCAGGCACAGCTGAGAGTAAAGCATGTAATAATTTGTCTCAGGGGGTCGCAGTAAGGCAGGGTAAAGATAGGGAGAGGAGGGAAAACCCATCTGGACCATAGGTCACTAGGTAGAGTAAGGTAAATGGCAGATTGATGGACCAATGGTCTTTTTCTGCTTACATTGTCTATATTTCTGTGTTTCCATTCTCCTGAGGAACTTGAAAGTTTTTATCTTGTCACCTCACTCCCTCTAGTCTTTAGGGGTGCATATTCAGGCTATCAAATGCTACTCATGGGATGACCCTGCTGCCCCTGAATCACCCTAGTCATTCTACACTGCACAGACACAAGCCTACCTATGTCCATTCTCAGATGCAGAGTCAATAACTGTGCACAGGACTCCAACTGTAGTCGCACCAGTGAAATGTACAAAGGCAGTATTACTCTCTCGCTCTTGCTGGAGAATCCTCTGTCTAGGCATCCAAGCATTTTGTTAGCCTTACTATATGCATTATTGCACTGTGCCATGACTTTTAAGCTATCTACTATGATTATTCCTAGGTCTTTTCCTCTGACATCTGGGGTACTCTGACAACCCCAAGCCAGTACCTGGATCTTGAAATGTTGCTGCTGATATGCATAACTTTGTATTTTGGGATTTGAACTTGAGCTGTCAGATCCCCAGTCACTGTTCTGACCTAGTGAGTCTCTCTTCATATCTTCAACATCCTCTTCAGTGTCAACCCTGCCAGTACAGCTTTGTGTCATCTGTGAACAGGCTGATCTTGCCCAGTATTTTATCACCTATGTCGCAGATGAACATATTAAACAGTACTGGCATGAAGACTACTCCTGAAGCACTCCACTAGTGACAACCCTCTCCTCTGAGTGTTGTCCATTCACCAAAACTCTGGATCCTCCCTCCCAGCCAGTTCCAAATCAGTCTAGTTATGCCCTGTTCCAACCTTAGGTCTCCAAAAGTTTTCACCAATCTATTATGCGGCACTGAATCAAATGCTTGCTATAATCCATAGCAGCAAGCACTCTCTCAGTTTGTTCAACACCCTGGGTTTAATCCATCCAGGCATGGGAAATCTGTTGAGTTTAATGCCTGAAGACCTTTGAAAACCCTGTATGCAGACACCTGCCCAACCTCTAGTTTCTGGCCTTGATTCTGAGCTCTAAATACTCTGCAATCTGGCATGGATCATCCTTTTCCTTTGTGAAAACTAAGCAGAAGTAGTCATTCAGGATATTTGGTTCCCTGGCTGTCCTCTACCCAATCCATCACCCTTACCAGTCTCTTAATGCCCACCACTGTTTTCCTTTTTCTTGCTGATCTACAAGTCCTTGTTATTGACTTTCACTCCCTCTGCTATCCTGATTCAGTCTTTGCCTTAGCTGTTCTGGCCACTACATTGGCATGCTTGAGTTTTCTCAGTAGTTCTGCCTAGTGAACTTAACTGGTCCCCTTGAGTTTTATAAAGACTGTCTTTTCTCCTTAACTGCCTTCCTTACTCTATTAAGAATCACATTGGCTTTTCTTCTCCTGTTCTTCTCAACCTGTCCAAGACAGCAGTTGTTGACTTCCTGTACTTACTTCTTTATAGCCTCCCTTTTATTCTCCACCTTCTCCATCTGCCATCTGCACCACCTCACTTACCACAAGGTTCTCCTTATTTTCCCCAAATCATCCCTCCTAAAGTCCAAAACCATTGTTTTGGAATTCATATGCCTGCTCCTAAGATGGATTAAACCACATTGAGTTGTGGTCATTTGTTCCAAGGGGTTTGACTATCACCCATTCAGTGATTTCCAGGTTTGATGGCACCAGGTCCAGGATAGTAACCTCCTGGTTAGTACCCTCACATGTTGGTAGAGGAACTCACCCTGTAGGGTGTCCACTAGGGCTTGGTATCTGTTACTTTTACCCCAGTAACACTCATATCACCATCCAGTAACATCAGATCCTGCCATGATTACATTCCCCAGTGCCAGTGCCTTTTCTAATAGCCTTCCTGATAGCTTTGTCATCCTCCTCTGTTCAGTTTGGGGCCTGTAAACCACAATAAATCTGATACTCCTGCTACTTTCCATCAACAGTTGTACCCAAATTGAATCAATACCTATTTACCCACCAATTTGTTTTTACTATTTATATTTTTCCCTTGGTCATGCTATGCCAGGTATCTACCCAGGTTCCAGGGATGTACCTGATCTGGCCCATTGATTCCCTCCCGCCACTTCAGGTTCCCACCTCTGCTGTCAATTCTCACAACTATTCCCCATGGTGGGGGCATGGGAGGGAGGGCTGTCACTTGGGGAACCTGGAGTCAAATGCTTAAAGCAAAGGTTTGATGAAGCTAGTGAACTGTGGGCTCTCCTGACATCCTGTAAACATTCTATTATTACTGTTATCCACAAGCCCAGGAAGGACCATGCAGAATGTTTGGCATGCTGTCCTATTTTACTTCTAAATATGACCCTAAGGTGATTGCCAAAATAATAGTGAGGAAGTTTGAGGCATACTTCTTTCATTGGTTAAACCTGAAAAAAGCTTTGTCCAGGCCACATATTCATCAGGGGATGGAAGAGAGGGGCAGAATTGCTGTGGGTGCAGCTCATGACAATATTGGGAAAGAAGCTGTGCATGGGGGTGGTCTATAGATTGATGAGACAGGGACAAGGGAGATAGGGAACTAGGGACAGCGCCCAGAAGGGGTAGCAAAAGAGGAGGAAAAGGTCTTGGGGAGATATCAAGCTACCAGACCTATGAAGGAACATTCCAGCAGCTCAGAGCATGAGGAGTTAGGCCTACTAAATATGTTGCAGGACTGCCTGATGGTGCAGCTCATCAGAGAAACCATAAGACAAACTGCCATTCTTGAGGAGGTGCTCACCAACTCATAAATGGTAGGTGGGGGTGAGGATTGATGAGCCTCTGGGGTTCAGTGAACGTAACACTATATAATTCAAACTGACACTGCATAGCAGTTTATGCTTGTCAAAGGCTGTGATTCTGGATTTCAGAAGATCAGATGGACCAGATGAGGGAACTAGTCAAGGATAAGCTGAAGAAAGTGGATTAAATCAGGGATGTGGAGGAGAGGCAGAGAGCAATTAAAGGCGCTATTCTATAGTCAAATAAGTCACATCTAAGAACAGTTACCAAGAGTAACAGGCACAAGAGGCCAATATTGTTCTTGAAGAAGGTCAGGAGGCAATGAAAGCTAAATAGCCTATTGTCCTTTATTAGCTAAAAAGAGAAACAGGGAATCTAGGGATGGAGTGAATACCAGTTAAGGATGAGGTAGGCCAGAAAGTGGTCAGGGATGCAAACAGACCCAGAACTGCATATTGCAAAGGGAGTCAAGGCTAGAGGGAAGAGTTCTGTAGACATATTAGGAAAAAGGAAGAATGAGGGGAGGAATTATTAGGCTGATGGAAGGGACAGGGTGTTAGAGGAGGATGAGCAGATGGCAGCCATTCAAAATGATTACATTTTCTCTGTGTCCACAGTAGAGGATAGCAGGCCCTTGCCTGAAAGCAGCATAAAGGCTGCTGCGTGGAGATCCCAGAAATGGGGCAGGTGGTGTATATGGGAAGAGAGTCAGAAAAGGGCTAGCAGTCATGAAAATAGACAAGGCTCAGGGCCGGATGGGATGCACTGAGGCTGCTCAGGGAACTGTCATCAGAAATGGCTGAACACCAGCAGAACTATTCAGTAGCATCCCAGTCAGGAGTGGTTCAGAAAGATTAGAAAGTAGAGAGCAAAGTCATGCTACACAAGGGGAGACAAAGAGCAACCAGGAAACTACAGACCCATTGGTGTTATATACATAGCAGATAAACTAATAGACACACTAGTGAAAGAGGACCTAGTGGACTATCTGGAGAAAAATGGGTTCCAGGATAGTAAGCAGCATGTGTCTGTGGCAGGGGTTTGTCAGATTGACCTTATAGTGCTCAGTGACTGGATAACTAGGACAGTGGACAAAGGGTCAAACGGTGCATTTGCTCTACATTGACTTCACCAAGGTGTTGACCCACACGAAGGTTGCTGAAAAAGTTAAAAGATGTGGGAACAGCAGGGATCTAATTGGATGGTTGGGGAACTGACTATGGGGAGACAGCATAGAGTGGTGCTAAATGGGATCAATCAGAGGAGGAGGTCACAGATGTGGTGTCACAGGATTGTCTTGGGACCGATCCTTTTCAATATGTTCATCAGTGACACAGGAGAAAAGAATACAAGGCAAGATGTGTTTCTTTGCAGATGGCACTAAACTCTATGGCAGTATAGACAGTGAGAAAGGGGTTTGGAAGCTGCAGAGGGACCTTTAAAATTAGAGAGGTGGTCCAGAGTTTGGCAGTTGAAATTCAATATCAAAAGTGCAAGGTGATTCACATAATGAACATGAACCCCAGAAAGGAATATTGGATGGGGCGTTGAGTTGGACACTAACACCAATGAAAGGGACATGAGAGTCATCATAAGTGACTCCCTAAAACAATCTAGCCAATGTAGCAAGGTCTACAGTAAGATAACCAGGATGTTGGGTTGTATTGGGAGGGAGTTAGGGTGCCAGCAGGAGGTAGGAGGCAATACTACGTTATCTATAGATCGCTGGTGAGACTGTATCTGGCATACTGTGCCCAGTTAAGCCACCGCCTAAGAAAAGACAAAGATAGGTTAGAGGTGATACAACATATTATAACCAAAATGATTCAGAAACAGCACTGCAGATGTTATGAAGATTGGTTTAAGGCACTGAACATGTACTCACTAGAGACCAGAAGGGAGAGGGAGATAAGATATAGGCCTTCAATTTCCTGAAAGGAATGAACAAGGTAAATTTTGGCAAAATATTCTGACAGGACTGGCAAATCAAGAGCGTGGTGACATGATTGGAAACTGGCAGGGGAGATTCAGGAGGGATATGAAGAATTTTAATTTTACAGAGAGAGTAGTTGAACCATGGAACTGCCTATCACCAGAGGTGGTGGGTGCAAGAACCATCATTTTTTAAAATAAGACTTTATTTCATATAGACAATGTACAAATTAATACACAGATTATGCAGGGCATATCATCAGAGATACAAGGATACATCGGATGTACAGAAAAGTGTACTTAAACAGGAAAAGCAAGAACTGAAGTTAAAAGAAGTATATAGAACAGTTCAATATTTGGGGTTGTTTATGAGACTGTAGTACATGATACTTCAAATTACTTTTTCTTCATAGTTATTGACTGAACATCAAAGTTATGCCTTGGTGGGGAGTTAATACAGAAGGAGACAGAGTATCTCAGTGGCTATTATTAGTAGAGCATATGAAAAAATGTTTGTCCTACCATATTTGTAAAGGTTCAATGACTTACTTTATACAATGATAGAATTTAACAAACGGTACCCAAATTCTTTCGAGATTGCTGGGCTCTTCATGTAGTGATAATGATTATTTTTCTGTTTTCGTTAAGTCAACCTTCACATTTGTCTGATGGTGAATTTCAGGAGGTTCATGCTTCTCCAGTTCAGTATTGTAGCTTTGTTTGCCGTAATCAGTGCAAGATAAATACATTTTTGTAGGGAGAAAGAAATTTGTTGTTAGCTACATTTCAAATAAAATCTATTTGGCTTTGATAGTTGGATGAATCCCTATAACTTTTGAGATGATAGTAAGGATTTCTTGCCAAAGTTGTTGAATATGGGGCAAAGTGCAAACATATGTATCAAGGAGGCAGGTCAGTTTTGCATCTGAGGCATGAGTCTGTAATATCAGGAGTATAGTATGACGGTATAGAATATTATACTGAATTTGCTGTAGCTAGAATGATATCAGGTCTTTGAAAGGTGAGTTTAGAATACTTCTGTCATCCAGGTTGATGACAGTAAGATATAATAAGTTCCACAAAGTTTTTATTTTGTCAGTGATCTGATAATCAAAGGGTCAAGACTAGAGAATTATCTTTATATAAATTAAATTCACAAAGTTATAGATATCAAAAGAAGTGATGTTTTGAAATACTGAATTTTGTCTGAATTTGTGAAGGACATTAGTTAGCCAAATGGTCAGGTCCATAGATGCCCATTGATGAAAATTAGCTGACTGAACAGATGGGGGAAAATTGTAGTTACATGATATTGGTGAGTATAAAGAAATACTATTGTTCCACCCAAATGTTTATAGGTCTTGTTCCAAATGTGACAGGGAGGCAGTGAAGTCAAGACTGACATTAATTTATTAAAAAGGTAGGATGCATATTGGATATAGGATAATGCAGAGAAAGTGGGTTTTAACAATTCTGATTGATAGCTAGCTGTTTCTGGATATTTGAAACAACTCTGTAATTGGTTTAACTGGCCTGCATAGTATAATAGTTTGAAATTTGATAAGGTTACTCCTCCTTGTGCTTTCAGTAAGGTCAGTTGTTGCTTTGCTATTCTAAGTTTCTGATTGTTCCAAAGAAATTTAGTCATTGCTTTATTGAGGTAGTTAAAAATGGAACAGGTTGTATAATGGACACTGATTGAAAAGGAAAAGGCATTTAGGCAATAATATAAAATGGGTAAGGAAATCCCTGTGTCCTGATTGGCTGGAGACTTGGTTCTAGCCATTGCCTTAAGAGCACCACCAATGGCTAAAAACAAGTCCCTGCCAACTGGGGCATCTCACAGAATTAATAAGTCACTTGCTTCCTAATCTCCATCATAAACATGGCTGCAACCTTTACTCATTTATAGAAACTTTCACCTAGACCCTTAAAATGAAAGTCCATTAAAATAACTAACTAAACACTTAAATGTTACTTTTACTCAAGAGCCCTCCTTCACACATAAACAAATTTAGAAAATTAAGTACTATTCAGTTTCCATTGCTGGTCTTTCTTTGATAACCATGACAAATCCCCTCCTATCCCCACCAATTTGCCAGAAAACTCCCTGTTCCTGATCAGGCAACAGATAAAACTGAGGTTCTGGCTCCTCTTAAGGCCTGTGTGTGTGTGTGTGTGTGTGTGTGTGTGTGTGTGTATGCCAGTGGAACTCTGAAGAATTTTGAATTCATGTATTTCATGTTACCAATCTGTGTATGTGTGTGTGTGTGTGTGTGTGTGTGTGTGTTTTGGGGGCATTCTACTACTGGAATAATGCAGAGCTTTGAATTCTTCTATTCCATGGTAAACAATCACACAGTGTACTGAATATGAAGAAAGACAGATGACTGACAGCTGTAAAACATCTGTGGAGGGACTATTTTACATTATTTAGTAAACGTTTATTAACATTTTGTGGGTTTGAAAACGTTTAGAGTGTTTTCTTAAAATTGCTTCTGAGCCCATTTAATAAAAGCAATAAGGCACTTCAGGGATGTTGGTTGTACTAGGCTTACTCTCAGGGCTGAAGGCACTCAGCTTTGTCTTGTGCCTTACACGCCTACCATGGGATAAACCTAGTACAACCAACACCCTGTCATGCCTTTTTGTTTAATTGTTAGCAGCAATGGTTTCAGATACATCTGGGACAGAGCAAAGGCTTAATAGTTACACAGGAAAAAGCAATAAGGTAGGGCTAATGGGGAGGTGAAGGCAATAACTACGATTAGACATTAGGTCCCGGAGTAGGATAGAACATCGCAGACTGGATGGACCAACTTTCTTTTTCTGCTGACATTTTCTATGTTTCTCTGTTTCTATATACACACAACAATGTCCACAGACTGCTCAACATAATCCGCGGAGCACTTGGTGTCTGGGAGAAGCCTTTGTGCTCTCCTTGGATGTCAAAAACCTTTGAGTGGGTCGAATGGGGCTATCTTTTTACAGAAGTGAAAGACTTGACTTAGAAGAGACCTTTTAAAATTTTTGAAATTCGTCTGTCTCGGTGGACTTACCCAATTAACAAAATTCAACAAAAAATAAATAAAATTCTGTAAGGCTCCTCAAGCACTAACACGGGTGAATGGAGCATTATCACTCTTATCATCCTGTCCTGAACTACAAAAGACCAAGGCCATGTTCTTCACCACCAGACAAAATAAGCATAGAATTTTCCCTCAACATCCTTAATGTCCAGGGCTCCCTCTTGACATGGTGCCCACCTTTAAATACCTGGGCATTACCCTGACTCATCCCTCACATACCATGAACACATCAATCTGCTTAGCTCCACTATCAATCCTAGGTTAGGCATCCTCTATAGGCATAGAGGTGCATGCTTCCAGATGCCCTAAGTTTGGCTATGACATCATCGGTGCTCTTCCTTATTGATTACGGATTGTCATCTATGGTTCAGCCAACCTCACTGCCCTGCATCGTATCAAGGTTGCCCTAAATAAAGCCTGCTAGTTAGTTACTGGATTTAACCGGTGGACACATACCTGTGTACTCTATAGTCGCACTAAATGGCTTAATTTTGAAGGAAGACTAGATAACAGACCTGTCTTCTGGCCAGGAAACTCTCACAAAACATCTCTCCCTGGGTCTTCACCACCTTGTACAGTCCAACACCCTACCACAGTCCACACAGAGCTCATTGTCTGCCCTCTCTGTACCCCACTGTAGGATCTCAATGGGCCAATGCTCCTTTCATTACAGGGCCCCTCTGGTTGAATGAAATGCCATCAGCCATCACCCTGGAACAGTGACTAGGTCCATTTAAATCTCTATTCCGCTCAGAAATCCTCTCCCACTCCAGCTGTGACTGCACTTAGTCCATTTCCTCCTCACTTATGCAACTGCTCGACCTCCCATCCCCTAAATTTCTCTTCCCTCCCCCTTCCCACCTGACCTGTGTATGTTGACCTACCCCATCTCCCTTTCCCATAATATACCTTGATACTGGTTATCCTGTTGACTGTTGCTTACTGTTATTGTGTATACTTGCTTCACCCTAATTGACTTGGGTTAGTCAATTACCAACCTTGAACTTGTAAATTGCTCTCTGTATATTTATTTGATATATAAGGGATTCTCTCAAGCTGCAATGCAAGCTGCGACAATGGCAGCTGTGCTGAGTGCGGTTACGCCTGGGACCTGCACCACTCCCCTATCCCACAGGGTCCCGTGCCAAGTCCAGCAGTGGCTGCAAAGGTGGTGTTACGCCAAACAGATGGCGCACCCACCTGGAATTCTGCAATGGCAGCAAGGTGTCTGTGGCACCCACGGATGGGGCATGATGCTGGCAAAAGCCCCTCACACTACCATGCCTCCCGGACCCCCTGATCTGGTGACCGACACAGCCCTCCTCACCCACCACGGCTGGCCACTGAATGCACTGTAAGTGTGCATACTGTATACTGTATACACTACGCATTACTGACAGTTCATTCGCGGCCAGCTGTGGTGGGGTGAGGAGGGTTGTGCCAGTCCCCAAATCTGGGGTATGGATGGGAGGGTGGGGTTGGGGTACAATGTGCTGAGTGGGGGGCACCAGGGATGATGTCCAGCACATGGACAGTCAGGGTGTGGGGCACTGAATCACCAGGAATCACCCATCGTGAATGGATTGGGCAGGTCACACAGTGGCATATACGGACAACCCTCCCAGGAGCTGTCTAAGTACCATTAGATCAGCCATTTGCTGGTCTAAGGGTACTTGCACTTATTCCTGTGGAGGTGTTTGAAATCCGGATCTGAGGGCTGAGGCTGTCTGGATCTGCTGCAAGCCCCTTGCGCCATGCCACAGCCACTTCATGGCGCAAGGCAGGTGCTGGCATACATAGTGTAGGCAGCCTGCTGGTGATGCAGGCTGCCTTTTGAATAGCACTTGGCACAAGGTGCCTTTGTATCAGATCTGCTCGACGCAAGCACCTTGCATCAGTCTAATGCCTTTGAAAATCTGGACTCCTGTCACTAAACCTACAATGTATATATATCTGATGTATTCTTGTATACTTTACTATAGATCTGTTTTTTTTTATTCTTGCAATGTATGGATATCTGACGGGAGCCTTTGCAAAGAAGTCCTTAAATCAAAGGTTGTAATTCGATTCCTTATAAATAAATAAATAGATATCATGGGAATCTGGGCTTAGATGGAGAACATGCCACAGCTGCCACCTAGTGCCTTTGTTTGCCTTGGGGATTAAGCTCTTGGCAGAGTATACCTGGAGCTCTCCCCATGTAGTCAGAATTCAGAGATGGTAGGCCCACAGCACAACTTGCTTTACGTGGGCAACATCCTTCTTTCCTTACCCAATTAAACAGGTCAATCGTATGGTAACTGGTATAATGTAAAATGTTCCTCTTCTGGTATATGAAGTCAGTCTGGACAAATCAAAGAATATGCAAATTAGGGTACGAGCAGAATTGTATTTGATTTCTCCTTAAAGAGGGTCACAGTTGGCTTCAAATATTTGAGGATAAATGTAGGTCTCTCACTGGGAACTTTACAGACCTTGAACTATAAGTCATTCTGAGATTACTACATATGAACATATGAAAAGCTAGCAGAAGAAGGCCATTTGGTATCAAGTCTGCTCATATTGCAGGGTCCACAGCTTGAGCTAATGTTTCTGCCCTCCCTCCCCACTCCTCCCATCCTCCCTACCCATGATCCTTACTGTCCTCCATGCCTATCCCAGCCTCTCTTAAAGCTGCCCACTGTTTTCAATTAGATGACCTTTTCCGCAGTGCATTCCAAGTGTCCACCACCATCTCTGTGAAGAAGTACTTCCTGACCTCCCTCCTAAACCGCCCACCCTCCAGCTTAAGACTGTACTCCCTCATGTTATGGTTGCCACTCAGCTTAAAGAGACTCTCCTTATCAACCTAATTTATTCCTTTCAGGTTCTTGAAGGTCCCAATCATGTCCCTCTCTATTTCCTGTCTTCCAGGGTGTACATGTTCAGTACCCTCAACTTCTCCTCATATGCCTTACTCTGCTGACCAGTTATCATCTTTGTAGCCCTCCTCTGGAATGTTTCCAGCAGGTTAATGTCCTTTTGAGGTGTTGGCACCAGTACTGAACTGCATACTCTAGATGTGACCTTACCAGTGACCTGTACAAGGGCAGTATAACCTCTCTCCTACTACTGACCCCACAGATATACATCCCAGCAGCTTGTTTGTCTTTGCTGCTGCTTTCTTGCACTGCATGGAGTGCTTCAGGTCACTAGAGATCATCACTCCCAGGTCCTTCTCCTCTGATTCAGATATTATGACCCCACTCAGATAGCAATCTCTCCTGGGATTCTTGGTTCCAATATGCATAACTTTGTATTTTTGGCATTGGAGCCAAGCTGCCAGATCCTGGACCACCTCCCTAGCTTTTCTAGATCTTTCTGTAGGTCCCGTATCCCTTCAGCTGTGTCCACTCTCCCACAGAGTTTGGTGTCATCCGTGAATATGCACATTTTGCCCTTAATGTCATCCTCAATGTCATTGATGAAGACATTGAATAACACCAGCCCCAGCACTGAGCCCTGTGACCCCACTGGTTACCTTTCTGGTGCCAGATAACTCTCCCTCACAACCACCCTCTGGGTTCTGTCCTCACCCAGTTTTCCACCCATCTGGCATTCTTTTCCCCAATCCCAAGATCCACCAACTTCCTGATCAACCTTTGTGGGACACAAAGTCAAAGGCCTTGCTGAAATCAGAGGATGTCTACTACTTGGCTCCTGTCTACTACCTTAGTGACATGGTCAAAGAAGTCAGTCAGATTTGTTTGACACGATCTCCCCATGAACTCATGCTTCCTCTCATCCCGGAGACCATGCTCCTCTAGATATTCCACCAACCTTTCCTTTAGTATGATCTCCATGAGCTTGCCCACAATGGAGGTCAGACTGACTGGTCTGTAATTCCTTGGTTCAACCTTGGGACTGCTTTTGTAGAGGGGCACTACATGTGCTGTTCTCCAGTCCAGGAGTACCATGCCTGACTAGTGAATTATTAAATAGGTCTGCCAGTGGCCCTGCCAGCTCCTCAGCCAGCTCCTCCAAGTACCCTTGGATGTACTCTGTCCGGGCCTGGTGATTTGTCCACCTTCAATGACAGCAGCCCTCCCTTACTCTATGCCCTCTATCACTACATCTATGCCCCCACTCCTATTTTCCCTCCGGACGGCACTAGTCCATCCTTCTCCGTATTATTTTTATTACAAATGGACCTAGTTAGACTGCAAGCCCTTCCATCTTCTGAATGGTCCAAATAAATCTTATAAAAATGAATGTTCTTCCTCAGATATTATATTTCTTGCTAATGCTCTCAGTGGGGAATAAGAGGAGAGATTGTCAGTTATTAGAGGCAAAATGCACAGAGCTCATCTGGTTAGGGAAAAGGCAGAGAGCATACCTCCTTAGACTTTTCTTATTCCCTGATCTAGCACTATATTTTTGGCCCAACTTAGGCTGATGAGAGTGTGACTATTAGTAAAGAAGGTGAGATGTGGGTGTCCCTGGAAGTAGAAGATGAGAGAGTGACTCAAATGGCATATCGCAACCTGTGAGGACCAAGGGCATATAAATGTAACCCCTAGGTGGCGCTATTCCAAGGGGCTACTACCCCTACCTGTGTTGCTATGCTCAGGTTGAGGGGCCTAAGTTCTGTGAATGGGTACCTGCACCGGAGGAATGGTATTGAGGTAGCTTAACTGCTCTGCTATAGCCCTCAGGATGCTATTACCACCCACCACCCCACCTAGTAGCCCTAATTCCTTGGCATGAACAGTCATCACTTGCAGTATGCAACATACAGTTTTCTCCCACATAAACAATATGCTCACAAGCTTACCACTTACCAAGGTCTGGCCTTCAGTAAGACCTCTAGGAACCTCCTGCAAAACAACAGGAATGGGCATGCACATTCAAAATATCCCAAACGCCGTATCAGTTAGACCACCAGTAAAGCATGCGTGAGACAGTACAACATTGAAACAACAATCAGATTTATGTAAGGGAGCATAAGAAGGTAGGGAGAAATCTGGTTAAATGATTTTGGCATTTCTGGATTGAGCCAGGACACTGGTATGCATAGAGTGCCACTTTGCAGTTCCAAGAATATTCTGGGTACCCAGATGGAAAAATGGGCTAGCCTAAATGGTGCCTGGGGTTGTAGCTGTCGTTGGGGCCCTTGATGAAAAAAAGAAATGATAACTCGCCATGCACAAGTGAATTATTTGTATTCCAGGGCCAGATGGCTCAGTCTCTTGAACCCCTCAATCAATGGTGAAGTTGAACTCAAGTGGTACCACAATGACAGTCTAAATATGTTGCAGGGAGCTACCCGATTGCTACTCACTGTACCCAGACCAAAAGATGATCCAATGAAATGTGATCTGGTGCAGATGTTTAGTGAAACTGAAGGATGATTTCCTCATGGTCCTCGCCGAGAAGCTGGTCGGGTGATGCAGGAACAAATGGCGACACTTAACTGATTCAACCAGGGCCAAACATGCAAACCAGATGTCTCGAACTGACCAGTCATGCAGAGTTTGGCAAGCTATGTACATTTACATGTATGGCTTGTCCTTCTCTGGTCCTTCCTGGCAGTTGAAGACTAATCCTCTTCTGCTGGCTTGTAGACGGATTCCTGCTGCTGCAAGCTACAGCTACGCCAACTGGACACTTTGGACCCACTGGACTAAACAGCCAAAATCCTAGGGCCTACCAGGCCTAACCTCTGAGGTGCACACACTGAACTCCTGGGCAAATTTGACCAATTTGAGCAGTTACCCCTTTTATATGGGGCTTAGGTCCAGAAGTCCTGTTTGCTGCCAAAACTGTCCCGAACAGTTCAAGCTATTAATTCGTCCACCTTTTTGATGCCTAGAAAAGTTCCTTCTATATCCCCCATAAGTCTTTATTAATTCCCCAAAGTCTCTGGTCCAAGGTCCAGACTTCCGATTGGTTGCAGGCTGCACAATGGTGGCTAAAGCATAGTCCCACATACATTTCACTGCAGTCCCAAGATTAGAATTATCTGATAGCCTCAGTATTTCCCTCCTGCACACAATTATTTATTTTAATTACTGTGCTCTGGAGCAGAGTCGATACCTTTTAAACACTTAGCCCCTGGAAAATCAGCAATGGCTCATTAATATTCATGAGGGCTTCTCTTGCCCCTGACCTTTGCCTTTACTCTGTTGCCCCAGAGGCAGTGCCTACGGCGACTGCTTAATTATTTATTTTAAAACCATTTCTCTGGCTTTGCTGTGTCCCCAGTGCCTTTTAAACTTAACCCAGCACGGGAGCCACCAGGAACACCTCTTAATTTTAGACCGCAACTGCGGTCACAAAAGTAATACACCTTCTTGGGTGTATAGAGTGCAGTGCATATTAAACACACTGGCCACTGCAGAGGTACTCCACGAGCCCAGGGCTCAACAACACAGGGGCTGCCTGGGGAAACTTGGGGGAGCTGGGCTGTGGCGGTGACCAGGGGAATATCGGGAGATACCTGAGGTGGCAGGAAAATGGGATGACTTTCAGGTAAGCCCTGAAGGGGTTACATAAAATTCATTTATTTAGTTTTTATTGCTCAGGTAAGTACACAAGACAATTACATATGTCTCTTTTCAGTTGAGCCTGTGAAACTTACAAAGTGAGGCAATGAAGACAAACCATATCCCAACAAAACACAAAAGGATTTTTAGGCTGCAGCAAGACATGGTAGGATAGCATAAACTAAAATACAGTGTCAGGCTGAAGCAACACGAAAAAGCCCTGGTGACTTATACCCTCGAAACCTGGGAGACAGTATGGAGGAAACTGGGAGGTAGACTGTGGGCCAAATGGTCCTTTTGTGCCGACAAAATCTGGGTTACAATGTTTTCATGTCAGCATGACTGCACCATGCTAGATGCTATCTGTGCATACCCAGACTTTCTTCCAGAGCTAGAAGATGAAGGATTCCATCTTTGGTGGGGTAGATTTGTGCAGTGTCTGGGAGACCTGTTGAGCACTCAGAATTTGAGGACATTCCTGAGCTATTGGAGATATTAATTACCAGTAAACCATAGATACAAGTGTCTCCAGTGGGGGCTATGATATGCCAAATGGGGAGGTGGACAGATCCACTGGAACCTTGTTACACGCATTGAGAAGGAGGTATTAAAAGCCAGGGGCACCTGGGAATATGATGATGAAAGTATGTGCAGTACTGCGGGACAGAGGTGTTGATCAGTTGGTGAAGGTGAGACAGTTGTGGGAGAGAGAGAGACCCTCATTGTCCTATTACAGATGAAGGCATGGCTGGTGCTGCGTGACTCTCACCACGGGCCTCAGATTTGTAATAAATATAGAGACCAGTTAGAAATAATGCACAACAGACTATGTGTTGTTGTGCAGTTTACCCACGACTTGTATGGTGTGTCTCAAGGCATAGCTAACTGACTTTAACCTCACAAGAAGTGGGTAAATCCCACTACTACACACACCCTGAAGAGCATTATTGTGATTATAAAATTAATCTGTATATTTTTTTAAATAAATTAGGTTCAAAGAAAGCAAGTATTTCATCAGTGGGATCTTTACTGGTTCTCTGTTGCAGGATTTGCACAAGGTCATGTGACGGTTTGACCAATTAGGTTTCAGGGTTTCATAACCCATTTTATAATACAAATTTACATATATTTTACATGTTCCCTAATACAGTGAGTAAATTTAATGTGGAGATTTCACGATATGTGGTAGATAAATACAGCCAGGGGATTTACATGCATTATTTTCGGAGCTGTCCCACTTTGAGGCCTTTTGGTCAGATGTGTATGCTCAAGCCTGGCAAAGGATGAGAGTGGAGCTCCAGTAATCAATGAGTTTCCTCTGGTTGATACAGAAGATGTAGCAGGTGAGGAGTGGATACCTTATCCCAGGGTGGTAAGAATCTTGCTACTAATGGCATGTAAGGGAAACCAAAACATGGGTCTCTTACCTTCAGCATAGCACACCCATGTGGCAAGACCTTTTTCTTAAAGGGGCACTGTCAACCCTTAGGCCTCAAAGTGAGTCTAGTTTAAAAACACATTTCATGACTATTCATGTCCTATAGAGACTGTTGATGCAGCTGGTAGTTTGATTTAGATCCTTTTTTCTCTTACAAAGTGAAAACTGAGTGCCACCATACTGGTGTTACCACACCAAAACATGTTTGTTTACATTTCTTAATCAACTCCCATTGCATCTTTCCTGGATTCAGGAACATCCCTAACACAATCTAGCTACTCATTATACAGTGGGAGTAGAGGAGACTATTGTATCATGAGTGGCTGTACTGTCTGAGGGTGTTTCTAATGTTCAGGAAGTAGTCAATAAGAATAGCTCAATGATTTGAAGCAAAACAAGGCTGGGCATAGCTATACATTGCCATGCATTTCAGTTCTAATAACAACGAGGCAACTAAAACACCCAGCAACATCAATGAACTTTAGAGAAGGTAAGCAATCATAAAATGTGGGTTTTACCTAAAAATGATATGATGCAAAAAGGTTGACAGTGTCCCTTTAAATCTTGCCATTAGAAGATTACATTATGATCTAAGAGGCTGGGCAGAAACATTTGAGAGTCAGTGGGAATCTTGTCTGAGCTTCCTTCTGACCATGGAGGCAACTTTGATTACGTCATATAATGTAATTTAATGATAGCAAGATGCTGTGGAGATTGATAAGTCTGGCTCCTATAACTTCCTATTCATCTTATGATCTGTGTTTTAAAATACTCATGCATGAAGCAAGAAATGTACTGGCAGTGTTTTGTTTTACTTTTCTGAATGTGTTAAAGGTTTTTAACGGTTTGTAGAAGCTGTGATGTCATGTCCATCAGCATCAAATCACTGTAGAATGTCTTTTTCTCATGATTCCATGTCGTATGAGTGAGGACGAAACAGCGAATTAAACATGAGCGAGTGCAAATCACCGGAAACAAGAACGGCGATCTGCACTACAGTGGATCTCAAAACAGCAACAATCCGCCCCATTTACAGTATGGCTGATATCTATGTAACCCCTTGTTCCCAGGGGTTACTAGAATCACAGTTAGAACCAGTGGCAGGCAAGGATATGCAGCCTCGTGAAATGCCAGGTAAATGGATTTCACAGTGTCACACTCTGTTTTTCAGTCTCAGCTGAGCTGGAGTGATGATGTAATCTTAGAACTCGCAGCTAAATAAGTCACACTTGTCTAGCTGTAAGGGTGATAGCTTTAGACTGTTGAGTAGTCTGTAGAGTGGAGCTCTAGGAGGAGGCTGCAGCTCCAGGCGCTCCTCAGTTTAACACTGACAGAGAGCTACCACTGTTTTGGGTAGTTTATTCTCACCCTAGAAGAAGAAGAACATGGACGGCAGAGATTGAAGTGGTGGAAACTGTTCCAAGTGGGTTTTCCTTGCCCCATCCCAGGAGGGATAGAGGCGATCTTCAGGTTCAGGGCAATCCCTCACCCAGTCTGTCTAGAGAAGCTGTCTGTGACAACTTCAGAAACTGCAAGTACTTTTGTGTTCAGCCCAGGAGGGGCACCTGCATTCCTTGGTGAATTTTTCTGACAAAGGGACCCTGTCACCTAGACTGTTTTCTGTTTAAAAGTGTCTGCCTACTATGGAGTCTAGAGAGAGAATGTCCAAGTACAGAACTTTTAGTCATGTAGTATGTTAAGTGTGAAAAGCATTTCAAGATAGCATCTACATGTTTTCTGTGAGGATATTATTAACCAGATGAATGGCGAATATAAACATGGAAGCAAAAAGGTGGGAGACCTCCCCATCTGGAGTAACAGTTTACCTCTCCGGGTTCAGTTTGGGCACCAGTTCAGTTTCATTCAGTGCATCTGGCCAGTGCCTGATGGAAATAGTTACCCAGGCGTGGGTTGGATTTTCTGTGAGCCTAGATGTTCTCTTTGGTGGTCATGTGGACACCAGTATTCCTCATGAAATATGGGAAAGTGTCCTAGTACTGGCCGTGTGTGCTTAGTCAAGAGGAAATGTACCAGTTCTGGTCATGTGTGCCAATCTCCATTTCAGAACCAGAGTGTTCTCTGTGTAATTCAGAACCAGAGAGTTTGCTGTGTAATTCAGAGCCATAGAGTTAAGCTGTGTGTGTGTTCTTGAAGCCTATGCTAAATGGGAATTCAGGAATTTCTTTACCTCAGTAATCTGCATTACCAGTATGTGTAGCCCTGTGGGGACAATCTTCTTGTGATTATTCCTACTTTGTTACATGAATAAAAGCCACACTCTAGAATCCCAGCCTGATATGGACAGTACTGTAATTGCTTCCCATTGTTTCTGGATTTACTTGGTGCCCCTGTCCAGAAGTGCAAACCTAGCATAATTGTGAGCAAACGTTTTCTCCCAGGGACCCAGGTTGATGGCCATGGTAAATGGTCCCACCAGGTGTGCTAGGTAGTTGCCACGCTTGGTTTGCCTCTCTATGTATGGCAGGCTCAGAAATAGAGGTACTGTAAATTGTTTGTAGTGACAACCCCCATCCCTCTCTGGCACCATGTGGTGAGAGGAGCAGCCCTACTGGTTAAAAAGGAGGGGGACAGTGGGGAGTGGTTACATCTACAATATTTTTATGCAGGGCTGTCCCCGCCTCTTCTTACTAATTATAATCAACTCCATGGGGCTGCCACTGGGTACTGGGGAATATTTGGATGGCGAGGGAGTGGGGAAAGCAAGGTAAAACAATTCAGTGCACAACACATAAAAAACAACAAAATATTATACCCCACACCCAGCCAGATCCAAACTTGGGTCCTCTTGCATCACAGGCTTAGATCACTGCCACTAGACCAGACAGCCAGCTGGGAACTGCCTGCCAAAAACTATCTCCCATATCCTCCTTCCTTCGTGATCCCTCCTACTATTGCTGTAACCTTCAGTTGTGGTTCTTGTCCCTTTCTCTCGCTGTTCCAATGGTCGATGTTGTCCCATTCGCCATTTCACAGGTGTTCAAATTGAGTCGCTCAGTTTGACTCGCCTGTAACGCTGGATACCCTTTTCACTTGTCCTATAATGATGACAGTTTGTGACTTTGTTCTTGTGTTTTGTGTATAAAAGCCATAAAAGAATTTTCAAAAAACCAACACCACAAAGTTCAAGGTGATGTACATAGGAACAAAGGATCATAGCACTGAATATACCATGAGGCAGGTAGTAGGGAAAGTGCTACTGAGGAAAAGGACTTGGGAGTAATAATTTCAGACAATCTGAAGACATTAGCACAGCGAAATAAGGCAGTGGGTAAGTAAACAGGATGTTGGAGTGCATAGGGAGGGGATTGCCAGCAAGAAAAGATAAATGTTGTCACCACTGTATAGGTCACTGGTTCATCTTTTGGTTAAGGAACTTTACTAGCAATCGAATTGTAATGTTGTGAAGTTCTGAAACATTTTGTAGATTGTTTTAAATAGTTTCCAGAGTAGATTAAATTTACATTGGGTTACACTAGCACTTTCTGTCCTGTGTTTTTTTCCTTTCTTTTGTAAGACAAGCAGTCTCATAATAACGATGTCATCATAACACAACAGTAAGACTGGTATAAAGGACCATTGATCCTGACCATCACCCAAAGAAGAATTGAGTGAGAGCCACTTGAAATGTAGCAGTCAGGCCGGAGCTGACTTACTTGATCTGTTTTTGAACATTTTTGCATTGATGTTAAAATGTAATATATTGACTGACTTCCATTGGATTATGGGTTTTCTTTTGTAAAGCACTTTGTGTGGAGCTATTGCACTTTATCAAAATTGTACCTTACCTGGCCAGGTGGCACAGAGGGTTGAGGTGCTGGATGCCACACTTGAACCACGCCAATGACCCGGGTTCGGGAATGGACTCAGGATGCCGGTGGCTGGGAGGGAAGGAGAGGATTGAGCACCCAGAGGACTGCTCTCCTCCTGTGGTGGGTTAGGGATGGTTCCACTTGTAGCGCCCCTGGTAGAGACCAGGGCCACTACATATAGTGGTACAGAAGGGACTCTTGATAACCGAAAACAGCTTTGGTGCCCTCCAGATGATGGTTTCTGTCCTCCACGCCACGGATACCTCTGGAGAGCCTCCTCCTCTGAATCAGCACCCCAGGATCGTGACAAAAATAGGGACTGACTTCCATTTGATTATGGGTTTTCTTTTGTAAAGCTCTTTGTGTGGGAGCAAGTGTGGGAGCTAATGCACTTTATCAAAATTGTACCTTAGCTGGCCCGGTGGCACAGAGGGCTGAGGTGCTGGATGCCACACCTGAACCACGCTGGCGACCCAAGTTTGGGAATGGACTTGGTACACCGGGAGCTGGAAGAGGAAGGAGAGGATTGAGCATCTGAAGGACTGCTTTGCTCTCCTGTGGTGGGTTAGGATGGTCCTCTGTAGTGGCCCCTGGTGGAGACCAGGGCACTACACATAGTGGCGCAGGAGGGACTCTCAATAACCAGAAAACAGCTTTGGTGCCAGCCGGATGATGGCTTCTGTCCTCCACGCCACTGGATACCTCTGAGAGCCTCCTCCACAGCGTGCCCCCAGGATCATGACAAAATAGTGTACTGCGCCTCCTCTCTCCCGGTGCCTTCCCCTCAGAGGAGGGATCCACCTGGCAATGGGATGCCAGGACAAACTTGGTGGTCAGCTGCAATATGTGGAAGTAGAGGAGAGCTCCTGAAGATGGATTGCCGGGCATAGTGGAGAACTAGGAGGCCCAAAGGAGAGGTGGTCACTGGAGTGTCAGTGGGGTAAAAGATAACAAAACAAAAAATTGTACCTTGCTGTTGATAAATTGATCATGTAACTAAAACCACTAACTTGCATTCTGTGAGTGTGACACTTCAGTTTTTGTACTTCATAGCTTTTCTCTCAAGTGTAGTGGCACCAGATGATTCACAAGTCCGGAGATGCCTCCCTTATCATTTTCTTGCATTAGATTAGTGATTCACTGAAGCAAGCTGCTGGGAAATTTGCTTTCTCCTCATGTCTTCTGTCCATCCAGAACAATCCTCACCCAACCTACACCTCTTCCTTCCCTTTTCCCTCAAATGCTTGCTCAGACCATGCTGACCCTCCTGATCCTGCCCTGGCTGTAGTTAATTTTGCCATGTACTCTCTGGAGCTTAACCTTAGAGTTTTGTACAAGGCTTTACTTGATATACTAGCCAGTACACTGTTTACTGTACTGTTTAATTATTGTATTTTTTGTGCACTTTGCATTTTTGAACATGTATAATTTGTATATTTTGACTATGTGTTGTATAGTTTGTCCCCTATTTTTCTTTCCCTGGTTGCACCTGGCAATGCACACTGTACCTTCCTGTTACCAGTTTTCAATCAATTAATTCAATTCAGCCAATCACTCAACAAACAAGCCTGGGACAGCAGCCAGAGAGCACAGATGTGAAAAATTAAGAGTAGGTAAAAGCTTCACAGAGACTTGTTTGGCGCAGAGTTTATTTTTCCTACAATGAACATGACTAATAAGAGTTGCAGCAGTAAACCATCTGTGTAAAGAACCAACTTACAGTTAACTTAGTATTTTGGTAAACTCTGCTGAAAGTGTTGAAAGGTAACATTTTTTTCCAATGAAACAAGTAACCCTACTAATTATTTATTTATTTATTTATGTTATTTAGTTTTTGTTTATCAGGTAAGGTGCACTAGCAAAAGACTATTTTCAGGCATGACCAGGAGGGTACAGAGACAAAAACATCCAGTAGATACATATCTGTACAAAATACAATTGACATACAAATGTTTAAAACATATACAGTGGTAAAAATAAGACAAAAGACAATGGAGTATTTAAGTTTACATGTAAGAGACAGTAAACCAGTCATGTAAGGCGTAACTAAGCGGTATGTCAACAAGTGAGGATAAAGTGCTGTGAAAGCAGGTAGTGGCCAGGAAGAGATTGGTGATAGAGAGAAAGGAGAAGGAGGAGGAGTCAAAATATGGAGGGGATAGATATGGTAGGGTAAGGGTAGTAGCCAAGTCTAGTAATGAGATGAGGGAGATAGAGAGAGAAAGTGAGAGAGGAGGCAATAGGTTGGGGAGAAAGATGAGGTAAGTGCAGGTAATTAAAAACTGATGTAGATGGCGGAAGAAGAGGAGGGTTGAGCAGCTTAGCTGAGAAAGCCCAAAACAGAGGTATTCTGATAGAAGAAACAGAAGAAATTGAATGAGGATGGTACAAGAAGTAGGAAGAATGAGATTGAGAGAAATGCTCCTCATTGAGGGGCCCTAGGGTCCTAGGGGAACAATAATAGAGAGGGGTGGGATTTAAGAGTATTGGGCTATGGTGGTTTGGAAGCAGGAGCATGCACAAGAGGAGAAGAGATAGTGGCATAGTTCTTTCTTAAAGGAGATGTGGGATGCATTTTGATGTAGGGTTAAGGGAGTGTGTTCCAGAAGTGGCACATGACAGGCAAAGGCATGACCACCTTTTGAGGTATGATGTCTTGGGATGAGAACAGGGACATAGTCCACACAGCTAAAGCATAATTGGATTTGTGATAGAGAGACTGGCCAGAGGTTTAGGGTGATTGGGATCTGATGATGCCGTCAGTGATGGAACCAAGTGCATAAGACCTTAATTCTTGAGGAGGAAACCATCCCAGATCTGAGTAGAGAGACAGTGATGTTTCAGGCGGGGTGGCGAGATGAGAAGTGACAAATATTATTGTAAGTAATATCCCACTTTTCGTGGATTTGAGTTGTGAGGCAGAAACATGTGGCAACCCATAAGTGAGAGGTAGTAGTATTCCACGGGCAATGGCCAGCCTTGCTGGGGGGGTGAGCCAGCAACACGGTAGACAATACCGAGTTTGGAGTTTACCTGCTTACAGGTAGCTTGAATGTGCAGGTCAAAACTCAGGGATGGATCTAGAGTGACCCTTAGATATTTGAAGAAGTTTATGACACCTACAGATGTGCCATCAGGGAGGAGACACTGAAGAGTGATTGGGCATGTCTAAGTTTGAGACTAGAGCAAAACAACATTGCTTGGGTCTTTGATTTTATTTTGTGATTTGTGAGCCACTGGTGGATAAGCTGAAAGTCACAAGAGAGTCAGGAGTTTATGTCATCAGTACTTTTGGAACTGGTATACAGTACAATGTCATCCACGATAGTAGAGAGGAAGATGAAAGGAGGTTTGAGGTAATGTTATTGATAAAGATTGAGAAAAGCAGAGGACCTAAGATAGACCATTGGGGAACCCCAATATTGATGGTAACCTGTTGGAGAGGATAGAGTTAAATTTCACATATTGGGACCTATCAGTCAGATAGCTTTAAAACCAATTCACAACGTTTGATGAGAAACCTAGGGAGTCTAGGGTGGCAGTGAGGATGGCATGGTCAATGAGATTGAATGCCTTGGTCATGTCAATGAAAAAGGCCCCAGTGAGTGAGCCAGAGCCCATAGTCAGTAGAGTGTCAGACGTAAGTTTAAGCAGGGCAGTAGTAGTACTATGACCCTTGTGGAAACCATGTTGAGCATCAGTTAAGAGGTCATGTTTCTGAAGAAAGTCTGTGATTTGGATAGCGATAGTTTCTCTAAATTTTGCTGAGAGTAGACAGGATGGTAATGGGTCTGTAGTTGGTAGGGTCAAGCGGGTCACCATTTTTGAGCATGGGGTAACTCTGGCTGACTTCCATAGCTCAGGGATGGAACTATGACACAGAGAGAGAGAGAGAGAGAGAGGTAGATGAAAGCCAGGGGACCAGCTATGTGTGGGGCAACTAATTTTAGGAGCTTAGGTTCTAGGTTATCTGACCCCATGGCTGCATACTCTGAGATGTTTTACAGAAGTCTGAGAACCTCATAACTCTGGATAGATTTGAAGAGGAAAATGTGCCTTGTGGATTTTGCTTTGTATGACAGGGTTTGACGGGGTAGGAAAAGTGGAGGCGTATTGAGTAAGGTCAGCAAATTGCTTGTTAAAGAAGTTAGCAATGGTGAGGATTGTTACAGTGGATGCCTTTTAGGGACATATTATATGGAGTAGCGGACTGGTTTGAGCCTAGGAAGAACTTTATATGGAACCAGAATTTTTCGGGTCCCCTGGGAATCAGTTAATAGATCCTTACAGTAGGAACTTTTGCTTCCCTGATTTCTCTTTGCAGGAACTTCTCAGTGTTCTGTAGGTGTGAAAATCCTTTGGGATGCCAGATTTCTTGTAGCAAAACCAGCTTTTGTCTCGCTGTCATAATTTGGATAGAGGTCAGATTTCAGCCATCGGGTCTGCCTGTTTCTTACTCACCTAGTCACAAGATGGCTGTGTTTTTCTTATAAGTATAGGAATCTGGTCAAGAAGATGTCTAGAGCAGACTGAACATCAGATGAGCTATATTGGAGAACCAGTCAGAGCTAGTGATGTCCAACAGAAAGGCCTGAGAGTCAAAATTTGCATAATTATGGAAGGTAATGTACTGGGGTTTCAAGATTTCAGGTCTACCTTTCCTCCAGATACAGAAAGTCAGTGAGTGGTCAGTTGTGGTGTCAGGCAGGATGCCAGAGTCAACTATGTTCTCAGGGTGGTTTGTCATAATCCAGTTCAGCAGTGTGCTAGAATTAGATTGAGGAGCAGTTCAGGTGGGTAAAGGGATAAGCTGATGTAGGTTGCAGCTTTGCAGTTTAGACAGGGTGGTACCTTGTGAGGATCCAAGCCAGTTTATATTAATGTCACCTAATAGGAGAACTTCACTATTTCCTGAGTGGGAAGCAGTCTGGTTAAGTAACTCATCCAGTCCTTTTGGCCATGGGTAGGGGGATTGAAGGCACAGGCAATATGCAGTTTCTTAGTGCCTAGGAAGAGGAGAACATGAAGAGCCTCACAGTGGTCAAGGGAGATGATTTAACAATAGAGAGCTGGAGGTGGACTTGTAATATATAGCTGTGTCTCCCCTTTTTGGGGCTGGTCCGTCATTTCTTAGGAGATTATAAGATGGTAGGGAGCACAGGAAGTCAGGGGTGGATGGTTTCAGCCAAGTTTCAATGAGGCATATAATATCCAGTTTGTGGAGTGTAGCCCAAGACTCAAGTTCAGCAAAATGCCACACAAGGCTCTAATATTGTGGTGTGTAATAAGCAGACCTTTAGTGCATGGACTGGGAGGGGCTGCGGGAGTTTGAGGCCCTGGGTTGGGTTGTATGGCCCCCGAGAGCAGAATAGCCAGTAATAGGAGGTACCAGAGCTAGTGATATAGAAAAATGATCAGGCATGAGCTTGAAAGGAGCTGCATTTGTGAGCGTGGGCAACCAAGTGGACCCATGTCTTGCTAGGAAGTAACGATGTGGGATCACAACAAAATGCAGGACCAACTAGAAGATTTGAAAATGTGAAGTCATATTTTGATAGTGAGGGAGAGTGGATTCAGCATGAGGGACATGAGTAATTGACAGTTATAGAAAGGCAGAGTGCCTACGAGAGGAGTAGTAGCAATTGGTAATTCATGTTTTAGGCCCTGGAACTAGTAGCCTAAAGATAAGGAGAGGGACAAAACTAGGAGATTTGTGAGGGGTGAGAGAGATGCAACTGAGGTGAAACGCTTATTCTTTGGTTAGTGGGTGAGATTCAAAAGTGGATGCCTGCAAGAGGCTGAGGGCAAAAGCAGCAAGCCTAAAAGGGAAAAATTGAGACTTACAGGCAGTTAAAGTTAGTAAATTGAAAAGTAGCCAAAGAAAAGTAGCCCAAGGGCTAGGAAGACAGGGAGGTTAGAGAAAACAGGTACCTGGAGGGCCTGAGCAGAAAATCTGCAAGGAGAGAAAGGAGAAAAAGGATAAGTTGGAAAGTTTGATGGGATATTCACAGTCTGAATGATGCAGAGCAGTGGCTGAAGTCAGGTAGCAGTGAGTCACACCATGTGAAAAGTCAGTATTTGTGAAACTTCATTTAGATTAGGGAGGTTGGCAGGTATATAATGAAATAAAATGGAGGCAAAAGGTGCTGGAGATTTTATAGTTAGAAATGGGATATATGGGGTAGGTCAAATGAGAGGAGTGAAAGATACAAGCACAAGGTAGAGCTCCCACGAATTGGCCCAGGAAAGTGCCACAAGGTGGTGGGTGGGCGAGAGAGAGAGAGAGCGCAAATAGGGTTAGAGAGAACGAGAGGTGGGCTGTGACAAGTAGAATATTTAATAGGAGACCTGGGAGGGGGACTCGAGAAACATGGATTTAAAAATATTAAACAAAACTTGTGACCTTAGAGCATGTTTCAGTTTCTGAGGCTAATCATTGGTATCATCTATTTGGTTTGGAAAAGTATGAAGATGTTGAAAGACTACCCAGAGGTCTGAGATTATAAAAGACAATCTAATTTGACTTTCATTTTCCAGATTTCAAGATTTTGTGGAAGATGTGCTACATGAGTGTGAATTGAATAGCTTAATTCATTAATTAAGGGCATTAAAAAGACATCAATTAGTACAAAAAGAAATTAATTCAATCCATGACAAATTAAAGAGTTATGTAAAGAAAGGGATTATATAGCTTTTGCTGGAGAGTTAAATAAAAGATTAAAAACATGAGTCTGAAGTTGTAGAAAGAATGGACACTAAATTAGTGAGAAATACTATTATTTATGAAAAGGAACAGTGTTTAAGTGAGACAGAAAGATCATTCTAGCAGCACTAGGAGGTATCAAAATCCAAGCTATCCACTTGGCAGATCAAGGGCCATAAAAATTTGAACAAGCAAAATAAAGAAAAAGTCCCAATTGAAACACCCTCACATGACAGTTCTAGGGATTCAGAAGCCAGAGAAACAAATATAGAAAGAGAGGAGAATTTTTAGAACAAATACAGACAGGGAGCAAGAAAGAGAAAGACCAGTGAGATCTGACACAAAAAAAAAGGAAAGAAAAACACAAATCAAAGGCCCCTTAGGAAGTTCCATTGAGCGAGCGCTAGGGCATCTGACTTGCAGTTGGAGTTTATTGTACATCAACAGTAACATGTGTCATTGGATACTTTGTTATTTTGACAGTAAAGGCCCAGATATTCAAAAGGGTTGCATATGGCGCAACACTGTTCGCGCCATGCACAACCCACTGATGTGCCCTGGCGCGATATCATAAGGAAAAGTGCGCCTCACATATCCCGATGTGCTGGAGCGCATCAGTAATGTATGCGGCACAGGTTGCGGTGGGGGCATGCCCATGCATAACCTGCACAGCCTGATATTCAGCCCGGATGTGCAGAGCCATGCATCGCGCATCCCTACTTGTGCCTGCACAAAGTAAAGCCAAAAAAGGAACAATGATGGCCACCCACAGGTGAGCTGCCGATTGCAGGGTGCAACACAGCAGCTGCCACTTGTGGGTGGCCACCCCAGTTCTGGCCGCACCTGGCGGCACCCCATGCTCCATAGTGGGCATCTGTGTACATAAACCCCCTCCAATATCTCTGGTGGTCCAGTGGACTGAGTGCTGCCTGATCGTGGGCATCTGGTTAAATAAAACACCCTTGTCCTATATCCCTGGTGGTCCAGTGGACCGCTAGGTGCCCGATCGTGGGCATTTGTCTAAAAGAATAATCCCTCTAATATTCCTGGTGGTCCAGTGGACGCTGTGCCCGATCGCGGGCACGGTATATAACTCCCCATCCAATATCCCTGGTGGGTGAAATGGACTGCTTTCAGACACACATGGATCTCTTTAAGTTTTAACATTTTTTTAAGGACATTTTGAAAAGAAACCTGTCTGTAGTAGGTATACAAATAGAGTTACAGACCTAGTGCACTACCTGAAATTAATAACGACTTTAAGACAAAGCCAGCAATCACTTATATCTCGAAGTATTTTTCTTCTACATTTTGCTAATCAGAAGATTTTCTACCTGACAATACTAGATGTGATGCCTGAACAGCACACTACTGGGAGGCTGACATAGTCAGTTCTATTCCTCCTATACATCATCAGCATTGTGCTCTCACTATGACATCACAAGTAGCCAAGAAGAGCCAATCTCGTGCCGCTTGACTGGTGATGTGACACGTTAACAATCAAGCAGCAGGACTGTGATGTAAGAATAATGGAAATCACATTTTGGTGATGTAGTGGGAAGAATAGAACTAGATATGTCTGGTTCCAGGTAAAGTGCTGCTTTTCAAATCTCACCCAATACTGTTAGGTGGAAATCCATCTAATAAGCACACTTCAGAAATAAAAAGTAATAATGGGCTACTTTTAAAATTACTAACATTTTCTTCCTGTTATTTTTGGTGCTGCTAGCTCTTTAAATCAGTTACAGAATCGAATATGCCTTCCCTAGAAAATGCAAACTTACTTGAAGAGACAGACTGAGCAGTACAGGAACATTTATTTGAGCGCTTGATTTTATTGATGGGGACAAAAGAGACTCACAGACTGATTCAGAACGTGATCTGATAGATAAGACTGATCTATCAGAACTGTTAGAAAACACACTCACAAAACCATTTAGTATTGATAATAATGAGTACATTGAAATTAATATTGCTTATAAGAAAATAGATCTCATTAATATGAAAAAAGAATTTCATATCTAAATCATTATGTTGTCCAAATATGACCCTTCATTATAACATCAGGATATATAAAAGCACGGTTATTAAAGAGAAAACATCTGAAATTAAGCTGATATAAGGGTGATAAGTTGCCTACCTGTGAATATGCTGCAACTGCTGAAGAACAAAACTTGAACAATGTAATTGTGAAACAGCAGATAAAGGGGAAAGATGGTATAAATGGAATATGCTTACTGTGAAGAAGAAGTAATGAAACAGCTTAATGATAAAGAATGTTATAGAAAATTCACCGTTGGCCCTCAGACTATATGATTTAATTGATGCTGCCAGATTTAACATCATTATAGAAGAGAATGAAGCTGACTTTGAGGACACACTATCTGATGGTAGTAGCTTTCTGCATGTTATATAAACTTCTCAATGACTCCATCTGCCTACTAGGTAGGCCTATTATGTTGGAGATAGGGTCTTCAACAATGAATATATCAGTGTACATGTATGTGGATAGCTATTTGAAATACCTTGTCTTAGCATTACCTTCATTTTAGATATGCTAGAACACTACTGTAAAATTTGAGAATTTCAGGTGGAAACAACATACAGTTATTACGAATGATGTGGTGTTTCTCTGTGTGAGCAATAATACCCAACAGGGTGGGTGGTATTGTGCTATAATGGACCACCAGGGACATAATGAGGCCCGGCCGCCACTGGCGGAGGGCCTGCTTCCCTGGAAGGTCTGGTAAAGCACAAACCACCCTCCTGTTGGGTATTATTATGCTTAGAAAATGGCCCACATGTGGCATTTTTATATAAAAATCCATTAAACTATAAAAAAATTATAACAACTATTGTATATGTGTTTTTTTAAATAGTCCCTCCACTGTATACCAGCAGTGGGCACTGCTTTTATGGTTCTTTATGGTTGCTTGAGTGAGCATGGCTAGTTTCTATGCTACAGAGACACAGGCACAGAGACGTCCTTTCATCTTTCCCTGTAAAGAGTTTCCTGTCACCACCCCCCACACACAGATACAGACAAGCTGTTTCTTTTTTTTTTTACTAACTGTGCGGATGTGTATCCATTAGCCAGTGGCTGAAGAGTCAGCACTGCATTGTACTGCTTTTCTCCCACGATGACAGGGAGGGTGTGTGCTTCAGTTTGTGTTCCACTGTTCAAAATGCCTACCAGGTTATGTGGCATTTACCCAAGCGGGTGGCTGCCTACATGAGGAGGGACTGACTTTTGCTCTGAGCTAGCAATACTCTGAAGTGCCATAAAACAGTAACTTTTAAACTGATTGTTTCTTTTCTCTGTATTATTGGCACTTTGTTTTTACTACATGTTTGGGGAATTGTGCTGGAGGTGTCTACTATTGTGGGGATGTTCCTAGATTGGTCGTCCACTTAGCGAGTGGAAAAAATGGAGTTACTGTTATTTAAATTTTCAACTGGTACGAGAATACCAGTTAGACTTTTGAGATGCAGCTGGTAATTATTATGCACAGGGCATCTATGCTGTAATAGACATCCAGGTTGGAACTGTTTCAGCCAATCAGAATGGAGAATCCATTCTTTCAATTTTTAACTGCATGTGCTCATGAACAAGGACTTGCAGCAGTGAAATACCAAAATCAGGAAGACAAAGAAACTGCTAACAGGTTGTTGTGTGGGTGCTGCTGTTGGATTAGTCTTGGGACAAACAGACAGTATAAGAAAACAAGCTGTAGCCAGAGCCAATAGGGCTGAGAAGAGCTACCATATGACCAAAGTTACAAATGTGTGTAGAAATTATGCAACACCAGGTGTAATTGACCATTTTTAGGACGTATTGCACCAAATTTTCAACATGGCCTTTTTGGGCCCCCTCCTCATGAAGAGTGCCAGTGTAATTTTGTTCATTTGTCCTGAAAGGTGATTTCCAGAGCAAACATGCTATTTTTTAATATTCAGAAATTGGTAGTGAACATGATATGAAGTTGAGAACTTTGCAAAACTTGAAGTGTGACATTCTGATTTTACCAACATCACTGGCAAACTATAAATTTACAATATCTCTATTCTCAATACAATCACATTCCCTTTTGAGTTTTTATTTAAAAGAGATTATTTGTGCTGTTGTACATGACATGGTTATAACAACAAGCATAAACAGTATTCACAAGTTAAATTTTTAAAATGCACACTACATATTGAAGTAATATGACTATTAAGAAGCAATGGTCAAGTATGATAAACATCTTTTATTAAAAATACTTCCACACTTTCATTCAAATATTAATTTGGATAAACATTTCAGATAACAATTTATTATTTTCTTGTTGGCACCGTATAGTGCTGCTCAGTCACAATCATCAAAAACTGGCATGCTGCTAATTCAGTCCTCTTGAATTTGCTGGTGTGTGTGTGTGTGTGTGTGTGTGTGTGAGCATGCAGCCTGTCACTGTAGATAAACAAAATGCTATAGTCCCCAGTTCTTGCAGTCTCCCACCATTCACCAGGACTAAATGCAGACAGTGTGGAAACCAAGCACTTACCCTGCCCCTACACTGTAGCTGTCTCTATGGGTTATCCAAGGGTTTACAGCCCAAGTGGTGTCAGTCCCTTACCTCTTACCAGCACTAAATCCATCGCAGTGTGGGTAAGTTTGCACTAAGTCTGCCCCACATGGTACTGTATCTGTGGATAAACTGAGGGCTTTATCTACTTTTACCAGCACTAAATTCATCACAGTGGGTGAGTGGGGCCTGCATAGTAACTGTCCCTGTGAATAAACAAAGAGCTTTAGTTTACCGTCTACTGCTATTTCAAGTGTACCTTGTATGAGCATTGAGAAGAAAAGTCAGCAGTGAACCTGATTCTGTGGATAAAGAGAAGTGCTGTAAGTCCCCACCATTCACTAGCACTGGATAGCAAATGTACAAAGGTTGAACAGAAAAATATAAAAATAAAACAGAAGAAAATGATATCAGATTCCAATAAATGCCCATAGGAACAAGAGAGCTAACAAAGCTGCAGCTGGACTGTCTGTAATCTGTCACTGTAGTCTGCCTGACTGTTTCAGAGCTTCAATAAATTCAGTACATCAGATAATGAGTTACCCCTAGGTTGCTGAAAGAACTAGAATACATCTATTAGACTGAGCTGGAAAGATGCTCAATCTGCAGCCCTGCAAAGGTTCAATTGAGGGTCTAGAAACAGCAGTTTCAAGAGTTTTGTTTTGCTAATATCCAGAGTATTTCAGAGGTACAATACAGTAGCATCCTCCCTCCCTTCAGTTGCCTTTAACATAGAGCAGCAAATAGCAAAAATCAGAGGGGAGGCACTATTTTTGCAGCTCTGGAGGAATACTTCCAAATGTCCAAAAAGGGAGTTCCATGATCAGCCATTTTAGAGCTACAATCTGATCTCAATAGGCTGTGGCTCTGCCACAGCCCTAAAACAGAGCAGTACCACTGGTTCCAGTAAGCTCTTTATTTTATTGTTATAAGCCACAGTACCACCAACAACGCTGGTGCTTTGAGGCTCTGCATCTTCCTCAGTGAATTCCTCAGGAAGATGCAGAGTGTATTTAAGACAGGAGTAATTGGTAGAACCATGTGGCTTGTCACAATGAAAATAATTCATTAGTAATAGAACCATTGGTGGAGTGATGTTTCTTCTTGTACTGGCAGCAGTGAGATACTATTTGGATAAATGTAGCCATGCTAGCATACAACCCAGTGATTTGATTCTACAGCTACTAGAATTATTTCTCTACCATAATAATTTCACCTTTAATGATTTGTTTTCTGTACAATATTGACAGACAGCAAGGGGGCTGTATGGCCCTTGTATCTCAATGTCTCTTCTTGCAGGTTGCAACACCACATCACTGTTTACTGTTTTTTCAGTGTGGTTAATAGATTCAGTAGTTACTGAAAGTGCAATGGGAAACCCTGTGGGGCCTGTGTCACCCACTTGGGCCTGGTGACTCTGTGTCATGCCCACTCATACACACACACACACACCTGCCGTCACCTCCCTGTCAGTCACATTCTCACCCACACCCTCTTGCACTGTCTCTCCCTCTCACATCAATTCTATTAGACTGAGCTGGACAGATGACAGAAACAGCAGTTTAAAAAGTTTTTTTGTTAATATCCTGAGAAGTTCTGAGGTACAATACAGTAGCATCCCCTTCCTTCAGCTGCCTTTAACATAGAGCAACTAACAGCAAAAATCAGAGGGGAGTGCACTATTTTGTAGCTGTGGAGGAATACTTTCAAAAGTCCAGAAAGGGGTTCCACGATCAGCCATTTTAGAGCTACAATCTGATCCCAATAGGGCTGTAGGCTTCCCCACAGCCCTAAAATCAAATACTGCTCTCTCTTATGGAGGACATTGTATAATCCCCTCTGGGATTATCTACGATTGCATAACATGAAGTATGAAAACATAAAATTGTGAGGACAGCAGTGAGAAAAAGGTTCGGTGTTGTTTGCTATAGGAATATAACTCTGGCTGTTTTAGTGATTTTTTTTATGGATTGATCCAAGTCCTCATATTGTTCCTGTATCAACATAATTTGTTGATAAAGTTGTGTCTCATTGTCCCATTGTGCCGCATTGCGCCCCTAACTCTCCCCATATTCTCGACATCAGTTTTGACTTGCCTTTTATTCTAGCTCTGATGTGTCTGAGCTCTTATTAGTTATACTACATGTGGTATTTTAGTGAATTATGTAAAGAAATGGAAATATGGAGCATTGTACATGGATCTCTATGGGAAATAAACAAGAAATAAAAGAAAGAAAGGGGTAGGGAAAAAAAGAAGGTGTAACACTGGTGTATGATTTCTTAAGTTTTTCCTTGCTGTTTCCTAGATAGAACAATTGTTTCAGCCTTTCCTGAAACACTGGCTAAAGAACACTTCCATTTGAAAATGATTTGTGGAAAACATGGCACTACTACATCACATAATTTAATAAAAGGCCATGAAGAAAATGTGCAAAACAAGAATGGGACATTAATGATTTTAATAATAATAATAATAAAAATATATATATAGGTATATATTGATCATTTTTGTCTTAGCTTGGTCATAATTGTATTGTGATTAATGTGCAATTCAGAATAGTAATGGTTGATGTAAAATAGATTCATTCTATTCAGTAAGAGTATATTTAGCCATTTGTAATTTTGATTGTTTCTACTATCTGTGTGTTTGATTTTAATTAAATTATTTATGTGCTAGTAGGGAGCACTTAAGATAATGTGATGGCACCATTTCAGTAAAGGTTATTTATTTATTAATTAATCTTATTAGTGTGTTAATGTAATATTGTGATAAGGTGTACTTTAGAATAATTAGAAGCACTTTATAAAGAAAACTAATAAATGAGTGGAATTACTCTGATGAAGCCCCGCCAGTCAGAGCAAAACGAAAGGTGTTTGTACCAGTTTAGCTGGTTATGCTGTAGCATCTGAGTCTGTCTTCCTGTAAAACATTTTTACTGCTATGTATGTTTTGGTGTGTCAATTATCATATGCAGAGAATAAAACTATGAGTACATTTTCATATATTTTACTTTGTGGATTATTTTAGGTCCCAGAAAAGCCTGTATTTATACTTCACAGTTTAACACAGCACACAAGATCTAGGGTGGGTGAACACGTTTTCTGTTGCTTGTTTTTTCCAATGTTGATTTGGAGCACCACCCAGACAAAGATTTTTAGTGGAGTGCCATTTTTTCTGCTGTCTTTTCCAGTCTATGAAGACTGTACTAGTCATGTGCCTTTTGCCTATGACTGCCAAAATGTTGTGGTCTGGCTAACCAAAGTGGTGTCAGTTCTATGATGTTTTCTAAAACCGTGCTCCAATCAGTCCGACTGTGTCATTGTTCAAGATACTCCTGGTTCTATGTACTATGCCTTCTTGTATTTTGGCTAGGGAGCGAGGAGGAGAAGGGATGTTAATTTTCCACAGGCTGTTTGGAGGCTACCTTGTATAATGGTGCCACAAGAGCAATTTTCCAACTTTCAGGATTCTCCCTCTATTAAAGACTTGTTAAAGAGCTTGGCAGTGGGAGAACAATTACAGGGTGGTTATGTTTAAAAGCTTAGGTTCAAGTTTATCAAACCTGGTTGATCCTTCTGCTTTTAGTTGTTTTAGGATGGTCAGCACCTCTTTTCTTATTGTCCTCTGAAAGTAGAATTCAGGAGTTGATTCACTGAGAAGGCCAAGATGAGGGAGATTTAAACCTTTCTAGGTCAGTGAAAAAGTTTTTAAAGACATTGGCAGTAGCCAGGGGGTAGCTAACTAGTTTACCATCTTTATTTTATTTATCTAATTTATTTGAAATCTTGGAAAATACCTTTGAGCCAGAGGCTGTTTTACAGAGGTTCCACATCATGACATAAAACATTAGTACAACAAATTTAACGATCATGTTATATACAGGATGAGACAGGACAATAATTACAGGAAAATGAGAACTTCGTACAACCAAACAAACTAATCATACGAACATAACATTTGCACCTGTGAAGAATGTTACTATGCAGCCAGACATGTTCTAGGTAGCAGGTCTTTTGTCAGAAGTGCTAGTTATAATAGGACACCTGATGGAGCCCTATGTCCAGGAGGGAGGAGCAGAGGGCATCCTTTCACACAGGAAGAAGGGCCAGAAACATTACCGAGGGAGAAGCAGTGGGAGGCCTTCCAAACAGAAAGGAGGGACTGAAATATTACTGGGGAGAAAGGGAGGGCAGGATGGATGGGGGACAGAGAGGAGGATCAGGGAAGTAAGGTAGGAGCAAGGGTAGAGGGGCTAGGAGGAAAGAAGGAGGTGATTATCAGCCAGTATGTTGCATTCTGAAAAACTGCTGTGACCCTTCAGGAGGGCTGACTTTGGGAGGATGAGGGAAATAGTACATGGGTATCTTGCTGGGATCCATCTAAATATGGACATTAACCAGAAGTGGGAGGTCATTAAACTGGGAATTGAGGAGGCAGTTGCATCATGTATAAGGGTCCAGAGTAAGAGGCTAGGCCAGAGCCTAGCTGGGGAGCAGAGGGGGCCTGGAAAGTAAGAAGAAAAGAGCCACCTTTAGAAGGTACAAAAACAGAGAATGGGGAGGACAGGGAAGAATACCTGAAGGAGTCGAGGAGGTGACAAGGGCAGTCAGAGCAGCCAAAGTATCCAGGGAACTCAGGCTAGCTGAGGGAATCAAAGAAGGGAGAATGACTTCTTCAGGTACATCAGAAGCAAAGGATTTGTAAAGACCAGATAGTAAGGATTAAGAGGATGGGGTGTTGATGAAATCAGGGTAGAACAGGCAAAAACATTAAATGAGTACTTCTGCTCAGTATTTTCTAAAGAGTAAGGAAGAGCTATACCCAAGGGGGTGGAAGAGTAGGCATGGGGGAGAGGAGGTGGCAGATGGGGAAATATCAGTGGGCAGGGTACTGGAGGGCTTGAGGAACTGAGGGCAGGAAAGGCACCTGGGCCACATGGTATGCACCCCAGGGTGCTAAAGGAGCTAGCAGAAGTCCTGGCAGAACCCTTGGCGGACCTGTTCAATGTCTCTCTGGACTCAGGGAGTGTACCCCAGGATTGGAGGATGGTGCACGTGGTACCCCTCCACAAGAGTGGCCCCAAGGATGGGCCAGAAACTACAGACTGGTAAGCCTCACATCCATCGTGGGAAAGCTGATGGAGACAATCCTGAAGGAGAGGTTGGTTTCACTCCTAGAGGTTAATGGGCTGCTGGATGGGCTGCAAGACAGCAGACAGCATGGGTTTGTCTCAGACAGATTCTGTCAGACCAATCTGGTGGAGTACTATGACTGGGTAACCAGACAATTAGACAGGGGCCCTGCAGTGGATGTCCAGTACCAAGACTTCAGTAAGGCATTCAATTTGGTGCTGCATGGGAGGCTAGGGGTAAGCTGAAAGGCACGGGTGGGAGCGAAGATGGTGGGATGGGTAGTGAACTGGCTGTTATAGAGACAGCGGAGGGTGGTGGTGGGAGGGAGTGCTCATCTCCCAGGGTGGTGAAAGTGGGTGCCACAGGGCTCTGTACTGGGGCCGTGTTGTTTGGGATCTTCATAGCAGACATCCCAGTAGGCACCAAGTGCAAGATCAGTCTGTTTGCAGATGACACCAAGATGAGAGCAGTAGTGGATGACTTAGAAGGTGGCAGGGGTTGCAAGATGATCTGACGAAATTGGAGGCCTGGTCAGACACTTGGCAGCTGGTGTTCAATGCCAAGAAAAGCAAGGTGCTACATTTGGTGCAAAAATCAAGGAGGCATTACCAGCTGGGGGACTAGGCACAGTGTAGAAAGGCAGCTGCAAAGGCCAACAGAATTCTGAGTTGTATTCCAGAGGCATATCCTCCAGAAGGGGTGGATTATCCTGCCATTATACAGGTCACTGGTTAGAACACAGCTGGAGTTCTGTTGACCATACCTGAAGAAGGACATTAGGTTACTGGAGGGTGCAGCCTCAGGGTGACAAAAATGATCCAGGGGCTAGGGACTTACTCTACAAGAGCAGGTGAGGGAGTTGAAATTTACTCCTGGAGGAGAGGAGGATAGGGGAACATTACTGAAACTTTCAAGTACATGAAGGGAGTAAATAGGACAGGCACAAGGAGCATTTCAAATTAAAGAGGAGGGACACTCAAGGACCATGATCTGAGATTGGAAGGGAAAATTTCAGGAGGGAATAAGAAGACGCTTTTTATGGAGATGGTAGTATCTGTTTGGAAGGCATTGCCAGAGGAAGTGATATCCTGTAGAACAGTGGACTGCTTCAAAGGGGATGGGACAGGGTAGGGAGAAGATCACTAGAGGGGAGGGAAGGGGCAACTGCAGTAAGGGCTGCTAGCTGCACAATTGAGCAGATTTTATAGACCACATGGCCTTCATCTGCTGGTAATTTTGTATGTTCGTATGAGGGCATTCATGTGAGACCAGCAAGTCATGGGGTCAGACAAGCTTTTGTCTTGTAGGTGTCTAGTGTATTTTCTTTGGCATTCTTAGGGTTAGTCTTGCAAGCATTCCTGAGTTCTATGTACTTTTTCCAGACGAGAAGCCAGAGATTTAAAGATCCCCCATGCCTTGTCCCTCAGCTTCTACAGTTTTCTAAGTTCAATGGCCAGTCGTTTTGAAGAAACTATTATTAAAGCAGTCCAATCTATTGTTAAAAAGTGAACCATGCTGAATTTTACAAAAATAATTATAGCCTATTGTAATGGTCTGAGTGACAAATTCAATTTTGCCCTTTCCTATGACTGAGCTGAGCTAAGTTCAGTGTTCTCATGATGTCTGGAGTGAGTTACCGTGTATTGTACGTAATTGTTTCCTCTCTATCTCCTTTTTCAGACACGGATCTGGGAATATGCCTATCGATGCATCCAAAGCTTTACATACTGATTTGTGTGCTTTTCATTTGGTTCAGTCTAATGGAAATAGGCTTGAAGAGCTATGTTAATTATGTAAACCTTGTTTCAAATGGATTATGAAATAAGGTTTTGTTTTCCACATAATTTTATTAACGGAGATTAAATAGGTAGTTCAAATGGTACATAAATGTTTGTAGTTTGCTAATATTGTAATTATATTTTTATTGTTTGAATTTATTTGGGATAATTATATGCCTTAGCTAACCAGTGCTTCTGCCCTCATCCCCTTTTTGTTCTGAAGTAATTTTGATAAAAAGCTGCATTATTACTCTATCCTGGTATTGGCCTCTGGTAACTCACATCTCCTCTCTGTTCCACTCAGGTCCACCTCAGCAGGACAGTCAGCTTACATATGGCATGCCTAAACTATGGAACTCACTCCTCTAAGATATTCGCACGCCTCCCCAGTCAGCACCTCAATTCCCTTCTCAAAGCACAGTTCTCTCCATTTGCACTTGCACCCATGTTAGCTCTAGCCTCTGAAAACAGGTATTCTATGAAAGATTTTGTATATATATTCTGTAACTGTTACTATATTTTATTATCATATGCCTCATACAACTGCCCGCTGTACTGCACTTCACCTTGTATGATGTTGGTGTAAAGTTTTCTGGACACTGTCTAATATATATGTACTTCTTCCCCCAACCCAGGATGCATCTGGAATCGAGCAGTAGTCTGCTCAACATGCCTTCCTGGTAAAACCTTAAATAAATAAATAAATTGTTTTTCTGTCAAACTTGGTATTAATTTTACATCATGTTTCCTCCCTTTTTTGACAGTTGTCATCCTGTGTGATTATTTATGAATGTGGTTCTTGGGATATGTAATTTCAAATGATGTTGTAGTTGTGATGAAAAATATTTATCAGAAAAAACTGTGTGGCTGGCCCACCAGCAGCGGTGCCGAGGACGGGTTCAGAAAAAACTCGGAGCATTGTATGGACTGCAGGGAGGAGGAATACTGAGTGCCTGAAGGACTGCTGTCTTCTTCCACTGGGAATGGAGGTTGCAGAGCTCAGTGATTATCTGGCCTCTATGGAAAACTAGGGAAAGGTACCCAGGATTGCCTAGCAGAAATGAGGGGCATGCAGATGTCAACATGCAGTGTGCGTGAGTTTGTGGTGCACATCATGGTGTCATTGCATGCCACACATCTCTTGGAGAAACACAGGGAGGAAAAAGACTACTGGTGGAAGGATGGAGCTGGACACCCACAGGCCTCTGCACCCAACCAGCCAGGCTCATCAAACCAGGAACTGGATCCTTCTCTGACAGGGGTTGGGGAACCATCAACCCCACAGGGGCAAGCCCTGGGGAAGACTGGCAAGCATGTAAGTCCTGGTGGACTTAGAGATGATGGGACTGGGGTGTTTGGCACATAGGGTAGTCCAGAAAGGGGCAGAAAAAGATTAACAAAAAAAAAGATTGTTCCTCATATTCAAATCCACATAAGAATTTTCTAGTGTGTGATTTTCTTAAATTGACAGAGGATATTAGCTCATTCCTTGTTTACTTTGTTATATTTTCCTACATGTCCTATTATTTTCTACTAAATGCCTCATTGAGCCTTAGTTTAATATTGTAAATTTCATTGGCTATACTGTATATCAGCCTTATGGTGGTATCTTTTGAGTGGCGAGTATGGCTAACTGTTTGCTTAGACATAGGGCTCGATTCTCAAAGTTCTGTGCAAGCTGCACCAATGGCAGTTTGCACTGACTGCCAGTGTGCCAGAGACCCTGCACCCAATTGACTATCATGTAGGGTCCTGGTGGCAAAGTCCAGCAGCTTGTGGCAGAGGTGGCCGTGCACCAAGAGAGGTGTACCCATGAGGTTTGCTGCAAGCTGCTGGTGGTCAGGTGTTACTTAGATCCATGTAAAATATACAGTCGCTGGTGGTCCAGTGCCCCCAATCCCCTGTTAATATAAGCACTCCAGTTCTTGGTGGTCTAATGGACCCTCCACCCTGATCCCCTGTTAAATAAATTATTCTCAGTCCCTGGTGGCTAGTGGTCCCAGGCTGATCCCCTGTTAATTAATGTATTCTTCATCCCTGGTAGCTAGCAGTCTCTGATCCCCTGTTAAATAAATTATTCTCTGTCCCCGGTGGCTAGTCAACTCTGTTAAATAATGTACTCTCTGATCCTGGTAGCTAGTGGTCCCCCATCCCTGATCTGATTTTAAAGAAATTTATTCCTATCCCTGGTGATCTAGCAATCCCCCAGCCTGATCCCCTGTTATACAGTAGATACACTTCTCTGGTGGTCTAGTGGACCCAGCCCAGATCTGCCCTTATGAAGAATTGATGTAATTCCATGATGGTCTAGTGGACCCCACCGGCAAGCAGTGCCCCACGACCCTGCTCCCCATCCTGAACTTGAGCTGTGACTGGCACAGCCTCACTCACCACCACAGCCAGCTGCTGACAGAGCTCTCAGTGAGCATGTATTGCATACAGTAGGCACTCATTGATTGACAGCCCACTGATCTGTCAATCAGTGAGCCGCATACTGTATAAGCAGCATGTGCTCCATGAGAGCTCAGTCGGTGGCTGGCCATGGTGGTGAGCAGTGTGCTGTGCCAGTCACTGGCTTGGATTTGTGATGGGGGAGAAGGGTGGTGGTGACTGCCTGCCAGGGTGGTGGGTTGGAGGTCCTGTAGACCACCACAGAATTATATCAGTGCTTTTATGAGAGCAGATTGGGGCTTGGGGGTCTGTTAGACCATCAGGAAGTGTATCTATTGTATAATAGGGGCTTAGAGGTCTGCTAGACCTCCAGGGATGGAATAAATATCTTTAAATGGGACTGGGATGGGGGATCCAGCCACCAGGGATGCAGACTACATTATTTAACAGGGATCAGGGACTGCTAGCTACCAGGATGGAGAAAATATATATCCAGGAGATCAAGGACAGCTAGTCACCAGGGACAGAGATTATTTATTTAACAGAGGATCGGGATGGAGGGGCTGGCACTAAACCTCTCAGAGGACACACATCTAAGTACTCTTAGATCCACCCTGGCTGGCTACTGGTCCTTGAAATGTGCCCTCTGAGAGGGTTTAGAGAATCCTGTAATGAAGTGGCAGTGCAGCCACAAGCCTCCTAGCACCATGCTGTAGCTAGTTTTGTGCTACAAGGATGGTGCAAGCCCCTTTGAGGCATGCAGCCTGTGTTTGACACAGGCTGTGTTTGAGAATCACCCCAGTGCACCTTGTGGCACAAAGGGCACACTGCGCCATTCCTTTTGGTGTAAGCCCTTGCACCATCCTGGGAACTTTGAGAATTGGGCCCAAAAGTTAGCTGTGAACACTAATATAATTGTATTGTCCTATTGTTGTCTTTTTTTTTCTTGTGTGATTAAAGTGATATGTTCCTTTAATGAAATCTAACCATAATCGGAATTTATAGGCCTCTTTGTTAAGGATGTTTTCTAGCAACAGAATTGCAATATTTTGATGTTTTGTAAAGTTTTTGTAGATCATTTTAAATGGTTGCTAGACAGGAATCTTTTTTTTTGTAATTTAAAATGTCTTGGGTTTGCACTAGCACTTTCTGTCTGGTGTTTTTTCTTTTCTAGGTTATAAGTAAAACAAGCAGTCTCATAATAACAATGTCATCATAACACAGCAGTAAGACCGTTATAAAAGAGGACCATTGTATCCTAACCATCACCCCCGACTAAGAGCGTAGAGCCACTCTAAACATTGGAGCGAGGCTGGAGCTGACTTACCTGGTCTGTTCTTGCACATGTGTATTGATCTTAAGACTGAATGTAGTCAATTCCACTTGTATGCAATTCAGACATATGCAAATTTTCAGATATATGCAAATTTTCTTCAGTGCCAAGTCATTTACTATTCAGTGTGGTTTATTTTTTTCTGTTGTATGCATATCAAATTTCAGTTGTATGCTATTTTTAACCTTTTTTCCTGGTATTCTGACCTGACTGAGGGGTAATTGCTCAGACTTGAGGTGAAATTAGGTACTAAATGGTATTGAAGGTGTTGCTTAAAGGTATGAGGAGTCTTATAAACTCAGACTGCTGCCTACCAAAGAAGTGAGAAAACCAACAGAACTGTCTTCCACTGAGCATAAAACACATCTGTTTGATTAATCTTCCTGCTTGGAATGAGTAAGATAGTTGCTGTACTGCTAAACCTACCTCCCTGCAGGTTTTTAAACTGTATAGTTCATTTTCTGGCTATATGCTGTTTCAGATGTAAGCAAAAATATTGCTGTCCCCAACAGTGGGTATACAAGAGGAATTGACTGTAGGGATTAAAGGAGGCTGTCATTTGCAGGGGATCCTGCCCCTGCAAAGCTTACCTCCTGGTTTAGCTTCTTTATGAGAAAAAGGGTCTTTTTCTTAGTGCTGTAAGTAGTGTAATTTAATTATAAATGTCTGCTACCTGAACATGGAGACGCTAGTGCCCTTCATCAAAGGTGCGGAGCTCACCATGCGCCTAATACAAATGCATTGAAGTGCACAGTGCATGCCCGCACTTTACAGTTAATGGAGCTGCCCCAGTGTCCATCATACTCCAGTTAGCAGACTTTTCATAATTAAATTACACTACTTTGTGGTGAGAGAAGAAAGCAGCTTTTCATAAAAGCTAAACCAGCAGGTAAGCTTTGTAGGGCAGGAGCCCTGCAAATGAGTTTTCCTTTAAATCCCATTTGACTGCATTTTTCTTCTTTTGTAAAGCACTTTGTGTGGGAGCTAATGCACTTTATCTCAAACTGTACCTTTGCTATAGGGAACTGATCAAGTGAATAAAACCTCTAACCTGCATTCTGCAAGGCTACTACACTGGTTTTGTGCACTGGTCCATCCTCATCTGGAATACTGTGTGCAGTTTTGGAGCTTGCATCTAAAGAAAGACATGGGCAGCATGGGGGCAGAGCAGAGGAGGATAACCAAGGTGATCCAGGAACAGAGGAAGGATGCATGAAAGGAGGCGGTAGATGTGAATATTTACATGCTTCAGGCAAGAAGGAGAGAAGGGACGTGACTAAAACATGCAAATACTTCCATGGGGTAAATAGGGTGCATAGTGGGGAATTGTTCAGACTGAATGGGAACACAAATACTAGGGGCAACTCCATGAAGCTGGCAGGGGCAAATTTAAGAGTGATGCCAGGAAGTACTTTTTCATGGAGAGGGTGGTGAAAGGGGTGGAGTAAGCTGCTGGAGGAGGTGGTATGTGCAAAAATCAGTAGAGGGATTCAAACAAAGATAGGACAGGTACAAAGGCTTAGTAAAGACTGCACCAGAATGGGAATGGGTATTGAAGAGTGAGGAGCCTCTAGGGCTCTCCACATTCAACAGTAGTTTGGTGGGAATGGACAGACATGATTGGTCAATGACTTTCTTCTGCAGATAGATTTTATGTTTCTTTGTCTATGTTTCTAGGTGCCACCCCAGGGGAGATCTGATTTCCTGCATGATAACAGATTCTGGCTCCTGTGGGTGGAGAAAGGACAGACCAAGTCACTCAGGGAGCAACATAGTTTGCTGTTGCCACATCCAGACCCCATCACCTCCAAAGGCCTCCTCTTCCTCCTCCTCCCCCATCAACTACTCTCACACCCTGTCTAGTCCTGAGGTGTCATTGGTAGCAGTGGCTGCCCACCTCAGTTCCCACTGGACTATGCCCTGAGAAGATCAAATTCAGACTTCACTGCAGCTAGTTCCACAGTGAGTACTGCAGACCTACTGCACACTGGGAAACATCCACATCTCCAGAGGACCTTGATAAAGATGGCTATTCCAAATTTTTGCTGCACACCAGGGCCCCTCCTCTACCATCCTGCTCCCCACAGCTCTCTTTATCCTCCAGCCCTATCACCCTCGTAATCTAGATATCCCCAATATACTTTAGTTAGGAATCTTACCCATTTATTTTCTCCTAGGAATCACACTTTAGTTAGGAATCTTACACATTTATTTTTCCTAGAGTCACCTTCTCAGTTGCCTACTTAGCAGAACTTACTGCATCCACTCTTACTAGTACTTCTTATCAGGGTACCCCAGATAAGGTTTTGTTGCTTAGCAAACCTGAAATACGCTGCCTCAGCCAATGCCTTACAGTGCTGCAAAATTTGGAAGTGCAAGATCATGCACATAGGGAAGAGAAATCCTGAAGCCACCTATAGGCTGGGAGGGAGTTGCTAGCAGTCACAAAGGAAGAAAGAGACTTGGGCATCATCATCACTGATGACCTGAAATCATCCAAGCAGACCTCTAAAGCAGTAGGTAAGGCTAGGGGGTGTTAGGGTATATTAGTAGGGGTATCACAAGTCGTAAGTGGGAAGTAATAATCCTCTTTACAAGACACTGGTTAGGCCCCATCTGGAGTACTGCGGCAGTATTGGAGGCCACACCTTCACAAGGACATTAACCAAATTGAGGCAGTCCAGAGAAGGGCAAACAAAATGGTGCAGGGACTGCATCAGAAGACATATGAGGACAGATTAACAGAGCTCAATATGTATACCCTTGAGCAAAGGAGAGAGAGGTGATGTGATCGAGGCATTCAAACACCTTAAGGGCATTAACAAGGTGAAAGAGTCTAACATGTTTAAATATAAGAAAATAGCAGGACAAGAGGACACAGCATGAGATTAGAGGGGGCCGATTAAGGGGAATGAGGAAATTCTTTTCACAGAAAGGGTGGTGGATGCGTGAATGGCCTACCTCAAGAAGTTTTACTATGAATATAGTGCAGGGCTTCAAACAGGCACTGGATAGGCATAAGGGAGCAATACAAATGAGTATGAATAGATAGGCCACCGACAGAGCAAAAGCCGATGGCACATTTATAAGGTAGAAAAGAAATGGGCAGACTGGATGGGCTCTTGGCGGTCCTTATCTGCCGTCAACTTCTATGTTTCTATGTTTCTATGTTACATGCCAAGCCAGTCCCCCAGTGCAACACTGGATAAATGGCCCAGACTAGCATTTCAACAGAGTGCACCAGTTGGCCTACTCTTGGGCAGGAGACTAACCTTGTTTAAGTCAGAAGCACTGAGGTTGGAACAGAGAGACAGTTGCACAGCTGAAGGTAACATCATCAGCAGCAGCTGCACTGGTCATCATTCTTATGTCAGTGGCTTTCCTTGGTGCCAGACTAGAGTACAAAGCAAATGATTAAAATCCTGATTCACTGGCCTCAGGGCTGTTGGGGTGGGGTGGGAGGTAATAATCAAAAATGCATAGTCATCAGGTTTTGGACTGGGGTGGTGGTGAAAATAATCCTAAGTGCCCATTCAGTGGGCTTGGGCAGAGTGGCTTAAGCCTAAGGGTGGGTGAGGTAGGCCTTATTATGTGCTCATTCGCTGATCTCAGGCTGGGGTTGTCGGTGTAGAATAAGCCTAAATATGCATTCACTGCGCGGACAATGAGGTGAGTAAAGCAAATTAAGGAAGGGAAGAATAATCCTAACTATGCCTCTCAGCTGGTCAGCAGTCATATGTAGCCCTGGTCTTTAGAACACATAAAGCAAATAGACAGAATGTTAGTGTGTTTCTATTTGCAAAAGAATATGACTAAAAATATATTTTCTCTTGGCCCAGTGGCACTAGGGTAGGTCTCTTCACTACCTTGTGGCCTGGGACCTGGTTTCATGAAAAAGCCTGATTCCCGCCGGAGCAGTGGCATTTGGGGAGTGATGTGAAGGTAATGCTTATTTTTACTCCAGGAAGACATTGGGGCATGGGGCCCATGCTCTGCAATGTGAGTTCAGGTGGTGCTTTGTTCCATGGAGGATCACGCAGCATCTCTGCCTCCCACCCTGAGTTAGGCAGCACAGAGGCCTATGTGACTGGGTGGAGAAATGGACTTAGTAGGGACAACAAATACCCAAACTGGTAGTGACATCCCCACCCTCCATGTCACAGCCACAGGGTGTTTCAGTCATGTCACCTCTTGGCGTGCCATCAAACATGAAGACTGAGATCAGGAATACATGGTTACCCAGAGCCTGTCACAAGGGTTTTTCTCACAAGGCAGGAACATGCCAGGTAGTGCTGTGCCAGAGGTGATGGACAGCCCAGTATGAGGCTGAAGGAAAGGATGCCATTAGACTGAGGACACGAACTGAAGCAGTCTGCAGTAGGGATGAACAGAAAATCTAACAATAAAATAACATACAGCTGCGGGTTGGCTGCCTTTTTCCAAGGTCCGTGGCGCCTGCTGGCTTCAGTCCTTGTGTGTAGCCTGCTGCAAGAACTGTTCTCGAAGATCTACTGTTACGGTAAGTTCTTAAGTAACTGTACTTTCCTTTTATTTACAAAATTAACATTCTGATGCCTGGCTATGTGTGCATAAACAGTACAGAAAGTGTTAAATCAGACCATCTGCTATCCTGCCTATCTAAATCCATGGTCCTTTTAACACTGTGAAAACTGCTGCACTTATATTTCACAATGCATAATACTGCATGCTGGGATGCATAGGCAGGGGCATCACCAGCAGGAAAAGGGAGGTCATGATTCTACTATACAAGACACTAGTGAGGCCCCACCTGAGTACAGTGTACAGTTCTGGAGACCTTACCTACGTAAGGACATAGACAGGGTAGAGAAGGTTCAGAGGAGGGCAACAAAGATGGTACATGGATTGCATCACAAGTCCAGTGAGGACAGGTTGAAGGAATTGAATATGTACTCCTGGAGAAGAGGAGGGAGGGAGAGAGGGACATGATAGAGACATGCAAGTATCTTACAGGGAGGAACAGGTGCAAGAATACACTATTTTTAAGCGAAAAGATGTTCCAGGACTAGAGGGCATTGGATAACGTTGAGGAGGATGATTCAGAGGAAATGTGAGGAAGAATTTCTTCACAGAATGGGTGGTGGACAAGTGGAACACCCTGCCTGAGGAAGTGATGAGGGCTGAAACAATCACGGATTTAAGAATGCATGGATAGACATAAAGGAATTCTGGAGGTCAGGGTAAGGGTAACAGAGTTCTAGGAAAACATAAACTGAAGTTAAAACTCAAATGGGCAGACTAGATGGGCCATAGGCCCTATCTGCCGATACTGTCTATGTATCTATGTATCTATGTAAGTAATATTTCTGTAAAGTTTGCTTACTTTTTAATAGTGCACGTGCCCCAAAGAAACTACAGACAATACAAGCATTTAAAGGTAGAAAGTGTTTTGCTACTACAGGTCTAATGTGGGGCTTGAGCATTACTGTATGAGCCTAACTGCAGTAAGTGCCCGCTACTGAGCTGCTTTTCTTCTCCTGCAAGGTGGTGAACCTACAGAACAGACTACCAGTAGATAGAGTGGAGATAAATACAACACAGGCCTTAAAGGTAAACTTGTTAAATTTCTGCTTAACAAGAGAATCACTGTATCATACGGCATAAAACTACCCTTTCTGGGAAGAAATATGGCATGCCTGCCAGACCATTCTTAACTCCAATATCACTTGTTCTCCTAAATTTATTATGGTATCCTGTGGGAATGGGCACCTACAATACATGGCAACCTGCTCCCCAGCCGCATTTCAGGATGGCTACGGAGGGTAGGGCAAACCGGATGCGGGAGTGGGCAACTACTGTATAGCACAGGATGTCACTATACATACACGCTGGGGAACAGGCATGCACAGTGAGGATGTAAGGGTGGTGCAAGAGTGGGTTGTCAAGCCTTGACCCGTGGCGTGGTGCAGAGTAGAGTTGTCGGCGTCGGTCAGCAGAGTACTGGAGTTGGTCTGGGCATTGGTGTGTTTGTTGCTATGCCTATCTAAATTTTTTTATTTTAATGTTTTCACCCCCAACATGCACCCCCTGGAGTTGATAATCCTTTAGAGGTGCGGAAGCTGCTTCCCGCAGAAAACATTAAAAACTACCTTTGCTGTGTGGGTACCAGACTGTCAAATAAATTTTATGCTTCCTCTTGACTTCTGCATAACGATTGCCATTAAGCTTTCTGCCATATGACACAGAACCTTTATTATACTTGGTGTAGATTCTGACCTCTTGCACATAGATGTAAATAAAAGACTGTGGTTACAATAGCACTAATCTCAGTGAAACACATCATTTTAACATATTGAAGGCAATCTGAATCCTCATTATTTGGAGAATGGCTTAAATAAATATCACTGAGAGCAAACTATGAAAGAATGGCTAGCTTTCCTTATTCAAGAATGGACACATTGTATGGAATGTGGGACCCTTTTCTGTATTCATGATTTTATAAATTACCAGATGTGATGCTACATAATTCAATATAAAGTTGTACTGAACTGTAACAATTTGGAAAATATACACACTGCCCTCATTTAGAGATTGTTATAAATAATTCAACCCATTACTGTTATCCAATACAGCTATTTATATAGATTGTTTATCTAACAGAAGGAAAATCTGTACATATACTGTTTGCTTACATAACTGTCTGTTAATGATGCTGAAAACTCAATAAAAGTTAAGTAAAAACAAAAAAAACAAACAAAAAAAAACAACCAAGGGACTCAGTGGACACTCTGGGTATCCAATTTGGTAGTGATCTCCTTTACATTAGTACATTTTACATAGCATGGTTACAAATACTGGTCTGTAAAGCAGGTAGTGGACATGATGGACCTAGAGTCCCTTCTGAATATATGTTACTAAACCATACATGCTCCTCAATGGCTTGGGGTGGGTGGGGTAAGTATGCACAACTGGGAGAGACAAATAGCCTTTCACTGTGAGTGTGTGTGTGTTGGGGAGGAGTTCCATTCACAGGGATCAGGACTGTCATTTCAATTGGCTCAAGGCTGGGGAGAATAAATGTGAAATGTCCATTCACTGAGAGATGAAAAGAAGGTGGGTAGGCGATTCTATACAAAGAGGCAAATGCTGAGAGGGGTGGATAAGGAGAGGGATTCATTGGCGGTGGGGCATCTAACTACATGGATCTTATGAGCTGCTCAAGCAGTCAACAACAGCCTTAGGAAAGTGTGAATGTTGGGGTTAGTAGAAACACTGTATGTTTATTTAGGTTGTAGCCAGCTAAGCCACTCATTTAATTCCCAAGTTGCTGCATACACTGTTTCAAAAGTACAAGATGGACCACCTTCATTTCAGTTCAGACATCTTTATTTCAGTTCATATTTTATTTTAAACTCCAATAAAACATTTGTTATAATCAGTGACAGATCCCAGGCCTCTCCACAGTCAACAGTTTCAAGCCTCACACACTTTCTCAAGACTAACCGTCTGCAGTGGCAGATCCAGGAACTAGCAGAAGGGGGGTTCACTTAGCTATGAAAACCAAACCTCTCTGGGGGGTCTGGGGCATGCCCCCAAAAATGTACAGTGTGAATGGTGCATTTTGGTGCATGTTATGCCCAGTTTCAGGAGCAAAGTGTTGACTACCCCTCAGAAAATCTCCTAGTTCCTTTCCATCACAAAGCAGCTGCAAACACTTATGGCTGCCTCACATGTACTGTATATAAGACCCTTCCTTACTCTGTGACTTTCCTGAGTGGATATCACCAATGTTTAAGATGTGTCCTTGATTTGGTCCTTTGTCCCTGAGTCATGAGGCAGGAGGTTGAGAGGTATGTCTTTCTTATGAAAGATTTTGCCTTACATTTGGAAGCCATATCTCTCCAAATGGAGTTAACTGAAGCCCTAGCTTTGCATTAAGGTTGTGTGAAAGATGCTCCTGTGTTTGCTCTACTGTCAGCTTATTTAAGTTAAGTAAAGCATTTTGACTCTAGGTACTGTGTGTGAAAGATGCTTTCTAAACCACAGCCTATTCCAAATATAAGGCAAAATCTTTCCTAATAAAGACATACCTCTCAGTCACAGCCTATTCTGCACCATTATAACACAAATGGGCCCAGATATTCCAGAGTAGTTGTGCATTGTGCAATCGAGTTGTGCGTGCAATCTGAACCTACCCGCAGCCATATTCAACCAATGTGAATGCGCAGTGCAAAGCCAATGTGGATGTGCAACAATAATGTATCGCCCAATTACAAGAGGGCATACCCATGAATAAGCTGTGCAATGGCAGACTCAGCCAAAAATCACGGCGCAAGTCAGGAGTAACCCACAGAATGTGCCAGACAGAATTGAGCATAAAAAGGAGGCTCAAATGCACACACAGCAGATGCACAAGACTGAGACAGACTGAGATGGATGCAGGGCCATTCATCATGAATTCAGTAATAAGGTGTTTGAGGAGGAGGGAGGAATGCCAGCATGGCTGAAGAAGAGCCTGGCAGTGGTATGCCCACACAGATGGTACCATGCCCATCTCACCTTCAAGGACTACAGGGATGTGGAGATAGTGGGCCAGTACTGGCTGCATGATGAGTTGCAGGCACCCACTAGAAGGAGTCACGGCATGACAATGGAAACCAGGTGACAGCAGCAATGTGCCTGCTCACCATGGGCACCTTCCAGAAACCGCAGGGGCAGCCACTGAATAACCCAGTTGGCCACATCCTGCCTCCTCACACAGTTCCTCAATGCTCTGCTGCCACATGCTTCAGAGTTCATATGATTCCCAAGCACACAGGCAGAGCATACAGCAAACATGCAGGACTTCCATAGGGTGGCACACATGCCAGGTGTGATTAGGGGCATAGACTGCACCACATGACTATACACACACCACCTGGCCCTGAGGGGGCCACCTACATGAATAGGAAGGTGTACCCCTCGGTCAACTGCCAGGTGGTGTGCAATGTCATGGAGGCACATCACCAACATCTGCGCCACACACCCAGGGAGTGCATACGATGAATTCATGTGGCACAGCCCATCCTGTACCAGATTCAAGTGTGGGAGATCCCCATGGGTCACCTGTTAGATGAGCATGGCATGGGGTGGGCTGTGGGGCAGCCGTGTCATGGACAGAGGCCGACACCACACACAGTGAGAGAGCTGAGAGGGTGGCTGCAGGTGACAGGGGTGGGGGAACAAGCAATGCAAAGTGCTAACCTGCATGTTCTACCCACACAGGTGACAACGCCTATCCCCTGCATCCTAGCTGCTCACCCCCCTCTGGCACCCATCCAATGTTGCAGAGGAGAAGTACAATGAGGCACACATCGCTACATGCAATATCATTGAGCATGTGTTTGGCATGCTCAAGATGCAATTCAATTGCCTAGACAGGTCTGGTGGTGCCCTACAGTACAACCCTACGAAAATATGTGGCCTATTCCTGGCCTGCTTGCATGCTGCACAACATGGCCATTGATCATGGGATAGCTGTCCAGGTGGATGAGGCAACATCAGTGATGAGGATGGGGCATGAGGGGCTAGATGGGGTGCAGCTACCCATGGCGAGGAGGGACCCCTGTTCTGTCCCTTCTCCTAGGTTGGGCTGGGCTATGGGCCCAAGATGGAGGCCAAACCAACTGGTGGGGGGCCTGCTGATCCTCCACCGGCTGATGTGGAGGAGCATCGGCTGCTCCACTATGCTGCTGAGGGTGGGATGGAGCCAGCTGGTGGCAACAGAGGCTCTGCTCCAGGAGGTGTGCTGGCTGCGGGCACTGCTGTGTCGGCAGTGACTTTGATTCATACACCCATCCCTGCTGTTCCATGGACTTCCCTGCCCTCCTCCTCTTTGATTGGTATACTTTCCCCACCTCTGTACCTCCTCCCACTCACTGTCCCCTATAGTCCCACGTTGCCTCTTCCTGTGTTGACCCCTTTGTTCTTATTCCTGCATGCCCTATTCACACACCAGTGTTTGATATTGTTAAGTAAACCTTATTTTTCTACAACTCTGTGTCTGTGTCTCCTTTGCAGTGCTGCAGTTGTACAGTTGTGTCCTTGAGTGTATCCCTCCTGTCCCACTGCTGTGTCCTTTGGTGGTGCTGTTGTGTGCACTGGGTCCTGTTTGCTGTGCCCCTGTGTCTTGGTGCCCATGGGCAGTGGGTCTCCCTGCCCTGTGTGCAGTCCAGCACCATTAGTCCCTGTTTGCCTGTGCTGCCCTACTGTCCACCTGCCATGCTGCCCTTGCCAGTGCCAGTGTGCATTATGGTGCTGTACCCTATGTCCTTGCCTGTTTGTGGTCTATATGCCCTTGTTCCCTGTGCATCCCTATCTCCTTTCCTGCTGTCCACTGTGCATGTCTGGTGACCTTGCACTATGGCAGTGCCACTGTCCGCCATAGTGCTGCCTGTCAGGGTTGTGTTGCTGGAGCACTGATGTAGGCCTGCCCATGGGCATGCCTTTAGGGTGGTGGGTTGGTGTGCTGCAACATGGGTTGGTGCTGGTGGCCTCAATCCTGTGTGGGCCTTGGCCTGGTGCCCCTGCAGTGCATCCCGGCCAGTGTGCCCTTGTGGTTTGGGTCTGCCAGTGCTGGTCTGGCACTCTGCTCATGTGCAGCCCTACCTGTGCTCCCCATTGCCTATTGTGCTTGCTCAGCCTGCCGCGCCTGCATCCTTGCTTACTCCTGTGCATTCCTGGTTGCTCCAGCGAATGTCTGGTTGCACGGTGGTGCATCTTTGCTTTATTCAGTGTTCTTTGCACCAGCACATGTCGCTGTTACATTGTTTGAATATGGCGCCTGTTTCCTATGGTGCATCTGCATTGTGCTGCGCATTCCATTGTGCACATCCCGGGCGACGCCTGAATATCTGGGCCATGATGTACTGTATTAGCATATAAAATGAAGCTAAAGAGCAAGTGCTTAGTAAGTATATACATCTTAAAGAATGAAGGTCTGGAGCCTTTAGATACCTCTGCAGTTCAATTTATTTATTTTATCAGGAAAAAGGTTCCATTGAGCAAGCTCAAGGAGGTCCTGGGTACGAGTTGAAATACAATACACTACAGTAAAATTATTCGTTTTGCTTTTATTTGTTTCTCTACTTGCCTTTCACTATCACTATTTTTATTTTGTATTTGTATTTTATGAACTGCTAAGAAAAAGAATCCAGTGGAAATCCTTGTATTATGATGTCAGAGTATCTTTACTGGAAAGGCTGGCAGTGTATTTCAGTGGAAAATGCAAACCTGTTTTTAGATTTTTATGGAGAAATAACACTTTCTACCTTCAAAATATAATACAGTTAACAGAACTTTGGATAGCCTCTGATCTTTTGTATAATGAAGTAGGTGACATTTTCTTCATAACCAGATTTTACTTGGAAAGAAGAAAAGAGAAGTCAATTGCTGTTTGAAAAATTGTAAAATCATACAGATGGGCCACAATACTGCAAACATATAAACGTGAAGTTTGTTATTGAAAGAAGTTTCTATTTCTTTTGAAATAGAAAGAACAATATATTTTATTTTCCCATTGAAATATACTGGGCTCCTAAATAGTTGGCAGTTTTGTAACATAACAATACCAGAGTTCTGTTGAATTTTTTTACCAGCAGTGGTAAAATCAAAGGTAAACACACTTGTTTCACTGCACTAGCAATTTTATTATAAAGGTAGAAAATAATTACTAAGACATCTAAATACAATAAACAGTCAAAAGTCTATTTACTGGAAGTAAGCAGCAGCTCTTTAAAGCATGCAGTAAAATTGATTTCTACATTCCTGCAATACACTAGTGCCACTTGTTTATTTATTTATCAGAGATTCACCAGGATGGCAACATGAACTGCAAACAGCTTATTTCCAGAAGCTTCCGGAGGGGTTATAATATGACCAGGAGCAACCAACAGAAAGAAGCAGTGTACAGAGAACATATATAGTCAACAGACAATCCAGGTATGATAACATGTGCATAAATTAGCATTTACAGGACATAAACAAGTACATAAATTAGAAATAGCAGGGCTGAATATACAAAAATTCTAGCAGCACATCACATCACTAAATCATAATGCCAGGACAGCAGGTTTTATGGACACATCATTAGATTTAATTATAGTGACTAACCCATTTTAGAACAAAGAAAGAACAGGTAGCTGGTAGCGAGGGTGGAGGCAGTCAAGGACAGTGTTGGTAGTGAAAAAGCATGGGCTGTAAGTGCTTGTTATAAGGGGTAGAGGGTTTCTAGGCATCAGTAGGAACCCCCACTTTAGAATACTTGTAGGTTGAAGTTGAAAGAGGAGGAGGGGGACCATGAAGATGAGCCAAGAATAAATGTAATCTTCATAGACTGATAGGTTGCCAAGATAAGGAGACACAGACAAAAGCTGTCTTACTGACCTATAAATGGTGACCCATTCCTACATTCTGAAATGTGGGGCAGTGGTGACATTTAACATGCAACACAAAATAAGACAAACTGCACAACCATGAACTGGACAGAGAGCCATTAATAAGGGCTGTTAGAGTTAATCACCATCACAGCTTGGTGCATATTGATTGAAATTACAGATTGTCAGCAATGCCAACTAAAGGGACCTGCCAGCTCATTAACTTAACAGTTTTAATTACACCTGAAGTAAGAGCTGGCACATTGCTTTGCATTTCTGATATGCATACAAGACATGGGAAATAAAGCATAGTTGTACACTTTCTGTTTTATGTATTTATTTTTTTTATTTATTTGATGCTTTGTGGTGCTTTGGCAAACAAGGTTTGGGAGTTATAATTGAGTGTGCACAAAGCAAGTTAGAAACAAGAAACAAAAGTTAAAGAAAAAAAACGAGACATCAGACATTACAGGCATGCTTGGCAGACTGAACTTCTAAAGAACATTACTAGGCTGGCAGTATAGCCTAGAGGACAGAGCAGCAAGCTGTGAATGAGCTTGATACATGCAGCAGGCATGAGTTTGAGTACCACAACCTCCAGTTGCATACTGTGTGACTCTATACAAGTCATTTAACCTCCTCAGTGCTCCTGGGTTGCCCCTGAAAACAGGTGTTGTGCCTAGTTGACCTTACCCAGTTACCAAAGGGAAAAAAGTTTGTGTTTAAAATTAGAGCTAAGGCATGGATATCAGCCACCAGATAGACCAATAAGGACTGGTCTGTCTCTGGAACTGGTAAAGACATCCTTTCCTGTGCACTGTTTACACAGAACTAGTTAGAATTATATGAGTACCAAGCCTTAGATCAGATGATGGGGCTTGTAATGTTAAAAGCAGACTGGCCTCTGATCTGCTGTTAACGTGCAAGCCCCATCATCTGATCTAAGGCTTTGTACTCATATGAGACTACAGCCACAGTCTTATGCACTTATACACATTTAGTGTTTACCCAGGTCATTTTCTTTCGTAAGAAAAAGGGCAGGCAACATGTGCTGAGAAAATTCATACCCTAAAGTCTCTGTTTTTCAGAATTAAGGGAGAACTAGTGAAACCACTGACTACCCTTTTAACAAATCATGGGAGGATGGTGTGGTACCCGAGGACTGGAGGAAGGCGGATGTGATTCCCCTCCCAAAGTGGAGCAAGACAGAGGCAGGAAACTACAGACCTGTCAGTTTGACCTCTGTGGTAGGGAAAGTGATGGAATCACTTCTGAAGAAACAATTGTTGAGTACCTAGAGGCCAGTGGGCACAGGACCCAAGGCAGCATGGGTCCACAGCATGAAGGTCATGTCAGATGAATCTAATTGATTTCTTTGACTGGGTGACCAAAGTAGTGGACAGGAGGGCTGTGGACATGGCCTACCTAGACTTTGTAAGGTATTTGACACAGTCCCACACAAAAGATTAATTGTCAGATTAACCAGCCAGGGAGTGATCCCAGGGTGGTAGCCTGGGTAAAACATTGTCTGGACAACAGGACACAGAAGGTAATTATAAATGGAGTCCACGGTGAAGAAAGAGGAGTTACTAGTGTGGTACTGCAGGGTTCAGCAATGGGTCCAGTCCTTTTAATGTCTTTATAAGTGACATTGCAGAGGCATTGGAAGGAAAAGTATGCCTCTTTGCAGATGACACAAAGATCTGCAATAGGGTTGATACACAAAGAGGCGTGGAAAGGATAAGAAGGTACTTGCAAGGTTGGAGGAATGGTCAAGTATGGCAGCTTGGATTCAATACAAAGAAGTGCAAAATAATGCCCTGGGAAACAAAAACCTAGGGAAGATTACACAATGGGGGTAGTAATAACAACAAAATGGAAAGGGACCTGGGGTAATCATATGAGATGACCTTAAGGTTGCAAGCAATGTGAGAAGGCAGTAGGAGGGTGGGGATACTGGGATGTATAGGGAGAGGCATCATCAGCAGAAAACAGGAAGTTGTTATCTCTGTACAGACAGTTGGTGAGACCCCATCTGAGTACTGTGTCCAGTTCTGTAGACCCCATCTCTGCAAGGACATAGACAGGATAGAGGCAGTCCAGAGGAGGGCAACTACAATGGTGCAGGGTCTGCAAGAGAAGTCATCACGAGGAGAGACTAAAGGAGTTAATATGTACCCTTGAGGAAAGGAGGAGAGGGGGGACATGATAGAAACTTTAAGTACCTCAGTGGAATCAACAAAGTCCAAGAGGGTAGCATCTTTCAGAACAAGAGATGTGCAAGAACAAGGGGACACAATTCAAAGATAGGGAGGTGGTTCAGGAGCAATGTGAGGAAGTATTTTTTCACAGATAGGTGGTGCATGCATGGAACAGCCTTCCTGAGGAGGTTGTGGGGTCTAAAACTGTGGGAGAATTCAAGAATACATGGCACAGACAGAAGGCAATTCTTGTGGGGGTAAGAAGAAATAGGCTGTTGGTTAACTAGGATCTGCAGCTTATCCTGTAGGTAGGAAATGGGCAGACTAGGTGGGCCAAGAGGTCCTTATCTGTCACAAAGTCTATGTTTCATGTTTAATAAGGTCTATGATAGTTAATGAACTTATGTTTTTAAAGTTTATTCTTGTTTGATTGTTTGACATTGTTAAGATATCATCTGATCATCTGATTTTAGCCCAGTCACTTCATACATTAACTTTTTTTGTTTGATCCCAACATTTGATCATTTCATTTTGTATTTTAAGTAGGTTTAGAGAGAAAAAAGGAGTACTGTTTCTCTTAACCCTTCTTTCTTTATTGGTGCAGGCCTGTTACAGACTGAAATGAATTCAGCTGTAAAGAAGGTACAGGCATCATCAGTGTTAAGTATCTTCTCCAGCCTATCCCAACGTTTGTACAAGCTCTAGCATAATTCAACGCAATAAAAGGTCTTAAAGACAAATATGTAATTTTTATGACTGCACCCCATAAAGTTACCGCTGATAGAGAACATACTTAAATCAGTCAAACTAGAACCACTTTCATTTATTACTTCTGACCTAGCACATTGTGAGACTGCAGTCTAATACTGGCAAGGTTAGCTGTCTGCAGTCATTCTGGCATGAGCATTGTGCGACGGGTTACGGAATTAATTGTCTAATAATGCTCTAATCATTCTGGGCAACCAGAATGATTCAGGAACATGAAGGTAGAACCTATGAGGAGAGACTGGATGAACTCAATCTGTACGCATTTGAGGGAGGAGGGATGAAGGGACATGATAGAGACTTTCAAGTATGTAAGGGGATAAATAAGGGCAGACTCAGGGAAGTGTTCAGGCTTAGAAGGGGAACTACCAGGGGCACGTGGAAGCTGGAAGGGGAAGTACAAGGGGAGCGAGGAGACACTTCTTCACAGAGAGGGTGGTGGAACCATGTAATGCACTGCCCAGGAGTCTGGTTGAAGAGACCACAGTGGAAGAATTCAGAAGGGTTGGGACAGGGTACAGAAGGAAGCTGAGGCCAGGGAGGGCCACTTCTGGGGCTGGGGGTATGGAAGAGCGAGCTCCCAGTAGGGGCTAGCTCGAGCAGACACGATAGACCATGGGGCCTATTCTGCTGGCTTTTACTATGATAAACTTACCTGCACTTGTAGCAACACTCTGAATGATCTGACAATAGGACTAGTCAGTGCAAATGGGAACCGCAGCAGGCAGACACAGAGGCAGTCAGGGAACGAACAACAGCACTATGACCGAGCAGAACTTAAAGCAAGCTAGCAAGGCAGCAGTATGAACCAGGCAGTCCCTGTTGTTATCTTATACACCCCAGACTGTTAACATACTGGAGGGAAATAAAAAAGAAAACATTCCTCAGGCCAGAATCATAAAGATTGGCCCAGCCTTCAGTGTCCACACTGTGTGCATATGAAACACAGAGTGCTGGACCAATCTGGTATCAATGGGTTGTAAATTTGGGGGCTCTGTCAGTCGAGCTGAGATCGACTGTTACTGGCACTGATCCTGCTATACCCCTGCTGGTTTTACAACATGCACCTGCTGGTATGTGTCTTCCCCATGTAACTGTCTGTTGCTTGTCTTTGAATTTCATGGGGAGATTACAAGAACATGCCAGCTTCAGTTTCAAATGCAGGCAGTTTGCAACTAATCACAGGGTGGCACATGCCACACTTATCAAAGGTGGCAAGCACATGTGTGCCAATACATAAATCTACCACTGGTCTGACTTAGTCTTGAGAAAGCATGAGAGGCGCAAAACTGTTGACTGTGTGGAGAGGTCTGGGCTCAGTCACTGATTACAACAAATGTTTTTATCAGAGCTTAAAATAAAATACAGACTGAAATGAAGACGGTCTGTTTTGTACTTTTGAGCAGTGTGCACAGCAACTTGGGAGATCAGTCTGTTCATAGAGTTTCTTCACCATGCACACTTGGGAGCCACTACAGAGGCACGCGAGTCACTCATTTGTTGACAACTATTATGCATGCTGATAAGTGGACAATAAAGCATGGCAGAGTGTGTGCTATGGTGGAATAACCACACACTTCAGGTGCAGAGTCACATGGCTGAAGGATGTGTGACTTCAATCACCCAAGAAGTGGCGTTAGCTCACAACACACACCCTGGAGTGCCTTATTGCTATTATAAAATGGCTAGATTTGAGTTTTAATATTTACAATGTGTACTGATACATGTAAAAGTAATGATTTTATGTTACCATTAGATGGAAGTGTTTTAAACTTGGGAAATCCTGCCTGTTGCCCTTTACTCCATCAGAAAATATCAGAATGGAGACCAGGAAAAAATAACAGTATGATTATTTTATGAAAATGAGTGGATGGGTATGTCGAGGATCAGAAATCTGGCATGTAGTAGCTGCAATTGTGAGTGGATAGGTTTTGAATTTGTGCACGTGGTTGTCTGAAATTGTGCCATGGTCATAGATGACTGGTAAGTCAGACTTGATAATGTGAAGCTGCACAGAGCTGGGATGTGAATATAAACTTTTGGTAACAAAATAAGAAAACATGAAAGTTCATTGAAGAAAGTGACACTGTCTGGGGTGGGGTGTTCAGTTGTGACAAAGTGGGATGAAGGGACTATGTTTTAACAAGCTCATCTGATGGGTGTTCATGACACAGTGAGAGGGAGGGATTATGTTTTAACAAATTCTGGTCAGAGCTGATACGGCTGTGGAGAGCTTTTAGGAGCAGCAAGAGCGGTGAACAGAATATGTGGTGCTCTCGCCGCACTGGAGTCAGCTGTAACTATACTGCAGCGATTACAGTACTGCACATGCATGACACTCAGGCATGCGCAGTTTGCTCTGGAGCCAGCCATGCACAACATGGTGGCACTGACATGAATATGTATGTGCGATACTCATGCATGCACAGTTTAAGTCAGCGCTGCCCTGTTGCATGTGGCCTGTCATGTCCACAACTGCGAGAAGGAAAAGTAGTGCTCTGGGGAGGGGTGTTTATGTGGCTCATGGAGGGAAGGCTGCATAAACAGAATCATTGGAACTATAGGAGCACTGTGGCAGCACACCAGACAGCTGTCTGGTCACGGCTTCCACAGTGCTGTTATACAAATCTGGTTATGGCATGTCTGTGGAGCTTGGCCCCGCAGCTATAAAAGTCAGACTCAGGAGGAAATTATTAACAAACTTGAGATATGGTCTGGGACTTGCTTGTCATCAGTCACTTTCTTTCTTTTCTAAGCAGTAATTTTGGTAAATGTGCCTTAACCATACTTGATCTCAGTGATGGTAGACTGCCTCTGGTTTTCCTCTGATTGTAGTAGGGTGGGGAAGTAGCAGTCTTGAAGTGGTAGCTGGCTGTCTGTCTCTCTCTCTCTGACTATCTGACCGGTTGCCCTCTGCTCTGGCCTTTTGCTGTTTTTGTGTTCCTGGCTTCTTCTTCATTACTTAACTAGGAGACACTCACAGTGGTGCCTGCCTGTTGAGAAAAATCACTACTCTTAATAACTTATACACAGTATTAGTATTACTTTCTTAAATGTCCGAATCAGAAGAGTGATTAAAGAGCATTCTGGGAATTACCTGCCTTTCGACAAAACAATTCCACAGAGTAGGTGGTGGGTAGCTGTCAGAGTTTCATGGTTCACACTGGTGCTTTAACTAGTAAGCTATAAGGGTTCACCAGAGTTCTGTGACTTGCCTGCCTTTGGACAAATTCATCATCATCATCGTCATCTTAGAGGTTGCTGCCAGTTGCACATATTACAGCACTGGCACTTCCAGTAAATCCATCCACAGTCACATCGTCTCACCCTTCTCATCTCATTTCACTAATCATGCTGTTTGTTACTACTAAACAGTGGTTTAATTGTTTTTTTCTACAGATATGTTGATTAAAAGCAGTTTAAAATTACTTTTAACATACAGTTATCATAGAAACATACATAAAAATAGAAGTTGACGGCAGATAAGGACCACAAGGCTCATCCAGTCTGCCTGTTTTTCTATTGCTTATGAATGTGCCATCGGCCTTTGCTCTGTCAATGGCCCAGCTATTCATACTCATCTGTATTGCTCCTTATGCATATCCCATGCTTGTTTGAAGTCCTGCACTGTATTCATATCCACCACTTCCTGAGGTAGGGCCGCTCCATGCCATCCACCACTCTTTCTGTGAAAAAGAACTTCCTCACATTACCTCTTAATCGGTCTCCCTCTAATCTCATGCTGTGTCCTCTGGTCCTGCTATTTTCTTATACAGAAACATGTTAGACTCTTTCACCTTGTTAATGCCCTTAAGATGTTTGAATGTTTCGATCATATCACCTCTGTCCTCCTTTGCTCTAGGGTAGACATATTGAGCTCCCTTAATCTGTCCTCATATGTTTTCTGATGCAGTCCCTGCACCATTTTGGTTGCCCTTCTCTGGACAGCCTCCATTTTGTTAATGTCCTTGTGCAGATGTGGCTCCATTACTGCATGTAGTACTCCAGATGAGGCCTAACAAGTGTCTTGTAAAGAGGGATTATTACCTCCTCTTACGACTTGTGATACCCCTACTAATACACCCCAACATCCTCTAGCCTTACCTACTGCTTTAGTGTCTGCTTGGATGATTTTAGGTAATCTGTGGTGATGATGTCCAACTCTTTTCTTTCCTTGTGATTGCCAGCAACTCCCTCCCAGCCTATAGAAGACTTCAGGATTCTCTTGCCTATGTGTATGATCTTGCATTTCTTTGCGTTAAACCCCAATTGCCACTCTTCCGACCATTTTGCCAGTTTATCCAGATCTCTTCTCATTCTGCCCACCCATCTGGGTCATCTACTCTGTTGCAGATCTTGATGTCATCTGCAAACAGACAAACATTACCTCCAGTCTATCTGCAATGTCGTTGATGAAGATATTGAAGAGGACTGGCCCCAGGACTGATCCCTGAGGTACTCCACTTGTGACTTGCATCTATTCTGACTGTATACCATTTACCACCACTCTCTGTTTTCTGCCTGCCAACCAGTTTGCCACTCATTTGACCAAATTTGACCCACCCCAAGCCTCCCCAGTTTATTAATCAGTATTCTACGTGGAACAGTATTGAAAGCTTTGCTGAAGTCAAGGTAGGTGACATCAACTGCACCCCTTGGTCCACCACTCTGGTTACCCAGTCAAAGAAATCTAGGAGATTAGTTTGACAGGATCTTCCTGTTGTAAACCCATACTGTCTTGGATCCTGTGCTAATATGGATTCCAGGTGTTGCACTATCCTTTCCTTAAGGAGTGCCTCCATAATCTTGCCCACTACTGAGGTAAGACTGAGTGGTCTGTAGTTCCCTGCCTCCTCCCTGCTGCCACTGTTATGGAGTGGGATCATGAGCCCTTCTCCAGTCTTCTGGGATCTCTCCTGTGCTCAGAGACTCACTAAACAGTTCTGCTAATGGCTCTGCTAGTTCAACTCTTAGCTCCTTCAGTTTCCTGAGATGTATGCCATCAGGTCCTATTGCCTTGTCCACCCTGGAGTTTAGTGAGCTCTTGCAGAACCCTTTCTTTGTGAAGGGACTTGAGTATACCTCCTCCCCGTGCCCATGGTGCTGAGCTGTGGGCCCTGTCCGATCTTCTATTCAGTAAATACTGAGCAGAAGTATCTATTTAGGATACATGCTTTCCTTGGCTCCTCCACACACTCTTATCCCTTTGATCTTAGCAATCCCTCTGGACTTTCTCCTTTCATTAATGTATCTATAGAAAGTCTTGCCCTCTTCTTTTACTGTTTGTGCTAGTGTTTCTTTGGTTTGGGCCTTTGCCTACCTTACTGCCTTCCCTTAGGGAAGTTTGGTATTCTCCCTATCTTCATCCCACTGCATTCTCTTATATTTCCTGAAGGCCAACCTTTTGGCTCTGATATTTTCTGCTACTGTTTTTGAGAACCAAAGCGTGTTTCCTCCTTCTTTTCTCTTGCTTTTCCCCTAACACACTGGGATGTTGCTTCAAGTATTGTATCCTTAATGCTTGCCCACTTTGCTTGTACCCTTTCACCTGTATTTCTTCTTGCCAGCGCTAGCTTAACTCTTTGGCCATCTTATCAAAGTCAGCTCCTCTGAAGTCCCATATTTTGCCTTGAATGTGATGATTTAGTTCTAGTGGCCAAACTGAACCACACCATGCGATGGTCACTGGCCCCCAGGTGACCTTCAACCTGGAGATCTGTGATCCTTTCCAAATTAGTCAGTACTAGATCCAGGATGGCCCTGTCTCTTGTGGGTTGTTGTACCAATTGTTTGAGGCCTTCCCCTGCAGGAATCCACTATGTGTCTAGTTCTGGTGGATGTTCCTGCTGGTATTGACCAATCTGTATCTGGCATGTTGAAGTCTCCCATTATCAGAACCTCACCTTTAGCTGTCTTGTTTTGTATATCTTCTAACAGTAATGTGTCTATGTCCTCCTCCTGATCTGGAGGCCTGTAGACAATCCCAGTTCATATGGTTGTCCCATTTCCTGCTTCCAGGGTGACCCACAGTTCTTCTGGCTCCTTATGTGTATTTTGAATTTCTGTAGCTTTGATATTTTCATTGACATAAAGGGCTACACCCCCTTTTGCACCTCAGTCTCTTTTGAACAGTACATAGCTGGGTACTGAAGTCTCCCAAGTATGGTTACTGGTGAACCATGTCTCGCTAATGGTTACTATGTCCAGTTTAGCTTGTCATTGTTGCCTCCAGGTCTGGGATCTTGTTTCCCAGACAGCAGGCATTGTGTACATGATTTTCCATTGGCCAGATTTCAGTGCGTTAGTTTTGGGTGAGGTCTGGCATTTCCCTGCCTGCGTCGTATGGGGAACTGGATCTTTTTCCTTAACTTGTGATGCAAATGAACTACAAACATGCTGAACTCCTGTTTGATCATTAGCTGAGGGGAGGGGTGCTTTCCCATTAGATGTATCGCATGCTGCACCCTCTCCCATTTGCTAGTTTAAATATTCTGTAAAGACATCAAAATTCTGCCCGATGCACTGACTCCTCCTTAGTCAGATGCAGTCCATTGAATTTAAAGTACTTTACCACAAACTGTTGCCAGTTACCTACAAATCTGTGTCCTTTTTCCTGGCACCAGCCCTTGAGCCACATGTTTAGCTCCCCTATCTCCCCTTCTCTAAGCTTCTGTCTGTCTGCCCCCTCCCAGACTGGCAGGATCTCAGAGAAGGAGATGCCAGATGAAATGGATGATAGTTTGTCTCCCAGCCTGGTCAGGTGTTCCTTGGTCTCCACAACTGACCGGCTGGCGAGATCGTTAGTCCCTATGTGTACCAGGACATCAATGTTTTCTCCTACTTCCTGCACACTTTTAGCAATGTGGTCAGTGTCTCCACGCTGATGGACCTGGGAGACATGTGACCATTACCCTGGCTGGAGGTAGATGTCAGCTCCCTGAATCATGGAGACTCCTATGATCAGAAGTGTATTGGATTTCTTTTGCTTTTTTGTTTTGGTCCCTGTTTTGGGTGAGTTTGTATTGCTGGCTTCTGTGCTGCAGTGTCCTACTCTGCTGTGTCCTCTGCCCCTTTGTTTGATTTTGGAGATAGAGGCAGATACCTGTTTGTAGTTTTTATATGGTTTGTGGAGGTGATACATTGGTGAGCATTGGAGGATGGGGCACCAAATTTTCCTCCTAACCACCTGCCAACCTCCTGGACCAACTACCTCTGCAGTCAAGATGCTTCAGTTGGATGTTGGGGAAATGACGGGTGGTTCTTGTAATATATTTCTCCTGAATATGAGATTTGAGGCACACAATCTCTGCCCATGCTGCCCGGAGCTGAGCCCTTAGATCTCCAGTGGTCCAGCATGTAGGACAGCATCCTAAATCCTGTATAACTGCCCTTTCTGAAAAGTGTCCCACAGTACCTGCAGTTAATAATATCCATTCCAGTTGAGTCGCTGAATTTATAACCTGTTCCGAGTAATCAGAAGAAAAATGAAAGCAAAAGATTTTATTTGTTTTGTTTTGATGTTTTTTCTTGTATAACTTTTATAACAAGTTAAATTAATTGTGCCTCTGTAAGTGAGGTCACTGTGTGGATATCCTCTGATCTTCCCCTTCCTGCTTTGCTACAGGAAATGTCATGACTGTTCTACTCTATAAAAGGAGTATAGCCTGGGGTGATTGGGGATGGGGTAATGATTGGGCCCTTCCCCTGCCAAAAAGAACCACAGATGAAATAAACAAGGAGGTAAGAGCAGAAACAATCAACCAACCAACAACAAATGCAGTAACCCTGAAAACTTTGCTTAATGATAGATAAAACTGTAAAATCTGGAAGTACCACCTTTAACAATTTCACAGAAGATATACCCTGCAAAAACACTTTGCTACAGAGAAAAATAAAGCAGTAACAGAATATATACCTTGCAAAAAACAATTTGAATCAAAGAAAATACAGCAGTAATGTGGAAGCACAAAACAGTAACAAACTTGTAGGCACACCCTGTAATAATGCAGCAGAAAGTATACCCTGCAACAGCAATTTGAATCAGAGAACAATAAAAATGTAAAAAAACAGTAACAAAACCTGTGAGCACAAAAGTAAATAGTAACACACAATACATCTGCCTAGCCAAAAGAAGCCTTAATCTTTTCCTTGCTCTGAGAATGTTGTTCCTTGCTCTGTCCTTACAAGCAAACCTAGAAGAAAAGAGCTCAGGTGAAGCTAGGTGCTTTTACCAGCAAACATTTGTTTGCTTATCAGAACCATTTAGAACCTCAGAACCTTTTGAGGGTCTCCCATTCCTATTCCTCAGTCACCTTGTGGAAATATTTGGCAATAATGAGTGCATGTCTTAAGACAAGGTAACAACTGGCTAACAATAGCAAGACAATAGCAAGACTACAGTTGGGGCTACTATGCAACTGCCAAATGTGTGTCCTCCCCATCCCAAAAGGCTTCACCTGTGATACAAGCCTTAACCTGCTCTGCTTTCACAATTTATTTTTTACTGGACTACATAAATCAAAAATGTCCTTGTTGTTGCATAGGAAAAGGCTGGTGACAATGTAGACAGGAGGCTACTATGCAACTGCCAAAGCGCAAAATGGGTTCCACATGACACAAACCTTTACTGGCTCTGCTTTCGCAGTTTGTTTTTATTGACTGCACAAAACAAAATGGTCCTGTGCTTGTGTGGGAAATGACTGATGATGCTGAAGACAGGGGCTACTATGTAACTGCCAAAGGGTTATCTCTATCCCAAAAAGGTTTCACACTTGAAACAATCCTCTACCACCTTTGCTTTCACAATTTTTTTTATTAGAGTACAAAACAAAATGGTCCTGTACTGCCGTGGAAAATGGCTGGTGATGCTAAAGATGGGGCTACTGTGGAACTGCCAAAGGATATCCTCCCCAAAAGGTTTCACATATGATATAAGCCTTTACTGGTTCTGCTTTTGCAATTTATTTTTTTTTGGACTACACAAACAAAAATAATTGCCTACATGGGAAATGGCTAGCAATGCTGCAGACAGGGGCTACAGTGCCACTTCCAAAGGGCTGTCCCTCCTTCCAAAACAGAATTTACCCACACACACACACACACACACACACACACACACACACACACACACACACACACAGTGTCTTGTAAAATAAATGTAAACTTTTTTCTTCTTTCTTAGGTCTCTTTCTGTACAATGGTACAATCTATTTCTTTTCTTGTATAAAGCCTTTTCTTACTTTCTGTAAACATTTTCCTGCTAAAAACTTTTTTCTAATTGTATTTTCTGCAGTTGTGCACTGCTGTTGTGCACTGTAAAAACAGAGTACCACGGTCTGTGCTGTACACTTATGTGCACACTGACAACACAGCTCTAGTCCGAGCAGTCATCCCTGTCTCCTCTTGCTTTTTCAGCACTTTCTTTTACTTTTAAATGTTCTTCTTCAAATTCTCTTCTGTACTGCGCTTTTCTGCATGGTAGAAAGTGAGTGCCCTAATACACAATCTCTGTGACATAGTCTCTTTTCTTTTTTTCTATTCTTCTTTACTCTTCTTAATTTGCTTTCATAATCATTATTTCTCTCAAACTCTTTAATATTCTTCTGCAAATCTGCAAACTGTAAGCATTCTGGTCTCTGCCCCTCTTCAACACACACAGTGTCCTCTCTAGTCAGTGTTTTGTTATGTTTTCTTTGCTATTTTGTAAAGTTTTCATTTTTTTTTTTAGTTAAAAACCTTTTTTCTCCTCCTATCCTGTACCAGCTCCTCCCTCCTTTCTTCTCCTTGCTTTGACCTGCTGAGTGTTGCTACAGGTGAATGGCAGCAACCAGAAAATTCAGCTCCTGTCCCCACTGCTTATTGAGCTAGAATGGAATTGAGGCATAGGAGCAGGAACCTATGGGCGCAGGGGGTGCTGCAGCTGCCACTTTGCCCATGAGCATTCAAAGGGCCCTTTGCTTACAAACACTACCTTTTACCATGTGCCCTTTGAACTTCAACATCCCCACTTTTCCCCATGTTCCAGCACCCATGTATTGAGGTCACAATCACATGGCTATATATACTCCCAGAGGCACTGTTTGATCTCTCCTCCATCTCCTAAGCCTGTCGCATGACAGGCAATCAAGCTGAGAGGCTGGGGAGGTACAAAATAAAAGCACTGAGATCTGAACTGGCAAGATTTGGTCCAGGTCTCATGAAACCAAGCAGCATGCATTCAGGGTGGCGTAGTTTTCTTTAGAGAGGTTCTGCACCTCACTATTTATAACTACTGCTTTAATAGTTAACATTTGATTTATCATGTTTATTATCATGGAAAACAATGCTGAACCCAGACTTGTGAACAGGACTCAATCTGAGCATTTGAATTTTGCTCGGCAATGAAGGAATTCAGTGGCTCACCCTTCTTCATTAGACGCACAATCAGACTGCCTAGTAGTTTGGATTCCTGGTTTCACCTCAACAGCAGAGATTTAACTCCTGTTATGGAAAAAATGCTTGGATGGTAGTGTTGTTTTGAGAGGGCACTGAAGAGTGAATGAGGAGATCCCAGGTTTAAACCCCTTCACTGTCACTCACTACTGTGTGGTCATATGTGTGTCATGTGACTTCCTGTGCATCATTATAACCCAGAGGTACAATGGGTTGACAGCAAGCCCCAACTACAAAAGAAATGTTGCTCCATCCTGTTGGCAGTGGTAGCACTACTGCTTAGACACCGTGACCTAAGTTCAGGAATGAACTTTGTCATCAGAGGCCAGCTGAAAGAAGGAGGTTGGAGCATCCAGTGGACAGCTCTTCTCCTTCAGTGGGGAGGCATATTGGATCCACCACTGGGCTGCCACCTATTGAAGGGATAGGTTGTAGCATGGCTGAAGCAGCTACAGCAAGGAGAGGTGGGGATGTGACTGATGTCAGCATGACTCTCTACTGTATGGTACATGACCTATGTGTGATTTATGGCTGCTTCCTAGAGGAGGAAACAAAAGGGAAAACTGGCAGTGGCTGGTCATATGAAGGCCTGTCTGCACCCCCATGCCCATCTTGGACTCCTTTTCCTGACCACTGGAGGCACTCTCAGGCTTTGCCTCCTGTGTGGGTGGCTGGAAAGTGTAGGGAGGAACCTGCCAGGTTGCTGAAGTCAGATGCAGCATCAGGGAACAAGTCAGGGGGGCAAGGAAGTGATCTGTTGTATGTGGTTCATGGTATCACAGTGGATCAAGAAAAGGGAGCCTCAAAGGACAGGAGGAGACACTGGCAGCAGGTAGAAGGGTGTCCTAGCCAGAAGACTAGGCAGCGTAGACTGAAAAAAATAAAGAGATGTTGCATCTCAACTGGGCTTATTAATAAATAAATACTAATATTATAAATCCCTTACCAAATGCTACTAATATTATAAATCCCTTAAGGATTTCAGCCAATCAGCAGTCAGAGCCTGCAGGACCTCTTATCCTGCATACAGTTGTCATTTCATGCTTGGAATGTAAGAATAGAGTGACACATGAGGAGGAGGTGGGAGGAGGGCCAGCACTAAATGTGTCTTTAAATAAAAAGTCTGAAAATGTATCATAAATTACTCAAGGCAAGTTGAATCACTTTTAAGTTAACAGGTGCTGCAAGGGTGTCTTTGTACTTAACAAGATATCATCTCACTCTGGCTGGGGCAGACAGAGCTGCTCAGCTTTGATTTATGGTCCTTTGCCTAAACAGAATTAGGTATATTGATAGTAGCAGCTTCAGGTTTTCAAACAGAAGCAATATTCATGTGCCTCTGACTGCTCTGTGTTTGTGTCACAAATCCCCACCCATTCCTTAACCAGTATGCCTCTTGCACCTGGCTGCCACAGACCCTCACCTGTGTATGCCCTCACCATTTCCTGGGCCCACACCTAGCCCTCTTGGAAAAAGTGGCATGCCCTGGACTCCTGGATAGTTGAAGCCCAGTCATCAGTCCCCTGCATCAAGCTGAGGCTTACTGCTCAAATCCCAGGTGAAATGTGGGTCTGGTTTTAAAAAATAATCCACTTAGTTCCCTGTATCAGGTGGGATTTACGTTTCTTCAGTTAATTAAAATACAGTAACGAGTCTCTTTTGAAATACAGATATTTCCTGAGACTTAAAACACCTCTTGTTAAATAGTGAGGATTAGACATGATGGACCCTAGAGTCCTTTACAACATTTAATTACTATGTTACAGCAAGGGTTGGACATGATGGACCTAGAGTCCCTTACAAAATTAAATTACTATGTTGCAGTGAGGGGTTAGACACAATGGACCTAGAGACCCTGACAACCTTAAACTATTCTGTTACAGTGAGGGGTTGGACATGATGAACCTCAAGTCCCTTACAACATTCAATTACTATGTTACAGTGAGGGTTGGACATGATGGACCCGGGGTCCCTTTCAACATTAAATTACTATAGCAGGAAGCAATGCTACAATAGATTAGTGCAAAAACAAGTCATGTTTCTTTATGAAACATCACTGGAGTTAGGCTCCCAGTGTCTGCTTACTTTGTTTCATTGACTCTTGGACCTGGCGGTTGGGCAGCTGGTGTCAGAATGGAGGTTGATAGACCAGGATTTGGCTGTCATTGTCCACTTACTTTTCTGTTTATTATATAACTCCAGGGTTGGGCACTTGGTGTCAGAATGGGGGGTTTGGTGGCACCAGGGATGGGCAGCAGGTGTCTACTTACTTTTCATTTTAGTTTACCATTCAACCCTAGAATCTGGGCATCCACTGTTGGAGGGGCAGGGAAGTAGCACTGGGGTTTGGCTCCTGGTGACTGTCTAGATATATTAATAGTGGCAGCTTCAGGTTTTCAAACAGAAGCAATATTCATATGCCTCTGACTGCACTGTGTTTGTGTCACAATCCCCCACCAGTGCCTTAACTAGCATGCCTCTTGCACCTGGCTGTCACAGACCCTCACCTGTGTCTGCCTCTCACCATTCCCTGTTCCCATACCCAACCATTTCAGTAAAAGTGTCATGCCCTGCACTCCTGGATAGTTGAAGCCCAGTCATCAGTGCCAGGGGTCGACAAATCTTAACATCAAGTGCTTGTCCTGGACAAGTGGCTGCACTAAAGTAGTAGCCCCAGTGTTCAACTGGTAGTCCAATGATGAACAGGCATTACAGAAAATTGATTAATCATCTGAATGTAAGAAATATTTTTTCTATATCATTTCTTTGTTTCTGGACAAAATCAGGAGGTAGAAATGACAGTAGCAATAGTACAATTAAGGCACTACTGTACAGCGATATTGCAGATTACGTGTAATCAATGAGCAAGTTTAGCAGACACTGTACTAGTTTAGTTGATTACTGCAGCAGGTGGGTATGCTGAGTAGCACACACAGGGTCAGTCTTTGCCTCACGGCATATGCAGACACACACTGAACCCACACTATGTTAGTATACTTAAGTCTTAACATTTTCTAAAAAGATTGTGCAGTTAGTTTAGCAACTTGGAGGATGAGCTGAAAGACAGTATTACTTGCTGCAGTGTATAAACTTTAATGTTACTATTCATTATTAACCTGGGAGTACCCTTATTTGCATGTATGTCTTATAATCTGTACTTTGCAGTGATTCTGAATGGAAGTACAAGTGTTTTCCTCTCCTTCCCATTTTGTTTCCAACTGAGCTGCTTATCTCTCAACAGCAATGTGTACTTTAATTTTATTCTTTAGAGAATAGCCAGAACCAGTTATTGGAGGACAGCAAAGCTGAATGCTACTCTGCAGTTGTTTTCCCAATTTATTTATTCTCTGGCTTACTGGGGCATCTCTCAGGCACACTTACTTGGCCTTGCCTCCACTGTCCACCTGACCCCTCCCAGACTGAGGAATCGGGTGCTGGGTCCCTCTCTCTCCTGCCAGCCCTCACAGGAGAGGAGGTGGGGAACAGAGAGCAAGTTAGGGTCACTGCTGGCACTGGGCACATGGGCTCAGCCACTGAAGATCTGCCATCGCGCCACCCAGCAGCTGGGTTTTTTCCTTGTTTCTCCATCCCCAGATGCAAGATGTGCAATGCTTTCCAGCATGTGATGTGCCACCCCTGCTGATGCTCACAGTAAGGCCACTTGACATTGTCCCCTTCTCAATCCACTGATTGCAGTGCACCCAGTCTCCACTAGGCACCACTTGCATTGCAGGATTTGGACCCCCTCCTCCCACGAAGGAGAGCAGTCCATCAGAAGCTCGATCCTTTCCTCCTGGCCAACCCCTAGCTCTCTGGGCTCACTCCCAAACCCGGGCCACCAGCGTGGCATGAGGTAAGGCTGATGCCTCAACCATCAGTGCCACCGGCTGACCGTGCTTCACTACAGCTTAACTACTATCACTTTTCAAAAGTTTAGTTTTCCCTACTCTTCTCTCCTCATAAATCTTTGAGAGTTTCCTGTCTCTAATTACCCAGTCAGTGAAATATCTACAGCCTAAAACAAGTCACAGCTGCTGGTCAGAGCTGTATTTCCTGTTGTACTTTTGTTTTTATGGTCTACCTTTTCAAACAGAATTAGAACAGACAGGAAGTTTGAAAGCTACATCTATCTGCAGCACAGCAAGAGTTAAACTGCTGATTACTGGTGCATGAGGTCCTGCTCCTGTACAGAAAAAATTTACATTTTTTTTTCTTTCTTAGGCTCCTATTGCAGCATTCTTCACTTATCTCAGCTCCAGGCTGCCTGCTGAATTATTGCTGTTCTGGTTGTCAGTCGGACAGCTAGCAACAGGCAGCAATAATGTTTTTGACACTAGTGTGCAAAATAAAAGAGTTTCTAATTGCACTGTTACAGACAGTGAAACTATTTCAAAGAAGTGGTGTAAGTAACTTGCCTTTGTGCCTACTCCGAGATGCTAGCTGTCAGGTCACTTAAAGCAGGCATGATGAGAGAGAGACAAACAAGCTGAACAGATACTGGTCAGATCTACCAGGGCTGCATAATGAAGTTAGTGAAGTTGTGTGGAATTGTTAAGAAGGTATGAAGAAACAACACAATGATTTGTAAGTAGTAAGATTTGTTTTAGTTTCTGTTCTAAGGAAGGCATACACATTATTAGGAAAATATATGGAGGTGTACATTTTAATGGAAGGAATAGGAAACTTACAAAAGAACTCCAGAACAAATGCCACTGATGTATGCACTATCCCAGATGATATTGACCAGAGCTAAATTTTAAAGATAATATTATTGCACATATCCCAATAATGAAAAGCATCAAGGGAAACATATGCAAATCCCCATGATGGTACAGAAGGTGGCAGTACCTGAAAAGTAATGGCTGGCATATGTTCAGCCTTGGGATTATTTACATGTTTTCTTTTTTAAGAGAAACATGATTTTGTCCATGAAGTGATGTAAGCTATATTTAAGCAATGTGTTGATGTCAAGAAGTCAGGTGTAATGATGATGGACTGTTAGAGAAAATGTGATATTAACTTTCAGAGGGGTTACTTTTGATAAGGGCAAGGTAGTTGTGCTTGTAATAATGGGAATATTAGGAAAGTAGGAGGTCTACACAAAAGTGGAGTACAAATATGCACAGTTTCTTAAGTATGTGCTCAGAATGCAGGCGAATGTGATATGCAGGTTTATTTTAGAAATAGGTAAAGAGTGATACATGCAATTAATAGAAAGATAGATAATTATATAGACATATAGATAGAGAGAGACACAGACAGACAGACAGGCAGAATAGGAATGGCAGTGTAGTACTGAAGTGGCTTAACCTACCCCCACCCCTGAGCATGGACAGGCATTGGGGTGTGCTTTGGGTCATTGCCCATAACGCTCACACCATTTCACCTCACCCTACCCTGCAGACACAGACAAGAGTCAAGTTGTGCCTGGGTTTTCAAATACACTCACCCCATTACATAAGGAAATACACTGAAATGGGTACAGTATAAGAGAATGGAGTGAACTTTGGGGCTGAAGAGTCAAAGTACACCTCGATACCTGTCACTGACTGCAAGGTGGGGATGGGGGTGGAATGGTGTGAGCATTACTGTTGACAATCCCAAGTCACACCCCTGATGCCTGTCAGTCCCTACAGTGCAGGTGTTATGGTCAGAAACCCTAATGCCCTCCGTGTTTCTTGGTATTTTCACTCCAGGTTTTCAGCATGTGCTTTTGTGACCCCACCACATGAACAGTGACACTATCAGTTCATTAGCCAAAAGGAGATTTTGCACAGTGACTGTGTTATTTGCACCACAGGTGCAAAAACACACTTTGAACAGGATGTAAGAAATGACAGCTGTACATTTCTTGCTTCAGTAACACACACACATACACACATATGAACATGCCAGAACATAGCAGCAAAATGATTAGATTTGTGTACAAGCACTATTTTCTATGCAAGTTGGAGCATGGGGGTAAGGCTGGAGATCAGTTATGGTCCATGACATAACCACATGGTCAGAATATTAAATATTTAAAAAAAATATACATAAATGCAAAAGTAAAAATTTCAAGAAGAAAATGCAAGCTGTGGCACTTAACAGTTATAGGGTAAATTAGCACTTCTGGACTTATTTGCTACATATGCATCTCAATTGTTAAGGGGTCCTGACCATGTTCACCCTTCCTCAAGCCAAGCTGGCTACAATATGTCTAACAATAACATAGTTGGAAACATTATGCCATATTTTCAACAAGAAGTAGCGTTTAAAAGGACAGTGCTGTAGACTGAGAAGCAACTTGTAGGTGCATTCATCATGCTAGCCAAGATATGTTCTGGTTGTGTTCCATAAGGCTAACCAGTGGAGAAGTAGGAAAAGGACAAAAATCTAAAATAGAACCATTTAACCCATTTGTGATTTAAAGTTGCATGACAGAAATGCAGCTTCCAGAACTGGACACCACATTCCAAATGAGGCCTCACCAATGATCTACAGGCATCACCACCTCCTTCCTTCTGCTGGTAATATCTCTCCTAATAAACCACAGCATTCCACTGGCTCTCTTCACAGCATTGGTGCATTGTTTAGCCACCTTTAGGTCATCAATATGATTACCCCAAAATCCCTTTCCATTTTGATAACCATCAGCCCCCCATAATCATTCCCTGGTTCCTGCAACCTTCCTTATTCAACAGGCAGTTAGTGCATCTGGACTTTTTGCTGCTTATGCATCTCAACTGCTAAGGGTCCTAACCATGTTCACTCTTCCTCAAGCTAAGTCAGCTGCAGTATGTCTAGCAATAACATGAATGGAAAGATTATGCATATGAAAACGTATTAAAGGATGCCTAAACAACATTTTGACAACAAACTATTCAAAAATCTGACTCCATAGATGAGTAAAGGAAAGGTTGGTGTATTCATTAATGCTAAATCTACATTTATATAATTTACCTAAATGTGGTTCCAGAGCATTTGGAAATTGATAAAATCAGCCTTCAATTAAAAAAAATGTCTTACCTGCTTCCTAAAATGGCTGCCAAATGTGTTAAGTGATGACATAATTGGAGCCAAGTCAGAAGAGATGTATAGCTCTCTGTAGTGCTAAGTAGTTCTTTTCCTTTGTATAGAATTGTTTCACACAATGGTCAAAACCATGTGCATTATTTTGTATAATACACATGTTAGGCTATGATTCTGTTCATTTTGTTTACTTTAATATGCTAAAATTGTGTTTTAATCCAACTGACTTTGTATGTGGCAAATTACAGTGAGTACAAATCTTGAATAACCTGGTGGTCTAGTGGTTGTGGTGGATCCAGGATGCTACAGTGGGGTACTGGGGTGGTGTACATACTTATATGCACTTTTGACATTTTATTAAACTTTTATATTTTCTGCTATTATCCTTTTCTAGTACGTTTTGACAGAACCTACAAATGTAATCTATAGTTTGAATGTAAAAATGTGTACAATCAATAGATCAGACTTCTTTATCAAAGTGAAATGCAGCAGCAGTAAGCAAGTACATTACAATGTGTGTGTGTGGGGGAGGGTGCAGCCACACATTCACCCCCTAGATCTGCCACTTTTTTGTAGCAAAGTTCTTGTGCAGTCCAATGTTAGAGTTCATAGTTTCTCAAAATCAAATATATGCTTGTCTTGTCTTCTTTTCCATGGAAATAATAATAATAATAATCAACATTTATATAGAGCTTTTCATACACCTGTATCCCAGAGTGCTTTGCAAGCAATGCTAGTCTGGTAGTGAAGTGACAATGTGTAGTGGCAGCCATTTCACTCATTAATACCACACACAGCCTTGGCCAATTGCATGAACTGGTTTTATTGGAAGGGAATGTTGGCCAGGACAATAGGTCAGGTAGTGATCATGGTGCTGGCAGCTCCACATCGTATTTCTCACAGTGATCTGCTTATATTTCTTCCTTCAGTCTCCGTTCCTGAATATAGCAATAACTTGTTGGGAGTGACCTTGTCTGGTATTCATTCTTCTTTCTCCCCTCACACCAAAAACTGGTGAGCTCATCACCCTTCTGCATCATGAATGCAGGTAGTGCGAGTCCCTAGTTTTTGACATATCAAAATAAACAAATCTTCCCAGTTAGTCAGGCTGATTGCAGCATGGAACAAGGAGAATGATGGGCTTTCCTATCCTTAAAAGATCTAGATTTCCTCTGATTAGGCACTATTAAATGATGGGTGTGTGCATCATTATGCATGTCATTTAATAGTGCCTAATCATAGGTGCTTAGATCTTATATGGGTAGGAAAGCCTATTTTCCCCTTGTGCCTCTGCTATCAGTCTGGCTTACCAGAAGGTCATGTTTATTATTAATATGTAAAAATAATATGGGAGACTGTACTAACCACATTCATGATGCGGAAGGTAGTGAGCAGCCCAGTTTTTGATGTGGGGAGCAGGTGAGAAGAGTGAATGTCAGAAAGGGACTGAAGAGGCCATTCCAGCAGGGTACAGCTATATTCAGGTTAGGGGAAGATAGGAAGGGGACATTGAGCAGATCATTGTGAGATCAGAAATGTGGGGCTGACTGCACTGTGAGCACTACCTGTCTGTGGATGACAGCAGCCAGTGATGGAAAATACTCAGAGTGGCAGGGCTGCACCTAAACTGTTACTTGAATTCAATGCAGGAGATTACCCTCGGTGGGGGAGTGTTGACATTTGCTAGAGACAGTATTGAGGGAGTTGTGTATAGCTCATTCAAGATTTGTAAGGGTGGTAGCCAGCCAACTTGCATTGTAGGGTACAGCACAGAAAATTACCGAGAAGAATTGCGGGAACTGTCCTGTGGGGTTCTGCAGATCACAGATGAAGGAGTAGACTGACACTGGAAGTTGGGTGGATTAGCTTAGGATATTAGTATGCATCTCCTGCTAATAATATTGTTATCCATTGTAAGTGCTGCCCTTATGAGGCATGAACAGCAGTTTTCTGGTGGGTCATGATGCTTATTGCTTGGCCTCCAGGAAGACCTAGTTGTTGGTTAATGAGGTGTGGAAAAACAGAACAGTGGAACTGTACATACTACCATCACTGTGCAGAAGGGTGGTGATCCACTTAATGTTTACTGTGGGAGCAGAAGTCAAACATTGAGAAAGTGGACTGGATAGTGATTTGGGAGGCATTTTTAACAGTGCCAGCTGATGATGCATATTAGTATAGATGTGCACAACTCTTTGAGGTACAATATTACAATCTGAGGTGTGATAATTCTCTTCATTAAACTGTAAGCATATATGCGCCCAGGAAGTACTAAGGACAGGGTATGGATGGTGGGGTGTTTAACAGAAGGCAGGCTAAGTGCAGGGGTTCTCATGGAAAAAGAAAGCCTTATTTGTGGATTAACAAGACAGCATGAGCTTTGGATTGAACCAGACCAGTGTTTTGCAGTGTGACCATGAGCAAGTCACTACACTTCCTTGTGCTCCCTGGCCACACTCTGTAAACAAGCTTTCAGCTTAGTGTGTCTCTCCTGGTTAACAAAACAAAATCTAAAGCATCACATAACCACTAGATTATCGGTATTTGAAGTACTGTACTGTACTGTACTGCGATTTGCCAAAGAGAACATTAGCTAGATTGCAAAACATTTTCAGCAAGTTAAAGTAAACAAAATGAACAAAATCATAGTCTAACATGTACACTGATCAAAATAATCCATGAGTTAACACATGGTGTTGATCATTCTGGTGCAACAATTCAAAACAAAGAGGGAAAGAAGAACTAGTTAGCACAGTAGAAATCTACAATATGTGGGTCTCTGTCTCTGGTCTCGATGATGTCATCATGACTCATCACTTAACACACTTGACAGACATTTTAGGGAGAAACCAATGGTGCTTTTTGAAAGTGAAAGGCTGATGTTTACATTTTTAAAGTATGAAACTGCATTTATGTTATTTCCATAAATGCAGTTTTAGCATAAATGTAAACTGTAGCCTTTACTTTACCTTACTATGAAGCAAGATTTTGGAGTTTGTGGTTTTAAAAACTGCTTGTTTAGGTACCATTTAATTATGCTGTACATACCTTAAGACTGAAAGTGTGTCTTCTTTGGCTACCATGTTGTCTGTGGTTCATTTGAAACAAAAGACAATGTAACAAGACACTGGCCTCCACTGGAGATATTAAACAATAGAGCAAACTGCACTCTGGGAAGATTGCCTGGGACAAGATGCAATAAAAAAACCTGAATAGCAGGTTCCAGGGAGTATACAACCACCAGGAATGTTAGAAAAAACTACCCTCTCCACTCATTTACAGGTGTCAGTGAACGTATTTGTTAACCATGCTGGTTCATCTTCTTGCTTCCCTCATAGTAAAATGTGAAACTACATTTGTGTTATTTTAAATGAGTGATAAATGGCATGTCCAGGGGATGGCAGCTCTGATAGTTGTTCCAGTCTTACTTTTTCCTGGCTCAGTTTATATCAGTGAAAAGAAAGTAGGAAAAATAAGCAAACAACATTTTGTTTCTACAATAAGTTGTTAATTGTAGCTGGTATTTTTAATATGTGCAAGGCAACTCCACTTCTCAAACTTAAAGAAAAATACACTTCATCAAAGTTTATGCTACTAAGTATTGTGCCCATGATTAAAATAATTTATAAAATGGGCAAAGGATTTCAAGCAATTTGATTGGTTGCTAGCCATGCATTAGATGTGTCTAATGCACAGCTAAAACTAGAACCCCCATTTAGAACACACAGGTCCATTTTATAAGTGCAATGTAGGCCTCAAGGATGTACATTAGGGCAATTTCTAATGCATGGCTAGGGACTGGGCACTTTTCGGCCTGTGGCTCGTGCCTCACCATGTCCCCTAGCCATGCATTAGAACTGTCTAATGCACACCCCATCATGTCTTATTGCTTAATCAACCCTCCCCAAATGTGCCCTCACATGAAACTGCATGATTAACTGTAAAGACAATTAAAAATGTATTTCTAAATGCATTACTAACACCAATGCTTTCAAAATTTTGAAACTATTAAAAAGACTATATATATATATATATATATATATATGTATATATATATATATATATATATATATATATATGTGTGTGTATTGAATATGGTAAACAAATATTGTTAATTTCAAAAGCTGAACTTTAAGTTTTAGTATATAAATGTTAAAGAAAAACCTGTGGCTCTTTCAACTAGAATGCTGTGTCTGTTGTTTTCCTTGAGGGCTGTAGTTTCAGACACTTCTTAATTACTCTTTCCTTTTGAGGCACCAGGTGGCTCTGATAATCATTGTTCCAAGGGTTTTTAAGTCAATTTGAAGGCATTAAATATCCTCTGTTCTCCTAGTCCTTAATAAAATGCAGCGATGCCACAAACTTGTTCTGTTCCTTGGTCCAGATCCCAAACTAGTGTGTCTTGTTTCAACATGATAAATCCACTCATGCCCCTCCCACATGAATAAAAAAAGGTGGGTGGATCTTTAGGAGCTTCTCGGGTGGAGGTGGGGTGGATTTTCCCCAAAAACAATGCTGCCTCCTACTACTCAGGTTCCAGTTCTTGTACCACCAATTTAAGAAAGAAAATAGTACCCTGCAACCATCGACTAACATGAAAGCATATTTATTTGAGGGCAGAAAACATTTCTTGAGGAGGGTACTGCAGAGTAGACTACACGTTCAGTCAGTTCCACGGACAGAAAACATAACATCACCTTTTCTACATGCAAAATGTCTGCAGGCTCGCCTACTGCAGCCATAAAAATAGTATTGAACTGGTCTACTCAACAGAGAGAATGGAGTATTTCATTCAACTGGCATAGTGATTTACAGCTGTGGAAGAATACACTGAACACTCCTAAAATGTGTGCTTCGGTATCCATTTTTCCAGCTACAGCAAGATGGCTGTAGGCTCCACCCACAGCCATAAAATGGCCCATTCCACTGTCATTTATTCAAGTCAGACCTGCCATGTAAGGGCAATATACAGTTGGGTGAGGCTGGATGATTTGTTTGGTCATCCAGTCACGCATGTGCTGTGACTGATCCTGTGTGGTGTGCCAGGATAAGATAATGCATGAAAGTCCCAGCTGACCCATCATGCAACATCATTTTTTCTTGCCACTTTATAATTGACTAATAATATACAATGCAAAACTGTTAATCATTTATCCTGCTACATTCATAAATACATACATGTATATGGCTTTAGGAGCAATGACCACTGGTACCAAGTACCTGCCTCCCACCAGCTTAGTGGAAATAACCTGTCTGTTTGCTTGCCAATCACATAGCTAACATATTGGGTCACAGAGAGATGTGCTTTGGAGGCTTGGCCAGCCTCAACATATGACAGCCCTGAAATCATCAATCTCTGTTCAATCTCTGTCCACTGCCTGCTTTTTAAACTACCCAAAGTCTGTAGAGAGAGAGAGAGAACTTAGCCAATCACAGAACTGCAAACTTCAAAATGGTAGTTCCTGTATTTATGTGTTATTTTAATGTTTCTACTAGGAATGCTTCTAGTACTTTTAATTCTATTTATTATGAATTTTTAATAACAGAACACAAGAACTACAGTACACTTAAATTATATGACACAGACATAGGCAGCAGTGCATTAGGCTGTTACAGCAATAAGCATTTACCAGTCCATTTGATCAGCATTAGTACAGGGTCTGTAATATATAAAGCAAAGTAGGTAGTCCACCTACTGAAAGAAGACAGTGGAGAATGTGCAGGGCTGAGAGACAACAAAGATATGTCGACTCTAGCTCCTGTCATGCAGTCCCTGTGGCAGACCTGATACTCTGCATATTAACATGAGTAGAGTCCTGCATGGAGTATATGGATGTTAGGAAAGCCTCCCAGAGGACTTGGCAAGAGGGCTTGGATTTCCTGGTGAAATGGGACATCATGTCCTAGGGGGCCAGAGATCTGACTTGAGTTGAGTCATTGAGCAACAGTGGGCACCTTGGGGTTCACCAATCACCAGTGTTGGAGGTAAGTTTCTTATCTTCAATGCTAATGATCAGGATCCATTGTAGCTGTACTTGTGGGACAACAGGGGTGGCACTGAGAGACCCAGGCAAACAGTTGTGGAGAAAAAGGGAGGGCTGTCCGCAGTGTTGTGCAACAACATTGGTGAACCTCAGCCCTGAAGGCATTCAACTTAGGGTAACTCCAGATGACATGGGTACGGTCAGCCCTGTGGAGACAATGCCAACAGGTGTCATGTTTCATATGTCCCAGGGATTTAAGTCTAGAAGGGTATGATACCACAGGTGCATGACCTTATTTTGAATCAAGAGAATTCTAGGTCAGGACAGATTTTATGAATGAGAAACCAGAGCTGTGACCAGCATGACTCAGATATTTCAAATATGAGGGCCTGAGACCATTTAATTCGACCTTCATAGAGGTGTCAGAGATCCTCTGAATGATGTTATGATAGATTAGTCCCACCTTGCCCCTTGGTTCCCCAATTATGCAAGTAGGGTAGCAGGGTAGCACTGGGAGTGCAAATGGGAAGTTTCCTGAGATATTAAATAACTGTACTTTGAATCTGTAATATTTACATAAGTCACTCTATGAAGTGTGAAGTGTCTTTCAAGGCCGTGAAAGTAGACCAGATGTGAAGTTTGGGTTCCACTGTATCATTTTACTATCTATCTTGGTAAGAGATGCCTTCATAAGGGGTCAGAGCATGGGAAACCCATGTTTCTAATTTCTTCTGTGCCTTTAAAGAGGGCTGGATTATGGAACCTGCTTTCCCTTTGGCAGATAAGGGGAATAAAGGTGGGACACTGTGTTGTCCAGCAGACCACAGTGTCATTCTCTAGTCATCCAGAGTATGGACTTCATGGAGGGGCTGGCAAGAACCAGTGCAGAGTTGCACACACCTGAATGCAACATAGTATGCATAAACTAGGGTAGGTCCCAGCCTTCCCTGCACCAGTGGACTGTACGTTTGGCCTTACTATACTGGGGAGTTGCCTTCCCAAGGAAATTGTGCACCACTGTGTCTCCATTTTTCTGAACCAATGTGCAGGATATGTAGCATGCCAGATGAGAGACAGTGCAGCAGCTTTGAGGCCAGTACCATCTTCCCTGTGAGGGATAGGTACAGTGGTTTCCTGAGGTTGCATTCCTTCAGGAGCTTTTAAGGTAGGGAAATGAGATTGTCAGACATTACCTCTGTGGGATCAGGGTGGACCCAGATTCCAGATACCTGATGTTCATGGAGACCACTGCAGCCCCTGGGACCACTACATCTTGGGTACAGAGGCAGTTAAGGGAGAGTACCTCAGTTTTACTGGAGTTGACCTGGAGGTCAGAGACAGCTTAAAATGTGTGCAGGGTATTAAGTAGGTGGGATAAGCAGCCCAATGGGGCATTATGGAGAAGGACTAGGCATTCATCTGCATATAACAATGTGTGAATGTTAGTGTGGCCAGGTTGGATGCCCTGCAGATCTGGGTGACAGTGAAAGGTGATGGCTAGGAGCTCAATGGCTAGCACAAAAAATAATGGGGAGAGGGGACAGCCCTGGTGAATGCCCTTGCAAGTTGGAATGATTAGGCGAGAATAAACTGGTGAGTACCTGGGCAGAAGGTTGAGCATATAGTGCACAAATCCACTTTGTGATCTGAAGCTCATTTTGGCTAATATGGCATGCTGATATCACTCCACAGAATCAAAAGCCTTTTGAAGTCTGTGGCCACTGTGGCTGTCAGAGTGGCAGTAGAGCTGGCAAAGGTCATCAGACAAAGAGTGCACTATGATGGTCCGAGCTAAGGTGTCCTTTAAGTACTGATTAGTGGTTTGTTTTTGCCTTGTGGGACTGGCAGAGTAGGGGTGTGTGAGTAATGAATCGATTTCATGAATACCACAAATACTACACTATTCGTTACTTGGATCTGAATTACGAACAGTGGCACTGTTTGTGATTATTTGTATTCAGGAAACAGTAACAACAACAAAAAGGAAAAGACAGCTCCCACCTTCCTCCCAACTCAATCATGGAAGAACCAACCCCCATCCTCCTACCCTGTGCAACATGCCAACTCCCCTCATCCCAGCACCCACAATTAATATTAACAGAATAAAACTCCCATGGCAGTTGATCGGCACAACCCACCCAACTCCATGGCTGGCTGCCATCTCCTTTTGCCATTATTTAGTAAACTAAATCATGCTCCCATCCCTTGCCCTGGCAGCATGCACACAACCCCACCCTCCTTCCCTTCCAGCACCCACATTTTTAAATTTAGTAGCAGGTCCCTCCCCAAGTGTGAGAAGGTGACTGACACAGCCTGCCCTCCTCCATGGGCTGGCCGCCTTCTAACGTAGATGGTACTCCTGCACTTGCTCACATAGTAAAACAGATCAGCTGTTCTTCTATTGGAGTAAGCACAGGAGCACCATGCAGCCAAGAAGGCGAGGCCGTGGAGGAAGGAGGGTTGTGCAGTTGCCTTCTCGTCTGGGGAGGGACTTCTGTTACTAAATGTTCAAGTTCAAGTTCAGGCTTATTAGGTTGCAAAATATGTATAACATCAGGTTACATACATCAAACTAAGATCAAAAGCTAGAAATTATTCAAGTTATACAAACAGTACAGAATAGTATAACAGGTTCTAAAATACTAAACACCAAATATGTACTGCAGTTAAAACTTAAAACAAGTTAAAACTAGATCTATACCTATACCTTCAATGTAGAACTAGATATAAAAGTAAAACTAAAACCCACAATACCATGATTGGACATTTATCAATTATTAGGTCTTCATTAAGGACTTGCTTACTAAATGTAAGAAATGTAGGTGCTGGGGTGGGAATTGGGTGCTTCTGCTAAGGTGGGAGGATGGGGTGATGATTTATTTAACTAAATAACGGCAAGATGAGATGGCAGCTGGCCAGAGAGGAAGGTGGGTGTGCCAGTCTCTCATTGTGAGTTTTTTCTGTTAATATTGGAAATTGTGGGGGCTGGATGGGGAGTGGGATTGTTGCAGAGGGTGGAGGGAACGAGGTTGTCTTTTACTGAGATTGTGCTGGGAAGGAGCATGAAGGGTGTTTGTTTATCCTCCCCACAAGTACATGAATAACGAAGTTGAATTTCCAAATATGTGGGGCCATGAATTCAAATATTTGACTGAATATTCTAAAAAAGGTATTTGCCCACCCATATGAAAGAGACGCTGCAGATGTACTTTTTTAAGTTATTGTTTAAAGCTTGGAGCTTCCAAAGCATTGGGGGATCCCAAATAGTTATGCCAGTGGGTGTTTATTTAAAGCTAATGACCTCAATCCTTTGGTGTCCCATGGAGCAGAGCTTTTGATCCTTGGTTTCCCCATGGAGTCACAGATGGTGGCTGTTTATTTTGAGCTCAGGCTGGCTCCCACATTCCTGGGAGTCTCATGGAGCTGTGTTGGCTGTTTATTTCAAGACTGGTGCTCCCCCATCCTCAGGAGCTGCATGGAACTGTGGCAGCTGTTTATTTCAAGAGTAGTCTCCATGATCATTGAGAGCCCCTTGGATCCACAGCAGTGAATTTTCAGAGTTATCCTGGTCTGTACTGCACCCCCAAAACCAAACCTCATCTAAGAAGGTAATAAAATAATTTATTCTGGTATTCCTGCTGGCCAATGCCAGCTCAGGGCTCAGTGTACAAAGGCTCTCTAACTCACAGTTTGGCTACAATCACGCTCCAGGTTAGAGATCCATCACCCAAGAGCCCAGGGCAGGTAGCAGCCTCACAGGAATAAGTGTATAACATTCTCTTTGATTGCCGAGAAAAGTTGGTTGGGGAAGTATTGCTGGTACAGACAAAGCCGGCAGCTTCTTTAATGTTGTGTGTCACACTGAGCTACCAGGGCAGGCAGCAGGCTAACAGGATGACCACTGCCTGGTGAGGATACCATTTTTTTTATTGTTTTAACTGCTTGGGAAGCACCTTTCAAGAGTGCATACAGCTCCTGGGAAGTTACAGCTCAGGCAGCAGACACCATCTCCATCTGACTCCCAGAATTTACAGCCACACTATGACCTGATGCTTGTGCCAGCTTGATGTTGAAAGAAAAGAGTTAGAGTAGGGAGTGACTGGATCAGTGTGCTTGAGGGTTCAGTGCACAGAGGATAAGTAGGCTAATTTATCTTTAGGGTAGTTAGTAGCTGCTGGTTTGAGGGAGCTTTGAGCACCTTGTTTGGCGATATGCCCTGCACTTTTATCGCATGTAAGTTTTTCTAATAACCTTTAATTTTTTTTCTACTTTATATATTTCCTCCCTCAGCTAGCGGCAGTCCTTCTCAATGCTCCAGGCAGCCCCAACCCCATTACCCCTGCCATCTCTCAGGGCTTGCTTGTCTCCAGGAGTGCACCTCATGGCATCCCTCCCATGGTGGAGGTCTTCGGCTTGACCATGTCTCTTGGAGAAGTTAATCTTGGTGCTCCTGGTGTGAGCCTAGGTTGGTGGGTGCAGGTTCTGCAAACTGCCTTGGAGCTGTCCATGGAGTATGGCTGTATTTTTGCATTTTCTTTCCCAGGGATGCTTGCTGATGGGTGTGCTCAAGTAAGTGTGAGCACCCATCTAGCTAATCGGCAGTCCTGAACCCCTACTGCTACATTTCATCTGCACCACCACCGTAGTCACTCAGGTGGTGATCATGTGACAACAGTGATTCCCCCTTCCTCCCTGGAGGAAGAGGGAGGACAGCATCCTGTGGGATGCTTAATCCTCCTCTGCCTGCCAGCCCTCCGACAATCCAGGCTTGTTCCCAAACCGGGTTGTTGGCATTGCTAGTGGTATGCTGCCACTGGGCTGGCAGGCTAGCTATAAACTTTCTTTGATAACAGTTTTGCATGGAGGTTTCATGCCTGTGGTGGATGACAAGTTCAAGGTCTAGCCTGGTTCTGTTAATTTGTGTTTGCAGATTATTTAATGCCACCTGAGCAAAGACACAGGGATGTTAAAATAATTAGACAAGTATTACCTGATATTTTTTCTGTAAAAAGACTGAGCGGCACCAGCAGGGTACTTTTAAACCAAAGCCTTGTGAGAGAGACTATGTATACGCATTAAGAGCAAATGCTGTATCTTGAACTTTATTAATATTTATTTATTTAATATATTTATTTATTTAATATATTTATTTATTTAAAAGTTTTACTAGGAAGGTATACTGAGCAGACCACTGCTCAATTTCAGATGCATCCGGGGGAGAGGGAGCATATACAATTAAGGTACATCATAAAGACATTTCAACAGTACAACAACAGTTGTAGAATATAAATCACAGTCTGCTGTTACACCAGTGGTGTCTTGTATGTGAACACTGTAATTTGCATCATCAACTGAATTTCTAACAGTGCTTTATAATAACCCTTTAACCTTTTACAACTGTTAAGAGTGGAATAATCCACTGTGGGTGTGTGTGTGTGTCAGTGCTGCAATAACCTCTTTTCCTGGATGGCTGAAGGCCCACGGCTGAACTTTGTGCCTCACCCCTCTAAGGACATTGCAATATTATTTGCTACTCAATCGTCCTGAATTATTCTCATGGATTCTGTCTGCTACAGTGTTTTATTACAAAGCAAAGGCCTTTTCTTTCCACCTATAGTATGTTTTTACTATAAATTAACACTGCCTCTGAGTAGTGTCACTTATTATATAAGAGACTCTGAGTGTGTGCTTTGGATGAAAGGATAGTGAAGTGAATCTTAGTGGTTCTGGCTGCTCAAACGACACAGGAGGAGTCTCTTATGCCATAAGACACACCCTTGGAGGCAGTATTGTTATTATAAATCCTTGTGTTTGCTAGAGTGATTTATAATAAGTTTATAGTCATTTTTCAATGTCAGAATGTACTGTTTCTTTCCTCCCCTGGCTGTAAGGTGGAAAGTCCCACTCTGAATATTCCCACATGGGGAGACCACTGTATGGAAGATTAGAGGTACAGTGGTTTGAATACAGATTGGCTGAAATCACATAAGTAATTTATAATTGTTCACTTAGTGGTTTACGGTTTGCAGTATAGCCTAGAGGTTAGAGCAATGAGCTGAGAACAAGCTTGGTATGTCCAGCAGACCTGAATTTGATTCCTACAACCTCCTTACGTGCACTGTGATCCTGAACAAGTCACTTGAGCTCCTGTGCTCCCAGCTAACATTTTGAAGAAAAGCTTCAACTCAATGTGTTTTTCCCAGCCAAAATTGTAAAACAAAAAGAAAAAGTTTTAATGATAAATTTTAATAGTGCTAAAGCTTAGGTAAAGATCTAGGACTGGATATTCAGTCCTGCACTGGGAACTTGCAGTATGATTATGTTGCATGCCTGACACATGTGACTTTAATTAGCCCACCAAAAAGTGGCTACCTTAATGTGTACATCTGTCAGGACTTGCTGCAGCATGAGAGCCTTTAATGATGCATGCAGCAGTATTTGATGTATGTGCATGGCTTTGCCATAAAGCCACACCAACTGCTGTAAATGCAACAAAACATTTGAAAATAGCAACCATTTACCACATTTACCCTGCACAGGTGCACCCCAAAATCAGGACATGCAACTGCAGCAGCTCCTCTGACAACCCAGCCTTTAATATTTTACCATAGGACAATGCACCTCGGATAAGTGTTGACCATACCCACCATGGGAGGCAGTATAGTGTAGTGGTTAAAACAGTGAGCTGTAGACATGGAGAACTGGGTTTGAATCCCACAGCCACCACTTGCATACTGTGTGACCTTACTTAACTTCCTGTGCTGCCAGGACACACTTGGAAACAAACCTCAGCTTAGTGTGTTTTTCCTGGCAAAATTGTAAGATAAGATCAAACATAGGATTACCAATGTCAGGAGTAGACAAGCAACTTGAGCAATTGAGTCTAGGGGCAGAGATCTTGCTTTCATGTAAAGGCGTTGTGGTTTAGTGGTTAGGCTGGCTTGGGACTAGGGTTCATAGATTCAACCCCTGCTAGACTACATACTCACTGGATAGTCCTGGGCAAGTCACTTAACCAGCAAGTGCTCCATGAAGTGATCCTGCAAGTCCACCGAGCTGTGGAAATGGAAAGAAGCGACCCCACTGAAAATGAGACATCACATCTCAGTTGAGCTTTCCTAGATACATGAATTGTAAACGTAAGTACATAAATAAATGCTGATGTGCATAGTTAGAAAGAAATATGAGGAATTATATTCAGAAAAATATTATATGCATGCTTGATTGAATCTTACTCCTTGTGCCCTACTTGTATCCACACTGCGGAAGTTTCTGTGCAGTGCAGGAAATATATCTTTTCAATTGTTCATAATACTGCAGGCTTTATGAAGAAGTAACCATACAGGGTACTAGAACAGTGACAACGTGTCTTGGGAGTTAGATACTACAAAGGCATTGAAATTAGGGTTTCTGATCCTAAAGCCAGGATTTAGGATTTAGGGATATACTGTAGTTATCATAAATCCTAAATCCTAATCAATAAGATTCAAATCAAATTCAACTGTATTCAAATTCAGAAATCTAAAATCCGATCCTAAAATCTAAAACTTACAGTTTACATTAGCGTTAGTAGTTCTTAGATCAGGATTGGATTTCAGATTAGATAATCGCAAATCCAAAATGGACCAATGGATTGGATCCTGTGATATCTGATCACCCCTAATAGAAATGCAGTGTTGTAAAGAGGTTAGAAAGCCTAATGTTGTCTAGAGATACTTAAATACAGTGTCACATCATCTATTTAGTTACTGTATTATGTAAATAATATGTGACCTAAAACCGAAACAGTTGATTTGAATAAGTGTAAAATTAAGTTGTAAATGTAAAAACGATGTCATAGAATTTTAAAATATATTACCCAGAAATGTAATATATAGAGTGCAGAATGTTATAAAATTTGATGCAAAACATGTTGCATATGCTGAGACATCGGTACTGTATGTGCCACTGGAAGGTATCAGAAACCAGACTACCATCAAGGTATTTACCTATTAGCTTGGCGCGCTTCTTCTCTGACAGCGGCAGGTTCCCAGGGTGGGGACTTGAGCAGAGAAATGGCCATTCCAGGTTCCTGTAAGGCCCATCTCCTCTCGCTGACGTCTGCTCCTGGTCAGGTGACGAAATATTAGTAGGTGGAAAATGATGATACTGATCAGCGGAATGAGGAAGCAGAGGATACTGCGATTTTAATCACACTCTTGTAAATGGGAAGGGCTCTTTTTCCACCATCTCACAGACTGTGGAGTGAAAGATGGTCTGGTCTTGTGAGGTGGAGGTATAGTCCAGAATGCAAGCCAATGACTGCCCATAAACTACAGAAAATGGCACTGAGGTGGCAAGGCCAGTAACCAGATAATTGCCAACAGATAGGCCATGGGGACTGCTAAGGCCAGTGATTGACCACATTGGGTGGCAGATGGCAATGTATCGCTCAGCAGTAAATGCAATGATTGTCCAGCTGGTTGGTACAGTAGACCTGCCTGATCATGAAATAGAGTCTGCAGACAGGATCGGTGAGGAGCCGGAGTAGTAGTGCCAGTAGGAGCGTAGAGAGTCACTGGAATGGTCAAGAGAAGCAAGAAATCAGCCAGAGCCAAGCTGAGCAGGTAAAAACGGATTGCACTAATCTTCATTCTTTGATTCCTCAGTAAGGTCAAGATTGTCAGGCCATTAGCAAGAACACCAAAGACAAAAAGCAGGCTGTAGAAAATTGTGACAGGAATGGACACATGATTTGGCTCCTGCTGCTTGGCACCAATAAAGAGTAGGTGGCCATCTGTCTGAGTTGCATTCAGTGCCATGGTGTCATTCATCATTGACCGGTTAGAACGCATAACATACTGCATGCACTCTTCAAAGAGAAGAGACTTGGAGATATTCATCTTGAGATATATGTGTCTATCTGTCTGTCTGTATCTATCTATGTATCTGTGTATGTATGTATGTATCTATCTACAGTATATTATAGATACTGGAAACAGCTCCACCAATACAGTCTGGGGATACTGGTTACTGGCGTGTATAGCTAACTCTACATACATGCCACTGGTTAGATGCCTTTATTTTCAGGATGTTAATGAGCTGGTAGATTACTAATTATGCCTCACTCATCGCAAACATGGCTGCAGTGGTGGGATTAATTCTGAGGAAATAAGATCTTAACTGCAGAATGTATCTTTGACGCCTTTGCTCTATGGCGGAGTGCCAGGGCAGGCAGTGGTATTTCTTGAACTGCGGACTAACAGCAATATGCTTTTGAAGACTCCAGGCTTTTATCCCTTTGTCCATCTCCATCTCCACCTGTCTACGCTAGGATTTAGTCTTTGATCACTTTAACAAGCTTGGTCCTGATTCCTTCTGGATGTAAAAGATAGTAGCTGAAAGTTGGATGAGAGTTGCTGGCTAGACTTGTTGAGTAGTGCAGTAGTACTGAGACGATCGTATCTTGTCCAAAAGCTGCCGAATGAAACATTTTAATTTTTCCAAGTAAACATGTTGATTTCCAGTGCAGAGATGAAGATCAATCTGGAGAATGAAAGCAACAACTTATTAATGAAGAGAAATTTAAAAGAATTTCTATTTTGCATCCTGGTTCTCAGAAAAAACATTACAAGAAGCAGGATAAGCTGATACATTTCTGAGCAGATAACAGAGAAGCACTGAAACATAGAAACATAGAGTTTGTTGGCAGATAAGGACCAGTTGACCCACCCAGTCGAAGCCATTTATTTCATGGTTTAAGTGTTCTGAAATCACTTCAAAGCTTATGGGGCTCTCCATGTACTAAGATGAGAAACTTCCCTCAAGACATCCACTTGTTACTGTCAACCATAAAAACCTGTACCTATGTCTTCTTGCCCTCGCTGATGATTGTTATACAAACATACAAAATAGCCAGCTGAAGAAGGCCTTACAGTCTACTGAGTCTGCTCGATTATGGTGCCCCTGGTCCTGCAATTCCCTCCCTTCACCCTGTCCTACTCCCTCTTGAATGCCCCTACCATCTTTTGAGTGATGACCTCAGATGGGAGTTCACTGCAACTCGTCACCACTTGTCCCTTAAAGAAGTGTCTTCTGACCTCCTTCTTAAACCTTTCCCTACCAGTTTATAGCTGTGCACCCTTGTAGTCATGTTCCCACTAAGACCAAAGGTCCCTGTATCCACCTTGTTAATACCTTTAAGTACTTGAAGGATCTACCATGTCCTCCTCTGCTGCCTCTCTTCGAGTGAGTACACGGTAAGTGCTCTCAGTCTATCCTCATATGCCTTGCCCTGCTGCTCCTTAACCATTTTCTTTTTTTTTAACTTTCTTTTATTCAGTTTTTCCACAAATACAAACACACAACATATGCTTGAGTACATATGCAGGAATCATTAAAAAGGAAATTATGACAAACAATAACATTTAGCTGGTCATTAGTAACCACAGAAATATAGTAGATAAAAATAGTTCATTTGGTAATTAAGAATCTGAGAGTTTCTACATTCCATCCAGAGGCCTCCATCAATTTTAAAGAGTTCTTGCTGAAAGTTAAGAGTGGCTGTTATCATTTCCATTCACCTAACATCTTTCAATCTATTAATCACATTTAGTATAGTAGGTGACATAGGATTAAGCCATTTAGAAGTGATTGATTTAAGAGCTACAGCAATAATGACCCTATATAAATATGCTTCCGGCTTCTGTATATCTTTATGAGTATATATGCATAGAAATAGAAACATAGAAACATAGAAGTTGAAGACAGATAAGGACCACAAGGCCCATCCAGTCTGCCCATTTATTTTCTATCTTATAAATGTGTCATCGGTCTTTGCTCTGTCAGTGGTCTATCTATTCATACTCATCTGTATTGCCCTTATGCCTGTCCCATGCCTGTTTGAAGCCCTGCACTGTATTCATAGCTACTATTTCCTGAGCTAGGCCTTCCATGCATCCACCACCCTTTCTGTGAAAAAATTTCCTCACATTCCTCCTTAATCGGCCTCCTCTAGTCTCATGATGTGTCCTCTTGTCCTGCAATTTTTCTTATATTTAAACATGTTAGACTCTTTCACCTTGTTAATGCCCTTAAGGTGTTTGAATGTTTCGATCATATCACCTCTCTCCTCCTTTGCTCAAGGGTATACATATTGAGCTCTGTTAATCTGTCCTCATATGTCTTCTGGTGCAGTCCCTGCACCATTTTGGTTGCCCTTCTCTGGACTGCCTCAATTTGGTTAATGTACTCGTGAAGGTGTGGCCTCCAGTACTGCATGCAGTACTCAGATGGGAGCCTAACCAGTGTCTTGTAAGAGAGGATTATTACCCTCCCTCTTACGACTTGTGATACCCTACTAATACACCCTAACATCCCCCTAGCCTTACCGACTGCTTTAGAGTCTGCTTGATGATTTCAGCTCATCGGTGATGATGATGCCCAAGTATCTTTCTTCCTTTGTGACTGCCAGCAACTCCTCCCAGCCTATAGGTGGCTTCAGGGTTTGTCTTCCCTATGTGCATGATCTTGCACTTCTTTGCATTAAATCCCAGTTGCCACTCTTCTGACCATTGTGCTATTTTATCCAGATCTCTTCTCATTCCATCCACCCCATCTGGATCATCTACTCTGTTGCAGATCTTGGTGTCATCTGCAAACAGACAAAGCTTTACCTCTAGTCCATCTGCAATGTCACTAATGAAGATATTGAAGAGGACTGGCACCAGGACTGATCCTGAGGTACCCACTTGTGACTTGCATCTCTTCTGACTGTATACCATTTACCACCATTCTCTGTTTTCTGCCCATCAACCAGTTTGCCACCCAGTTGACCAACTTCTGACCCACCCCAGCTTCCCAGCTTATTTATCAATCTTCTATGTGGAACAGTGTTGAAAGCTTTGCTGAAGTCAAGGTAGGAACATCATCTGCTCCCCTTGGTCCACCACTCTGGTTACCCAGTCAAAGAAATCTATGAAATTAGTTTGACAGGACATTCCTTTTGTAAACCCATGCTGTCTTGGATCCTGTGCCCCTATGGATTCCAGGTGTTGCACTATCCTTTCCTTAAGGTGCCTCCATAATCTTGCCCACTACTGAGGTAAGACTGACTGGTCTGTAGTTCCCTGCCTCCTCCCTTGTACCACTCTTGTGGAGCAGGTTAACATGAGCCCTTCTCCAGTCTTCTGGGACCTCTCCTGTGCTCAGAGACTCACTAAACAGTTCTGCTAATGGCTTTGCTAGTTCCACCCTTAGCTCCTTAAGTACCCTGAGATGTATGCCATCAGGTCCCATTGCCTTGTCCACCCTGGAGCTTAGCGAGCTCTTGTAGGACCCTTTCTTTTGTGAAGAGGTAGTGCTCACCTCCCTCCCTCTGTGTCCATGGTGCTGAGCTGTGGGCCCTGTCCTACCTTCTCTTCAGTAAATACTGAACAAAAGTATCTATTTAGGATAGATGCTTTTACAGAGTCCTCCTCCTCCTCCTCACATGCCCCTTTCTCCTTTGAGCTTAGTACGCGCCTCTGGACTTTCTCCTTTCACTAATGTATCTATAGAAAGTCTTGTCACCTTCTTTACTGTTCATGCTAGTGTTTCTCAGTTTGGGACTTTGCCTGCCTTACTGCCTTCCCTGCTTCCCTTAGGGCAGTTTGGTATGCCTCCCTATCTTCATCCCATTGTGTTCCTTATATTTCCTCAAGGCCAGCCTTTTGGCTCTGACCTTTTCTGCTACTGTATTTGAGAACCAAAGTGGTTTCCTTCTTCTTTACTTCCTTTTCTGTCTAACACAATGGGATGTTGCTTCAAGTATTGCATCCTTAATGCTTGCCCACTTTACCTGTACCCCCTCCCCATGTTTCTTTTTGCCAGGGCTAGCTTAACTCTGTTGGCCATCTTATCAAAGTCAGCTCCTCTGAAGTCCCATATTTTGCATTGGAATGGGATGATTTAGATGTAGTGACCAAATTGAACCATACCATGTGATGGTCACTGGCCCCTAGGTGACCTTTCGACCTGGAGATCTGTGATCCCTTCCTGTTAGTCAGTACTAGATCTAGGATAGCCCTGTCTCTTGTGGGTTGTTGTACCAGTTGTTTGAGGTCCTCCTGCAGGAATCCACCATGTGCTTAGTTCTGGTAGATGTTCCTGCTGGTATTGACCAATCTGTATCCTCATGTTGAAGTCTCCCATTATCAGAACCTCCCTTTAGCTGTGTCATGTTTTCTATATCTTCTATCAGTAATGTGTCTATGTCCTCCCCTGGTCTGGGGCCTATAGACAACCCCAGTTCTTATGGCTGTCCCATTTCCTGTTTCCAGGGTGACCTACAGTTCTTCTGGCTCCTTATGTGTATTCTGAATTTCTGTAGCTTTGATATTTTCATTTGACACACAGGGCCACTCCACCCCCTTTTTGCACCTCGATCTCTTCTGAACAGTACATAGCCAGGTACTGAAGTCTCCCAAGTGTGGTTACTGGTAAACCACGTCTCACTAGTGCTACTGTCCAGTTTAGCCCTGACATTATTGCCTGCAGGTCTGGGATCTTATTTCCCAGGCTGTGAGCATTTGTATATATGATTTTCATTGGCCAGATTTCAGTGTGTTAGTTGTTGGATGGTTGGCATTTCTCCTGTGCGTCATATGGGGAGATGGACCTTTTTCTACCTGATGAAGCAAATGAACTGCAAACATGCTGAATCCCTGTTTGACCACTAGCTGAGGGGAGGGATGTTCTTCCCATTCGACGTATGGGTGCTGCACCCTCTCCATTTGCTAGTTTAAATATTTTGCAAAGACGCAAACTTCTGCCCTAATGCACTGACTCCTCCTTATTCAGATTGTCAAGTTTTGGAAGGCTCTAGGAATGTCAACTCGAAGAATCCAGTTTAGCGAGGCATGCACTTCTCTCCAAAAGCTCTCCAGGTTGGAACAGGCCCAAAAATATGGTATGGTGTGCCTTCTGAATACATCCTCTCCTGCAGATGTCTGACTGATTAAGTGTATAATATTTAGTACATGAAGGTGTAAAAAAGCTGATCAGGGTTTTGCATTTAAATTCCTTTTATCTGGGGAAGCTGCTGTTTTCTGGGTCATCCTAATTGCTGTTTCCTATGTCTGATCATTGATGATTCCTCCACTTTCTCTTCCCAGGCTCCCCTGTGCTCTATGGGTACCAAATCTCCAAATTACAGAGTAGGACTGCCAGATCCGTAATTGACTTCAGGAGTATACCTAAGTTTCTGATAGAACTTATAAGTTCTTCTAGGGGTGTCAAGGGTCACAAACCTGGTCCCTGATCCCTAGCTGCAGAAGGAAATGTTGCATTAGGTAAATACCTGAAGAGTTTGCCTCTGACTAAGCCAAACTCTACCTGAAGCTGTGGGAAGGATTTAAGGGTGGTCATGTTCGGACTGAGTAAATATTTTAGGAGGTTATTTTTTGTCTTTCTAGTGTCTAAACCCTGCATCCGACAAGGGACACACCTATCAGGAATGTTTATAAGGCCATAGTGGCAATAGGGAAAGCAACACACCGCAGGTGGTCTGTGGGGAGTGGTACAGGTGTGCTGGCACTCCACGTGATTCACAAAGGTGCAGAGTGCCACATACAGGGGGTGCTGGAGTTCTGACCAGGGGGATCTACCATAGCCATTTTACGTGGCCAACCACACATGCACATAGGGCATATGCCCTTTCCACAAAACCCACGCACTGCGTTTTGCACGTGCGTAGGCAACTCTAAGTGACAGGTCTGGGATGTGGTGGGAAGGGGTGAGCAGGGAAGTGGACAGTAGCAGAGGCAGATGTGACTGTGTGACATGGGCACTGCCCATACACCAGCACACCGGTACATGACACTGCCTCCATTCCTCATGGAGGGTCTGTTTGCAGGAGTAGTCCTGGGGATGGGACTGTGTGTGCAGTGTGCAGAGGACTGTTTGGGACTGTCCCCTGTGGATGGGCATGCTGTCTGTACACTGTGCCCCATACAGTAAGGACATAACATAGACGTGGCTGATGGGATCCACCCTGCCATCTGTGCCTCCCCTGTAGTGTAATAACTATCATTCCCTGGTGATCTAGTGCCCTCCATCCAGCCTCCCCTCCTGTATTGCATGATCTATCATTCCCTGGTGTTGCAGCAGCCCCTTTTCCTGATTCGTGATAGTGTGTCATAGAACAGCTACCCTGGTGGCTAGCAGACCCTCCACTCCACACCCTGACAGGTATTGCCCCACGGAGCCATCTCCCATCCAATCCCAGAGCCGGTGACAAGCATAGCCTCCATTCACCACCACGCTGACCACCGACTGAGCTGTCAATAATAAGCATGTACTGTAACAGCTGATTGTACAGTATGTGCTCATTACTGACAGCCCTGTCCAGTGGCTGGCCATGGTGGTGAGCAAGAGGGCTGTGCCAGTCACCGACTCTGGATCAGCTGGGGGCAGGTTGGCGGGGATGATACCTGCTGGGGTGTGGGGATGGGGTCCACTTAACCACCAGGGTAGATGTTCCATGGCACACTTCATGGGATCAGGGAAAGGGGGTCACTAGCCATCAGGGAATGATAGATTGTTCAACACAGGGGGATTGGGATAGGGGGCCGCTTAGGCCACCAGTGATGGATAGCTTTGACACTATGGTGGAACAGTGATGGGGACTCTGTACACCTGGTATGGGGATGCACTACTGCTGTTTGCACTTGCAGTCACCAATGAGATATGTGTGTACCAGTACCACTACCAGGTACCACCACTGCCTCTTGAGGTCCATGGTGTTCCACACCTTCCCATCTGCCCTGCACAGCCCCAATCCAGTAAATGTGCAGCTGCATGCTGGGGATGGGGTGGGGCCAGGGATAGGTGGCTGTTGTTTGTGAATAGCACGTGGTGCACACCTGTCTGTGGGTGTGGAGCTGTGCAGGTGGATATGCACCTTGTCGCATACTTTATGCCCATTTTGAATAGGGCCCATAGTCTTTTTGCTGTGTCAAATGGAGCATAGAGCAGTCATGTTGTAAATATGTATTACGGAACAATATTGCCCTTATTGACTCTGACTGATAGCATTAGGAATGACTTGTTAGTGGTCAGGGCACATAAACATGAATATTTGTCTGCCCCTGTTTTTGGGAAACTATGGTGAGGATTTGATTGGTTGGACATGGGGTAAATATTTCAGAAATGGCACTGCTGGTGAACTTGTTCGCTGATTGTTTATTTTTTTCTTTCCTTTCCTCTTCTTTTCTATGAATAAAATCTTGATTTTGCTATTATGATACCTGTATGTATAGTATAATGGGTTATACTAAGCTTGGTATCATTGCGCGGGTATGGTTAGTGGTTTTTTTTGTTATGTAACATGTATACTGTATTTTGTTGATTTTTAAATAAACAAAATATCCCTACTCTTTTTCGCTAGTGCCATGGGATCTCTTACTTTCACATGGAATAGTGACCAGAGATAGGCAGAAGGGACCTCAGTTTAATATATCGTCTGAAAGATGGAACCTCACCAGTGCAGCACCCTCTTGTACTGCTCTACTGTGCCAGTTATGTGTATTATCCAGTGTCTGGTGTGGGACTAGAACCTCGATTGTCTGATCTTTCTGACCCCAGAGGTGAATGTGCTACCTACTAAGCCACTGACACTGAAGTCCCCTAAGGCATAAAACTAACTAATTCACCAAATGTACTGCAGTGTGAGAGTGTAACACACTGTACAGTATAATAAGGAAACATCCACAGATGCTGTCGGCTACTGTACTTTACTGTGCATTAGATCTGAACCTGTCTCACAGGTGATAGGTTTCACATTTCTAACACTGCTCAGTATGCACCTTGTTGCTTACAAACAGTACAGTGCAATAACTTTACCACAGCATATTACTTTGTATGGGGTCAATAGTGGTCTGTATATATTGGGACCACTACCAAATACAATACACCAAATAAACCTTACACTAGTCAATTCTATTATTATTACAGGCATGTAGCTTTAGGTGGAAACTGTATCTTAACAGTATGCTAAAATACTTGATGGATAATAAGATGGTTATGCCACAGTACACTTTTATTCACACTTCTTTTATGTAATGTAACAATTTTGCAGTGAAAGTGGTTCATAGTGGTTCAAGTTACAGCATACTAATATATCCCCTGAAACAGGTGTTCAGTTGATCTGTAACATTGTACCATTTGGTGTTTCCTTGCTGTACTTAACAATGGCTGTGGGTTGAGGAGAGGCTAAACTCATTAAGTGCCTACTTGCCTGGGGTAGGGGAACACAACTACATTTGTGCCCAGCGGTATGTTGTTTATTGCCATGTGATCACACAACAGCATATCAGTTCTGTGCTGCATTCTGACAGGCTTATATGCATCACCTCTGTGGCACTTTCCTAGCTTATTTCATTTCATGCCAGTATATTTAGGTGTAATTCCAGATCACTATCACGGTGTGTCATTTTCAACTGTCACATATGTGCATGCACCAACTCCACTGTGATCCACAAATTTTCCCCACAGTACCTTGTAATAATATTTTAAGTCTACAGTGCTTTGCTATATTATTAAGCAAGCCAAATTGCCAATGGTAGAAGCCATTTAATAGTCTAAGGTGAATGTGGTTCTCCGGGGTGGATGTAGGGTGTTTGGGAATTGAAAGTTGTCTCTGCCTCTACTTCACCAAATTACTAACACCATATACAGGATATGCAGACCTCAAACGTTATGCTTCCTTTAGAAACATGGGGATCTGATGGGCTTAGGGGACACCTTGGGGATTATGAACTTTGCACGCCAAGTAGTTTATACCAAAATAAATTCAAAAGTTATAACTTCTTTGCATGAGGCAAGTGAAGCAAAGGCATAGGCAGCCTGGAAACAGTTCAATACTTTTCTTTCATAGACACCACTCAGAAATTACCCTTGTAAACCACTTTACCCTATTATTAGAACCCTGGGAACTTGAGGGGTGTCAGGTGACACTTTGGGGAACATGTATATTGAATTTTAAATTAATTACACCAGAAATTCAAAAGTTACTTCTTCTTTTGTATGGTGCTAGTGATGCAAAGGCACTGGTGGCCTGGAGACAATTACCTTTTTGTCCTTCACAGAACCCCCAGAAATTTCCTCTAAAACCACTTTACGCTTTTGACTAGAAATATGGGCACTTATGGGGCTGCAGGGGGAACCTTGGGGAACATGTATACCAAATGTCATGTTTTTACGACAAGAAATTCAAAAGCTATAAAATATTTTGTGTGGGGCAAGTGAAGCAAAGGCATTGGCAGCCTGTAGACAGTACTTTTTTTTTTCCTTCAGAGATACCACACGTAAAATACCCTTGAAAACAACTTTACTTTTTTAGAAACCTGGGCACTTAGAGGACTTCAGGGACACCTTGATGAATATCAAATCACACATACCCCATAGTGCAAAGCATCATGGGATGTATATGCAAATCATCATGGCATTTTGGCTAGTTCAGCTATAAGCAGGATCTGACACAATCTGCAATGGGTGCAAACAGAAGACACAGGTATCTCCCTTCCCACCTAGGACCCATCAGTGTGGCTCACCTGCATGACACCACAGGAACATGCAGTGCCTGTTTTTTGTTGTTTGTGTTCCCTATGACCCAAACCCATAGGACCAACTTGGGGTTGGTTCATTTCCCCTGGATGTCATGTAGTCAAGACACAATGATGGTCCTGGGTGCAACAGAACAAGCATCTGTATATTCTGTTTGCACCTTTTCAGATTGTGAGAGGCACTTTGACACCATGCATTAATGCTTAAAACTGAACAAGCCTAAAATGTCATGTGATTTGCATATACGCCCCATGATGCTTGTATTATGGGGTATGTGATTTTGTATTTTTGAAACCAGGCTTTATGGCCAGTGCACTTTGGGTAATTCTTGCCTCAGTGCGCTTGCACTGAGATTCTTTGTCTTTAGCTTTTTTTGTTTTTTTTTCACCATGACCAGACTCATTTGACCAACTTGGGACTGGTTCATTTCCCTGAGGTGCAGTGCAGATCAGGCACACTAATAGGTCTTAGGTGGGACAGAGCACATGTCTGTGTCTTCTGTTTGCTCCCTTTGCAGATTGTGTGAGATGTCCTTTGGCACCATGCATTCCTGCTTAAAGCTGAACCAGCCTAAAATTGCACGGTGATTTGCATACACATCCCATGATACTTTGCATTATGGGTATGTGTGATTTTGCATTTCTTTGAAACCTGGCTTTATTGCCAATGCCCTTTGAGGCAATTCCTTGCCTCAGTGCTTTTGCACTGAGTTTCTTTGTCTTTTAGCGTGTTTTTGCATTTTGGGGCTCACCATGATCCAAACCTGTAGGACCAACTTGTGGCTGGTTCATGTCCTTGGGGCGTCATGCAGATCAGGCACACTGATGGGCCCTGGGTGGGATGGAGCACATGTCTGTGTCTTGTGTTTGCACCTTTGCAGATAAGATGCCCTTTGGCACCATGCATTCCTGTTTAAAGCTGAACCAGACTAACATTTGTAATTTTGTATTTCTTTGAAACCTGGCTTTATGGACAGTGTCCTTTGGGGTAATCCTTGCCTCAATGCTTTTGCACTGAGGTTCTTTGTCTTTACCTTGATGAATATGCCTACTAAATTTCAAGTGTACACTAGAAGAAATTCAAAGTTATGCCTGATTTTGTATGGTGTTAGTGAAGCAAAAGTAGAGCTCTGCCATGGGCCATTCAAGTGAAATCAAATGTTTGAGCTGCCCTCTGCTTCCCAGACACCATTACCCTTGAAACCACTTTACACTGGTTTTCTTGAATTCTGGTCACTTTGGGGGCTTCAGGAGACAACATGGGGAATATGCATACCAAATATCAAGGTTATATTACAAGATATTCAAAAAGTTATGCCTCCTTGTGTACTATGATAATGAGGTGAACGAGGCCCTGCCATCAGACATTCAAGCTGGAAATCAAACTTTTGAGCCACCTCTGCTTCCCAGACACCACACAGAAATAACTCTCAAACCCCATTTAACAGTTTTATTATAAATCTGGGCATTTTGGAGCTTCAAGGGACACCTTGGGGAATATTGATGCTGAATTTCAAGTTTATACTACAAAAAATGCAAAAGTTATAGGTATACAGGGAGTAAACAACATGGTTTCATGGCGGGAAAAGATCTTGTTAGACTAACCTGATTTTTTCTTTGACTGGATGACCAATGAAGTAGGTAAAGACCATGCTGGGATCTGCTGTACTTTGAGTTCAGCAAAGCTTTTGATTTGGTACTGCACAAAAGGTTGTTCAAAAAGATGGAAGAGCTGGGTGCAGCTAAAACTGTAGTGAATTGGGTGGGTGGTTGGCTAGAGGGAGGCAGAAGAGGGTGGTGGTCAAGGGGTTAAATCAGAGGAAAGGGAGGTTATGAGTGGGGTTCTACAGGGATCTGTTTGAGCCAGTCCTCTTCAACATGTTCATTAGTGACATTGGTGAGGGAATCCAGGGCAGGCAGTGTCTCTTCGCAGATGACACAAAACTATGTGGGAGGGTGGAAAGTGATGAAGGAATAAAGGATATGCAGAGGGACCTACAAAAACTAGAGGGTGGTCAAAGGTCTGCAGTTAAAAGTCAATGCCAAAAAGTGGAAGGTAATGCACCTAGGGAAAGGAACCCCAAGACGGAGTAACCGAATGGGTGGGGTGAGACTTAGCACTACAGAAGAGGAACGGGATCCAGGAGTTATTATCAGTAACTCCTTTAAATGAGTGAACCAGTGCAACAAGTCCTATGGCAAGGCTAACAGGATGCTGGGATGTATTAGGAGGGTTATTGATAGCAGAGGAAAGAGGTAATACTTCCCTATACAGATCCCTGGTGAGGTCTCACCTGAGTACTGCATCCAGTTCTGGAGTCCTCACCTCAGAAAGGTCAGCGTTAGGTTGGAAACAATGCAGCACAGAGTAACAACAAGCATTTGTCAATGCCAAGTGTTGCTTTCTGTCATTAGCAGTGGAAGTACAGGAGTTAGACAGATGCAGTACAGGAATGGCAGTGAAGTATTGAACTGATGCCAATTCCACCCCACCTTTAGAGATGGACAGGCATTGAAGTGTGCCCTTGGGTGCGTCACCATACGGTCATGACAGTTCTCCTCACCCTACCCTGCAGACACTTACAAGTATTGAGGTGTGCTTTGAAGTGTTCTGGCTTTACACTCACATCATTCCATAAGGAAATACACTGAAATGGGTGCAGTATAGAGAATGGGGTGAACTCTGGGGCCAAAGGGTCCAAGGCACACCTTGATGCTTGCCACTGGCTGCAGGGTAGGGGTGGAATGGTATGATCATTACTGTTGACAATCCCAAGTCACACCCGATGCCTGTCAGTCCCTGCAGGGTAGGGTGTTATGGTCAAAAATCCTAACACCATGGTGTTTCTTGGTATTTTACTCCAAGTTTTCAACATTGGCTTTTAGTGATCCCACCGCATGAACAGTGACATTATCAGTTTGTTAGCCAAAAGTGATTTTGCACAGTGACTGTGCCTTTTGGTGCCACAGGGTGAAAACATATTTTGAACAGGATGTGAAAAATGACAGCTGCACATTGTTCATGAGGAGGTGTAAAAATGGCAATGTTGAAAACTCAGTAAAAATATAAAAAAAAAACTGGTGAAATCACGAGTGTGCATAGAAACTGTGCAACACACACCCATAATGTAATTAGTTTTGGGATTTTTTACAGCAGATTTTCAACATAGGCATTTTGGGACCTCCGCTCATGAACTGTCACTGTGATTTTCTTAATCTATCCTGAACACTGATTTCCAAGCTGCACTGTGCTATTCACATTTTGACCAGGGTATGAAAATGACAGCTGTACTATTCATAAGGAGGTGTGAAAAATGCCAGTGTTGAAAATCTGGACTGAAAAGCTTACAAATTCTTGAACTTACGAAAGTGCGTGGAATTGCACAATGCACGCTTGTAACACAGTCATTTTATGGACTTTGTCACCAAATTTTCAACATAGCCAGTTTAAGACCTCTGCTCATAAACAGTGTCACTGTGATTTTCTTAATCTGTCTGAATAGTGATTTTGCACACTGACCACACCACTGTGTGCTGCCATGTGCAAAACACATTTTGGGTGAGATGTGAAAATGACAGTTGTACTGTTCATAAGGAGGTATGGTAAAATGGCAATACTGAAAATCTGGAGTGAAAAATAAAAATGCTTGAAGTTACAATCGTGCATAGGAACTGTGCAACATACACTCATAAAACAGTCATTTTGGGGAATTTTTCACCAAATTTTCAGCATAGGGTTTTGGGGCCTACCTCATGAACAGTGTCACTGTGATATTCTTAATCTGTCCTGAACATTGTTTTTGTACACTGACCGCGCTTATTATGCACTACATGTGTGAAAACACATTTCAGGCAAGATGTAAAATGACAGCCATACTGTTCATAAGAAGGTGTGGTAAAATGGCAAAGTTGAAAATCTGGAATGAAAATATAAAAATGCTCAGTTACAAGTGTGCATAGGAACTGCGCAACGATGCTCGTAAAACAGTCATTTCGGGGATTTTTCTTTCACTGACATAACCAAAAATTACCTTCCGAATCCACTTTGCACTTTTTAGAAAGCTGGGCACTTATGAGCTTCAGGGTCACCTTGGAGAATATGCATATCAAATCTCAAGTTTATATCACAAGAAATTCCAAAGTTGTGCCTCCTTTTGTAAGGTGTTAGTGACGTGAAAGCAAGCCCTGCGGTCAGACATTCAAGGTTGAAATCAAACATCTGAGCTGCCCTCTGCTTCCCAGACACCATACAGAAATTACCTCAGAAAACACTTTACACCTTTATTAGAAACATGCACACTTTGGGAGCTTCAGGTGACACCTTGGGGAATATGTATGTTGAATTTCACATTTAAACCACAATAAATTCAAGTTACAACTTCTGTGAAGTGCTAGTGAAACAAATAAGGCATTGGTGGCTTTTTCCTTCATAGACACCACTCATAAATTATCCTCAAACACCACTTTACACTTTTGTTTAGAAACCTGGGCACTTTGAGGGCTTCAGGGAACACCTTGGAGAATATACATACCCAATTTCAAGTTTACACCACAAGAAATTTAGAAGTTATAACTTCTGTGTGGTGTTAGTGAAGCAAAGGCACTGGCAGCCTGGAGACAGTTTTACCTTTTAGGGCTACATTGGGTTGGTCCCTGCAAACCTCTTTGTGAGCAAAAATGGACTCACATTCCAACCACGTAACAATGTGGAGTTGCATCACAGTCAATGTTGCAGTCTGTGAAGCAGTCCACTGTGTCAATACAGTCTTCTCATTGGCACTATTTTGCTGCATCCAGAGGTGCAGAGGTCACAGCGACACGGCATGGTCCATGTGTCAGAGTTGGCCACTGAACTGTATTGCATATGCGCCGAGTAGTCACGCATGCACAGTACACTTCAATGGCCATCTTGGACATGGTGGACTGTGCCGTGTTCCATCTCTGGGAGTTGAGATCAGGAGATAGAGTTCAGAAAAGACAGGCAGCTGAATTATTGGGGCTGCTTTGAAACTGAAGTTGTAGTCAAATGCTGCATGCATCTTTTAAAAAGTCTGTTACATGATTTTAAATGGTATGCTACCACTGCCTGAATAATGAGTGTCTGGCTGTGTCAGTGTTTATTATTTAAATCTAGCTACCTCTCCCAGAGTATTTCCTCTTCATATCCTGTTTAGGCAATGTGCAGCCAGTGGTGTCAATTGGTGGTGAAGTTTTCTTGATTGGGGTGCAGAGTCAGGAGGCAGAGGTGGTCTCAAAGAGAAACTAGGCTCTGGAACTTAGAAAAATCATGTGGAATACCGATATAGTGGAATAATGCAGTGGACTTTGGAACAGAAAATAACTGAATGAGAATAATTTAAGAGGAGAGAATCTGATCTGATGCTCAAAAATAATTTGTGGAAATTGCAGAAAATGAAATGATTCGGGAAAGAGAGACTTCAAGATATGTGGCGCTGTTCTCTGACTCTTAAGATAATATGAGTCAGTGCTGTTTTATCACTCTGTGTACACTTATTGCTGGATCAGTATACATTATCAGCATCTTAACTCATGACTTGCTAGTTAAGAAAACAGAATTAATAGATACAAAATTATATCAATTTTAAATATATTTTGGGACAGGGATTCAAATTTTGCAGGCTTTCTGATCTCATGTAACTACCTACTAGCATATAAGAAGGACACATTACCTAACTGCCCAGAATGCCAGAACACCATCTTTTAGTGAGCTGTATACACACTGATGATAAGCTCACAGTTTGCAAACCTTGTAGCTTTTTAATTATGGTAAGAAAATGATTTTTTTTCTTATGTTAAAAGAAAAAGAGGTAAAAGATTATAGCAGAGATTCTATCTCTTTTACCCTCTCCTCTGTTTCAGGTCCTGAGGAACATATAAAACCCTCTCTTGGGAAAATATTTTAGCCTACTTGTGACTGATACAGCTCCTGCTGAAATAAGAAAAGAAATAAATAGACTTTGCTACATATAGTATGTGAAGGTATATATGCAGATGTTGATAGGTATAAACCCTGGGTATATTAACTGTTTGGATATATAAACATTTGAATTTTATTTCCACTGTGAATGTAAAGAGCTTGTAGCTTTTGCCTTTCATGTTGAAACTTTTGTAGAAAAGCTTATCTGCATTGGTTACTTTGAAGTTATCTTTACTTGATTTTTATCTTAACCTGAGATATAAAATGGGTCAATCAAGAAGCAAAATAATTTCCCAAGCAACAACAAAAAGAAAAAAGAAAATGAAACTGAAAGAAAACCAGAATAAAAACATAAACTATTTTCTATCTCCTGATTGCCAGTTAGATTGGGTAACTGAAAAGAAATGACAAGGATCAGAAATTCAGATGAACCTAAACTCACATCTTACCCAATCAAAAAATAAAGATGTGCAAGTTGAACACCCTATACTGGTTCAAATTGAAAAATAAGAAGGCAAATTGAAAAAGGAAAAGCGAGGAAAGAGATAGATGTTGATGATATCATACTACACAGCCTGAGTAATTCAGCAATGCAAGCAGAGGAAAAGTAAATCCTTGGTTAAAATTTTCAGATGTAAAACCCAATAGATATGAAACTGGCTAGCTGGACGCACTCAGAGAGTAGTGGTCTGCGGGGAGCTCTTGAACCCTAGAGAGGTTGGTAGTGGGGTACCACAGGGCTTGGTCCTGGGTCCGATCCTGTTTAATGCATACATATCGGACATCAGGGAGGGTATAGGGTGTGAAATGAGTCTTCTGGATCACTCCAAGATGGGAGCAGTAGTTGAGGGAGAAGAGGGAGGTGGCCCTGCAAGGGACCTGGACACCCTGAAAGCTGGGCTCACACATGGAAATTAATTAATATCACCAAGTGCAAGGTGTTGCATCTTGGTCGGGGAAACCCTAAACACAGGTACACCCTGGGAGGAGGCGCTGGAGGCCTCAATAGGGGAAAAGACCTAGGGGTCATGGTGAATACATGTATGAATAACTCTGAGCAGTGCAGGAGAGCAGCTAGCAAGGCAAACAGGATGTTGGGATGCATCGTGAGGGGATCACCTCTAGGAGCAGGAAGTGATTCTGCCACTGTACAATGGACTGGTTAGACCACACCTGAGTACTGTGTACAGTACTGGAGACCACGAAGAGGGACATACAGCTCCTGGAGAGGGGTACAGAGGAGGGCAACAAAGATGATATGAGGGCTAGGGGATTTGACTTATGAGGACAGACTTGAGGAGCTCTGCCTGTTTTCATTGGAGGAGAGGAGAGACAGGGGGACATGATTGAGGTCTTCAAGTACCTCAAGGAATAAATAGGGTAAACATGGAGGATCTTTAGACTAAAGCAGGGAGGTATCACCAGAGGGCATGGTTTGAAGTTGGAAGGTGGAAGGGTGAGGGGAAAAGGAGGAGGTTTTTCACGAGAGGTGGTGGACCCTGGAATGCACTGCCTGGTGAGCTGGTTCAGAGATCCACAGTGGAGGGCTTCAAGAGAGGTGGGACAGACACAGAAAGTGGATGTATCAGATGATGGCCTGTCCGGGGGTGGGATGGATGATAGGGGTTTCTAGAGAACAAGGGATGGGAGGATCTTGGCACCCAACTAAGGATCTAGGTTCGAGCAGACTCGATAGACTGTAAGGCCCTAATCTGCTGGCAAATAGTATGTTAGTATGTTAGTATATGAAATGTAAGTCTACTAACAAAATGAAAGGATTATAGCAGGTGAAGGTGTGCCATTAACAAACTTAGATAGCAAATGTGAATAGAGGGCAATCCAAAAATTGATGTTGATAGGAATGAAAATTAACATCTACAAACACTAAATAAAACACAAACTCTGGGCAGAGCCGTTAGGGCTGCAGCCGAGATTGGAAGAGGGGTTGGAGGAGCAAAGATGTGGAACTGCAGATCCTATAGCAGCAAATAAGATATGACTTTGTGGTGGTCATGGTGGAACATGGCACAATTCACCATGTCCAAGATGGCAACTGAACTGTACTGTGCATTTTTTTATTTGACGCTATAGGATCCATGGTTCCACATCTCAGCTCTTCCGCCTTTGGTGACCCTAGCTAGCAGCTCTATTGGCTCTGGCCAGAAAGAGATTGTTCTTTCACAGATACCACCCAGAAATTACTCAAAAAGCCACTTTATACTTTTTTTTTTTTTAGAAAACTGGGCATGTGTATGTTCAAAGGACACCTTGTGAAGCAATCAACCTGGGCATTTGGGGAATGTTATCCTTACTTTTGCAAACAGCAAAAAATACACAAGACAATGAAAACACATTCAAGAGTGTTACAATTCTATCTTCCTTTATTGTTTATACCCTTTTATTGCTTTAACACTGTTACTTTGTGCTGTTCTCAATGTGTACTTAACATACAGGGACTGTGCTTTTATTGGGGTGAATTATTTTACTCATACTGTACTGTGCTATTTCCTTGTGTAGAAAGACACCCAGAGTTAAATGTGGGGCTGTTACCAATGTACATGTGCAGAAACATTTTGGTTTACTTACAGTACTGTGTAATGTACTGTACAACAGTATAGCAGATTGCATCCAACCATTTTGTTAGTTCTAGGCTGACTATATCAGCTACTACAAATCCCAGAATCCCCAGCTAACATCAAAGCAGTAGGCAGCAACGGGAGACTCAATAACATGCAGTGGCAGTTTGACATTATACTGTTCACTGTATGGCATACTCTGATCTCATAAAAGCTCTAACATGCACCAGTGTAGGCTACTGAATCTACCACTGCTGGCTAATGCTGTGATGTTGTCAGAAGGGATTCTGGGATTTTGATATGATACTGTGCCTTGAACACTGATCAAATATACTGAATCCCTGTTTATAAGTATTGCTTATGCTGCCTTGTTTGCCACTTTGTATGCCTTATATCTGTATTCCTGTTAATAAGTATTGTTTAACATTCCTGTATACTATTATCAATGTCTAATCTCTGTAACTAACCCTAGGTAGCCCTGAAAAGGGACATTTGGGGCTCAGTGGGCTTACCCAGTCATCAAAATTGAATAAATAAATAAATTAGTGTCAGCCTAGAAGTAAACAAGCAACAGTAGTACAGTACATTGTAATACAGTTCTGTTATACTACAACACAAGATAGTGTTGTTAGTAAACCAATACTGTATTTGTTTGCACAAAACTGTCACCAGACCCACACTTTTGGGTGATCACTGATCCTCTTCACAATACAGTAGTACTGTATTTTCCATTCTTATAAATTTAACCAATTTTTACTTTCTTTGCGCCTGTACTTTCATACAGGTGCTGAACCTATGTTTTATGGTGGCAATGGACAGAGATCTGAAGACGTTTTGCTCTTACAGTAGAAAAAGGAGCTCTCCTGATTCCTAATGGACTAGGTAAAATTGAAGCTTTATGATATTATTCCATTTTTATTCAGCTGAGCAGTGTTTCAAGTGCTATTTTGTGTGCTAAGCTGCAATCTGGGTTGAACTCTTTCAAAAAAATTCATAGCTCATAAATATGTCAGCTCATTCAGCCCTTCCCAGCTATAAAGGGAGATGCATGAACAATCCTGGGACTATAGCAGTGAGGAAGTCAAATCTCACAGAATGAAATGTTTATGAGTAAATCATCTGATGTTACAACTCTCACTGAAGATAAGTTAAAGGGCTCCAAAACACAGTTCACTTACGTTACAGTTTTTTACAGTGGAGGTTTAAAATGGACTGTTCATATGCACTGTTTCCATCTTAAAACGTACCATGCTGTTGAAATTCTGTTGCTAAAGTACTGAAAAGGAGTTTGCTAGTCTGTGCTGGTTATGTGCCTTCTTTCTGAAAGCTTAGATCAGCCCAGCCCTCATTTCTATGATGTCAGACTTGCCAGACAGCCTTCCATTATGTCCATGCTGTGCCTAGCTGTTTTATAGAATGTGCTTTCTTTGGGTTTCTATAATCTTTATGGTGCTTATGCTCACTATTCATGTTTGAGGTAGAAATATAAAGATGTTGAGGACATACATTTAAACTTTGACACTGGTATAGAAACCTTACCAATCTAAGTCCACAGTATCCAGTGTTAATCATTGTGAATGGGCACATGCTGCATTTGATTCTGACACAGAGAGACAGTTCTGATTCAAATGACATAAAGTGGAGACTTACCTTGGATTGGTTAGTATTTTAATTATTAATGCCTAATCATTGCTTTATCTGTAATCTAGGGGTCATTGTCTGTTTATTTAGTAACAAAAGGTATTCCAGTCCTTTATATCATATGTGATAGCCCCCATTATATTGTATAGCAGCTTATTGACCTATGCTGAGTCACAAATTGTATATCTATATTTTTAATATGTCTTTGTACTCATCAGTGCTGAACAATATCAAGTCATACTGTTTATTGTGTGTGTGTGGGGTGGCTCTGCAAAGGTGCCCATGTGCACCCATTGTTATAATTTGATGGTGCTTTATATTAGTTTATTAGGGGCTGTGTTTGGATATGGTTTCATATTGTGTTGCAGTACAAGTATGATTATGCATGTTTTCTCATTGTATATGTTAACTATTCTGATATGTGTGTGTGTGTGTGTGTGTGTGTGTGTATGTGTACTGTGAAGGTGGTCCTGACTTTCTGTTCCTGTACTGTCACCTGTGTGACCATGTGGATGTTCATGGACAGGGTTGAAACTGACACCAGTCCCATTAGCCAAATGCTGTTAGATATTGTTTTGGGATAGATAAAAATCTTTTCAAGTAGCTCTGAGGGCTTGTACTGGAAAAGGTAATACTTCAATAAGTACATCAGCTGGGCTTCTAGAAAAATCTGTGGAGCTAGTAGATTTTCCAAGTCACTACCCTGGTGGCTAGTGGCTGCAAAACTTAATTTGACCCCTGCATGGATCAGCCTGAGATGGGATTCTTCTTTTTGTACTGTACTTATTCTCCCCTAGCTGGCAGGTCTCTGACACCTGGTTCCCAGATATGAACATACGAAATTTGCCAGCAGATAAAGGCCTAGAGGTCTATCAAGTCTTCTTCGAATGTGCAGCTAGCACCTTTATTCTGCAGCTGCCTCCCTTCCACCCTTCCCTTCATTAATCCTCCCTTTGTCCTGTCCCATCCTCATTTGAAGCAGTCCACTGTTCTACTGCATACCACTTCAGCAGGTAATGCATTCCACCCAGCCACCACCCTCTCTGTAAAAAGTGTCTCATCTCCTCCTGAACCTTCCTCACCCAGTCTTATATCATGGCCCTGGTGGCCCTCCCTCCCTCCCTTACTTTGAACAGCCCTCTATACCCATCTTGTTTATTCCTTTCATGTATTTAAAGGTTTCAATCATGTCACCCGTCTCTCCTCTCCTCCAGTGAGTACATGTTCAACTCCTTCAACCTCCTCTTGTATGATAGTCCCCAGCCCCTTGATCATCTTTGTCGCTCGCTGCACCCCTCCAGTAACTTAATGTCCCTCTTCAGATACGGACACCAGTACTGCATGCAGTACTCCAGGTGTGGTCTAACTAATGACCTATACAGTGGCAGAATCACCTCCTCCCTCCTCGAGATATACCCCTTACAATACAACCCAGCATTTTGTTGGCCTTTGCAGCTGCCTTCCTACATTGTGCCGAGTTGTTCATTGACCCTGTAATGAGCACACAGATCCTTCTCCTCCTCTGTCTGGGCTAGCTGCACTCCCCTAGCTGGTAACTCCTCCTTGGGTTCTTCATCCCAAAATGCAGCACTTGCACTTTGGCATTAAAGCCCAGTTGCCAGGTGTCTGACCAGGTTTCAAAGCTTGCCAGATCATCCTGCAACCCCTGCCATCCCCTAGGTCATCCACCCGCGCCTACCTTGGTATCATCAGTAAACAGAATGATCTTGCTCTTGATGTCCCATGATATGTCTGCAATGAATATCCCAAACAACACTGGTCCCAACACTGAGCCCTGTGGAACACCGCTTGTCACTGCCCTTGGGTGTGAGAGCTCCACCCACCACCACCCTCTGTTGCCTTCCTGCAGCCAGTTTCCTACCCATCTCACCAGCTTTGCACCCGCCCCATGCCTACTAACTTCCTTCCCAGCCTTCCATGTGGCACTGAGTCGAATGCCTTACTGAAGTCCAGATACAGGACATCCACTGCATGGCCCCTGTCCAGTTGCCTAGTTACCCAGTCCTAGAACTCGACTAGGTTGGTTTGGCAGGATCTGCCACATATGAAGCCATGCTGTCTGCTGTCCTGTAGTCCTTTGGCCTCTAGGGAGGGCCACCAGCCTCTCCTTCAGGATAGTCTCCATTAGCTTACCCACAATGGATGTGAGGCTCACTGGTCTGTAGTTTCCCAGTTCATCCTTGGGGCCACTCTTGTGGAGGGGCACCATGAGTCATCCTCAGTTCTGAGGGTACACACCGAATGTAGTGAGGCATTAAATAGGTCTGCCAAAGGTCCTGCAAGGACCTCTTCCACTCCTTCAGTACCCTGGGGTGGATGCCATCTGGGTCTGGCACCTTGTCCACCCTCAGTGCCTTCAAACCTCTTGAACTCTGTTCTCCATGATTTCCCATCTGTCACCACTTCCCCCAACTGCCATTTCTCCCACCTTGGGTATCACCCCTCTCTTCTCTTTAGCAAATACTGAGCAAGAAGTACTCATTTAGTGCTTCCTTGTATTACTTCCTCTTCCCAACCCCCCTCCTTCCTAATCCTTACTATGTGGTCCTTACAGCTCCTTTCTCCTGATGTGCTTAAGAAGTCCTTCTCTCCTTCTTAATGCCTCGTCAGCCTGAGTTCCATAGATGCTTTGGCTCCCTTACTGCCCTTGTTACCTCTCTCGATTCTGTCAAGTACCTCCCTGTCCTCCCCTCCCTGTTTTCTTGTACTTCCTAAAGGCAGCTCTTTTCTTCTTACCTTTTCCATGACCTCCTTGCTCAACCAGATTGGTTTCTAGCCTAGCCTCTTGCTCTGGGCTTTGCAGCAGGTTTTGTTACTCCACTATCCCCAGCTTTATGAGCTCCCACCTCTGGTTAGTGTCCATACTAGATTGAATTCTGGCCAGGTACCCTTACCACTCCCCATCCTCCAAAGTTGGCCCTCCTGAAGTCCAGCACTATTATGCCAGATTCCTCCTTCCTTGCCCATATCAATATGAGCCATACTGGCCCGGTGGTCACTCCTGACAGCGGTTCCTCTGCTGTAAGTTCTCTCACAAAGTCCCCATTGCCAGCACAAGGTCAAGGGTATTTCCTAACCTGGTTGGTTGACTGAGCATTTGCAGCAGGAAGCTGTCCTGGAAGGCATCCAGCAGTACCTGCTCCTTCTGTTCCTAGTTGTTGGGGTGCTCCAGTCCACTCCTGGCATGTTGAAGTCCCCACAATCACCACACTACCCTTCTCATGAGTCCTCCTGATCTGTTTACGCTAGTTCCTGTCTAACTCCTCCGTCTGAGATGGTGGCCTGTACCACTCCCATTCTAAAATCTATTCTTGGAATCCTGGATTTGCATCCAAAGTGACTCCAGCTACCCTCCTCCCTTCCTGCCTTACACACTTCAGTCCTTCCTTCACATACAGTGCCACCCCTCCTTTCCCAATCACCCTGTCCCTACGAAATAACCTGTACCCTGGTACAGACAGGTCCATTCTCCCCGCCACTTGACAGGGAGACAGCCATTACCAGTATGGTAGGCTCCCTTCTGGGGATCATGACAGGCTGTAGAGAGAGGTGTATATGCATGCAGAGTACAATGCACTCCAAATCCCTGTCATGCTGGCTGGTTATTCATTCTGTGCCATCACCTTGGTGACCACATATGATGGTGCTAGGCTCAACACAGCAAGTTGACATTTTATTGTTACCTTTGTGAGGCTGGGTGCATCCAGTATACACAATGATGTTGTGTGGTTGTTGGTTTTTGTTCCTTTTAATTTTTTGATTCTCCATTACCAGGCGGCCCCACATCTACCAAACACCACAGTCCTGATACTCCTAACATAGAAACGACACCTACCTGCCAGCTAGTCTTCCACGGTTCCCCACCATCATTAGGGTAGTCATGTTTCCCCAACCCCATCAGGTACAACTAAACAGAAGCTTATGGAATTAGGTCAGACTGTAGTAAAAGAATTGTGAAAAAATGTCATAGGACATGACAGATGCATGTCACTTTGTCGCTTCACATATTGTTATATATCCTCTTTGTGGTAGTTGGTTTTACTTCTGTGTGTACTTTAACAGCATGTTCACTTCTTTTCCAATATTTCTTTTTGTTTATGTTGGGGCTCATATAATCATTGTGCTATCATGTACACAGAACTAAAATGTTCGTGTTGCCATAGGTGAATGCTATATTAGCTGAATTTGAAGAAGAGCAGTATTCCTGTATAACACAGATGGGTGCTTTTGAGCAAATCAATGCATTTCTTTGCCTGGTTTTATAGATTGCTTAAGGGCCTTCAGCAACTATACTGAACTTGTGTGACCAGTGTGCCTATAATAACATGTATGGCAAAATAAACTATTCATGTGCCCCAGTATAAATAACAGTAAAATGGGATTACAAAAATGTTAAAAATATATTCTTTAGCTCAGACCAAGCACATTACTTAGAAGCTCAACTGATCTTCTGCTACCAGACACCACTTCTTAATGTGAACACACATTGCATGTGTACAAATTTCTGAACAAGTGTGATAGTTGGAGCTAAAAGTACAATTTCCTGAGCATATGGATCTTTGTAAGAATAAAAAGAGCATCACAAATCTTACTTTTACCACTTTGAAAACAAGACCACGATCCTGGGCATCCCCACGGAGGAGCTGTAATTGTCTTGGGCAGCTGCTTTGGTGACCAGGGAGTTTCTACCACAAGGGCGGCCACCAGAGTATTTCTGCCTGCATCAGCAGTAAGCAGAGCTGGCAAGGAACTTCTGGGCCTCTGAGGTCAAGGGGACTGTAGCCATAAAACAGTGCTGCATCGGCCTTACGGCTGAAATCTATTGTGCTACAAGGAGGAGATGATAATCGGGAGACAGAGTAGGATTTTTGACTGGTGGTGGGCTATAAATAACCAAGTCCAGCTTCTAAATCAAATCCCATGGAGTAGCTGTATTGTGTCCCACCCACCCACCCTGTCCCAACCTCCCACCCCATCCCCAACCTCTATTAAATGGTCTTGGGGAGGAGCAAGTTAAGTGCAGAGCTATTGGGGGAGACCTGGATTGGGTAACAAGCTCTGTATAACCTGTTGTAATGTTATATTAGGTTGTGTAGTATTCTGTTATGAAATGCTAACATTTGTCTGATGACCATTTCCTTCATCTGCAGGGGTTTCTTAGTCAAGTAGCTTTCCCAGTGGGGATTGGGAAGTTTCATAACAGGTTCCAGCAGGGTTGGGGAAAGATTATGTGGCAACTGACTTGGAAGAGAAATTGGAACAGGATGGGGACGGGGCTTAGACAGGGTCCTAAGATCACAAGGGCCAGCATCTTTGGAAAGGTGGGATGTACTGGGTGTGGTCAGCCATGGTTCTCGACTTGGTTTGAAGATGGGGCTGCATGGTGTGCTGACAGCTGGCACAACTAAAGAAAGAGGAGGTCAGGTGGTTAAGTGGATGCTGTGCATGGCAGGAGGAAGGAGGTGGAGAGGAAGGAGGCTCTGCTGGGGGGTAAGATGGGGTGGGACAGAGGGAGAAACAGGGAAGGCACTGTGGGTCCAAAACCTCACCTGTGATGGACAAGAGCAGTCAAGAGCAGTCAGGAGAAGGATGATAGGAGCACAGGGACTGCACAAGCAGGAAAGAGGGTAAGAGGTGGGCATTGGGGGGCTCCAGGGGCTAGGGTAGGGCAGTGCTGAATGCAAAAAGGTCCAAAGGTACTGGCAGGTTGTTAGGAGCAAAGGTCCAAGGTATGCACAAAAGGAAACTAATTGGGGGTATACCAGCGGGAGGATCAAGGTAGAGGGTATGGAGCATAATAACAGATTTGCACCACTAGTATTGATAAACGAGAGGAGGATGATGAAATTGGAGCAGAGGTGGATCCAGGGGATGGGAGAGTTGGGCATGATGGAGGCTCAGTAGACAGGAGAGTGGGGTTGTTACCTTGCCAAAGAACACATGAGGCAGGAGGAGAAGTCAGCAGTAGGCAGTGCATGAGAGGGAAGATGGGTGGGGCAGGGCCCTGAGGCTAAGGGAGAATTTAGTTAGCACAGAGGGGAAGCTGGGAAAGGAGGAAGGACCTGTAAGGAGGAGTGTGTAGTCCAGGGGAAGAGACCTGCAGGGATACAGTGAGGGGAGAGCAGAATAAAAAATTGTGGGAGGGTGAAAATTGGTTCCTTGGTGGGGCAGGATGGGCCACTAGTTCCTGGGGGAGCTGCAGGGTGGACCAAAGTGGTATAGCAGGGAGGGTCTGCCAGGGCAGACAGGAGATGGAGAAAAGAGATGGAACAGGAGGATGAGGCAGCAATTGCCACACATATGGGGGTGGGCCAGCATTCAGATAGAGGGTGGGGCCAGAGAAGTTGATGAAGTAGTGGGAGGAAGGGGGTAGCAAAAGGGGATAGGCCAAGGATAGGGGAGAAGATAAGTGCTCTGTTGAGGGACTCATGATTAGGGGTATTAAGTGGAAGGTAGGGTGAGGAGGAACTCTATGTTGTAAGGGCCAAGAGTATTTCCAGCTTGACTGAGCATGAGGCCAAGTACCTGGTCTATGCTCTGATGAAGCAATATGACATATTAGTGCACCTGGGCATGACTGATATAGAGGAAATAGTATGCTGAGATTCAGGCAAGGTTCTGGAGCTAGCAAGGGTCTGCAATGCCATAGGATGTTCGGTTTCCTTTTGAAGATTGCTGGTGCTTAGAACCAGTGTGGGAAACAAACAAAAATTAGAGAGGTCAATGAATGGCTTGGTGAGTGGTGTGAGGCTAGGGGCAGGGGTTTGTAGGGAGTAGGGTGCAACATGGGAGGACAAGAGGCTGTACACAAGGATAGGCTCCACCTCAATTTGGGGGAGGAGGTTCTGAAACAAAACTGGCCGGATTCATCCAAGCTAGCTGGGGTTTAAACTTGTGAGGGGAGGGCTTGTGCTTGAGCCTGATCCTAGCATGCCAATCAAGGATGGGCTCAGCCTTCTCCCCAAGTGGGAGGGTACAAAATAAGAGCACCCAACTGTGCCGGGGGTCGAGCAGGCAGCTATCTGGGAGCTCTCCAGTTGAGGAAATGTGGGGGTAAGGTGAAGGGATGGAGAGTGGTCCTGATTAATGCCAGGAGTATGGGTAACAAGATGCCTGAGCTCAGAGCAAAGCTGGTAGAAGGTAAGTGGATGTGGTGGCTGTCACTGAAACTTGGGCCACTCCGGGGCATGACTGGGACTGAAACCTGATGGGGTACACTATGTTTAGAAAGGAAGAGCTGTGGGAAGGGAGGAGTAGCCTCATTATTAAGACTGGCATAGGGATAAGCAGGGTGGAGGGGCAGAGGTTAACATGGAAGCATTATAGGTCCTGTAGGCACGGAAGGCAAGAGGTTAAACTGGAGGGTGATTTATAGGCCACCTATGCTAATGAAAGAGCTGGAAGAAGGCCTGGTAGCAAATCTTAGGGACCACTGTGGTCGGGGGTTGGGTGGTGGTACTGGCAGACCTAAACATGCCAGGGCTTATTGGGGAACTATGGCATCCTCATCAGCCAGAGAGCAGAGACTGCTGGATGTCTTCCAGGACACATTCCTTAACCAGCTGGTGGTTGACCTGACAAGGGAGGGACATATCCTGGATGTGGTCCTGATGGACTGTAATCTGTTAGGGACCTAGTGGTGGGGACCCATTGGTGGGAGTGATCATGCCATTGCTGCTTTCCCTGGACCTAGGGAGGAGAAGATTGCACAAAGACAGTGGTAGTTGACTTTAGAGGTATGGATTTCAAGGGCATGGAGCAGATCCTTAAGGGTCATTTGGAGGGATCAGGCTGGGCATGGACACTGAAAGCCGGTGGGATATTATTAAAGAGGGCTCCATGAGGCCATCAAGACCTACACAAGGTGAGTGCAAGTTTGGTAGGGTCATAAAGCTGAGCTGGTGGACCAGGGAGGTCCAGGAAGCAGTGAGGGAGAAGAAGTCTTTTTATAGCCGGGTCAGGTGCTTGCATGGGGTTATGGACAAGGGAGTATGATATGATGGCCAGAATGGTCACCAGGTGATGAGATCAGCCAAGGCAAGGGTGGAGCATAGGTTGGACAGGGGCACAGGGTTAGGAGGATAAAGGGTTCTTTAGGTATATCAGGAAAGAAGAAAGTGAAGGGGCAGATAAGTAGGCTGAGACAGAGGAGTGGGTGGGATGAGGAGGCAGAGGAGCCGTGGAGGTACTTAATGATTACTTTGCCTCAGTCTTCACTAGGAGGGTGGTGAGGCTGCACCATATGAGGAGGATTGGACCTGCAGATATAAGGGGGTCGTTGCTGAAATTCTGATGGTAGGGGTGGGAAGCCCTCAAGTCCCTAAGAATGGAGAAGGCACCTGGTCTGGATGGAGTTCATCCAGGGTGTTAAGGGAATTGGCGGATGTCCTGGCTGCACCTCTGGTGGACCTTCTTAACTCTTCCCTTCAGATGGGAGAGTGCCTTGGGATTGGAGGTTGGCCCACATTGTGCCTATTCACAAAGGTGGCTCAAGAGAGGAGCCGGAAGCTGCAAGCCTGTCAGCCTGATGTTGGTGGCAGGCAAATTTATTTATTTATTTGCTTTTGTTAACTGGGTGGGTGCACTAGGCATGGGAATGCCTATTTTCAGGCATGACCCGGAAAATACAGGTAGACAATACATGAGCACACCATGTGACACAGCACATGAAATAAGTAATACAGTAGGGGGTCAGAACAAATGAAAAGAGGCTGAGCGAAATACAGTTTAGAACAAGGTCAGGGTACAGGCAGTATAACATTAGACAAGGTAATAAAATATGAACAAGTGCAAAATAACTGAAATACTGAGTACAAAAAAATAGATGAGATGGACAAGATATACAGTAAACAGTAAGTGCCTTTGTGGTAGTCAAACTTAGAGAGAAGGGAGAGAAGGATGAGATAGAGGCAGGGGAGAGGGGTGAGGGTGGTAGAGAGTGTAAAATGGGAGGGTCAATAGAGAGAAGATAAGACAGATTGGAGGGGTAGATACAGGGGTGGAGAAAAATGGAAAGAGGATCTATAGTGGGTGGAAACAAGTGCAGGGGTTAGAAGCATGTAGATGATCTCGGTGGAGTTTCTTGAAACTGGCATGGGTGGGAGCTAGGTGGACAGCTTGGTAAGAGCGTTCAGTACCGAACTCCAAATTGTTGGAGGTTATCTTAAAGGAAAGTCTGGGGTATTTCTGGAGACAGAGGGCTACTTGGATGATCACCAGCATAGCTTTGTTCCAGGCAGATTGTGTCAGACCACCTTTGTGAGTTCTGATGGGGTGAGGAAGGCACTGGACCAGGGCAGGCCAGTGAATGTCCTCTTTCTAGACTTGACAAGGCATTTGATGCAGTACCTCATCCTGGGCTACTGGACAAGCTGGGGGAAATGGGGGTGGGGGAAAAGATTGTTGGGGATAGGAACTGGCTAGCTGGGCATTTTCATAGGGTGGTGGTTGTGAGGGAGGTCTCATCTCCTAGGAGGGTCATTAGTGGGGTCCCACAGGGATCAGTGCTAGGCCCTCTTTCTTAACGCTTACATCTCAGACATCAGAAAAATATTCAGAGTGAGCCCTTGCCAAAGACCAAGCAGGTGCAGTAGTGGATGGGGAGGAGGTAGAGTAGCTCTCACAGGGAGACCTGAGACTCAAGAGGTGGTCACGACATGGAAACTGAAATTTAATACTGAGAAATGCAGGTTTTCCTCCTGGGGCTTAGAGCCCAGCTCATGTGTACACCTTGGGAGGGAAACACTGCAGGCTATTGAGTGGAGAAGGACCTTGAAGTGGCTGTGGATGCCAAAATAAACAACTCTGAGCATTGTAGGAGGCTGCGGTCAAAGCAAATAAAATGCTGTGATGCATCACCAGGGGATAACTCAAGAAGCTGGAATGTGCTTCTCCCTCTGTATAACTGCCTGGCTAGACCACACCTTGAATACTGTGTGCAGTTTGGTGTTCACACTTAAAAAGGACATTGTACTCCTGGAAAGGGTCCAGAGGAGGGCGACCCAGAATGATACAAGGTCTGGGAGGAGGTCCTACAGGGGAGACTTGAGGAGCTCAACCTGCACTCCTGGGGAGAGGGAGGGACAGAGGGGAGTGCGACCCGAGGTCTTCAAGTACCTTAAGGGGGTAAATAGGGTAAGCCTAGATAGGGTGTTCCCAGCATGGGTAGGGCCACCAAGGGCACAAACTGAGGCTGGTTAGTGGAAGACCCAGGGAAGAGTCAAGGAGATATTCTTCTCTGAGAAGGTGGTGGAACCCTGGAATGCACTGCCTGCAGAACTGGTGGATGTAGTTTACTGTGGAGGGTTCAGAGAGGCTGGGACAGGTTTAGAGGGAGGGTAAACTGAGTAATACCAAAACTGGTATAGTACTTCAATCGGGATGGGGGTTCCATGGGAGAGGCGGGAAGGCAACAACGATGCCTCAAAATTGGTACTGATTCTACAGACTTGATAGACGCTAGCATACTATGCTGGCATTTTAGTATGTTAGTATGCACATATGTTGTCATGGACGTGACACGCATGCTCAGGCTCATGGTCCTGTTTTCAAAATGGTAAAGTAAGACTTGCAACACTCTTCATTCTTCTTATAAAGATCCCTATGCACATAAGAGCATGTACTTTTAGCCCCAACTATCATTTGCACTTGTTCAGGATATTTACTTAGGAACAGTGTGTGGATTTTTCCATCTCGGGATCGCAACTCTGTCTCAGATGGGTGTGCTGGGCACTAATCCATTTAGCAACAAAGCTTTGGGGATAGCTTTAGACGTCTGAGATGAGTGCGGATTACTGGCATAAAAATTTGGCAAAACCAGGAAATTAAATGTCCGCAGTCATTCAAGCATTTCTGCTACAAGAGTACTGCACAGAGAGGGCTTGCATATTGCAATGGTGAAACAACATGGGTTGTATTTCCTATGAAACGGGTTTCAGCTTGTGACTACCACTGGCATTACATCATAGAAGCAGTGTTACCCGGTCTTTGCTTACTTTGAAACCTTTATTAGCATTGGTTTCAGACCTGCTTGCAAAGTAAAGTTGGAGGCACCTCCAGAACAGTCATGTTTCATTGGTGTTATATATCTGTTCTGGTAGGTACCCCCATTAATAGAAAAAATCTGGCGCAGCATTGTCAGAAACTCGAGCAGCTACATCATCACAAGACTGCTGTGCCCAGGTAACACACACCTTTCTTATACCATGGTGCTTCTGAAAGCACCACCACCACCCGTAGAGAATTTAAATTTGGATTGCTCACCATAGATTTCTTTAGCAAATTGCTTGGCTGTTTCTCTGACTATGGAGCCCAAGGCGGGTACCCGGTTGAGTGCTGCTGCTCAGTCCATAGCTGAGCAGCTTTATCTTCCTTAGCCTCACCAGCATGTCTTAGTTTTTGCATTTAAAGGCATTGCCTTCAGAGCACTGGAGAACAAACTCACGTAGAGACTCCTGTTACTTCAAAGTGCTGGTTGTCGACTTGGAATATCCTGTCTCTGGCTGACTTTAGACAAGCTCACCATTTTTAAGTCTGTCCAGAACTGCCAGCTTGGTATTTGTAGTATGTTATCACAAATACAGACACACAGCTCAGCAAATCAACGGGTCACAACCACCGCTCATTATATTCATTTCTGTTCACTATAATGAGGTTCATTATAGTAGGAGCACTGTATTTTTAAAATTTAGGTAACAGATCTTACTGTTACTCATAGAAACATAGAAGTTGATGGCAGATAAGGATGCAAGGCCCATCCAGTCTACCCTTTATTTTCTACCTTATGAATGTGCCATAGGCCTTTGCTCTGTCAGTGGCCTATCTATTCATACTCATCTGTATTGCTCCTTTATGCCTATCCCATGCCTGTTTGAAGCCCTGCACTGTATTCATATCCACCACTTTCTGAGGTAGGCTGTTCCATTCATCAACCACCCTTTCTGTGAAAAAGAACTTCCTCACATTACCCCTTAATCAGCCTCCTCTAATCTAATGCTGTATCCTCTTGTGCTGCTATTTTTCTTATATTGAAGCATGCTAGACTCTTTCACCTTGTTAATGCCCTTAAGGTGTTTGAATGTTTCAATCATATCACCTCTCTCCCTCCTTCGCTCTAGGGTATACATATTGAGCTCAGTTAATCTGTCCTCATATGTTTTCTGATGTAGTTCCTGCACCATTTTGGTTGCCTTCTCTGGACTGCCTCAATTTGGTTAATGTCCTTGTGAAGGTGTGGCATCCAGTACTGCATGCAGTACTCCAGATGAGGCCTAACCAGAGTCTTGTAAAGAGGATTATTACCTCACTCTTCTGACTTGTGACACCCTACTAATACACCTAACATCACTCTAGCCTTACCTATTGCTTTAGAGGTCTGCTTGGATGATTTCAGGTCATCGGTGATGATGAGCGCCCAAGTCTCTTTCTTCCCTTGTGACTGCCAGCAACTCCCCTCAGCCTATAGGTGGCTTCAGGGTCTCTCTTCCCTATGTACATGATCTTGCAATTTTTTGTGTTAATCCCCAGTTGCCACTCTTCCAATCATTTTGCTAATTTATCCAGATCTCTTCTCATTCTGCCCCCCATCTGGATCATCTGCTGTGTTGCAGATCTTGATGTAATCTGCAAACAGACACCTTACCCTCCAGTCCATCTGCAATGTCACTGATGAAGATATTGAAAAAGACTGGCCCCAGGACTGATCCCTAGGTGCCCCACTTGAGACTTGCATCTCTTCTGACTGTATACCATTTACCACCACTCTCTGTTTTCTGCCCATCAACCAGTTTGACCCCAGTTGACCAACGTCTGACCCTCCCAAGCCTACCCAACTTATTAATCAATCTTCTATGTGGAACAGTATGAAAGCTTTGCTGAAGTCAAGGTAGGCAACATCAACTGCCCCCCTTGGTCCACCACTCTGGTTACCCAGTCAATGAAATCTATGAGATTAGTTTGACAGGACCTTGCTATTTGTAAACCCATGCTGTCTTGGATTCTGTGCTCCTATATGGATTCCAGGTGTTGCACTATCCTTTCCTTAAGGATTGTCTCCATAATCTTGCCCACTATTGAGGTAAAACTGCTGGTCTGTAGTTCCTGCCTCCTCCTGCTACCACTCTTGTGGGCGGGATCACATAAACCCTTCTCCAGTCTTCTGGGACCTCGCCTGTGCTCAGAGACTCACTAAACAGTTCTGATAATGGCTCTGCTAGTTCTACCCTTAGCTCCTTTAGTACCCCTGGGATGTGTGCCATCAGGTCCCATTGCCTTGTCCACCCTGAGGCTTATCAAGCTCTTGTAGGACCCTTTCTTTTGTGAAGGGATTAGCACACCTCCCTCCCCTGTGTCCATTGTGCTGAGCTGTGGGCCCTGCCCTACCTTCTCGTCAGTAAATACTGAGCAGGAAGTATCTAATTAGGATAGATGCTTTTACATGGTCCTCTCCTCCACACCCCTATCCCCTTTGATCTTAGCAATACCCCTCTGGACTTCCTCCTTTTACTAATGTATCTATAGAAAGTCTTGTCATCTTCTTCTACTGTTAGTGCTAGTGTTTCCTCGGTTTGGGCCTTTGCTGCCTTATTGCCTTCCTGCTTCCCCAGGGAAGTTTGGTCTCATCTTCATCCTGCTGCATTCCATTATATTTCCTGAAGGCCAGCCTTTTGGCTCTGACCTTCTCTGCTACTGTGTTTAAGAACCAAAGTGGTTTCCTTCTTCTTTGCTTCCTTTTCTCACTAACACAGTGGGATGTTTGCTTCAAGTATTGCATCTTTAATACTGCAACCTTTGTCTGTACCCCCTCACCTGTATTTTCTTTTGCCAGCTAGCTTACCTCTGTTGGCCGTCTTATCAAAGTCAGCTCCTCTGAAGTCCCATATTTTGCCTTGGAATGGAATTATTTTTTCTAGTGGCCAAATTGAACCATACCATGTGATGGTCACTGGCACCCAGGTGACCTACCTGAGATCAGTGATCCTTTCCTGTTAGTCAGTATTGAGCTAGGATAGCCCTGTCTCTTGTGGGTTGTTGTACCAGTTGTTTGATGCCCTCACCCTGCAGGAATCCACCATATGTGTAGTTCTGGCAGATGTCCTGCTGGTATTGACCAATTTGTATCTGGCATGTTGACATCTCCCATTATCAGAACCTCCCTTTGTGCCGTCATGTTTTGTACATCTTCTCACAGTAGCGATGTCGATGTCCTCCCCTGGTCTGGAGGTTTGTACACAACTCCAGTTCCTATGGCTGTCCCATTTTCTATTTCCAGGGTGACCCACAGTTCCTCTGGCTCCTTATGAGTATTCTGAATTTCTGTAGCTTTGATATTTTCATTGACATAAAGGGCCACTCCACCCCCTTTTTGCACCTCAGTCTCTTCTGAACAGTACATAATCAAGTACTGAAGTCTCCCAAATGTGGTTACTGGTAACCATGTCTCGCTAATGGCTACTATGTCCAGTTTAGCCTCTGTCATTATTGCCTGCAGGTCTGGGATCTTGTTTCCCAGACTCCGAGCATTTGCACATGATATTCCATTGGTCAGATTTCAGTGTGTTAGTTGTTGGGCAGGTCCAGCATTTTCCTGTGCATCGTATAGGAGCCGGACCTTTTTTCCACCTGGTAATGCAAATGAACTGCAAACATGCTGAACTCCTGTTTGACCACTAGCTGAGGGGAAGGGTGTTCTTCTCATTCATCATATCGAGTGCTGTACCTCTCTCCCCATTTGCTAGTTTAAATATTCTGCAAAGACATCAAACTTCTGCCCCAATGCACTGACTCCTTCTTAGTCAGATGCAGTCCATAAAATTTAAAGAACTTTTGCTCCCAAAACTGTTGCCATTTCCTACAAATTTGTGTCCTTTTCCTGGCACCAGCCCTTGAGCCACATATTTAGCTTCCCTATCTTCCCTTCTCTGACCTTCTGTCCATCTGTCCCCTCTCCCAGACTGGCAGGATCTCAGAGAAGGAGATACCAGATGAAATGGATGATAGTTTGTCACCCAGCCTGGTCAGGTGTTCCTTGGTCTCTAACTGACCGGCTGGTGAGATCGATTAGTCCCTATGTACCAGGATATCAATATTTTCTCCTGCTTCCTGAACAGTTTTAGCAATGTGGTCAGTGTCTGTCCATGCTGATGTACCTGGGAGACATCTGACCATTGTCCTAGCTGGAGATACATATCAACTCCCCGAATAATGGAGTCTGCTATGATCAAAGTGTTTTTGGATTTCCTTTTTGCTTTTTTGTTTTGGTTCCTGTTTTGGGCAAGTATTGTGCTAGCTCCTGTGCTGCAGTGTCCTGCTCTGCAGTGTCCTCTGCTCCTTTGTTTGATTTCAGAGATAGAGGCAGATATGCAATTTGAGGCACGCAATCTCTGCCCATGCTGCCTGGAGCTGAGCCCTTAGATCTCAATGGCCCAGCATGTGGGACAGTGTTCTAAATCCTGTAAACTTCCCTTCTGAAAAGTGTTCCACAGTACCTGCAGTTAATGATATCCATTCAGACTGGGGCACATAAATTTATTTAGTTTTTGTTAACGGGTTTGTACACTAGACAGCGTAGCTGCCTATTTTCAGGTATGACCCAGGAGATTACAACAAAGGGTACACAGACAATAGCAGATACAAGAAAAACATCAAGGGAACAAGTAGAAGTCAGACATAGTACACTTATGCAAAATTTTCAGCAATGACAGTACATTTGCAGGAATCTATAGGTAGTAACACAACAGAAATAAAAGTGCAGATAACTAACAGTCATAAGTCATACAACTAGTGAGTAAGTGCTAGAAGAGGAAATAAAAATATTTCCAGGCAAGTTTAGAAAGTAGTAGAGGTTGGAGCGGTTGGCAACTAGGAGGAACCAGTACAGGGTGAGTGGATAGAGGACAGCAGCAGGTTCAGAGCTTTAGAAGAGCCATCTGAAGCTCCTGTTTGAAGCTGTGTGGAGAACGGGAGATTCTTAGACTTAGTGGAAGGAGTTCCATAGTTTAGGGGCCCAGCTAAAGAAAGCATTCTCCCCCATTTGGTTTTACCTCTTGGTTGGACAAGAAGGTGTTAGCTGACCTCAGTGGGTAGGCAGAGGTCATAGGTTTGATCAGTAGAGCCAGTTTGTCAGGTATCTGGGAGGATATTATATTCTTTATAAAACAGTAGGAAGTAAACTGTCAGAAGGCTGAGGGGTAAACCATCCCAGACTGGAGTATAGTGTGCATCGGTGAGTAAGTTTGGGCAAAGACAAAGCAAAATGGCAAATGATGTTGTAGGAGACATCCCCTTTCAGAGGAACCCTCCAGTAGTTGCTGGAAAGTCTATTAACCCATACGCCAGTTTGGGTCTCAGGATCCTGTGCAATGGCCATCCTCACCATGGATGTTAGGCTATGTTCTACCTTATGCCAGTCCAAGTTGAATATTGACAGATTTAATGACTGAGGCTAGGTGCAGGTCAAAATCTAAGGTGGGATCAAGGGTTACCCTAGGTATTTAAAAGTGGTAATCTGTGTTAAGGGAGTTGCATCAACACCCAGTCTGCCCTATTAATCCCTATCTAGTGTAAGACCCTATGTCCAAACTGAAGTCTGGAGCCCCTTGCCTCCAGGATACCCTTGTGTCTATCCCACTGCTTCTTAAATTCTATGACTGTTTTAGCCCCTACTGCCCTTCTGATAGGCTATTCCAGGCATCCACCACTCTCTCTGTGAAAAATATTTTCTTACATTTCTCATGAGCCTTCCCCTCTAACTTTATTTTGTGTCCCCTTGACTTGGAGCATCTCTTACTTTGGAAGTTGCTTCCTTCCTGTACTCTGTTTATCAGGTATGTACTTGTATGTCTCAATCATGTCTCCCCTTTTCCTCCAGAATACATATTTAACTCCTTTAGTCTTTCCTCATAGGTCTTATCCTGCAGGCCCTGCACCATTTTACTTGCCCTCCACTGTACCTGCCTCCACCCTGTCTATGTTCTTTCTCATATGTGGCTTCCAGAACTGGTTGCAGTATTCTAGGTGTGGCTTCATGAGGTGTCTTATATAGGAGCAAGATAGCCTCCTCTTTTTACTTATGATAACCATCCCTATGCATCCAAGCATTTTGCTTCATCCTATCACACCACCTAGTTTCTCTTAGCTCCTTCAGTTAATAACCCCAGGTGCCATTCCTGCTTTGAGACTGTCAGTACCTACCACTCAGTTCTTACTTTGCCCCTGGGTTCTTCTCCCCTATGTATGATTCTGCACTTCTTTGCTTTGAATCCTGTAGCCATTCTTTAGACCATTTCTCCAGTTTTCTAAGGTTTTCCCTCATTCTTTTAGCACCCTCTGAAGTGTCCACCCCATTGCATACCATTGTATTGACTGCAGAAGACATACCTTCCTCAGTCCCTCTGCAATGTCCCCAATAAAGACATTGGAGAGGATTGGCCCCAACACCAACCCTATGGCACCCTGCTTGTCACCTCTCCCTCTCCAGAGTACTCCCTGTTTACCACAACTCTCTGAGTCCTACCATTCAGCCAGTTCTCCACCCACAGAACTATTTTAGGATCCACCCCTGCTATGCAGTTTGTTAATCAGCCTTCTATGGGGACAGTCTCAAAGGCCTTCTGAAGTCCAGATAGGCCCCATCCACCGCACCTCCCTGGTCCACTACCTTAGTTACCCAGTCTTGCTGTTGATTAGTACAATGTCAGTGCAAAACACAGTGCTTATCCTAAATACAGTAAAAGTTAAGATTAGATGTATAAGTAAATGAATGCCATATAAGGCAGTGTATGTGTTAGTGTGTGTGTGGCAATGCTCTGTATGTGCAGACAGTGCACTGCTATATTGTACTGGAATACATATGCATGTATGTGTATATGTATTAGTCAGTGTGTGTGCATCACAACAATTTGAAAGTACAGTTAGGTGGCTCAGTGGCTAGTGCAGACATTGCTAGTCTACATTTCCCCTCTATCTAGATTAGTTTTACCTATGCATGTCATTGCTGATTTAAATTATTTGTCTAGTGGCAACCCCTACCTCTGATGTCCCTTGGAGCCTGAAAAGAAGAAAACAGTCCCTCAATGTGTTTTTTTAATCTGTAAAATGTGTAGTAGACAGTGCACTGCTACGTTACATTGGAATATATATGCATGTGTATATGTATTAGTCAATATGTGTTTATCACAACAATTAGAAAGTGCAGTTAGGTGGCTCAGTGGTTAGTGAAAAATTGGTGGTTACACATTTCCACTGTTTACAATACCATCATTTTGCAGCCATATTGGCTCTTGCTAGACTTTGTTTCATTAGACAGCAGGAGACCCTGTTACACTCTAAAGGAGGCCCAAAAGCTGGAAGCTTCACATATATAAAATACTTCTCACATTTTCCTTTTAATTCTGATAAACTTGAAAGGCGAGAGGCCAATAAAATACTTAACAGTCAGGCATGCAGCAAAAAATATGTGTACACCAGGATCATGTTTGTTGATGGGCACAATAAATACTCTACTGCTTTACAAGCATTGTAGACCATGACATTGGTTGTTGCCGCCACTCACGTATGATAATACAGCTGTCATGCATTTTCCCTTTAGACATCCACATACAGTACCACCCTAGAGCTCTCAGACCCCCTGTCCCAACCCAGAGCCCCCACACTCATACTAAAATTATGGAACCCTCAGACACCCATACATTGTTACACCCTAGAGCCCTCTGACCCCACACACATCTCCCACCTGAGAGTCCCAGACACCCACACACTCTCCAACTCCACAGCCCCTCAGACACACACACACACACACACACACACACACACACACACACCTCTCGCTGTCTCTCTCTCTCTCCACCCCAAGGCCCTCAGATCCTTCACTGTCAACCCAATAGCCCTCAGACACACACTCTAACACCCCAGAGCCCTCAGACAGCCAATCTACTGTCTATCCAGAGCATACAGTAGTACAGAAAACTACTGTCTCACCCCAGAGCCTTCAGACACCCACACACTGTCCCATCCTGGAGCCTACTGATACCCACACACTGTCCCACACAGAGCTCTCAGACACCTCAGAAATCCATAAACTGTCCTACTCCAGAGCCCTCAGACACACACACACACACACTAATACCCAAGCACCCTCAGACACCCAAATACTGTACATCCAAGTGTTCAAAATTAGAATGGTACAAGGTACTGTATGAAGATATCATATCGTATCATTGCTAATAATACTTACTAGTTTTGTATACCATTATTCACTATCAAGAGTTCAAAGGTACTACTCTATAGTACAGTATAGTCTTTAAATTTAAGCCCATTATTTACTGTAAGTTCACAGTTAAGACTCCACAGTCTTCTAATTGGCAGTCAAAATGCTCTCTGATGGTGGACAAGCTATTCCACGGGTCCCTGATGTTCTTGCCATGCTGGGTCCTTGTTTGGGTCTGCATCAGGTGGAACCTTCATAACTTGTTGATCTGGGGTTGTCCCGTTACCTGGTCATCTGAGTGTATCTTTGGCTGCTTGTTATTTGGGGACTCTTGCTGTTTGGTCAATTGGGGGTCTTTGGTTGCTGTGTCATATATGGGTTCCTTGGTTGTGGTTCATTTAAGAGTATGACAGCCTGTTTTTTTTTGCACCTCCACAGCCCCCTGTGACCTCACCCTTTGGGCTCCCAATCTTTGGCCCTCGACCAACCATCTTCCACTCTGCTGCCATATCCTGCTATCAGTCTCCCTAAGCTTCATCAACACCCCCAGGGTTCCAGCTTATCCCTGCCAGGACCCTCCTCCCTGCTGCTACAAGGAGAAGCACCTGTCAATGGGGTGATGACCTGAAGTTGCAAGGAAGGTGTGCTGGGCAGATGGTGGCATGGGGTCTCCATGGGGGCTGTCATCTGGTGCCCTAGGTCAGACCATTTCTTTATTTTCTCCTCCATCCCTCCCCTCCTATGTGATGCCAGCAGACTCCTGGTTTCCTGGGAAGGATATACAGTGGCGTGTGCCACGCCACCAAATGTGGCACCACTGGTGGACTCCAGGAGCCACTGAGAATGGTGCAGTCTGACCTCCTCCCAGGGAAGAGAGTGTCCATGTGATGCTCTTAACTCTCCCTTGGGTCTCCACTCCCATCATCCAAGTCATCAGTGTGAACCCTGGTCACCCAGTTGTGGAGTGATTCCTCATCATTTGCACCATGGATCCAGCTACGGGTAGCCTGTTAAGTGAGGTTCTATTGATTGCAATTCTTCAAAGGAAGGGCCTCTGCCTCCATCCCTCCCCAGCTGCAGGATCATGGTTCTAATCTTCTCCTGCAAGAGACCAAAAACAAAACAAAACAAAAATGTTCAGTTCTGCATGCAGCATACAAGTACAATACCACATATATACAGTAGGTTAATACAGTGCATGCTACAGATTTAACAAAAATTAATTGAACTCAACGAAAGGCCCTTTAAAGACCAAATACTTAGTAAGGATATATATCTTAGAGATTGAAGATATGTAGCAACTGTAATCATTTTGCTTGCATTTACTTGTTTAATTACCTTTTCAGTATTTTATATTTATTTTGCCAACTTCCAGCAAAAAAAAAGAATCCAATGGAATTCTTGGTATTATGATGTCAGAAAAGTTTGACTGTCAAGGCTGTCAGTGTATTTCAATAGGAAACTGTTTCAGATTTTTACAGAGAAATACAACTTTCACCACCCAAATGTTACATATTCAATAGAAATACAGTGTGTGATTTTTGATGACCTGTGATCTTTTGTAATAATTTAGCAGGTGACATTTTCTTCATAATAAGATTTAACATGATAAGATGAAAAGAGAAGCCAATTACTGTTTAAAAATGGTAAAATCACAAAGATTTACCCAATACTACAAAACATATAAAATACAGATTTTCTTGCTTAATGAAGTATCTATTTGTATTGGAAAGATAGAAAATATATTTAGTTTCTCAGGAGTTTAAGGCTCCTAAGTAGTAGTAGTTTCTGACATCAAAACACCAAAATTCTATTTAATTATTTTTTTACTAGCAGTGTGAAAATCAAAGGTAAATACCCACTATTTAATGTACAAATATTTTTTATAAAAGTAGAAAGTAAATTACTAAGACATCAACATACTGTACAATACTAAAATAGTCAGTTTATTTATTAGAAGTCAGCACCTGTATTTTAACATTAAAATATGATGTCCTGAATCTCAGACACGAATAAGGGTAATACTTAAATTCCATTGTGCCATAGTGAAATGTGACTAACTGAACACAGGGCTCCTAACATCGGGAACCATCACTTAAAATCTACTGTGTCATAAGTAAAGGTGACTGCATAAATAGATGCTGCCAGACACGTGTGAGAACAGAACAAATTCACACTCTGTAAACTATTAAAAACTATTAATGATTACAAACTTACACTAAGTAAACCTGAAAATATGAAGAAATTGTGAACAATACTTACACAATGCATGTGTCACTTCCCAGGGATCCTCAGATTCCTGCTCTCATAGAGGTCTGGACCGACCAGTACAAGTTCCATGGGATGGGTGCAGTGCCAGTTCGATGCTCCATCCATGGAGGTAGACAGTGAATTCCTGCTGTTTAAGAAGATGTTCTTCTTAGCCTTCTCCCAGCTTTGGCCTACAATCGATAAGAAATAAAATCAGTAACTGTCAAAAAGACCACAAGTAATTTACTATATTAAATAATAAATCATTGACAATAGCTGATGTTAATGGACATTACAGTTCTTTTCAGTTTAATTGCATTATATAGCAAATGAAAGATAATGGCAACTTTACATATACTACTGTACATTACATTTCTAATTGTGCATGACACACTTCACTAACTACAGTACAATGTTTCTTGACTGAAATACATCAAGTTTTGTTCGGCAATGAAATAACACATTATTTATACTACATTGAATACTGTGCAGTTCAGTATTTACTAGAATGGGCTGCTCTGTGTCCATACCTGACCCTCTGGGTCATGCTATATCAGGCACTCCTCTTTTGTGCCATTGGGTTGGGTGATGCTGGCACTGGGCCCTGTGCCATGTGCATAGCGACTGTGTCTTTTCATCTTCCCATATTTCTGGCAATTTTGTCTGGCTGTGTGAGATTATATGTACCCTGGGATGTGGGGACACAGGTTTCACTCTTTGGAGCTTTTAAAGGACAAGGCAGTCTAACTCACACAGCCATAGCACTCATAAAGTGTGCAAACTATGATTTACTGTGTTAACAGTCACTTGTGATTATTGTTAGACTAAGGGTCCACTAATGGGCATGAGAAGCATGGACAGTTACACCTCTTAACCTACCTCAGGATCACACCTCTGTATTCTTTAAATGCAAGGTGTTACAGCATAATATGGAATGGCATTATAATATAATAGGGTACTGAAATTACTGTAGATTATCAGTAAAATTAACTATCTGTAAAATAATTAAGTTCAAGCTGTAATTCAAATTAAAAAATTGACTTTACACAAAATCATAATGAGCCACATGCTGTACTGTGCTGTGCTGTGCTGTGCTGTACAGTACTGTGCTGTGCTTATGTATTGGTAAGAACTGCAGTCTTTATGGGGTTCCTTAAATGTTCATTTATTCTGTCCCTCATTACCTTTATGTCTTCTGCTGACCACCAAGTGCCGCCTTACTATCCATAAACCTCATGGTGTATTACACTTGGCATTGGTCTCTTCTCCTGCAACCATCCCAATTTATGTTTTCATCCCAGGACAGATACTGAGTTTCAGGCACCAGTGTCCAAAAAACAGACTTGCAAGATGCTCAGGCCTGCCATTGGACATTGTCACTAGTTCTTCTTCTCTTACCTTGCTCATTAGAACAAATTGCATTTCATGTGGGGAGGATGTAAAGTTATTGCATTCAACAGCAGGCAAAACTGGCACATGTGGGGAGCTGTCTGAGCTTGCTACTGCAGTGCCATCACTGCTCCACTGCTTAGATTCTGCACATCAGCTTCAGGAAGCTAGATGAAATATACAGACAACTCACACAGATGTGACACCACTGGACTGCATGTCTGTAACATCTGGGCCAAAAGAAACAGAAACATAGAAATTGTTGGCAGGTGGGGCATTCGCCCACCAAGTCTGCACTATCAGCCCTAAGAAATGTGCTTTTCAAATTCTGCTGGTAATAGGTTATCCCCTCCCGCCTACCAGTAGTCTGCTATGCCTATCCAAGCTTTCTTTAAACCTGTAATCATTTCTGCCTCCACAACCTCTGCTGGCAAGCTATTCCATTTGTCCAGCACCCTCTCTGTGAAGAAGTACTTCCTCATGTTCCCTGAACCTCCTCCTTCCAATTTAATCTTGTACCCCTTGTCCTTGAGCATCTTTTCTTTGAAAATGTTATTCTTCTGCACTTTATTTATCACTGTGAGGTATTTAAATGTCTCAGTTATATCCTTCCTCTCCTCCAGAGAATACATATGTAATTCCCTCAGCCTATCTCTGTAGGGTTTATGATGCAATCTCTAGCCATTTGGTTGCCCTTTTTGATCTGCCTCTAGCCTATCAATGTCTTTTGTAGATGAGGCCTCCAGAACTGGACACAGTACTTGATGTGTGGCCTCATGAATGATCTACATAGTGGAATCATTACCTCCCTTTATCTGAAGGTGATACCTCTGCCTATGCATTCCAGCATCCTGCTAGCCTTGCCTACCACCTTGTCACATTGTCTACTGACCTTGAAGTCATCAGAGATTATCACCCCAGGTCTCTTTCTTGTTTGAAGCATTGAATTTCCTCCCCAGATGATATATCACCCTTGGGTTTTTGTGCCCCATGTGCAGTACCTTGTACAAGAGGTCCATCTTTTCTTGATGCTTAGTACCTTTACTGCCATGTCACGCAATTCAGTTCTGCTCACTGGCATATTCTCCTCCTGTTCTTGATCATGCACACCTGGAATGTTCTCCAGTGTCTCTAGGTATTCCTCTTCAATTTCAGGTTGAATGTGCCTGTTAGTATCTGGCTCCTCCATGATTTCATTTGCTGACTCCCTGCTAACATCTGCATCTGCCATTTCCTCCTCGACTGAATCCTTCATCCTGTTAACATCTGACAGTTCCTCCTCAGTTGCATCCTCCACATCCCTGTTAACATCTGGCCATTCCACCCCAGTCTCAGAATCAAGTCATCTGGAAACCTCTGCTTGGTCATCTATTTCCTGTGGTACTTCAGGGTTCATGTCTGGTAGAGTCTCCATCTTTCAACCTCTGTCAGTGCATCTTTTGGTACCTCATGAGTGTTATTATTTTCTTCACATTATGTACTGTTTTAATCACTGCTGCTTGTTGCTTCATAGTCATCCATTTTATCAATAAGCCTGCACAGTTAGAAAAAATAAGAATAACATTGAATGTCATACAGTACTATCTGCTAAAACAGGAATGAGCTTCACAATTTAGTAACACAGCATTTCTTGCAAAAACAAACTGTGCTGAACTTTACCTTGGGTGCCTTTGTCCTAGGCCACAGTGGAGTCTTCAATGTATCCATGGAGTTCCAAAGTTGTATTTATTCAGTGTATTGATGTTCTCCTTCCTTATGGCAGCAGACAGCCTGGTCACAGGCGGTATCCTATTGCCATCTGAGACTTATTCTTAATGGGTGAGATTCCACCACTCTGGATTTCCTCCCATGAAAATGGCATGTCCATGGTGGAATAGACAGGTGATACAGCACTGACAAATCTTTTGAATATGTACAGTAAGCTACTGTTGGCAGAATGGAAAATTGTTGTGCCTTATGTAGGCTGAGAATAGATGGCATTGGGTGATGTGATTCATGACAGGTAAACATCAGAGGCAATTTACTGCATCACATTGGACAACAGGTAAGATGACAAGGTACCCATTTATGATACCAAATAAATGATGGGTTTCACAGCTAGCAGCTCTTTACTGGAGCTGTTATCACATCGTCCATGCACAATGGTGAAAAAGATATCAGTTGAGCTCAGTGCTGCAGTGAAGCAGATGTGGTCTGAAGGTGAATGCATCATAAAGATACAGGTGTTTCTGAAGAGCACCATGATCTCCATCACAGATCGTGGCCTGAGGGCCCACCTGAAATGCAACAGCCCAGTGCAGCGCCTACCATGGCCTATCAGTTGCATCAGGTGCTCAATGTTATTGACCTCTTCTGACACTTTACATATTGCTGTAGTGTGGCATTATACATTTGCCTACTGTACAGTAATTTACTGACTAAATTATGGATGTCATTTACTTGATTTTTATTTCTCACAGGTAAATCATGCCAGTTGTCAACCGTATGCTCACAGTGGATGTCAAGACCACCAGGAGAAAAACTGTTGAATGTCTGGTTGCTGAACACGGGTAGCAGCATCTGCCTCATCTGTCAAGCAAATGTGCCACCAGATGGGTGCACATATGAGCAGGCAAGGTAAGGGATAATCTCTTGAACTTGATTTGATGTACTGTATACTGTAGCATCACACAGTTCACTTTGTCTTACTTATCTCTATTTACAATTGCTGTGTTGTTTGTTGGTCCTCACAGTCATACCTTTTGTTACTACCATTGTCATTATGTCCTCAGTGTTGTTTAATTGTACCCGATACTGTACCAATGTGAAACAAGTCACATACCGTATGTAACTTATCCCAGACTGCTACTGAAAAAGGGACAAAAGTCTCAGTGAGCCAACCGAGTTAACAAAATCCAATAAATACATTTTAAATGTTACCCATTACCGTGTTATCATAGTAAGTTGCATTTCATAAAATACAGTATATTATCTGTTTATTAATAAAGTTTGCCCTATGATATGGGATAGGAACAAAGAATAAAGACTGGAACAAGCCAGGACATTGGCGAAGAATGAGGAGATGTTTTATGGTGTAATTTTTTCTGATGGAAAGACAGTGTCTTTGGAGAAGTCTGATTCCATGGCCTTTGTAAGAAGGGCTGGGACTCCATGAAGCCAAGGCCAAAGCACGCTAAAGCTTTATGTTTAGGGCACAAATCTAACTGCAGGTGCAGCCCATTGCACATTTCTGAGGGTTTATGATGCTATGGTAAATTGTACTGTAGTTTGAGAAACCATGAAAATGTCACGTACAGTACTGCATTGTCAATAGTGCCACAGTTTTATTCCAACAGGAACAATGGATGTGACTTCTTCAGAGACCATATCTTCAGGGGAGCTGTGCAGAAATATATAAAGAGAAATATTTTATTTATTTAAATTTTGGTAACAGCGTAAGTCCACTGAGACCAGAGGTCCCTTTTCAGGAGAGAGCAGAATAGTTACAAACAGAAGTTAATACATTTGAAGTTATATACAGTAGATACATACATTGAATAGGCATAGTGTACTTACAGAGTGTAACACACGCTCACAATAGGTTAGAAAGGTGCACAGTACATGTGACAACATTACACAAGAGTTCTGTGGGTGAAATAGAAATAGCAGTAAAGTTGCAAGGTATTATATTTACAGCTCAGATCACAGGCTGGGAGCTAGCGATTGCCACCACAGAGACTAAGTTCCAAACAAGTACACATTTAAGCCAGTCTTAAATTCATGGAGAGTGGGTCAAGAGTCTTTCAAGATAATGATCCTAAACACTGCACCAGCAGCGGCCATTACTGCTGCTGAATAAATTGCTCAGGAAGCCACCAGAGTAAGTACTGTACTTAAAGAGCAGCTGACATCTTCAGGAGAACTTTAATGAAACATAATATTTAGGCTGATTGTTTTGTTTGTATTTCACATTAGTTCTGTATTTATCCTCCCTGTTATTTATTACTGAGGTCATTTGCATGAAAACAAGATCTTTGTTCCTGAAATGTTCATCTAGTCCTATTGCTTTCTACTTACCTGAGGTCACAATGCAGTGCTTTTGACAGCACAGTTACTCCCATGGCAACAGATTGTGATGTCACAACAGTAAACTATGACTTGAAGTAGAGAGTAATCCATTCAGGCAGATGAACTCTAAGGGATGAGGATCATATTAATGCAAATTTCCTCAGTAATAAATAATGGAGAGAAGAAAATATAGAATATATATATAATATAGAGGCGTGGTTGCACCTCTATAGTTAGGGTTGAGTAAGCAGTTTAATGTTAACCCATGTTTGCCTTAATAACTTTGCAACTGTTCAACAGATTTACATGAAATTTGGTATCGCTGTTCCGTGGGGTAGATCTCTTGACTTGCCAAGTTTTGTTTTGATTGGATGTGTGAATTTTGCTTGGCGCATAGGGAAAAAGTATGGTTTTCACTTTTCTGCCAATTTTTCCTGAATTTTCCTCATTGTCATGCACCCACATCATTTGGAATTTTAGCCTGACATTTTCAGAGTAGAAAGAGCTTACCCTAAGGAACAGGCCAGTTTTAGTTTGGTGGAAACATATTATTCTGTTCTAAAGTTATTCAATTTTGAAAATTTGGGTTCTGAGCATGCTCAGTTTAGTCTTTGGTAAGAGGCACAGCTGCAAACAAGGATTTTGGCTCATGAATGGGGATTTTGACAGCTCACAAATGGGGATTCATTAAATCCCCATTTGTGAGAAAAGATCCCAGTTCGTGAGCCGCCATCTTGTTTTCAGTTTTAGCCCAATACAAAATGGTGTAACTTGCCCCACAGATGCATCCTGTGTAAAGAAATGCATGGGGTTTGCTCAGGGTGATGCTCTCTACAAACCATGTGTTTGGTTTCCATTAGATAATTAAAAACAGCCATTTTTATATTTGAAAATCCCCATTCATGACTAGCTTCCAATCCCTGTTCGTGAGGTGTCCAAATCCCCATTCATGAGCTGATCCCCATTCATGAGCTGATACCCATTCATGAGCTGTCAGAATCCCAGTTCGTGAGAGGAAGACCAGATGGCCCTATCTCATAAATGGGATTGACTCACAAAGGGATTTTGACAACTCCAAACGGAGTTTCACCTCACGACCGAGGATCAGAAAAAATTCCTTGTTGTGAGGTGTCAACATCCACATTCATGAGCCAAATCCTGTTTGTGAGCTGTCAGAATCTCCATTTGCAAGATCCTGACCAGATAGCCCTACCTCGCACATGGGATTCCCGTGCGTGAGCTGTCAAAATCCCCATTAGTGAGCAGATCCCTGTTCGTAGGTTAGTAATATCCCAGTTCATGAGAGGAAGACCAGATGGCTATATCTCACAAATGGGGATCGACTCATGAATGAGGATTTTTCACCTCAATGGGGATTCGCTCCTGACGAGGATTTTTGACAGCTTACGAAGAAGGATTTATAAAACTTTGCCAGTTCACTGCAAAGAAACGGTAAGGACTTTGGCTTGAAATTTGCAAGGTGCAAAGGGGTGTCCCACAGATGTGACATATGCTGGTTTGGTGTAAAAAATTGCATTGGTTACGTAGTTATGACATTCAAAGTTGAGACACTTCCCATAGGATGACATTGAGCGCCCGTGATGCCTTTGGCACCCATATCTTGAAAATGAAGTGAGATAAAGATTTTTGGTTACTCCAGCTTAGTTCACCTAAAGGGTGAACTAAGCTACAGAAACACATTTGGAAATCATAGATTATATCAGCAGTGAAATTCTTTTCCTCGTGCCACGGTTACAGAGATATTGGCAAATTAGTGTCACAAAGGTTCCAAGGGTGCATTTCCAGTGCTTTTCTGTGACCATATCTCATAAAGATGCAAGATACAGGTTTGGTTGTTTATTGTCAAGTACAGTACTGCTGTCATGATTACAATGACACTTGAAGTTTTTCCCAGTTGCTACGGTTCATCTCATATCAGCAAATTAGTGTTATGAGGGTTCCTTGCCCTATAGGGTTGCTATATGGCTCTGTAGCTATGTGTGAGTGGGAGCACAGGGCCCAGAGGGCCACACTCCCACAGATGCATATCGTTATGCAGAAATGGGCAGCTTGATGGGATCAACACATGCTACTTACTACTTATATTACACTTTTTTCAAAAATGAGAATTCATGGCAAAAAATTTGTTTAATGCATCAGTTAGGGTTAAAGCAACAAAAGTGGGGAAATAATATGTTGAGGTTGAGCTAACCCTCACCACCCACCCATCCTCCACAGACCAACAGATGCTGGGGTGTGCCATGGGGTCGTGAGAGTAACTCTCACCCCATTCTCCTTTACTGTAGCATGTCAACCTGTTTACACATGGAATGGGGTGAGAGTTGGGCCTCACAACCCTGTGGCACACCCTGGTGCCTGTCGGTCTGTGGAGGATGGGGGTGGGTCAGTGGGTGGTTTTAGGGCTCAACCCTAATGTGTAATTTCCCCACTTTCGTTGCTTTAACCCTAACTGATGCATTAAACAAAGTTTTTGCCATGAATAAATGTATATAGCTGAAATGCACTTAATTATGATGTTTTTCAAAGTTTTCTTTGAGGCATCAGCAGCTCTTTAACAAAAGCACCCATAAAAATAAGCTTCTTTTATAATACAGTATTTCTGGCTTTTATATTTGTCACACTAGGTCACCTGATATGAAATCTATTGAGGTGGTGTGGCATGCCATGAAAACACTTATCAGTAGAAAGAGAAAACCACAGACAAAGCAAGAACTTGTTGATGCTATCAAGCAATTTTGAAGACATTAAAAGAAGTGACTGCAAACAATACATTGCACACTTGCAAAAGTCTTGCCTCTCATGGTTACCATGCTCAGATGCATCACTGGAAAGTAGAACAATGCACTGTAATTGTACCACTGTATATTTCATTATAGTGTATAGTAGGGGCTTTTGTGTATAGAATTCAGAGCGTCTCAAAATGTTGTACCACAGTTCAAAGTTCATGGAATGTGATTGTACCCACTGTAGTACAACAACATCTTGAAACGCTCTAGAGGTGCTCGCACTGCTCTGTGCTTCAATCAAACAGCCTACCAGTGTCTCAGTACAGCACAGTGCAAAACAGAATGGCGGGCGGCGTTTTTTTCAAAATTAAACTACAACGAAAGTGTAAGCGCTTCATCGAGGAGCAGGCAAATAAGCGCATAATGCAAAAACAATAAACTACATCAGAATATTAACATTGTACCTTAATGATGTCGATGAGTGTCAACCCCTGTACAAAATACCTGTAGCAGATCTTGATGCATTACTGGACTTTATTTTTAAAATTAAGCGAATAGATGGTTCTGAATATGAGCCAATGACACTACGTGGTCTTCTTGGTATCACTGACAGATACCTATCCAAATACAACTATGGGCACCACATATTCCATGGTAATTCAACAGATTTTAAGGAAACCTTCAAACCCTGTCTGCCAAACAACGTTACTTAAAAAAGTTAGGCAATGGTAACAAGCCAAACAAAGCCGATCCCCTGACTGAGGAGGACATAGAGCAGCTGTACACATCTGGGTCACTGGGTCTGCACAATCCAACAGCCCTCCTCAACATGCTGTTCTTCAGCAATTTTGCCCTCCATACCAGTGAGCATTACAGCTTGAAATGGGGTGACATAAAGCTGTGCGAGGACACCTCTGGGAACAAGTACATTGAGTACACTGAGCATCAAACAAAAACAAAGAACGGGTGAAAACCCCATGATGTACACCCTATTAAACCTCGTAATGTGCCAGAATAAACACAACACCAGTCGTGACCCAGTAACTGCCTATCTAAAATATGCCTCACAAGAGTCCCCAAAATGCAAAGCCCAGAGAGTCCATTCTACCTAGCACCCAACACCAACCATGTAGCAGACAAGCCTGATTCACTGTGGTTCAGAAATATGACAGTGGGCGAAAACAAGTTACGTGGGCTAATGAAACAGATAAAAATTCTAGCTGGTCTACCTGAGACAAAAAAATCACAAACCATTCAACAAGAAAGACTTCTATTCAAAGGCTAATAGATTGCAACGTGCCCCCAACAGAAGTTGCCCAAATCTCTGCCCATAGGAACTTACAGTCTATCAATAATTATTCAGTCTTGTCTGAAGAAAAGCAGAGAGAAATTCAATTTTTTCCAAGCATCTCCAACTGCTCTCAAACCATCTCTGACTATTCAATCGCCAAGTTCAGAAAACAGCATGATTCAGCCTCAAGCTACAAATGAGCCATCAACAAGTGGAGTAAATGCCAAACTTCAAGAGCACTCAGGAACCTCACCTTATTTGGTCCAAACTGTGTGTTTCAGCAGGGTGTCCACATCAGCTTCTTTTCAGAGAATCAAGCCCAACCCCAGAAAAAAGGATACGCCGCATTAGCTCATCATCTGACTCGGATCAAAGGTAATACGGCATCACGAGGTGAGCTGAGGGAGACAAGGTCAAAGGGCAAACAGTTCCGTGCATCTCTAACAGACTTTTTTTCTCTCCTTAGGATTTCAGGACTGTGAATCACAAAGGGCATCTTAAAATAAGTAGCAGTCCCAGCGTGACAGCATGGGCAGAGTAACAGCGTCTCAAAACTTTCCCTCTACTCAGCCGAATAAATTGAGCAGTTAATTGTTTTCTGTTACTGTAGTAATTTTAATTAAAATTTGTGCCTGTTACATTCAGCCTGTCTGTCCAGAAATTTATTAGTAGGCAAGTGATATTTATTAAATTTGTTTAGACGTCTAACTTAGCGCCATGAAAATAGTTTTTCTTGTAAACCCACCCATACTGCAAATGTAGCCAATAGCAGGGCATCACCTCTCCTAGCAACCACACCAAGGTTCTAGCAACCAATAAAACAAGAAGCGTCTGCATAATTAAAAATCAAAACTGTTTTGTTTAAAGAAACTCATACTATACACTATAAAAAATACTGGATGGGCAGCTAAGTGCACAACCAGTATGTTAATACCACCTCAGGACTGATTCCAGGGGATCTCTTGAGCTTCACTCTTGAGGTCACCAGGAATCAGAACCCTCTGTGGCACAACATACTGATTGTGCAAGTTGTCCATCAGTATTCTCTATTTGTTTGAATTCTGTTTCATTTGACAGTTTGTTTTCTAATTGACACTACCTACTATACTGCATAAATATACTTATGATGTTTACATCCATATAGAAAATGTTATAAGGTTAAATGTAGTGGACAATCTATTGCACTGTGAAATATTTCAATAAAGCAAGCCCCATGATAGCACACAGTATGCGTAATAGTATAAAACACAAGAGATGCCACATTTCATTACGTGCTCCCAGGAGGAAGGAGAACACATCTGAGGCCATGGTTTCACAGTGATTTATACCACAGGTGTTTTTCTCTTCTGAGAGTATGGATATTGTGAAATTATACTGCCTGGCAAAATAAGCAACACTTTTACAGTATAAGGCCTAATGCAAGTTCTGACACTACAGTATATAAAAAGCACAATTTTCAATATGTGCAGTATGCACATTACACACGTGTCACAAACTGTGCAAAGAAGCATAAGCAGCACAATAAAGTACACTGCATGATACACGCCTGCCCCTATATGCTAAACTGATGTTAAAAATGCTCTCTGCATGCTTTTAATTAAGTGCTCCAGGGAGGAAGGGGACATATCCAAGGCAATGTTTTCCAAGAGATTTCTGCCACTTGTGTTTTCTCTTCTGAGAGTTTAGATATTGTGGAATGTTACTGTTTAGCAAAAATAAGTACCACTTTTATAAGGCCCTAATGCAAGTTCTGATACCTGCTGGGTCATGGAAATCTAGAAATCTGATTGGCTGAGGACCTGGAATCCCATGCTGATATACCAGGACAACAGCACGGAAAAAGTTCTGAATACTTGGAGTCCTCCTTACGATCAGCCTCTGCAATGTCACTCCTTGATGCTGCTGACTGCCCCTCACTCATCTTCACAGACATGAGGAATCACAGAAATGACAGGAGCACCACTGGCTGTTCTCCCTCCCCACCCACCCACAATGTCGTTACTTTTTGTCAATTGAACTTTTCCTACAAGTCACGGCTTTCTTTCCTGACTCCCTCATATCTTCCTCTATCACTGCCAGTCAACCACCAATGACTGTGGTGGTTCCACAGATCAGTTTTCATCATGCTGCTGCATTTGCGTATCATGAAGAACAGATATTTTAAACTCTAATGCTCACTGAGCATGCTGCAGAATACACATATTGTATTAAGACTGGAAAGTCACACAACAGCAAACTGGCACATGAAGTTGCCTTTGCCCTACATACAGTATTGTCATATGGTAATGCCCCACCTTCTGGCCAGGGAGGCAACACTACACTGACCAAACTGGACTATATTTTTCTTTTAAAATATTTGTGTTACATTTTGTTTTCATTTCCTACTTTAAATCATGCAAAATTGTTAAATAAAATATATTATTTAGTAATGTTAATAGACTCATTTTGTAATTACAATAAGGTACTCAGGGTGTGCGTTGTGCTGGGATACTGGCACTTCTCAGGTGGTGGAACTACTCTGCTTTAGGTGTTGTGCTTCAACCCACCTGAGGCATGTCATTATCCAGCAAAATGCATGCCCTGTCAAGCCTATTGCTTAAGTATATGAAATAGCATGAAAATAAAGTACACTACATAACACACACTGTCCCCTATATGCTAAACAGATGTTAGAAATGTCTCTGTGAACATTTCATTAGTCCTCATGAAAGGAATGGAACACATCCAAGGTCATGGATTTCAAGTGATTTTTGCCACTGGCATGGTTGCCCCATGGAGACATAACCTTTGAAGTTCCTGTGGTACAAATATCAAAAGCAGTCTGGCCAGAAACTAAGTTCACATGTCTGTGGGCCAGAAATAAAGTTCCTTTTTACTTGTTAACATGGAACAGAATGATTTTCACTCTGTATTATTTTCACCTGATCACCATGACAACCACTCAACTCAAAGCAAAGTAGTTGCCACCTATTCAGATGTCAATATGTGGACCACAGATCTGTGAACTATGAAATGGGGAAGAGAGATCTTAGGCATGACATGATTAGAGTATTAAGGGCAACTTACATGTTTGATTTCAATAGGGTCACTGAGAAATACTTGTTTGGAACAGAGACTGTAACTTTTATACCAAAATATATCTTTCAGGCAAATTTGATGACCAACTCAATGTACAGCACATCACATCACAACACAGTGTGAAAAATCAGTGTGGATGGGAGGGAGATTGCTAAAGGTATGACAAGATTAAACAGTGTACAGGTACTGTTACAGTGTATGTCTATCTACTCAAAAAATGGTGTTAATAGTGTATATCCAAATGCATAAGGGTTAGCAAAGACCAAAGGTTACAACTGTTAATATTAATTTAAATTTCAGAATTATGCTCCCAAGGTGTCCTCTAACTAGCCCGGAAGCACAAGTCTGTACTCCAAATGAAAGTAAATTTTTAAGGAAGGTCATGTGCTCTGAGAAACAGTTTTCAGCCTTTGACAGATACTAATGCATTTATAGTGGCACAAAAGGCACTATGTCTAAACCACACAGTCCAAACAATTGCAGTTAATAACTGCATTGCGCGATCAGTACAAAACTGTATGGTCCAAAACCATGCTAGATTAAAAATACTAATTCCAAAATCACTCAGCACTGTTATGACCATGTGGTTTTTGACCATGCATATTTGCTGTCACAGTTTTGATCAGACACCTCTCAAAATTATAGCTGTTTGGCATTTCTGCATACTTTGAATGAAATTTCAGAATCATGTTCCCAAGGTGTCCTCTAACGAACCGTGGAAGCATATATCTGCACTTGAAGAGAAAGTTGAATTTCAGGAAGGGAGTAGATTCATGTGATCATTGAGAAACAGCTTTCAGGCCTTAGACATTAAAGAACAACTGACACCATCTGGCCATAAGTGCTACATTGCAGAATTAAAATAAGCAGACCCTAGTAAATACCATATCAAAAACTAGATTTCTGTGTTACTTCTTTGAAAAGTTATTAGCCAATTTGTAAACTTGATGTTCTGGTAGCACTTTTGTGCTGTGCTAACCTCTGTCATAGCTATCTAGAGGTCTTATCTACATAGAAAAAGTCACAAGGACACTTCAATGTATAGATGACCTGCTGTGTCTTACAGGTGATAAAAACATTTATTAGCATAACTTATTTGTATAAGTATTAACAAAACTCTTCATTCTTTTCTATTATTGCATTAATACAATCTCACAAGTATAGTTACCCTTCACTTGTGTTCATAGTATTGTTGCAGTATTAGTGGTCAGAACAGGATGTGCTGAATGAGTCAGTCTATTAGTTACATTTTTAACTTTTTCACTTATTCTGAGTTTGTGCCTAAACAGCTCTTCCCCTAAAGAAGTTGCATGTAAGATCTTCCAATATATATGTGATGCATTTCAACCATTTAATTTTATAGCAGAAATTTGTGAAAAGGCTTTCCAGTCTTCATGATTACTTTGTGGTTTATGTTTTAACAGCTCCTTTCTGTCCATTCAGTCACTCCTTCATCATGCTGATATAACCACATTGTCCATGTATCCCCTGTCAGTTAGTCTTTTTCAGATCATCTGCCAAATTAATATTGCTCATTTTTGAAGAATTCCTTTTGATCCATAGGAACTGTCTATATGGAATATTGGTGTAGAGGTTTGGGTGGTGGAAGCTTGAATTGTGCAGAAGTGTATTTCTGACTATACTCTTCAATACAACTTTGTGTGGGGTCTGAATTGTTCCTTATAGATACACAGATCTAGAAACACTACTTCTTGTTTATCATAGGGTCATAGGAAATTTCAAAATCTGGTTGCATTATTCAAGTACTCAACCAAAATTCAGAAGATCTGACTTGGTACCTGCCCAGATTATAAAAATGTCAAAATGTCAACTCCACTGTTTGATTTGCTGTACAAACATATTTCTTTTGTTATATAAGCTATGATTTGAATACTGCTATGAAAATATTCACATAGCTGGAGCCATTGAAGACACCATAGCCATGCCTCATGAAGTATAAGGGAAAACATGGCAAGCAGGTTTTCTCATACAATGCACTGGTCTTGGAGAAACAGCCAGAACTGGTGATCCCCTGCTAACATACACAGCAGTTATAAGGGATGCATATAAGGTTGAGTTGAGTTATGAGTGGCTGAAATATGATGAGGCATTAGGAAACAGATGTTGGCTAAAGATGATCTGAGGTGGGATTGTACACACTCAGAGCTGTGTGAGAATGCTGTTGGAGCCACGGGGAGGGGCAGGGGTGGAGCATGTCAAGAAAAGTACAGCCTCCATGGTGGCGGACATGCTGGGATTTACAAAGCCTTCTGCACGTGGGCAAATTGCAAATTCCGGCACATTTGCTCATGTTGCAGAGGCTCACACCAGTGGTGAACTGCTGACAAGGGGAGGGTGGACAATGGTGAGGCCACACAGGACCAGTCCTTTCAGGGAGGAGGCCATGGGGAGGTCACAGTGGAGGAGTTACAACTCCAAATATGGGTGGAATTGAGGGAAGTGATGGGAGGCGGGCACTGGGGTTTCCTTTGGTGTGCACCCCAATAGCGGTGAGCATCGTGGAAGCCTGGACACAAGAATACCCAGACACAATGAAGGCAGAGTTCCTAAAGGTGGGTTTCAGGAATGGTTTTATCTGGCATTTGAAGGGAGTACAGATCAATGAGGTGAAGAATTTGGGGTCTGTAAAGGGAAGGAGGGCACTGTATGTGCAAAAATTCAGAAGGAGGCTGCAGCAGGGTGAATGAAAGGACCCCGACTGAGCCTCCTACCCACAATTTAGGGTGTCTCCTTGGGGGTAGTAACTAATAAGAAGGAGGGTGAGTTTCAAGTAATCACCACCTCTCATACCGGAGGTGCTTCAGTGAATGAAGGGATTTTGGAGGACCTATGGGTGATCTCATATAGTCCCTGGACCAAGTGGTGATACTGGTGAGAGCATTGCAGTGGGCATGGCTGGCTATTTATTTTTATTTATTTCATAATTGGTTTACAGCCTTTGAGTCAAAGACTCATTTACAAAAGGCACCTTGTCTAGGAGGGTAGACAACAATTGGTGGTGGAGTACAACAAAGGAAACAATTACAGATGAGATACAATAAAAGAACACACAAAGCAATTCCAGTAATACAAAAGGTGTACAAAGGCTTCAATTAGTTACAATTAGTCTAGTATATCAATAATAAGGTACCACTAGGGTTCTAGGGAGGCGATACCTGGGAAGGGGTGGTTGCTGGGGAGAAGGCAGTCTGGAAGGATGTTGTCTGTAAATTGGGCCAGGCAGAACTCTAGGTATGGGCCAGACAGAAATTTACAGCTCTGAATGTCATTGAGGTGGTTTTGGTGGGCAGTTTTGAAGGGCTGAGTTTGGGGATGTTTTGATATGAGTGGGGAGAGTTGTACCAAGAGAGGCTGTGTGGTGGAATGATCTTTGGGTGAGATAAGGCCTAGCTCTCGAGACCTGGAAGGTGGCTTTGGTTCGCTCGGGAGGTGACTGGGTGGGAGCCCAATTTTAGAGATGCTGCAACCTCTGGGGAGAGCCCAAGTAGTGATTTTTTGCCAGTATACAGGTGTGGTAGGGCAGGCACTCATCAAAGGTGAGTAAGTTTGAGGAGGAGTAGAGCTGGCATGTGTGCGTTCTGCTGGGGCAACGGTCAGGAGCCTGCAAGCCTTGTTGATCAAGGTCTGGACTTTAGTGAGAGTGGGGTCAGCAGCCACAAGATAGAGCCTGTAGTCGACCAATGACAGAATGGAGGAGGTGATAGCCAGCCAGAGGGTATTTTGAGGAGGCAGTCTTTGTGGCGTAGAGGAGTAAAATCCGGTGTTTACAGCTGTGGACAGGGAATTAAGATGAAGTGGAAAGAGACAGCCAAGTCAAAGGTGGTGCCCAGATATTTGCATGTAGACACCTGTTCATGAGGGTGTAGGGTGCTGGGGAGGATGAGAAGGGGTATTTCTGGAGTTACTCTGGCGGTGGGCAAAAGCATAGATTTTGTCTTCTTGAGATTCAGAGCTAGATGATGGTCGAGAACCATTTTCAGCTTGGCTGAAGGTGAGTTACAAAGAGTTCTGGAGGGTGATGGGGTCAGGGTGGAGGCGATGAGAACTACATCGTTGGCATGAAGGAGCATACTGCCAGAGCAGGAGCTAGGAAGGTATTAGAAAGACTGAACAATGTGTGGTCCAGGATGGAACCCTGGGGACACCTGAAGGTGGGCAGCTGATAAGGTACCGTTTATCTTGACCCGTTGGGATCTGGCATGGAGATAACTGGAGAACCAGGCAAGAGGGCCAGATAAGAAGCCTAGTTGATGGAGTGAGTCAAGCAATAGGGCTGACACACAGTGTCAAAGGCCTTAGATAGGTTAATGAGCACTGCCCCAGCAACGTCCCAGAGTCAAGTGCAGAGTGTATTTACAAGAGAACTCTAGGAGGGCTGTGGTGGTGCTGTGTCCAGGGCAGAAGACATGCTGTTCTGGACATAGTATGCTGCATTTGGTTATATCTTCCATGAGTTGGGTGGATACTATTTTTACAGGGCTTTAGAGAGTAGGGGAGGATGGAGATTAGTCATAGTTATTTGGTAATGTGCATCTCCATTCTAAGAATTGGGGTAATTTAGCTGATTTCTAGGTGCTTGGCAATTGACCAAGGCACAGATACCAGTTTAACAGGTTGATGAGAGGGGCTATCATGACATCTAGAGTTAGATGGAAAATCCTGGAGTCAATGGGGTCACAGCTGGGGTTGTGGCTGGAAGGGCTTTAGTAGGAGTGGTTTGGCTTCCTGGGGAGATGTGCGGAGGAGAAATGGGGGCAATTCAGGGTGGGGGTTGAGGTAGGGATAGGGTAAAAAAAATGGACAGGAAGGACTGCGTTTAGGTCAGAAAGCCATGTTGAGGCAGTCAGCAATATGTAGGGGGTCTGTGGTAATAATGCCGTTGACAGATATCTGAGATAATGGGCCGAGTTTTTCCATTGAGCTCCTAATATTATCCCAGAATGCACATGCACAGCCCCAGGAGGCAGCCAGGGTGGTTTGGTAGTAGTTGGACTTGGCTTGCCTTATGGCCCAGGTGCATTGGTTACGAGGGCATCATAGGCCTGTCTGTCCACTGTCCTGCCCTACTTGACCACTACATGCCAGAGGTTGTCTCGCTGCTGCAGTTGTTGAATAAGGGAAGGGAAATCCAGGCAGCATTATGTCTTTGGAATGGGTACTGGTAAAGGGGCAATGAGGTCACAGGCCCTGCAGAAGGCTCTGTGTGAGGTAGGCTAGCGCAGTGTCTATATCAGTCATGAGTGAGATCGGGGTCCAGTCAAGTTAGCTAGGTACTGCTTCAGTTTACTGAGGTCCCCTGGGTGAAAAAAGCAGCAGGAGGTGACTGCATGGGGTTTTTTGCGTGAGGAGGACCAGAAACAGAATAGGGGAATGGTCTCTGAGGGAGTTAGCTAGGACATTAACAGTCTTGATTTTGTGGGGGTGGTTGGAAAGTATTATGTCAAGGAGGAAGCTGGTGCCACTTGACTGGTTAAATCTGGTAGGAAAAGTGACTAATTGAGCTAAGTCATGGGCAGTGAAGGAGTCCTTTACGTTTTGCAACAGTGGACCCTAGCTAGTTGACACTGAGGTCACCTAGGATGAGCTGCTCAGCTTTGTGGGGCAGGGTAAAGAGACAGTCAGTAAGGGAGTGGATTGCTGGTCCTTGGGCTTGTGGGGTACATATGTAGTGGTAAGATAAGAGGGCCCTGCCGCGTCAGGAGATTTCAAGGTGATGGCTTGGGCACCATGACTGAGCTTGGGGTCAGGAGAGCATGGCTAAGGAGGGAGTCATGCAGACTGCACATCCGCCACCATGCTTCCCAACTAGATCCTCTTGGAACAGGGTGAAACCAGGGAGGGAGGCAGCTGAGTCAGGGGTTGATGCAGAGCCAGGTCTCCACTATGGCAATGATGTCTGGCCTGTGTTGGCACCAGCACTGGAGTGTAGCAGTTTTCTTTGGGAGACTGCAGATGTTCATTGAGGCAATGAGGAGACCACACCCAGCAGGGTGCGAGAAGGGGTAGAAGATCCAGGACCAGGGTTGGGGTGGACATTCCTGGAGAGCAGAAGATGTGAGGTGATAAGTCTGAGGAGTGGGCTGCGGCTGTTGGGGTTGATACATTTGAGCTGATAAAATCTGGGGAGCGGGTGTGCGATGTGCCAGATAGGATAGGAACTCCTAGTGGCAGATGCATATCACCTGCTAATAGAGGAGTAGACATAGAAAATGTCACTGCTACCAGAGATTTAGCTTTCTAGTGGTGAGAGGATATAATCTGCTAATGGAAAAGTCAACAACAAAAAAAAGTAAAGTATCAACTCAGAACTTAAAATAACTGTAAGGATTAAACAAATTATTAAACCCTAGCACATAATTCAACTAGAGACAGAGGAGCTACAGTAGTTAGAGATGTGTTCAGCAGGAGATAGTGTGGACCACTTGGAAATCAGCTTCCACTGGTACCAAATCCAAAGTCAGGGCTAATACCTTGCAGTATCAGCTGAGCTGTAGCTCATGCAGGATTTCTGAACCACTGTTTAGGGTTCAAGAAATTGAGGGGTCCCTGGCCTAGTCAAAGCTGAGACAGACACTGAGTCTTCCTTCTGGCTGCTGCCAGTGAGACCAGAGGACTGGGATTCATTGGGTTTTCAATTTGAAGGTGGGCTATATTTTGACAAAGGCATGCCCATGGTCTGCTCGGTGGCTTGTTCCACATTCAAGGCATTTAGCTTATGGGTAGAATGGGTTTCAGTTGGAAATATGGGCAAGAAGGGTGGTCCACTATTTGGATGACTTTCTTCTTATTGGGGAAGTCAGGCAGAGGCTCAGGGATGCTGGGGGATTTCAAGGAGATGTGCAGGTGCATAGGGATCCCTGGAAGATGGGAAAATGGAGGGACAGGTTGACAGTTGGAGCTCCTGGTGATCAAGGTGAACATGTTGCAAGACTGCTTCCAACTGCCTGGGGACAAGGTGGCCCATCATAGGGGTTTGCTAATGCAGGTAAGAGGGAAGAGGAGGCTCCACAGGTATTAGCACAGCAACTGCTGGGACACCTCAGCTTACGAGTAAGGCCATTAACCTGGGCAGGTCTTTTACTAGGAGGCTGGCAAGGGCTACAGGAAGGCCAGTATGCCCCATAACTGGGTGGACATTAAGAAGGGATAAGGGAGGACCTGGGAGTCTGGGAAGACTTCCTGGAAGGATATAATGGGGTCACATTTTGGCAGGATGGTGGGAGTACAACACCAAGTTGGAACTGTACACAGATACATCTGGGGCCTTGGGATAGAGGTCTGTTTCAAAGGGATTGGATTTCTGAGGCATGGCCGGGCACCTGGAAGGTGACAGGCATACTGAAGGACGTTACTTTCCTGGAGATTTTCCCCATCTTGGTAAGTTTGATGGTCTGGGGGCCCAGGGTTGGGAAAATGAATACTTCTCTGATGTGATAATAAAGGTGTAGTCGAAGTGATAAATAGGCAAGAGGGTGATGGAGACAGTGGGATGGGTTATACGCAGATTGGTTCTGCTAGGGCTACAATTAAATGTATCGTTCAGAGTGCAGCATTGAAGGGATCCAGAATGATGTGGTTGATAGTCTTTCCCATTTACAGCTGGACAGGTTCCGGGGCAGGCACCAAATGCAGCTGTACACCAGACCAGGGTTCAGACCATCTCTGGGAGATTGGAGGAAAAGCCAGATGGTTGTACTGGAGATCCTGGGTGCCCAACATGCTGAAAGCATATGAGGAAGCATGGGTGATGTTCCAGTATCGGTCAAGGGCAGGTTGGGACAGGGAGAAGCAGGTAATGGGGAACAGGTGCAGCAATACATAGTGGAGAAGTGGGAGGAAGGCCTGGCACATACAAGAATGGGGTGCAACTAGCTGGCACCAGCTGGACATGTGAAGACAGGAGTGGCTCGATGCCACTGGGGAAAGGAATGTGAAGTGGATGGTTGCAGAGTGGCAAAGAGGGCATGGGGTGAGGATGGATAGAAGGAAGCCCATCTGGGGACAGCTACTGCAGAGAGTGATGGGTACCCTGCAACACATCTGCACCTCAGTGAAGGAGGAGTACCTCTTTAGGGTGGTCTTCATGGCTATGGCAAGGGGCTTTCAGGGTTGGGAGGTCGAGCCCCAGAAAGTCTGAGACAGGGCTCAGACTGCAGACTGGGGACGTTAAGGTGGGCCTGGGTGAGGTGGTCATTCATCTGGCATGATAAAGACTGACCAGGGAGACAAGGGTGCAACAGTGAGACTGGGCAGGCAGGAGCTGGGCGAGGTGTGCAGTGGGATCTGCAGGAATACATGAGGACACAGGGCACGGTGGGGTATGGTTTTAGCACAGGGATGGGAGCCCAGCTATGGGCTTCCAAGTTGGGGGTGCTAAGAAGGCACTCACTTTCATTGGCAAAGACCCAGGAATTTCCCTCATTCCTTTCACATAGGAGTGGCCTCGGATGCGACTGCAAAAGGGAGGTCAGAGACGGAGGTGAAACAGGTGGGAAGGTGGAGGTTCCAACTGTTATAAAAAGTACATGAGATGATGACATGCCAAAGTTCTTACATTGGGTTTTCTTTCTCTGAAGGACTAAAGCAACAAGTCTGGTTGATGGGGCATTCATTTGTCCATTGGGCTGAGAGGTTTGCAACTTCAAGGTGGCAAGACACAGCTGCGGATGGATACACAGCACCGAAGGTGCAATGGAAAGGCTTGAGGGGTATGAGATGGGCACAGCTGATGTCACTCTTGGAGGAGCTCTGGTTCGGTGGAGTAGGTCATATCTGCTTATCATACACCTGGGAGGAATGATTTGGGCAGCACACCATGGGGGGGTTAGCACAGGGCATATCAACAGACTGGAGTAGATCAAGGGTGGTGGCCAGGAGTGGTCATCGCTGATGAGACCACTTCCTGCAGGGTATGGAGTGGGGCAAAGGAGGTGAAGGCAGTTGAGAAGGGGAGAAAAGGCTGAACAGGAAGGAAACTAGAACAGTAATTAAGATGGGGTGCACATACAGCATGGGAAATATCCTTTGAGAGGGCGGATATATACCAGTTGCACGGGATGCACTTGACTGAATTCGAATGTGCCTCTTTCAGACCCATGACCAAGCTAGTAGGGGAGGTGGATAAGAAAGATCCAGATGCTAACCGCAAGAGGCGGGGACCCCATCTTTCATTGCTAGTGGGAGATGGGGCAGTGGAAAAGTGGGCATGGGAGCGAGAGGAGGGATAGCTTTGGGGCAGGACAATACATGCTGGAGGCAAAAGAGTACACAGGCATGGGATAAAGGGGTGGAGGAAGGGTAGACATTAGGGGCTGGATCATAGTGTCTGGACCTAATAAGGTGGAGGTCCTGGCAGGACGGTACTTAGTACTGGTGTCGGTGGTGGGGGGCTGGATCAGAGTGTCTGGACCCTGAAGGCAAGCGACAGGAAGAAGAACCCATAAAGGAACAAAAGATCAAAGAAGATTGGAAAACTTGACTGTATTATTGTGAAATGTTACAATAATTTCTAAAGACTGCCACTGAGAAAGAAGGTGAATATAATTTATTTTATTTATTTAGCTTTTGTTTACGGGTAAGTACACTAGACAAGTATTATGCCTATTTTCAGGAATGACCCGAGAATACAACATGAGGAACAACAGTCAAGGAGACATGGCAAGAGAGTACAGTAAATATAAATAGTGCCTGTAATGAAGTGTTGCCAACAAGCATCCAAGCCAACAGTATCAGAGTGATCTATTTCCTTGGGAGGGATCAGATTGACAAGTAATTTTAAATAAAAAAAACAACTTTTGGTCAATACCATTTCTGCTAGTTGTAGAATAAATGAATTTGGTGTTCTGTCTGTCCTATCAGCATTATCCAAATATTTTGCCTGAGCTTTTAGTCCTTCAGGATGAGGGATACTAGTGCATAAATCTTTCATGTCTAACATAACTAAAAGTATGTCATCCTTGGACCCTATTATGTTTATTTTGTCTAGGGTTTCCATGACATGAGATTAATTGTTTATATGATGTTCAATTTCTGGTACCAGAGGTCTAATTAAAAAGTCCACAAATATGGAAGGGCCTCCAGAAGTAACCCTTGCCTGCCACAATGGGTGTCCCTGAGGGTGCTCTCATCCCTTAGATCTTTGATAATATATAAAATACTGGGGTAACCAGACAGATTTAAAAATGCTTCGCTTACCCACTCATTAATATACTTCACTTCCAAAATCCAGGAACCCTTCACTGAAGTCTGAATTTTTCTGTCAGTCACTAGACTATTCTTTGGTAGTTTTCTGCATTTGAAATCTGCTTTGTGTACTCTTGTTTATAATTCTGATGATTTTACAGTACTATGCCTCCCCTTTATTGGCTTTTTATTATGATAGTCTTGTTTTCTAGTGCACGAAGTGCACTGAATTCCTGCCGATAAACTGAACAAACTTCTCTTGTCTTATCTGTTACTAATACCTCTTTCTATTCTCTGTTGTCCAACTTTATAAAAGTGTCACTATTAGTAGGACTAGGGCCTAGTGGGAAAAAAGATTGCACTTTCAGTTGTTGACTCAATTCTAGTTTTATTGCCCTGAGGCTCCAGTTGTCAGTTCTTTGGCCTACTAAGTATTCTTTCAAATGTATCTTCCTATAAATCCATTATTTAATAGGAAGTAGAGCAAGCTGCACCTCCTGTACGCAATTTAGTTTTCCCTGGGCAGCCACCGTATGACAAGTGTATGATTTTACCTTTTTAGTAGGCACCTTTCTTTTTGGTACTTATTTTCATTGTTTTAACTATGTAGTGGGTCCTTTGGTCATTCTGATTTTGGTAGTTGGGTAGGGTCTCCTTAACACTCACTCTGCCTTTTGGTGGTTCAGGTGAGAGGGGTCTCTGTTTTTGTTTGTTGTTGTATCTTGTATTGTTATAGTTACATTTCTGAAATAATAAAGTGTATCAAATTAAAAAGTATTGGCAGTCCAATTTCAGTTTAAATAAGTCCAAATTCACATGTGGGAGTGAAGGAGAGGCATTGCTCAACACTCTTTTCTCTACTATTATTACTAGTCTCTCGAAAAGTTATAAACAACTAGTTCTTCTTCTGGTCCTGACTCCTTGTTGATACCCCGCTCCTGCTCTGCTATCTTTTCTTTGATCTTTATGGTTCTCTTCCTTGGTCTTCTATTTTACATGATGTTCCTCCTCCTATATCTAAATATTGTTCCTCAAGTCCTCCTTCTGTCCCTCTACCATTATTTGTCCTGGCTCCTGTATCTTACTTGTCTGTGGTAAGGGCCATGGAACTGTCTGCCTAAAAAGGTGCTTTGTTCCTAGGAGATATCTAGTGTCCCATTACACACTGCTGTCAAAACTATACAGATCTGATTCTGAGAGCAGATGATAATAGACCCACGTGCTCTCCACTCCTGCTTAATCAACTATACACTCTTCCCTCTTTATAATCAGCCATATCACTCCTAAATGTCAGTTGTTTGGGATTTTTAATATCATTCTCAAATCCTCTAATCCTTTGTTAACCTTTGCCAGGAATTCTTAAAATTATATCAGATCTGGTATTCCATTCTTTTCATTTGCTTTTTAATTTCTTCCTCTAGACTGCCTGTTTGATAGATTCCTACGATCTGGGCAGTCTATCTGAGCTTCTGATTCCCTATCACCTGATCGATCATGCAGCTCAGCCAGCAAGGGGTTGCTAGAGGTTCCAAGGGTGTATTTGAAATCTTCTGGTGCTCGGGCTTTTGTATGTTGCTCCCACCCTTTGGAACTCTCTACCCTGTCTGCTGCATGGCGCACCTCTTTGGAGGACTTTAAGAGGGTTTGAAAACCTTCTTGTGGAATATTGCATTTCCAGAATACTGACTGGTCTAATGTTTTGGGCTGGCTGAATTCTTTTAATGTTTTAACTGTTTTAACTGTTATTTATGTACGCGCCTTGATAACTGAAGGTGTCTTATAAATAAAAATTATTATTATTATAAATAGCCTCTATACCCAACAACATGAAATCGATGGAACATTTGCTCCCTGTACCATACCATTTTTCATCATCTCTGGGCCACTAAATTCAAAATTAGGCTCAACAAGTATACACAGTCCTCTAGGGATACATTTTGTTTAACATACTCTGCTAGGGTAAGCATGTGCCTTTCGAGTTTTATAGACTTCTGTTTTAGTTGTTCGACTCTTGCAGTCAAATCTTTAGTACTGGTATCATCAGTCCACTTTTTACTTTTGATTCCCATAACAACTTGCAATATATTTTTACTGTGTGTGCATGTTTAATTTTTGTTTGATTAGCAGGTAGGCCTCTGTAGGTGTTTTAGCTGAGGGAAGAGGTCTGGTGTGACTTTAAAATTACACCCTGGATTCTCACAGATATTGGGAGGGGCAGCTACTGTTTCTGTCCTGTAAATAGTTATTTTGTTCTACTTAAACATCAATGGTTAGGCCCTTCTCAGCTAAAAGGTGTCTGTTTTGGGGTAAACTTCAATGGGCTGAATTCCTCTCATAACCAAGAGCTATGTTTTGAATGCAAACAGTGATCAGATGCTTCCAGCTGTGCAGACAGGGATAAAACAAATAAGCTCTAGCTCTAATAATCAAAACCAGTTTTGAATCTGTTCTCAAATATGGTGGTCCCCATAGAACAAAGAAATAGTCAATCTGTGATGTCAGAGGCATGTATGATGATGATGATAATGCAGCATAGTGGGCCAGCCAGAAAAGTCATTTCTGGTGTTTGTTGGCTCTGAGAACTCAGTTATAATTTGGGACTTCAAATTAACATCACGGGTTTGAGTCTGCCATAACTCACTAATTCAGGTAAGCTTCTTCTACTCTACTTAAGATTTAACACTGTACTCCCATAGTCTTTAATGTGTATTATCATATAATATATGTAACTATTGTGGAGTATTACATGCTATTTATATACCTCATGCTTTTGGTGACTGTCATTTCAGGTATAGGTAACCAGGAGTAAACTGGCAAGTCTGTGCTCCATCTCTGATGAGGCAGGCTACAGCTATATCTAAAGCAAAGTGTTTTCAGTTGTAACAGAAGGGTCAGTCATTTGCCCTTTGGTAAAGAGCACAGTACTGAGTGTGAGCAGTAGCTTGGTGGGATCAGACCTAGAGATACTACAAGTGAGGTTGCAGTGAGTGGTGGGAACATACCAGGTAACCTTTAGGCATGCAAGTGATTGTGAAACTGGTAACAGCCACAGACTGAGTTCTGAGAGAAAAAGTCTGTGACAATTCCTTCAAAATTCTTTCTTCATTAGTTTTTTGCTAATGTACATGGAATTGATCTTTCTTCCACCATATTGTCTAATTTATTAAATGGATCAATATTGATAGGAAATAGAGGTGAGTACTGGGTCATCTCTCACTTAGCCCATCTATTTTACAAATATATTAACTTTCTCTGACCTAGCCAGTTTCTAATATAGACTAATGACTCATAAAAGAATCAGGGCAAGACTATAAAGGTCTTCTTATTCCTTTTCCATATAATCTACTTCATTAGCCAAAGTAGGGTATAACTCTGTGCTGTTTCCCAGTCTATACCTTTGGCAGTCTCGATGTTGGGGAAGGCTCACCAGCCTAGACATCTGTCACTTGTTTTCAAGTCATGCAAGGAAAGCCAGGATAGACCTCTACTCCTGTAAGACAAACAAAACTTCCGGGAGGGATCTTTGTCCACATAACTTTGTCACATATTTTAATCAGCTCATTTTACATTTGCCATTCAAAATGTCACTTTTATTACACATTGGTGCCCTCCCAGTCTTTTCTTATATTTTTCTGAAATTCATAAACCACCATGCTGCTGAGAAGGGTGGTTTATAAAGTCCATGAAAAGTTATAAAAAAAGACAATTAGATTTTTTCATGCAGTATTAACCTCTCCTATGCAATTTAAATTACAAATTGTAGTAAGAAAGAAACAGCGTGACCTACTGAGAATTGAACCCAGACCCTAGAACACCAATCCTGTGCTCTAACCACAGAGCTGCAGAAAAGACAGAAAGGGGGATGCTGAGGTGTAATGCAAATGGTGTCTTTGAATGGTGAATGTAACTAACTATTGAGCAGGATTAAAATAAATGACATAGTGGTACAGACAAGAATCCCTCACAAAGTTTGGTTTGTCTTACAGGAGCAGAGGGCTATCCTCGCTTTCCTTGCATAGTTTAGAAACTTACCATACAAGCATTGCCTCCCAATCAGTTGGTCTGTTTGAGGTGTGTCTGATCCATATGATGAAATACAGAGGGTTGGGGATAGTGAGGCTCACACTGAGAATTTGTACTAAATGGTTTAGTATTTCTTTCTATATAACAGTGGCAGTTGGGTCCAGAGGCCACTGGTCAGATGGCAGGGTCTGTGTCACATGATGCCCGCTAAGGACATTGGCTATACATTGGGCCCACAGACATGCAATGAAATGTAAAACACATGTCCATCCCTGATGTATTTTCCTGGGGAGAAATGTGACATTTGAGAACCTTGGGGTGTGTGGTGAGATAATTATTGTATTATAATGACTGGCCATCAATTTTTATATGGGCTACACAGTTATTATTTGCCATAATAACCAGCTAATTATTATGGCAAACTATTGCACAGTCTGCCTACATTCAGTGCGAGCCACTCTCAGTCACCTAGCAGTTTTCAGAACAGCATTTGTGGCTTGTGCTGCCTCCTAGTAAAATTAAAACCTGTTTAATAAGGAAGCTGCACTGTGAAAAATAAATTTACATTAAAATAATTCTTGTAAGTTCTTTAAGTCCCTTTTAGTTCTCTGCTATAACACAGTGCTGGAGGAGGGAGAACTGTTACCATGGTAAAAGCAGGCTATGTTTTATGAAAGTGGAAGTGCTCTCAGCAGTCCTGCATTGCCCTTTCTATCGCACTCTCATTAGCACCAAGGAAAAGATATTTTAGGCACTGGAATAAATAAATAACTAAATAAATAAATAAATAATGAATTAAGGATAAAGAAACAACAGGGATAATAGAAACAGGAAGAGCACACCATTTGATATAGAAATGCGGTAAGCTCCTGAAAAGTCTAAAGAAACTGTATCTGGTTGGAAAAAATTGATGCCCAGAATTATAAATAATAAAACATGGTGTGATTTGCAAACTCCAATTTAATACATACCCTCAGTCTGTAATGCTGTTATAAATCCTCAAGCTTCATTCTGGGGTTTATGCAGCATCACATACTTCGGTGTGTATTAAATTCTGTATCATACCACCCATTTTCTCTATGTAATCATCTTTTAATAAAAAATCTTATTTTACTTTATTCAGTTCCTTTGTTTTGTTGACAGTGGCATAAGAGTGGGGTGGATGTTGGGAGGGGCTAGAGGATAATCAGTACGATATGTAAATTATATCCAGGCAGGGAGGAAGAAAAACACCACTGATAAAAACTCTGGGAACCCAAGGACCTTAATTTACCTTTTCTCCCAGGTGTACTGTACTTTATGTGGTATGTTTCTTGTGTGATGTGTGAATTTTGAGTTGTTTCAAGGTAGATTTCAGGACTTGCTGTTGTGTTGTCACCTTAAACATGATATGGACTTTTTATTGTGGTGAGGGTATTGGTGGTGTGGGTAACTTTATTTATTAAGGACACAGTGCAAAACCTCATACATTATATGCAATTAGAAATATCTGCATAATATATAGTGAAATATCAAGTTATACAGTACGTTCAGTAATAGTCCTCACATTCCAGTTGCATGCCTGTCCTTGGCAATCACAACTAGCAACACCTTACCCAAATGTCTACTGAATCACTTAAACTATGCTGGTGTCAGAGTCCTCAAAACTCATTTATTCTGTTGATCAGTTCCTGTGTTGTTCTGAGTTTGTTTTCTCCTGCATGTGCCTTTTGTAGTATGCAAAACTATCTCCAGGGTTCATATCTAGTGACCTACAGTACAGTATTTTGAGAGCAGAAGTCAGTTGCACTGTATTACAAAACAAATACTTATAAAAGACTGCACTCTGTTAGTGTTTGACCTGATCTATAGCATGTTCAGCAATACACTGTGTTGTGGCAGTGTGTTTTGGTCATTGTCCTGATAAAAGTGATAGCCATCAGGAAATACTAATTGTAAGAACTCTACAGCCTTCATTCTAATCTCCTCTGTAAAGAAGAGCCCATCCATGGTTCTTACAGTACTAGAAAGAGATAACATTAAATACATGATTTGTGGTGACATTATCTGTCTTTCTTTAAATACCCATACTGTACACCACTTTTATGATTGCTTTGTTAACATATATAGCCCTGAATGGATTGATCCTGCCAGTCATAAAGACCTCTTGTCCTGGTATACTCTGTCCACTTAGGAATTATTGATGGACATCCTGAGATCACATTTTAAACAATCAGGCAATAGAACCTTTTAGTGGCAGCCCTGGTGATACGGAGCTCCTTGCCTTTCCATCTTAGGAGTCTCCCTCGGTTCAGGTGCTTAAAATGGGCACGCAATATCTCTTTGACCTGGATATGGCTTAGATCCCTGAGTTGTTCTGTTTGTGCTTCTAATTTTATTTACTGACATATTGTTGAATGAGATTATTTGTTTTATTGATATATATATATATATATATATATATATATATATATATGTATATATATAAAAAGCATCCTGAGCTTTTGGGACAGAGCTCAACAAATAAAATTTCCTTGTCGTTGTGCTGTCTAGTACTGTACAATACTAAAGTATATTCACCCTTGAAAATACAAGCCAGACTATGACCCCTCTTTGATATTGCTCCCCAGACATGAATATTGAGAAGGTGCTGTGGCACAGTTTCATCAAATCCTGTCTCTTTTCCTAAGTGGCATATAAGCAAATTGTTCTCATTTATAAACATTACATCATGAAATGTCTCTTGTAATACTATCCATTCTTTTTCTTGCTGTAGTTGCTTCATATTGTTCACATCACATATCATCGGGCAATGTCTGCAAACAATGAAAATAATGTAGTCATGTCTGCAACAATCTAGAACATGAAATCATCAAATAACTATACAGAACTGCAATAAATTGAACATGCTCTTCCATATGTCCAGCCCAAGTCCTGTACATTTTCTTCACTGAAGTTATGGAAGCTGAGACCATTGTGCCACATGTTCATTAAATCCATGAATTCTCTCACTGTCTGCTTATCATACTTGTGTATTATGTGTAACCCTCACCTTAGAGGCCTCACCCCCCACACACTTACACTAAAAAATCAAATGTCTGAAACAATGGCAACTGATCTCTTTGCACACATGCACCAACCCCAAATCCTTTAACTACAGCACAATAGACTGGTGTTGGCATCTCAACCCAGAGAATTCTGGTCTGCACCCTACCTACTATTCATTAGACCCTGGCTAACCCATCTGCTTTTAGAATGCTGGGGTGAACTTAGTCTGATTTTGTGGAATTGTTAACTGGAACAACACCTGTAGAAATATGACATCTATGAGCAATTCCAGTCTGGTTTCTGGCCATGTCATAGTACAGAGATGACCTTAGTTAAGGTGCATGATGATCACCTCCTGGCTAGGAATAGCAGGCATCATTTCATCCTTGTCCTACTTGGCCTGTCATTGGTGTTTGATATGGTTGACCATGGAATGCTGTTGACCCATTTAAGGCATTATGTAGGACTTGCAGGTATGGTGTTGTAGTGGTTTGAGGCCTTATCCAGCAGGATGCAGCAGTTCGCACTTGACTCTTCCATCTCAAACTGTGCTATGCTCTGTTGTTATGTGCCTCAAGGGTCAATTCTGCTCCCTTGCTCACCATGTAAATGCTGTCATTAGGAAAGATTATTAGACACTCTGGTTTGGCTTTTCATTGCTATGCTGGTAATACCCAGCTATATGTGTCTTGTACACCTGACACTCATATGGGTGTCTTGGAATTGATGGAATGCCTTAAGGAAATTCAGGATTGGATGGTGACCTGCTGGCTCACACTGAATTCATCAAAGACTGAGGTGTCAGTAGTAGAGCTGGGTCAGTCTGGTTCGCAATGAGAAGCAATGGTGGAGCCCTTCCTTCTCAGGATGATGTAATGCTCAGAGATGAAGATGGAGTGAGGAATCTGGGGTTGTTGTGGACTCCAAGCTGACTTTAGAATATCAGGTGTCAACTTTTGTATGCAGTGGATTTTATCATCTCCAGAACATCCCTGGATAAAACATTTTCTGGAATCAGCAGATCGGGCAACTCTGGTGGACACCGTGGTTACATCTAGATTGGGCTACTGCACTCTCTACCTTGGGTTATCCATGAGGATGTTGCATGGCTTGCAGCTGGTCCAGGATGCAGTATCCCAGCTGGTTGCTGGGACCTCTCCATTTGAGCAAATCCGGCTGGTTTCCATGTTATGCACTGGTTGCTGGTGAGGTGGAGCAGCAACTTCAAGGTGTGCTTGTTAACACACAAGGCCATGCATGGGCTGGTCCAGGCTACCTGAAAGATTTCCTGACCCATTACACTCCTGGTCATCCCCTCCTGTCAGCAGATCTGAGTCGCCTACATATTTTCAGATCCCGTTTGATGTCCTCGGGTAACAGCGTATTCAACGTTGCTGCTCAATTCTCTGGAAAGCCCTTCCCCATGAGTGAGAGACTCATCATCCCTGTCCATATTTAAATCATGCCTGAAGACATATTTATTTTTGCTGTGCTTTGATCCTGACACTGATGTATAATTTTATGCCATTATTTTAATTTAAAACCTTTTATGAATGAATTTATTTTATTTGTTGACTGTGAGGTGGCCAGAGCCCTAAGGAATGGACACCATGTAAATAAAATGGCCTTGCCTATTTATTTTTAGTCAGAGTCAGTGATTTATGTCTAGATTAGCTCCTGACAGTTACCTTTAATAACTAGGTTTTCATATTTTGTTTTAAAATTGTTCATATTCATTGTACTTTTGTTTCAGTACTCAATGAGCACTTTTGTTCTGTTTTGTATTTTCACTTATATTGTATATTTACACCTTTATTTTCCAGGTGTATGGGTTCAAGCGCCCCTAGTTCATCTAGCTTATTATCTATTTTGTAAATGCCAATCACAAATGTAATTGTTCATGTCATAGCCAGTGGACTATTTCAGGGTTGTTTTCTGCTACCCACCCTAACAATGCCCTACCAAGTGAAGCTTCGAGTGCACCTATATGGTGTGTGGTATGAAAGTCCAGTGTCTGCTCCAAGTTATATACAGTACTTGATAAATCTCTGCTTATTTGTAGCAGTTTGCCCTGTGTTTCTTCTTCCTTTTGTTAGTGTGCACTGCTTCACCTTGCTCATCTGCCTTGGGGTAGCAGCCCTGAGGTAGCACCTGCACACCTGCACACCTGCACACCTGCACTGTTTGTGCCAGCCCTTTGGTTGTCTCACAGGAAGGAGGTGCTAGAAGGAAGATGGAGGAAGGGGATTTATTAGAAAGCCTCATGGTGGTGCTTGGTGGGAGGGTGTAAATTATGCACACTGGGTGGGGAGGGAGTATTTTACATACTTTTTAATGGAAAAGGCAGGCGGTGCCAGGCAGATCACAATTCACATAATTTTCGCTGGTATAGTGCCTACTTGGTCAGTGAAAATAAGCACTTTGCTAGTTAATTGGCAATTGGTGTAAGTTTGCTGTGCACACTTGGGCAATTTGTCAAGCAAAAGGTATGCAAATTGTGCTCATTGGCAAAATAAAGTTGCCAAAGTTTGTGAATTTTTCACCAAGCAAATTTCAGTGACCTCACCTACCGCTAGTGGTGTTGTGACTGGGATCCTGGAGGAGGTATTTCGGTGATGAAGAAGAAATATCAGTTGGTGGCAGTATTGGCACCAGACTCAGGCATTCTTCCAGTCAATGGTCTCTGAACCTTCTGATTGAGCAGTACTCATTAGGCACCATAGGTATCAGTGGTAATGATGCCAGGTTGGCTTGTCATGTTGTGGGTTGAAGGTCTCACCAGCACACATAGATCTGTATGTTGGTGTGAATCTCTTTTTGATGCCTCTTGCTTGTCCTTGTGACTCTGCCATTTTCCCCCACCTGTTTCTCACTAGCAGATGAGGGACTGGTTAGGAAAATGGCTCTAGGGATGGGCTCCTCCATGTCTGGCTTCCAAATGGATCTCCTGGTGGCTACTACAGACAGCATGTCTCAGTTAACTTGGGGCTGCAACAACTGAGCCACAGCTTGCTCCTCCATCGTCATTTAATTTTGGCTCATCTTCTTCTTCACTTTATGATGGTCGAGGAGCTGGTGAAGGAGATATTAGTTCAGTATCATCACTATCTAGAGAGTGAGTTGCTTCTTTACTGACCTCTTGCTCAACCATCTCCTCAAACATTGGTGTTCTTGTTGTCTGAACCTCCTATGAGGCTTCTATGGGCAATCAGCTGCAGGTGCAGATGAGGCCCCTTGTTGATACCATCCTACATTCTTCATAGGCTTGGATCACATCTGTGTCTCTGCTTCATCTTTACAGGTCTGAAACTTCATGGCCCAGCTACACTGTCCATATCCTCTGCACTGGCTCACCTCACCTCTCATGTAGGCCAAAACCATCTTGATCACTTTTGGAATTAGTCCTCTGCCCTGCTCGCCATAGGCATGATACAAAACTCCACCTGTTCTTCAAGCATTTTCATCATTAACACTTTCCTTGCTTGGTGATGACTGCCACTGCTAAAATGTGAAGCTGATTGATGCACAGTCAACCACTCCCTTTTCCACAAGACAACTAAGGGGATGACCTGCCTCCTCCCACAGTATACAATGACCAGCTCTTTGCTCAGATCCTCACCCACTGGGGTTTAGTCACTACACCATTGTGGGGTGTGAGTAACAAAAGGAGGGACGTCTTGCCAAACAATTGGTGTTTCAAACAAAAAAAATTTATTTATAAGCACAAAAATAAATCAAAGACGAACTTCAGATGTTACAAAAGAAAAGAAAATTGCAGTGACAATACTGTGAACACACAGAATACGCTAGTGTATCTGCCTATTATGAGGACAGAATAAGTCTGCACCTCACCAGACTATCTGTCTAAATGAACAAAAGAATTCTTTATATACCCTTTCAACCATGTGATATCAAGTCTCTCTCTCTTTAGTTAGTTTAAACATTCTTTGTTTATAAATAAATAATAATTTTATATCAAAACACATTCATAATGCAGTCTTTACATTATTGAGCATATCACTGGTTCAAGACCTGAAAATAGGAAGATTATTTTAAAAATAAATTCTAAAGTGTCCCAAAAGAATTCCACCTAGAGTATACCTTTAAATATAGACAGAATCCAGCCAGCTGGCTCTAAAGGAAAGGCTCACTTAATAGAGCTGCATTGTGGAGGGACTGTTCACTTAACCAAAAAGGTAAACCTAAACCTAAAATAAACATAGAGCATTATAAAAGTACTGAATAGGGGAGGTATATCTAGTCTGGGTTTACAACAGAGAGATTTGTAAAGGGGCTCAGATAAATTAGTGTGAGATTGAATTTTACAGAATTGCAACATTCTGGGTTTTATAACCTAGCAGAATATAGCTCAGCTAACTATAGGCTGCATGAAATTCACAAGCGTCCATAACGCTAAAATTAGCTACTAACCTAACTTATTACTTGGTGTCAGGGAGCATTTTAATAGGAAGAAAGCATGTTATATAATTTTACATGTCAAACAGCAGTAGCATTCCAGAAATACAATAAGCATCAGCGTTTAACAGTACAAGGGTTTGTTTACAGGGAGATGCCAGAGGACAATTCAAACAAGCAAGGAGAGCAGGAAGAGCAGATACAATTTATAAACCTAAATTCTGCTCTTCTATTTAAGCTACCAGCAGAATATGCTTTGTAAGTGTGCTGTGTTTTACTATTTTTTTATAGTAAAGCTTCCACGGACACATTTAAAACTTCTTCTGTGAGGAAACAGAGGGGTTACAGCAGCTCATGAAGTATCTTGACGGAGATCTGCACATTCGAGCAGTAAAAATAGCCTCTTAGTTTTAATAGGCATACTGCAGAGTGAGACTCCAGAATGAAAGCGTTTTCTAGAAAGCGCGATTATCAGGGAAGAATCAATAATTTATTTATCATCGGAAGCGCTAGTTATAGTCACGTTAGGGGTCTTAACTCTCATCTAAACAGGTTTGGAATCCTCTGCTTTTATAAATTTCACAAAGGATACCGATACTAAAGGAAGTAGAGGTTGCTACAGCTCCTGATAGTCTTGTGAGAAAGATTCGCACATTAAATTGCAGTACAATAAAGCTTCCCTAATGAAACAGGCAAAATGTAGTTATGCGCTAGATAACACTATGCTAAGCGTGATAATGTCTTTAGACATTGAATTCAATTGAGGATATTTTCTTATATTTCTATGCGGTATCATACACAACTAAACCAAACCTCGGAGGGTTACCTTCATATACCACAAATATATAAACTAAAAAAGTAAAGAGAGGATTTAATAGCTATATTATATAGGTGGCCAGCCTATATAACGCTAGAGTTTAGAAAGAAAGGAAAATAATGAATGCTGTTGCAACAGACTTAACTACAAAAACAAAAATTTCTGGCAGATGAATTTAAACCCTTACACTCCTCCCTTTTAAGAGGAAACCAAAGTGTTTTATATCCAAAATTCCACCTTTAGTTTGCTTTAAAACGACAGATCTCCCTTTTAAGGTAAACAGGGAGATGGAGCTTTAATCCCCACTCCCAAAGCTCCACCCGGGTCCCAGCATTTATTATACTATTAATAATGTATCACAACATTTTAAATGCCATCTTCTCTTACTCTGGGATCTGTAATCATGTATCAGTACCTGCTCCATAACGTGAGAGATAGTCAGCATTAATGTGCATTTCCCAGCTCTATGTTGTATTTCAAATTTGTATGGCTGCAGTGCTAAATATCATCTCATAATCGTGGGTTTCTACCTTTCATAGTCTGCAACCAACATAATGGATTATGATCTGTTATGTTCAGTAAAGGGTCTTCCCCATAAATAAAATTTTAATGCATTTATCGCCCAGCCGAATAGCTAAACATTCTTTTCAATAGTAGAGTATTTAGTCTCTCTTTGATGTAATTTTGACTAATATATATAATGGGATGCTTCTCTTCTCTTCTCCATTTGAGAGAGAACAGCTCCCAGACCATGTTCAGAGGCGTCTGTCTGTACCATAAAGGGTCTATGGAAATCAGGGCTGTATAGTACTGGGTATGAACATAATCTGGCCTTCAATGTTGTCAAAGCCTCTTCACATTGTTCAGTCAATGGATTTTGTCAGGATTATTTTTCTTTGTTAAATTAATTAGAGGGTAGCAATATCAGCAAATCGCTTACAAATCAGCGATAGTAATTGGCCAGTCCTAAAAACGAATGTACCTGTTTTTTGTTTGTGGTCTTGGACTACTAGCTATAGCATCTAATTTGTTTATTTCGGGTTTTACCTTTCCATTTCCTATTATAAACCCAAGATATTTAGTTTCCTTCATGCCCATGGAACATTTTGCAGGGTTAATGGTCAGTCCTGCCTTTGCTATTACAGTTAGTATATTATGTAAATGTTTTACATGTTCCTCCCAGGAGGTGCTAAAGATGATAACATCATCTAAATACGCGCTATAATCTAGATGTGAATGTAATAACTGGTCCATACATCTCTGGAAGGTTAGGGTGCTCCATGTAGCCCAAATGTCATTTTGTAAATTGAAATAACCCTATAGGAGTACTAAAGGCCGTCTTATCCTGTGAATCAGCATCTAGAGAATCTGCCAGTAACCCTTAGAAAGATCCAACGTGCTGATGTACTGGGCATTGCCCAGTCTATCTATGATGTCATCAATACGTGGCATTGGATACCAAATCAAACTTTGATATCTCATTTAATTTTGAAAGTCCAGGCAAATCCGTACACCTCCTTCTTTTTATTCACAACAACCATGGAAACTCCACGGACTTTTAGAAGGAACAATTACCCTAGTTGTTGCATCTTTAGCAATTCTTTAGTTACCTCTTCTCTTAAACTCTCTGGGATTCTATAAGACTTGTGTCTCAGAGGTTTATGATTGAGACAACTCTATGTGGTGTTCAATTCCTCTACTGTCCCAGGGACAGTTGTAAATATCCTTGGAAAGTGTTTATTAATCCTTGTACCTCTTGCAGTTGTTCAGTACCTAATTTATCATTTATAGCTATCACTTTTATATTCCTTGTCTTTCCAACCTCTCATATGCAAGTTCTAATTCACTGTCAGCTATCTCAGGTGTACAAATAGGGTATGTGAACTCCTATCATGCCATCTTTTCAGTAAGTTAGCATGATAAATCTTTAGCGGCTGCTTCTTGTCGGGACAAATGATTTCATAGTTCACTGGCCCTATTTGACGGTGTACTGTATAAGGTCCCTGCCACTTCATTAAGAGTTTGTTCTCAGTACAAGGTAATAATAGGAGAACTTTATCACCAGGCTGGAATGTTTTACTACCCACTTTCTGATCATAATATTGTTTCTGTGCTACTTGATGTTCTCTATTACATTGTTGGGCAGCTTTTGCATATTTTGCCAGCCTTTGATGTAGTGTGTTGATGTACTCTAAAGTGGATACAGGGATAGTATCTACCTTAGACCCTTCCCATTTTCCTTTATAATATCTAGCACTCCTTGGATTCTTCCCATAAAGCAGTTCAAAGGTGAATATCCTGTAGATGCTTGGGGAACCTCACGAGTATCACGAACATTAAATAGGGTAAATACTTAACACAGTATTTGCCTTCATCACTAATAAATTTCTTTAACATTTGCTTCAATGTTTTATTGAAATGCTCCACTAGACCATCAGATTGTGGATGGTAAGGTGAGGTAAGAATGGAATGTACCCTAAGGCATGATAGAGGTGTTTCAGCACCTGGGAACAAAAATTGCTGCCCCTATCTGTCAAGATTTCCTTTGGTATGCCCATTCTGGAAAATATTTTAATCAGTTCTTCACTATTTTACCAGCCATGACTGTTCAGTAAGGAATTGCTTCAGGGTATTTCGTAAAAGTAATCACACACCACTAGAATAAATTGGTTCCCTTTAGCACTCTTGGGTAAAGGACCAACTATATCCATTGCAACCCGAGTGAATGGGGTATCCACTAATGGTATGGGCTGCAAGGGCACCTTATCTTTCTGAAATGTTGGTCTCACTTGTTGACTGTACACATGACTTACAATATTCAGTCACTTGTTCATGTATTCCGGCCAGAAAAATCTATACAGAAGTCTCTGTAATGTACATTCCGGCCTAAGTGACCCGACTATTGGTAAGTCATGAGCAAGGTTCAACAACTGTTCCCGATATCCAGTGGGCACCAACAATTTGCAATACCATTTCACCTTTTTTTCATTAAAACATTTTGGTATAACAACCCATTGTTTAGAACATATTTCTGTTTAGGATTTGATTCAGCACCTATCAGGGAAAAAGAGGTTTCAAAGTAATGTCTTGCAACTGAGCTGTTCTAAACTCTGCTTGAGAACTTAGCTCTTTAACATCTAATACTTTAAAGTCATTATTGTCCTTTGTATCTTTCTGGATATGTTGCCACACCTGTTTCTCTTGGCGCTTTTCCCTTCTTGTCTTCCTTGTTTTACGGAAGCCCAAATAGTTCATCCTCAAAGGGAAAGATCGTGATAACTCTATATTTATTCTGTCCTGTGCTCTGGTTGTCACAGCCCCCATATTAGTAGCATTAAATAACTGTGCAAAATCTGGGTGGTCATGTCCCACAATAACTGGCACTGGAAGTTCTGGAACCACCCAACATCCATTCTTCACACATTGGATTGCATTTGTACCACCTGTTGTACTGGGTACTTATGTGTGTCACCATGTATACAGGTCACTGTTGTTTGTGCAGTTATATCGGTGACTGTAGGTACCATACCAGCTTTGATTAGGTTTGCCTACTGCCAGAGTCCAACAGACAAGCGTTTCTCTGCCATTTATTGTAACAGGTGTTATATACTGCCTCCAATTGGCCAAAGCCAGATGTGTGGGAGTAGATTTCTTTTGGGACAAAATCTGGCTATATGTCCTTTCCTTGGCAATAGTGACAGGTTATATCAATATAGGGTACTTTAGACACATTCAGTGGTTTGACAGTATTACTAGAGACTGGTGAAGAAGGCGTATACATTCTTACCGTAGATTGGGTTGTACCAGCTCCAGAGTGTCCTTTAGTCCTATTAGGTCAGGCAGTTAAGTAGTCTATGGCCAGTTGTACTGCTTTCTTGGATGTCTCTGAGGCGATGTTCCGTACCACATCTGAACATCTTGTGGTGAGATCGAATAAATTGTTCCAACACAACTGTCTCTAGCATCTGTTCTTTTGTATTAGTGGCAGGTTGCAACCATTTAGTACAGAGGTCTTTTAGCCTAGTATATGCTTCTTGTGGAGTATCAGATACTTGAAACATGAATGTTCGAAACCTTTGTTGATCGTCTCTAGACAAATATCATACCGCTTAAGGATGGCTTCTTTAACAGTGTCATAGTTCTCACTCAAAGCACTGTCCACATTACCATAAGCCAGTTGTGCCTTCCTGTTAGGTATGGGGCCAGGCGTATAACCCCACTGGTCTCTAGAGCCATTGGCATGCTCGTGCAATGCGTTGAGCGTTGTTAGATAGGTTTCAATATTGTCAGTTTCACTCAATTTAGTTAGTTTAATGTCCTTAGGATTATCCCCAGTAGGTGGAGGGGCCTACCTATGCCGAGGGCTTGTATGGCTCGTAGGTGTCGGCCCATCTATCTTCATTCCTTTGTATATCTTTCTCCCTCTGCTTTGCCATGGCAATCTGTTGCATACACAACCATTGCAGCAAATCCTGTGAATCACCGGTAGGGGCTCCTTCTCCAACTCCTCCTTCTCTTCATCGGCATCTTCCTCAGGCTTCATGGTTTTAGTCTGAAATCTGGTAGTCCAGCCATCAAGGGTTGTCAAGTTTTTGCCATAGTTCTGGTCAGTACTCCAGTAGGTACCTTCTGGGACATCCCGACCTCCTTCCGATACATAGAGCAGTACCTCCAGATATCCCACAACTGCCACCACGTGTAGGGTGTGAGTAACAAAGGAGGACGTCTTGCCAAACAATTGGTGTTTCAAACAAAAAAATGTATTTATAAGCATAAAAATAAATCAAAGTTGAACTTCAGATGTTACAAAAGAAAAGAAAATTGCAGTGACAATACTGTAAGCGAACACCAGAATACCGCTAGTGTATCTGCCTATTATGAGGACAGAATAAGTCTGCACCTCACCAGACTATCTGTCTAAATGAACAAAAGAATTCTTTATATACCCTTTCAACCATGTGATATCAAGTCCCTCCCTCTTTAGTTAGTTTAAACATTCTTTGTTTATAAATAAATAATAATTTTATATCAAAACACATTCATAATGCAGTCTTTACATTATTGAGCATATCACTGGTTCAAGACCTGAAAATAGGAAGATTATTTTAAAAATAAATTCTAAAGTGTCCCAAAGAACTCCACCCCTAGAGTATACCTTTAAATATAGACAGAATCCAGCTGGCCGGCTCTAAAGGAAAGGCTCATAATAGAGCTGCGTTGTGGAGGACTGTTCACTTAACAAAAAGGTAAACCTAAACCTAAAATAAACATAGAGCATTATAAAAGTACTGAATAGGGAAGTATACCTAGTCTGGGTTTTCAAGAGATTTGTAAAGGGCTCAGATAAATTAGTGTGAGATTGAATTTTACAGAATTGCAACATTCTGGGTTTTATAACCAAGCAGAATACAGCTCAGCTAACTATAGGCTGCATGAAATTCACAAACGTCCATAGCGCTAAAATTAGCTACTAACCTAACTTATTACTTGGTGTCAGGAGCATTTAAAAGGAAAGCATGTTATATAATTTTACATGTCAAATGGCAGTAGCAGCGTTCCAAAATACAGCCGAACGCCAGCGTTTAACAGTACAGCGGATTTGTTTACAGGAGACGCCAGAGGACAATTCAAACAAGCAAGGAGAGCAGGAAGAGCAGATACAATTTATAAACCTAAATTCTGCTCTTCTATTTAAGCTACCAGCAGAATATACTTTGTAAAAGTGTGTTCTGTTTTTACTATTTTTTTATAGTAAAGCTTCCACGGACACATTTAAAAACTGCTATGCGGGGAAACAAGGTGGGGTTACAGCAGCTCGCAAGTATGCGAGCGGAGATGCATGTTCGAGCAGTAAAATAGCCTCTTAGTTTTAATAGGCATACTGCAGGTGAAACTCCAGAATGAAAGGCGTTTTCTAAGAAAACGCAATTACCAGGGAAGAATCAATAATTTATTTATACACACGGAAACGCTAGTTATATTCACGTTAGGGGTCTTAACTTTCGTCTAAACAGGTTTGGAATCCCTCTGCTTTTATAAATTTCACAAAAGGATACCGATACTAAAGGAAGCAGGGGGTTGCTACAGCTCCTCGCAAGTGCGCGGGAAGATTCGCACATACGTGCAGTACAATAGGCTTCCCAAATGAAACAGGCAAAATGTAGTGTGCGCGCTAGGTAACTCTATGCTAGCGTGATAATGTCTTTAGACATTGAATTCAATTGAGGATATTTTCTTATATTTCTATGCGGTATCATACACAACTAAACCAAACCTCGGGGGGGTTACCTTCATATACCAGAAATATATAAACTAAAAAAAGTAAAAGAGAGTTTAATAGCTATATTATATAGGTGGCCAGCCTATATAATGCTAGAATTTAGAAAAGAAAGGAAAATAATGAATGCTGTTGCAACAGACTTAAATACAAAACAAAAATTTCTGGCAGATGAATTTAAACCCTTACAACCATGGACTGAGTCAGCAAGGTCTTGTGCTGTAGACATATATATGGAATGTGGGTCACCTGCAGCTGGTTCTATGTCATAATAGTGATCATTGAGCGATGATAGCTATTATGGCGAGTGCATATCACTGAAAACCAAATCGGCGATATGCACTTGTAGGCGATCTGATATCCGCATTACGAAGTGTTTTTTTTGGGGCTGTGCCCTGCACCCCTCTGCTTTTAGATTTTCAACTCCAGGGGGTTCATGTCAAGGGTGGCACAGCCCAGACCTGCAAAAAAACAAAGTCTTGCAGCTGCCGGTACCAGCAAAATTACAATCCTCCAGGCACCAGCCCCAAACCCAGGACCTGCTATACTGGGACCAGCCTCCCTCACCACCACACACATGGCTGGCTCAGTGACAGCAGGCCCAGTACATTCTCTTAAACCACTTCCCTATCCCTCCCTTCCCCTCCATAACCTCTCTTTCCAGTCGCCCTCTCCTTCCTTCCCGGTCACAGTGGGTCACTACCCTTGTGGTTGCCCTGTGATAAAAGCACGAATATGAGTTGCTGTTTTGCAGTTGCTCATATTCAGGTGCTGTTATCGCTGGATACCCCTACAGCTGCATGTGCTGTCATGCTTGTGAATATGAACCAAATCGAGCACTTTTTCACTCAAGCTGCATCTTGATTGACTCTGCAAATGTTCACAACACGTCTGCAACCAAACAGTTCATTACATAGACATCTACTCATGTGGCAATCCAATTTTTCCTGTGCCACATATTCTGTTTCTAATTTTAATTCTTCACCACAGTGCCTTCCAGCCCAATCACATATGCATATTTCTGGTTGCTGTTTCTGTCCTCCAAATTACAAAACCACTTCAAATAGTAATCCAGTTCCTTCAGATCCTTCAAATCCAAATCATGGATGGGACGCCACTTTTACCCCCTTCAGCCTGCCTTTTGTGAATGATTTACTGCCCATATGGAGCTAGGCATAGCCAGGGTACCCTTGTGTCTAGGGTAAACTGATGGTTTAGCTCATCAGGAGTATCCTTGCAAAAATAAACACAGAAGCAAACACAGACCCTCTCCTGTATTCTGAGCAGGGTTTCTAGACCAGGCCTCAGGAGCTTGAATCCTGGATGTTTTCATATGGGCCCCAAACCTCTGCTTGATAGAACTTCTGGAACTAATCATTTATAAAAATATCTATGGTCTACCTCTAGCCCTTGAGGGCTTTGGCCTATAATCTTTTGTTACTCATACAACGTCTCCGATTCTCGGCTTAGAAAAGTTCAAAGACACTCACAGACTATGTTGGACTCCAGATATTCAAAACTTAGCCGGGGCTAAAGTAGCACTGTGAAGTGTGCTAAATTAGCCCTGAATCAGTAGCAAGCTATATTCAAAGGAATAGCCCAGGGCTAAACTTGTTGAATATAGTATGCAAAGGAAGCAGTGCAAACAGGGCTGGGGTGCAGTGCTAAAATAGCCGGGGAAATAAGACAGTTCTGAATAGCAACAGGGAAGTGCAAAATGCAACAGCAGCTCAGTGGACACAGAAATGGAGTAAGGCAGAGCTGAAGTTGGTGAATAATGTGTGTGATAGCAATGAAGTGTTGCACAACTGTAAAAAACAATGCAGGCTACACTGCAGAACTGTGCTATGCTTGTGAAAGTTTGCCCTGGGCTAACCTGATTGCACAGTGCTGACACATTAGCATGTGTAAACAGGTTAGCCTGGGGCAAAAGTCTGCAATATTCAAAGATCCTATGCAAATGAGCCTACTCAGGCAATCTGTGGGCAAACAGTGACATTTGCATCTCATTATTTTATTTATTTATTGAATCTCAAATTAGGGCCTTTGAGCCAGGGCTCTATTACAAAGGCTCCATGTCAACATGAATTATTCAGAGGAGGAAGTAACAGGCATGAGTACACTGGGTACAAATAAACAGGCTGGGTGAGGCACAATAAACCCAGGAGACATTTGAAAATAAACCTACTACATACAATACATACCAATACTGATATTAAGAGCTAGGATTAAAAACACATAATAATACTGATATTAAGTACTAGGGTTAAAAGATAATCAGAAGCTGGTGAAGGGCAGGTGTACAGGAAGATAAAGCCAGTTAGAAGCAAACTAGAATAGTGATGAGTTATGAGGCATAACAGGCCAATAGGTTGAGGAAGAAAAGAAGAAACAGCAGTCAGGAGGTTGACTTTAGACAGAGGATAACTGTGGTGATTTTCCAGGTTATAGTGTGGGAAATGTTGCAGATGACTGTAGACTCAGTGGTGACACAGAATAGCAGCCCAAGGGGCTATAGCCTGCTGCATGCACTCCCATGTACTTTGCCTGGAGCTATTGAAGAGCTCACAGCAACCCCTGTTGGTTGGAATGGAAGTACAGGCTGGAAGCTGAAGGCCAGGGTGTACACACAGTAACCCCCTGATGGTCAGAATGGAATTACAGGCTGAAGCTGAAGGCTAGGGTGTGCGACAGCAACCCCTGATGGTCGGAATGGAAGTACAGGCTAGATGCTGTAGGAAATGGATGTTGGCAAGCACAGTCAGAGCATACCACTCGGCCATGCATCACCACAATGAGGGACAGAGGCGCACTAAAAGGGGCAGTGAGGGACACTGCTACCTAGAGGGTGGGACACTTTCTCAAACATGGAGATATAAACACAGAACACAAATACCAACACGTTGTATGTACAAAGGCTAACGAGATGTAGGCCCGTAGCCTAGAAGCCTCTGCTGTCATGTCTCGCTGTACATCACAGTCAATGTGTGCAAAGCACTGTTCACGTGGGGGATGTATGCAGGCCAGGGCTAGATTGAGGGGATACGCTGAGGGATGTCCCCATAATAAGGGACACAGTGGGGAATATATGACTGTGTGTAGCACTATATAGATGTGTGCACATACACAGCTATAAAGACATATATCTACAGAAAGTATATATAGGTTGTGTGTGTGTGTGTGTGTTATATATATATAGAGAGAGAGACAGAGAAAGATATATATATATATATATATATATATATATATATATATCTATATAATTATTTGTAAAAACTTTGTTAATGCATCACTTAGAGCGAATATCATAGCAACAAAGGCAGGGAAATGAGGTGTTAGGGCCCACCACAGGGTTTCCACCCTACCACCCCACCCCATCCCCCATCCCCCACCCTCCACACACCAACAGGCATCGGGTGTGCCATGGGGTCATCAGGCCTAACTATCAGGCTTACTTACTGTTGAAGTGAGAAACAATTAGCGAAACAACTACTAATTCCTGTTCTTGAATATGGTTCAATATTATATATGCACTCTACTCAGACAATGTTGAAACTAGATCATACTTCTTCTGGATTGGAGAGATTTATAACTAAAAGTGTTTATGGCACCCATCACTGTGAAGTATTTTTAAGGCTAGGTGGTTACAACCAGGTAATCAGAGAATGTGTGGCTAACATTTTGCCATAGGATAATATTCTCAAAGGTCACCCATTAGCTAAGTTTGTAGAAACACAACCATTAAGCTCACATTTATCAAGATTGAGACCAGCATCCCAAAGGATAACTTTACAAAGAATAAACAACAGATTTGGAATCTCAGTTTGCAAAACAGTTTGACAACTCATTGGAACAATCTTCCATATGAGCTAAAATGACTAGTAGTGTGAATATGTTCAAAAACAGCTGGATCAACACCTGAATTTAAATTGTCAATGTTTTGTATACATTTTCCTTATTTATTACTGTATGTTTGTAACTCTTCTACTAATTTATGTATTACTTTTGTATCACATGACATTGTTGTAAATGGGGGTAAGTACTCCAACAATTTGCATCCTGTATAAAAATAAATGTTATCAAATCAAATCAAATGAACAGTGGAACTGTGACTTTGCTAATCCATCGAAAGTTGATTTAACACAGCGAGCTTGCCATTCTGCACTACAGGTGCAAAACACATTTCAGGATGTGAAAAATAAAAGCTATACGTTCATAAGTAGATGTCAATAAATAGCAATGTTGAAAATCTGGATTGAAAATATTAATAATTGGCAAAGTTACGAGCGTGCATAGAAACTGCATAATACACGTTAAAACACAGACATTTTTTGATTTTTTCACCAAATTTGCAACATAGGCTTTTTTTGGGACCACATCTCATGAACAGCAGCACTGGTGTTTCATTAATCAGTCCTGAAAGGTGATTCCAAACTGTGACCTCAAAATCACTTTTCAGGACCGATAAGAAATAACAGTGACAGTCCTGAGGTGGGGTCCCAAAACCACATGTTGAAAAATTTGGGGTCAACATTCCTAAAATGGCTGAGATATCATAATAAGTTGAAACCCCATTGACAGCCATTTTATGATGCTTGCCTTGATTCTTCATTTTGTGGTTCGTCTTTGAAGAGTACAGATGTGTCCCAGTCCTCAGAAGATGACACGCCAACCTCGGAGGTAAGTATGGGGTAAGGGGAGGTGCGGAGAGGTGGGTGCTCAGTGAGAGAGTGAGAATGGGGAGGAAGTACTGGGAAGACAACAAGGGATAATTTTCTTTTTCCAAGTTAAAAGAAAAATCACATCAATGGATCTTTTCTTTATTTACAGGTACAAAAAATAAATAAATTTGGGCACACTGGGGTGGGCTCCCAGTGTGCCACATGAGTTAGGGGATACAAGCTGCCAACAGTGGGCTTGGCACCCTGTTGGCAAGACAATAAATAAAAATAAAATGGCACATTGGGGTGGGCTCCCAGTCTGCCCCATGGGTTGAGGGGACATGATGCTGACATGGGGATTGGGCACCCTGATGTCAGTGGATTTGTTGGGGCAGACTACAGAAGTTCAATGCAGGATCCTGTATCAAAAATATTAATGCAGGATCCTGCATTGAAAAAGATGTCGGGGACAGTTTTCTTTATTTACAGGTATAGAAAATAAACAATACATTTGGGCACACTGGGTGGGCTCCCAGTATGCCACATGAGTTGAGGATCATGATGCTGACAGGGGATTGGGCACCGTCAGCAATAAAAGTGGGCTGGAGGGTATGTAACACTGGCAGTGGGCACCAGCACAAGTGGCCAGAGTGGGCAGGAGGAGGATGCGCTGGCGCAAGTGCCATGGTGCTTGGTGCAGCAACCACGATATTCAGCAGTGGACATGCAAATGGGGCCATAATGTATGCAATGCTTAAGGCCATTTGCATGTAATTGTAACTAAGTGCATGCAGATGCACGATCCCCGACATGCCTGGCACCCTGCCGGGCTGCAGCCATAGGGGACCGTGCCCCTGACCCTCACTGGCAATGTGCCCCATTGCCTGATCGTGGGCTGTAATTAATTCAAACTCCATGCCCAATTGCAGGCTGTAAATTAAGTCTAACTCCCTGGCAGTCCAAGTGGTACCCGTACCCCCTTTCAACCCACCCTCATACCTGCCACTCCTTTGCTGGTCAGTGACGGGCAGCAGCACCACCCACAAGCTGCCCAGCCTTGTACAGTATGGCTGTATGCCATTGGTCCACAGTGTGGGCCAATGAGTTGCAATTCATACCATACTACACAGTACCCGATATGTGAATGGTTCCGTGCGCACATCGGAGTTTGTAGTACAGTATGGCCTGCATGCCCATTGGCCCATGCTGTGGACCAATGGGAATAGAGCCATACTGTATGCTGTCAGTCAGCAGGTGGCTGGGTGGCTTGCGGGTGGGGTGCTGCCCTACCCGCTGACTGGGGGGCGTGTGGTGGGTATGAGTGGGGCGGGTTGGGAGGGGGTACAGGTACCACTGGACCACCAGGAGTTGAGACTTCATTTACAGCCTCAATTGGCATGGAGTTAAGTCCACTAACCACCAGGAGTTTGATTTATTTAAGCCCGTGATCAGGCATGGGGTTAGGCCCACTGGACTGCCAGGGAGATGAAAACATTTTGCAGCCTGTGATCAGGCAAGGTGTTAGTCCACTGGACCACCAGGGAGTTAAATACATATTACAGCCCACAATCAGGCATTGGGGTGCTACATCACCAGACGGTGCCACCAGGGCCAGGTGGCCACCCACAGCTGGCAGCTGCCGTGTTGCACCCAGCAGTATGGCAGCCAGCCTGTGGTGGCCAGTCACTACTCCTGTATTTTGAGCTCTCTGCACCCCTGTGGCAGGCGCAGGGTGGTGTGTGCCTGCATATGCACCGCACATCCGGGCTGAACTGTGGGATGTGCCTTGTGCATGGAGCCGCCACTTGCTGCACTGCATACATTACTGGTGCGCCCAGCGCATCCAGGATTTGCATGGAGCAATTCCTCTTTTGAATATCACGCCAGGGTGCATCAGTGGGTTGCGCATGGCACAACACTGTTGCACCATGCACAACTCATAGAATATCCCCTCTTTCTCTTGATAAATGTTTTCGTTGCCACAAAGGGCAGAGATCTCTTTGTAGGGGATCGTCTGTTTACATCAGGAACTTGCCACTCCTATTCCTCTGCATCAATCACCCTGTTAAACTGAGCAGTTCATGCTCAGAAACCACTGGAGCAGCTGTAAGGCCCCACTTGCAGAGTAATGCCTTGTCACACCCTGTGCATGTGGGTATCCACCAATACCCTCGCCATGTCAAGTCTTATTGCTCACATAAATCACAGCAGCCAGAAATATTGCATGCAAGAGTGTCAAGTAGCACAATGTACAGTATACCAAAAGTAATGCACAACAGTGAAGTCCACACAATAATGAAACATTTAGTAACTGTACATATAAACAGTATACAACTGTAAAATAGCACAAAATATCCAGTATGCACAAAACTATAACAAAAACAAAGGACTGCAGTATATCACTACTGCCACACAGGGTCCACGTGCAGCAATCAAACACACGGCTGGAGCGCTATTATCAAAAGATTGAAACAGTGCAAGGGTCACTGTACCGATGCATTGTCAGTGTAAGTAAGCTGACAAAAATTTCTGAAGTTTTCCAGCTTACAGCAAATGGCAGAATCCAACATGCCATTGGCACTTACTACATGTGTATGTAAGGATAAATTGTTGTTTCATATATACCGAACCTGGTGCTCAAGATTTTGCTTACATCAGCAAGACTAATCAGAAAGGGAAAATTCTTACTCAACCCTAACTAAAATACATTAAGCTTAGAAACTTCACAGGTGAAGCAATGGTTGATATTTCATATATTGATCATTATTTAAAAATAAACATAAAATTAACCATTTCTAGCACAATCTGCATCCATGTTATGCCCTCTGCTTTGTGGGTTCACACTTCTCAGTGATTTGATATCATCATTACTCCCTTTGCAACGTATCATGGATGGGAAACACAAAGACTATTAAGCCACGAGGTGCTGTACATAAGGTAGCACACGTAGGAGCTGGTGACTCATAGTTCAGACTCCCATGGCTAATGCAAAGAGTTCAACAACAAGAAAAGGAAAGCTCCTATTGTTATAATGTGTGATATGTGGAACAGCACTCTGCTTGGCAGCTGACATATCTAGTTCTATTTCTCCTACTATGGCAGCAGCATTGTGACCCCAGTGACAGTAACATCACAGCTGCTCAGGAAGAGCCACCCAGTAGCTGCAGTTCAGTCACCTGTGATGTCACTTTAATGAGGTCACAGTGGTGATGATGATGTAGTGGGAAGAATAAAACTAGATCTGTCAGTTGCGGTCAGAGTGATATTCCACACATTCAGTATAATACTATTACATAGCATACTTTCTAATGAGCAAAGGAAAAGAATACTTTAGAAATAAAAAGTTACAACTAAGACTTCTTCAAATATGCCACATTTTCCAGTCACTGTTATTGGTTCTACTAGCTTTTTAAGAGCAGTGAACGATTCACTTCTATTTGCCTGAGCAAATCTACATATACACATTTACTGTTAATTGACTTCACACATATTGTAATATTTATCTGTTGCTTGTTGCTATGTAAACTACTGTCTTTGTCTGCAGGCTCTAGTTATGAATATTCATTTTTGATTTTCTCATCACTGTACCACTACCAATGCATCAGGACTATGTAAACTGCTCATGTATCTCTGTGTTTATCCTGCTCCACTCAATTGTGAATACTTCTGCCATGCCTGTTTATACTGTATTATTTGTAAACTCTGCCTATGTACCCTGTTCATTGCTGTTGTGCCTTTTCACTATTGTGTTCAGATATGTAACTTGCATCATGTATATACCCTGTTCATTGCTGTTGGCCTTTTCACTATTGTGTTAAGTGATATGTTACTTGCACTGTGTATGTAACCTGTTCATTGCTGTTGTGCCTTTTGTTATTGTGTTAGTGATATATAACTTGCACTGTGTATATACCCTGTTCATTGCTGTTGGCCTTTTGCTATTGTGTGAAGTGATATGTTACTTGCACTGTGTATGTACCATTCATTGCTGTTGGCCTTTTGCTATTGTGTTAAGTGATATGTTACTTGCACTGTGTATGTACCGCTCATTGCCGTTGACCTTTTGCTATTGTGTTAAGTGATATGTTACTTGCACTGTGTATGTACCGCCTGCTGTTGTTGTGCCTTTTCGCTATTGTGTTAAGTGATATGTTACTTGCACTGTGTATGTACCCTGTTCATTGCTGTTGTGCCTTTTCACTATTGTGTTACGAGATATGTAACTTGCATCATGTATATACCCTGTTCATTGCTGTTGGCCTTTTCACTATTGTGTTAAGTGATATGTTACTTGCACTGTGTATGTAACCTGTTCATTGCTGTTGTGCCTTTTGTTATTGTGTTAAGTGATATATAACTTGCACCGTGTATATACCCTGTTCATTGCTGTTGGCCTTTTGCTATTGTGTGAAGTGATATGTTACTTGCACTGTGTATACCATTCATTGCTGTTGGCCTTTTGCTATTGTGTTAAGTGATATGTTACTTGCACTGTGTATTACCGTTCATTGCCGTTGACCTTTTTGCTATTGTGTTAAGTGATATGTTACTTGCACTGTATGTACTCTGTTCATTGCTGTTGTGCTTTTTGTTATTGTGTTAAGTGACATGTTACTTGCACTGTTACTTACCGTGTATATACCCTGTTTCTTGCTGTTGTGCCTTTTGCTGTTGTGCTGTGATATGTTACTTGCACCATGTATATATCCTGTTCATTGCTGTTGTGCCTTTTCACCATTGTGTTGAGAATATGTTCCTTGCACTGTGTATGTACCCTGTTCATTGCTGTTGTGCCTTTTCACTATTGTGTTAAGAGATATGTAACTTACACCATGTATGTGCCCTGTTCATTGCTGTTGTGCCTTTTGCTATTGTGTTAAGTGGTATGCAACTTAATTTGCTTAATTTGCTTACTCTGTTTACTCTGTTTTATTGTTATGTATGTGCCATTGTAAATGTGTCTCTGTACACTTACCTGTTGCTGTTATTTATTGTATCTCTGTACCTTCTCTTGACCCTCCCTGGGTCACCCCAAAAAAGGGATATTCTGTCTCAGTGGGCTTACCTGGTTACCAAAATTCAAATAAATAAATAAACAAAATGCACATCCCATTCCCTGCCCTTGGGTCACAGCTTATAATTAGATTGTGTATCTAATCCATGCCTGCCTACCTGGCTTAAATAAACTGTAATATATATATATATATATATATATATATATATATATATACACTGTATGGGAGTATGCTTCCCTATCATGCAAGGATCCTTAGCAATACATAGCTGAGGAAGGTCAGCACCAGAACATACAGTACATTAAATAAAGCTGAATTGGGTCTAACAAGAGTGTTTCTCAAAGTTTCCGTAGCTCCTTTTAAAACTGCATAAATTCTGGAACATCTGTGATCCTGGACAGCCTAGTGTTAGGAATAGCTGAGGGACTGATTCCTCCTATTCATCAGCACTGAGGCACACTGCTTTGTATTATCTTAGCGGTAATTACTCTGCATTAAAATGAATTAGAAAAAAGAACTTAGCAACACTAGAGGACAGCTGCATCTGGTACTGTAGTTTGGAGGCAGTTTAGTAATTACAGTCTGTATAAAATGTAGTAGTACAGACACATACTGATCACATTTAAAACCTGATGCTGTCATCCCAAGACCAGCTGAGCATCACGTTATTAATCAAATATATAATTATTTTCATTGTGAAGGATGTTGATACAAGGTGGAATGCAATTCTCTTCTTCTTAAAGCTGAACTAATAAATAACAATATGTAACAGTTACATTTACAATGGTATTTGTTACCATTGGCAGACACTGCCCTCCCAGGAAACACGTTGTTCCATCTCTTTGGACCTAGCCTGTGTAATTTTGTAATTACTCTTGTTGCTCCTTACACCCTCTGAGCCTTCCCCATCAGCCCTAGGCAGCCTACCAACCCATTCACTGCCCTGCTCACCAGACTTACCCTGCAGATTACTCAATGTGATGGGATTGAGGGGTTACAAACCCACCCCTGGAGATCAAATCCGGTATTCCTTTGTAGTGGGAGATGGCACAGGGCCTGAGGTGCCTGTTACTTCAGGAATGGTCCTGCACATTTCCATTTTCTGTCCCATTCCTGGAACATCAGCAACGTGGGTACCAAGGGCATGAGCATGCAAGCTACTCCCACCTGCAGTATTGCTTGTGGTCACCCAGGTTGTAGTAACAAGGTAGAGCCAGTCCTCTGGGATGCTCAGATCTCCCACTGCCCCTGCTAGCCTTCCTTGATGGCACACGCTATTCCTAAACTCAGGTCACCAGCACTGCAATCAGCAGCCTTACCATGGCACAGACAGACTGTCAGCCCATCCTCGTAATTAAATGTATTTGCATATTCCTCAATTTGGCATCAGCTACATTCTATGGCATATGAAAATTATCTCCTCAAATTTAAAATCTTGATCTTATTCTTAGAAAGGAGTCCCCACCTATTACCCACCAGCTCCCCACCCTTACAGTATCACCCATACTTCTAAACTGGAGAGCCAACGTCATATCCTCTCCGTCCCATTTCTGACATATTGATGAGGAGACTATCCTTCATGACTGACAAGAAATCCTTCCATGCTTTTCACATGTGCTTTCCATCTCTCAGTCAGCATCATGCAGGTTGAAATATCCCATGAGAACCAAGGGCCTGCACAACTGGAAGAGATCAAAAAGGATGCAGACATACCAAACACAGCTACACCACTAGCCCAGTAGTGAACTGTGTGGACTTTTACCCATCAAAAGATGGCTATCACATGCAAAAGACGGTGGACAACTTTTCTGGATGGCAGTATTAAAACATTTCACCAATTTAAAACATAATTTGTGCTTCTGAGCACAGACATCATCCACTACTTGCAGGTCTAGGACTTTGTCACAAATTAGTGAAATATAGAACTAACAATGAATGAGTTACCAAGCAATTACAGTATATGGACTTAGCTGGCAGATTCAGAACACAAAAGTTTGCATCTCATAGATATACAGAATGCCTCTCACCAACACACAAACCACAAAGCTACCCAGATAAAACAATAATAGGAAGAAGAGGCAAACATAGTTATACCAGATTGAAACTGAGGTACTGCATATGTGAGTACATGCCAAAACAGCCTTCAATGACTGGAGAGAGTTGAGGTGGAATCAACAATCAGATATTTCAACTTCCAACCATAACAAAGCACTTTAAAAAATACTAACAGGCAGATTCTGGAGACAGTGCAATGGGTTGCCATCATTGTCCTATCTTATGGGATTGTCCCCATCATCCAACCCGCTGGACAGAAATCAAGAAACATACCAGTAGGTAAAATAATGGAAACTCAGAGGACACTAACTTTGGTTATTTATTTAAAAGTTTGACCAGGAAAGATATACTGAGCTGGTAACAGTTAGTTTCAGTTGTGTTTCAAGGAGGAGAAAGTGAGATAAAGAAGGAACACAAGAATAGTAACATAATTTAGGTGAATAAACATCATAAATAACAACTGTGCAAAAACAAAGATTGCAAGAAGTAAAACACATAGCAATATAATGGGAACAGCACTGTATACTATGTCACCACAGTCAAAGATGGGAACTACCTCTCTTCGAGATGACATCTCTATGTGCAGGAAGAGGATACCTCCTTTATTCCTATAAAACACACCAAGTTTGGGATGCAGCTTCTTGTGAATGGCATCCACATGCACTGAGAAACTGAGGTGCTGGTCGAGCTGGATCCGAAGAACTTGAAGGAGAGGATGTCCTCAATTTCAACACCATCAAGGGTAGGAAGGAGGTGAAAGGGTGAGCCTGGCAAGCCTCTTCCTAGTGTAAAGGTCATCAAGACCATTTTCTTGGCATTGAGGAACAGCTGATTTGCCAGGAACCAGTGCTGGAGGTTAGCAATGTCCTGCTGGAGCCTGGCCATGAGGACAGAGGCAGAGGAGTCGGAGGCAAAGAGTACCATGTTATCTGCATATGTATGGATGGATGCAGCAAAACTGGCAGTGGAGAGGTCATTCAGGAAGATGGAGATGGGTACTGGGTCAAGGGCGTACCCTTGGGAGCTGCCTGAGCTGATTGGGAGTGGGATATATGTATTCTCCAATCCAGACAGCTTGAGAACAGCCCTCAAGGTAGAGGCAGAACCAATCAACTGAGGAGCCAGAGAGCCTCACTGCCTTGAGCTTGTTCAGGACAAGGAGGTGTGCAACAGGGTAGAAGGGCCTCAAGTCAACAAAATGGTGGAGTAACCTTATCCATGCCGGAGAGAATGAATCAGTAAGCCAGAGGATGGAGGGCTGCTAGAGTAAGACTTCTGGAAACCAGACTGAAAGGGTGAAGAAGGAGGATGAATTGAGGAAGGAGGAGAGCTGCGATACAGCAAGGTGTTCTTGGATCTTAACCAGTTTAAGAGCAGGAGTTAGGTGGTAAAATATGTCAGGGAGAAATGAATATGACCGTACTGCCATAGATGCTTTAATAAACTGTGGACTAGAGCAACTAGTGCTTGAACCTAACCTACAAGAGGGAGCAACATATTGAATTTAATCATTACAAACATCAAAAGCGACATCTCAGACATATCACTGCTAAACTCCTTAGGTAATAGTAACCAACTAGTATGGTAACCTGTAGTTTAAAGTGATTTTGTCATGGTTGCCATAGCAAATAAGGGTACCTGTAGGAGTTGTGTATCAATCTCCTACCATTCAAACTGCCAAAAGTGCTGTTTTCCATGAAAAAAAGCTTTTATTTGTGTGCTCTGCTCCATTTGCATAACCCTGACCCCTTTTATCAGTGCTACAAGCCACAACCACGACATCATGCAAGGGAAACAAAGTTTTAAGCACTGTGTTGAAACAAAGACCTCTGTTGGTCAGTCTTGGTATTGCAGATGCCCTTTTCTTTTACAATTTGGATTCATAGCAGAAGCTGGACACCAAAGAAAAGAAAAGTAGTCTGACCCTAATTACACTCCTGAACTGCTTACAGTCATTCAGGCACTATAACATAACATACTATAGAAAACCCAGATAGGCCATCTTAGGGTAGCTGGTTCATTCCACTAGGGTGTCAAACAGACAAGGAACAATGATGAGTCCTGGTAGGACGGGGAATGTGTCTGTGTTCTGTTGGCACCCTTGCAAACTGTAAGAGAGGCCTTCGGGACCATGTATTTCTGCTTGAAGTTGAACCAGCATAATATTCTGTGGTGATTTGCATACGCAGACCATGATGCTTTGCATTATGGGGGTATGTGTGATTTTGTATTTCTTTTATATTGTAGAAAAGCATCATCATGCTCCCACATTCTGACAGGAGCTGCCACTTCAGACCTCTCACTTCACCAGCAGGCAGTAAAATCAAACAACATCTATACAGACTGGAAGATTATCTTTTAGCCTATCTGCATCACAAAATAATTTCCCAGAAACCTTTCTGTAGACTGTACTACTGTAAACACTACCGACATAGTAGGTTGCCTGATAAGGGAGACAGACAAATCAGCTGTGTGTTTTACCCACAATGCCTTGCTACATATATATATGTACATAGATGCTGACAGAAGATAAGGGACTACGGCCCACCTAGTCTACCCATGTATGCACGACTTAGCTTCTTCAAGTTCTCAAGAACTAGGTAATATGTCTACATATTAGGTGCTATTCCGTAGTCCACACTACCAAAATAAAGGACTGCACCTCTGAGTAATGAACATTTAAATCAACGTTATATTTTACCCAGAAGTCCTTGTTGCTGTATGTAAAATATTGACAATTCACTGCATGACATTATACTGAGAGTCACGCACACTGAAAACTGGAGGGTGAGCAAAAACAAAAATATACAAAAAATGATTATGACAGATTTTTTTACAAAACAATTTGCAGCTTCAACATCTGAAGCATGGGTGGCAATGGTATACTATGTAAACAGGCATTTGTGGAAAGTGCCTAAATCACTTTAAGAGTTTGTTGAACTAGAGTTATCAGCAGCACCATCATAAAGGATTATAATATGGCAAACTATGGTCTGATAAAAACATCTATCTGAAATTGATTGGGATCTTGAATTAGCTGGCCTGTCAGTTGAATAGACTTGGGCTTTATTAAAGGGCGATAATAAAACTTGAAAACTAGTTTGTACCACACAAAAAGAAATACAATAAGAAAGGTAAAGTCCCTGCTTGGCTAAATTCAGGAATAAAAAGCAGATAAGGACAAAAAAACTTATAAAAGTTTAAACAAATCTAGTCACAAATAATTAACAGGCATATGTTAAAAAGCAAAACATATTAAAAGCAATGATATGAAGGGCTAAGTGCAAAACTGAATTTAAAAATCGCCCATTCAAAAGATACCAAATCACGTTATTCGTACACAAATTCTAATAGTAATATGGTAGCTAGTAGTATTGAACCATACTATCAAATGGAACTATAGCTGAGAATGATGAGGAGTTGAGATCTGTTCAATTAAGCAATATACCTCAGAAGGTGTGGGTGATGCAGGATTTACCCGCAGGTGGTGTGTTGTTCAGTCGAGGCACAGCCGGTCTTCACCACCCCATCCCATGAGTCCTGGCATCACCCACCCTCTTGTGGGGATATTGCTATTATACAATTGGATTTTTTATTAAATATTTGTATTACAGGTTTTATTGATTAACAGGAGAACAACTGATATAGTGATGTATAGGTGCGGTTCTGAAGGAGTCACAGAGGCTGGCTGCTCGAGCTGAGGTGTCAAGCAAGTCCTGAGAGAGTTTTCAGATGTTCTTCTTTGTGAAAATCTGTTTGGAATGTTAGTAAATATGAATCAAGCTCCGTTTCATCTGTGACTTGAAGCATTACATTTTGTTTTTAATTTACCATGGTCTGTAGTGACGGTATAGAAGATGGCAGCACACAGGTTTGATGTTGGCCGTCGGATGGATTTTGAGAGGGTATAGGGCATGGGGTGCAGATGGCACTTTTTCCTTTGAGTACTAGCAGAATTTACATTTTAAATCCTGCTAGATAGCCAATCAGGGCCAGCTTTTTGTGTACTATTGTATAATAGTTATGTTTGGTCAGTGCTCACTCTCAAAGGGGTGGTAGATTAATATTCTAACAAACAGACTGTAAATACTTATCAATTCTTGGTAGAAGAGGTCTTGACTGCACTTCAAGAAATTAGGAATAATATCAGCCAAGGTTCAGATGGCATACACTCTAGGTTTTGAAAGAAATTGTGTTTTTCTAGCTCACCCCTTACTGTTCGTTCAACAGGTCCTTGGATAAGAGGTTGGTCCCAGGGGACTTGCACACAGCCATGGTAGTGCCTATATTTAAAAAGGGATGCAAAGTAACATAGAGACCTATAGGCCTATTAGCCTTACCTCTTTGTGTTGTAAGGTTATGCAGATGTTAATTAAATTTAGACTAGAAACTGAAATACCAGATTTGGGTTTATGTGATATAAACCAACACGGTTTCAGGAAAGGAACATCTTGCACAACAAATCTTGTGGCCTTTTATAACCACATAAGTAATAGTCTTGACAAGGTCATTCCTTTCGATGTAATAAACCCAGCAACTATATGGAATGGATATTATTAACTGCAGGTACTGCGGGACACTTTCAAAGGGCAGTTTTACAGGATTTGGGACACTGTCCTACATGCTGAGCCATTGGACATCTAAGGGTTCAGCTCTAGGCAGCATGGGCAGAGATGCGCACCTCAAATCACATATTCAGGAGGAAATATATTATAAAACTCGCCATTTCCCCAACATCCAACACAAGCACCTCGACCGAGGGGTAGTTGGTCCAGGAGGTTGGCAGGTGGTTAGGAGGGCAAATCGGGTGCCTCATCGCTCGGTGCTCTCCAACATATCACCGCCACAAACCATATAAAAACTAAAAACAGGTATCTGCCTCTATCTCCAAAATCAAACAAAGGGCAGAGGACACTGCAGAGCAGGACACTGCAGCACAGGAGCTAGTGCAACAAAACTCACCCAAAACAGGAACCAAAACAAAAAAAGCAAAAAATCCAAAAACTTCTGATCATAGGAGACTCCATGATTCGGGAGATGATACCTATCTCCAGCCAGGGGTAATGATCAGATGTCTCTCAGGTACATCAGCATGGAGACACTGACCACATTACTAAAACTGTATAGGAAGCAGGAAGATAGGAAGCTAAACATGTGGCTCAAGGGCTGGTGCCAGAAAAAGGACACAAATTTGTGGGAACTGGCAACAGTTTTGGGAGCGAAAGTTCTTTAAATTTTATGGACTGCATCTGATTAAGAAGGAAGTCAGTGCATTAGGGCAGAAGTTTGACATCTTTGCAGAATATTTAAACTAGCAAATGGGGAGGGTGCAGCACCAATATGTCAAATGGGAAGAACACCCTTCCCCTCAGTTAGTGGTCAAACAGGAGTTCAGCATGTTTGTAGTTCATTTACATCACCAGGCGAAAGGTCTGGCTCTCATACAACGACAGGAAAATGCCAGACCTTGCCCAACAACTAACACACCGGAATTTGGCCAATGGAAAATCATGTACACAAATGCTCACAGTCTGGAAACAAGATCTCAGATGTGCAGGCAATAATGACAGAAGCTAAACTGGACTTAGTAGCCATTAACGAGACATGGTTTACCAGTAACCACGTGGGAGACTTCAGTACCTGGCTATTACGGTTCAGAAGAGACCGAGGTACAAAAAGGGGGGTGGAGTGGCCCTTTATGTCAATGAAAATATCAAAGCTACAGAAATTCAGAATACACATAAGGAGCCAGAAGAACTGTGGGTCACCCTGAAACAGAAAATGGGACAGCCATATGAACTGGGTTGTCTACAGTCCTCCAGACCAGGGGAGGACATAGACACATTACTGTTAGAAGATATACAAAACATGGCAGCTACAGTAAAGGGAGGTTCTGATAATGGGAGACTTCAAACATGCCAGATACAGATTGGTCAATACCAGCAGGAACATCTGCCAGAACTAGACACATAGTGGATTCCCTGCAGGGAGGGTCTCAAACAGCTGGTACAACAACCCACAAGAGACAGGGCTATCCTAGATCCCGTACTGACTGGGGCTAGTGACCATCACATGGTATGGTTCCGTTTGGCCACTAGAACTAAATCTTCCCATTCCAAGGCAAAATATGGGACTTCAGAGGAGCTGACTTTGATAAGATGGCCAACAGAGTTAAGCTAGCCATGGCAAAAAAATACAGGTGAAGGGTACAGGCAAAGTGGGCAAGCATTAAGTCTGCAATACTTGAAGCAACATCCCATTGTGTTAGAGAGAAAGGAAGTGCAAAAGAAGACGGAAACCACTTTGGTTCTCAAAACAGTAGCAGAAAAGGTCAGAGCCAAAGGCTGGCCTTCAGGAAATATAAGAGAATGCAGTGGGATGAAGATAGGGAGGCATACCAAACTTCCTAAGGGAAGCAGTAAAGGCAGGCAAAGGCCCAAACTGAGGAAACACTAACACAGACAGTAAAAAGTAGGTGACAAGACTTTCTATAGATACATTAGTGAAAGGAGAAAGTCCAGAGAATGCTAAGATCAAAAGGGATAAAGGGGACATGTGAGAGGAGGACCATGTAAAAGCATCTATCCTAAATAGATACTTCTGCTCAGTATTTACTGAAGAGAAGGTAGGCAGGGCCCACAGCTCAGTACCATGGACACGGGGGAGGAGATGCACTCAGTCCTTCACAAAAAAAGGGTCCTACAACAGCTCGATAAGCTCAGGGTGGACAAGGCAATGGGACCTGATGGCATACATCCCAGAGTACTAAAGGAGCTAAGGGTGGAACTAGCAGAGCCATTATCAGAACTGTTTAGTGAGTCTCTGAACACAGGAGAGGTCCCAGAAGACTGGAGAAGGGCTCATGTGATCCCACTCCACAAGAGTGGTAGCAGGGAGGAGGCAGGGAACTACAGACCTGTTAGTCTTACCTCAGTAGTGGGCAAGATTATGGAGGCACTCCTTAAGGAAAGGATAGTGCAACACCTGGAATCCATAGGAGCACAGGATCCAAAACAGCATGGGTTTACAAAGGAAGGTCCTGTCAAACTAATCTCACAGATTTCTTTGACTGGGTAACCAGAGTGGTGGATCAAGGGGAGCAATTGATGTCGCCTACCTTGACTTCAGCAAAGTTTTCAATACTGTTCCATATAGAAGATTGATTAATAAGCTGGGTAGGCTAGTGGGTGAGTCAGACGTTGGTCAACTTTGTGGCAAACTGGTTGACAGGCAGAAACAGAAAGTGGTGGTAAATGGTATACAGTCAGAAAAGATGCAAGTCACAAGGTAAAATTACCTCATGGATCAGTCCTGGGGCCAGTGCTCTTCAATATCTTCATCAGTGACATTGCAGATGGACTGGAGGGTAAGGTTTGTCTGTTTACAGATGACACCAAGATCTGCAACAGAGTAGATGATCCAGATGGGGTGGACAGAATGAGAAGAGATCTGGATAAACTGGCAAAATGGTCAAAAGTGTGGCAACTGGGGTTTAATGCAAAGAAGTGCAAGATCATGCACATAGGAAAAGAAACCCTGAAACCAGGAGAGGAGTTGCTGGCAATCACAAGGGAAGAAAGAGACTTGGGCATCATCATCACAGATGACCTGAAATCATCAAGCAGACCTCTAAAGCAGTAGGTAAGGCTAGCGGGATGTTGGGGTGTATTAGTAGGGGTATCACAAGTCATAAGAAGGAAGTAATAATCCTCTTTACAAGACACTGGTTAGGCCTCATCTGAGTACTGCATGCAGTACTGAGGCCGCACCTTCACGGACGACATTAACCAAATTGAGGCAGTCTAGAGAAGGGCAACAAAATGGTGCAGGGACTGCATCAGAAAACATATGAGAACAGATTAATGGAGCTCAATATGTATACCCTAGGGCAAAGGAGGAAGAGAGCGATATGATTGAAACATTCAAACACCTTAAGGGCATTAACAAGGTGAAAGAGTCTAACATGTTTCAATGTAAGAAAAATAAAGAGAATAGGACACAGCATGAGATTAGAGGAGGCCGATTAAAGGGTAATGTGAGGAAGTTCTTTTTCAGAGAAAGGGTGGTGGATGCATGGAATAGCCTACCTCAGGAAATGGTGGATATGAATACAGTGCAGGGCTTCAAACAGGCATGGGATAGGCATAAGGGAGCAATACAGATGAGTATGAATAGTTGGGCCATTGACAGAGCAAAGGCGATGGCGCATTCATAAGGTAGAAAAAGAAATGGGCAGACTAGATGGGCCTCATGGTCCTTATCTGCCATCAACTTCTATGTTTCTATGTAATCCTGCTAGATTTTGCCAAAGCATTTGACATTGTTCTCCATAACATCTTGATTATGAAATTATTAAAAATAGGTATAAGTGTCAGCCTGGTAAAATGGATTGAAAACTGGCTGTATAGCAGGAGTTCAGAGTGTAAAATAGAAACTTTTCTAAAGAGGAATGTGTGAGATTGAAGTTCCCAGGGTTCTGTCCTAGGTCCAACACTTTTGGAATCTTTGTCAGCGTGAATAAAAACCTGGAGAACCACACAATAAAATTTGCGGATGACACGAAGTTGGAAGGAAGTAGACACCTTAATAAAGCGTGCTTCCCTGGTAAATGATCTGGTTAAAACTGAGGCGTGGGCAGCATTAAAGGGACACTGTCAACCTGTTTTCATCATATTATTTCTAGTTAAACAAACTCTAGCCAGAGCTGATAGGGCTGTGAAGAGCTATCAAATGACCAAAGATACACATATGCATAGAAATTATTCAAAGCCCAGGAGTACTTGGCCATTTGTTGGAAGTGTTACCAAATTTTCAACAAGGCCTTTTTGGACTCCTCCTCATCTCATGAAGTGCCAATGTCATTTTATTCACTTGCCCCGAAAGGTGATTACACAGAGCAAATATGCTCTTCTCGCACAGGTGCGAAAACACATTTGGGCATGTTGTAAAAAATGACAGCTGCACTATTTTGAATGAGGTGTGCAGAAATGGCAATGTTGAAAATGTGGAGTGAAATATAAAAAATTAGAAGTTAGGATGCATAGAAACTGTACAACGGACACTCATAATGCAGTCATTTGGGATATTTTTCACCACATTTGCAACATGGGCTTTTGGGACCCCACCTCATGAACAGTGGCACTGTCATTTTGTGAATCGATCCCAAAAGGTGAGTCAGTGCAGCAACTGTGAAATCACCTTTCAGGCCAAGTAACAAAATGACAGTGACAGTTTCATGAGCTGGGTCCCAAGAACCCAATGTTGAAAATCTGGGAAAAATTCTAAAAATGGCTGAGATATCAGCATATGTTGAAAATGCCATTGAATGGCATTATAGTTAGTAGTTCAGGTTTGAAAGAAGTGCATACGTGTCCGGTCCAGAGAAGATGACAGTGCCGACCTCGGAGGTAAGTATGGGGTGGGGGGAGGTGGATGTTCAGTAGGAGGGTGGGGATGGAGGAGAGGGACTGCATCAATGATGAGGGACTATTTTCTTGTTTACAGGAGAAAAAAAGACTGGAGTGATGAGGACCATTTCTGTTTTACAGAGAAACAAACATTTGGGCACACTGGGGTGGGCTCCCAGTATACTACCTGATTGGGCACCTGATGTTGGTGGTGGTGGATGAGGGAGGAAAAAAAATTAGGCACACTGGGGGTGGGCTTCGGTGTGTTCCATTGAGTTTGAGGAGCACAGAATCCTGAAGAGCTGGCGGCAGCTGACATGGGGATTGGGCACCCTGATGTTGGTGGGCACAACTAAAACTTTGGACACACTGGGGTGGGCTCCAGTGTGCCACATGAGTTTGGGAGGAGGGCCACAGAATGCCGAGGAGCTGGCAGTGTGACACAACTGTGCATGTGCGACACTCATGCATGCGCGGTTGCAGTGAATGGCATCTTACCATACATGATGCTGCCAACAGAGGTGCTCTTTATCGTACAAATCGTGCATACACAGTTCATGCCCTGAGGAATGCAGAAGTAACAGTTGAAATAATGTGGCTGTTATTCCATAGTGGCGATTATGGCGGAGGGTTTAAGCTCCACTGGGCTTTCAAAGGATACTTCCAAAAGTACAACAGGAGGTTCCATGATCAGCCATTTTTAGAGCTACAGAATGATCGGCAAATGGCTGTAGGCTCCTCCCACAGCCCTAAAAATGACATTTTATGATTGCTTACCTTCTTAAATTCATCGGTGTTGCTGTTTGTTTTGTCTGTCTCCTTGTTTAGTATAACTGAAATCATACTAAAGTATATTTATTAACAACCTTGCTTTGTTTATAATCCTGGATCTGTTCTTACTGCATACTTCCTGAGCATCACAAACACACCCAAACAGTGCAGTCATGCATGAAGCAGTAGCCTCCTAAACTCTCACTGCATCATGAGAGGCTGACTGTGTTGTGGTGTTCCCAAGTCCAGGACAGATGTAGCTGGAGCTGATCAAGGAATGTAAACAAGCCTGCTTGTAGTGGTAACACCATTGTGGTGGGCAGTCTGTTTTTCTTTTTAAAGAAAAAGAGTCAATCAAACTACCAGCTACATCAGCAATCTTTACAGAATGTTGGCAATCATTAAATGTGTTTTTTAAACTAGATGCTTTGAGACCAAAGGGTTGACAGTGTCCCTTTAAATGGAATGTAATTTAACATCAATAAGTGTGCAGTGATGCACTATGGAAGAATAACCCAAATTATGATAACATTCTGAACAAAAACAAATTAATTCATCGACCCTAGAATGGGATTTAGGAATACAAATCAACAGTAAACTCTCCTCTGTTGACCGCTGTAAATTGGTGGCAAAAGTATCTAACGGAATGGTCAAGAAATAAAACTAACCTTTGTCTATAAGAGTGAACAGTGTATACTTCTTTATATCGAATTTATAAGGCCACATTTGGAATTTGTGTCCCCAGTATGATCACCTTAGTTCATTTATTTATTTATGAATCATTCAGACAATACCTTTGAGCAAGATGCTCATTTACAAAGGTTCACGTCATGAATGCAAGATACATTATAGATACATATACACAAACAAAGGTGTTACAAAATTGTACAGACAACATGATTAAACAATTTAGCTTCAATACTATTAATGAAATCAGGTACAGACCCAGTAAGGAGTTCAGAGCAGCCCTGTGCTTGGGCCTTGTCCATCAAATATTATACAGCTATTGCAATAGAGGCAACGGAAGGAATCAGGGTGAGAGGTAGGGGAGGCAAAAAGTGAGGGAGAGTATTTGATCAAGGAAATATCACAGCTGGAAAGGGTGCAAAGATCAGTTACAAAATTATCCCCAGGTTAAGAAATAGGAGCTACCAAGAACGTCTACAGGAAATGTCTTTTTCATTAAAAAACAACGTCAAAGGGGTGACCTACTATTGTTATACAAACCTACAGTCTACAGAACTAAGTACTGGTGCCAATTAAAATGGTGCTCTTATAGAGATAATATTTGATCACATAATAAAAAAAAAAATGGTAGTACCATGAGCCAACACCAATAAAGAGATAACTTCTTTACATTAAGAACTCCAAGGGCATTGAATAAACTACCACAGGAGATTGTTGTGCAAGCAATTTTTCTAGATTCAAAAAGCTCTGGACAGATTAAATTGCACTGAAAGTGTTCTACTGTAAAATTTCCACATATGTGGGGGCAAACTCAATGAGCATTAATGCCTGCTTTTGCTCATAAAAACCTAGTAAACATAGTAAACCCATCTTGAGGAGAAGGGAGGGACTGGGTTGGGGAGGGAAGAGGGCATGGATAACCTCCAGTACTTAGAGGGCAATTAAGGTTGTTCTTTGAGCATGGATACAAAGTATTCAGACTTGACAAGCCTGGTAGCTTTGGTACAGGCATTCAAAGGGTCCGTACATGATTACATCAGCAGGGGAGATGGAGGACTTCTGGGTCTGTCAGACAAGATTACATGCAAGGAGGCAAGTCAGAAACTCAGCCAAGATCTGTGAGATGGGACCTCACACCCTGTTTTTTCTAAGGGGGCATAAGATTCCAGGCTGACATATGTTTGGCATAGAAATGTTGGAGAGCAGTATTTATGTTACTGGTTATAGAGATAGGCTACTGGTTGCTAACTACCAGTCTGTGTGAAGGAATTCATGTTCAGTGACCTCAAGGACTGGATCTGAATGAGGGCGGTTAGAACCCAGTCTAGAAGGGAGTGATTGAGGGATCTGTGATTGTACTGAGTTGGGTCAGTGATCAGGTGGGTAAGTTGAGGGACTTAATGTTTTGGCACAATTTATTTAGAGAGCAGGAGAGTCAGCTGAGATTAAAATCACAAAGGACAGCAGCTCACCATCAAAGGCATGGGAGGAGATAGGGATGAGGAACTTGGTAATTGAAGGTAGGGATGCACAGAGAGTAGTAGGTACCAACTATGAATACAGGGACAGAGAAGGGAGGGAGAGCTTGAGGATGGGTAAGGCATAGGCAGAGAAGGAGGTGACAGGGAGCACAGGCTCATACTGGATGCTACAGAAAAAGGTAGATTGCAACTCCACTGTTCCTCTTAGTGTGATCCTGCCAGATAATTGTGTACTTGGGGATGGTAACTGCAGTATCATGAATCTTGGGAGAGCCACGACTGCTAGATCACCAGTGCATCAGGTCTGAGATTAACCATGAGTAGTTGGAACTGGTCAGTCTTAGGGAGAATGCTTTGGATGTTGACATGGATCCTCTCGGTCCTTCAAGAAGATGAGAGGGAGATGACTGAGCAGGGCCAGGATACAGCTTCATATCACCTGCAACTATAAACAACAAGGAGACAAGGAGGCTGAGGGCCTATGAGTCACTTATGGGGAGATGAGGGGTAGGGAGAGTGGGGAGAATGAGAGAAAAATGTTTCATGACACTTGCATTTGCATTTTGTGTGCATCTTAGGTGAGTGACCAGTGATAACATCTGCCTTCCTCATTCTTTTTTTAAATTAACTTATCTTGATTGTTTTATAGCAAGATGCAAGTTATATCCACAACAAACAATTACAAATGTAACATACATTAAACATTCACCCAAGCCCCCTCCTAACCCTCCCACATCCCTCCCCTATGGCATCAGGTAGGTACCCTTAACTAAAGTGACACCTTAAGAAGAGTAGGTCTAGCGGTTCTGCATGGTGTAAAGTACCTCCAATCTGTCCCATATTTTATCAAACTTTGAGAGGTGATTGTGAATACTTGCAATAAGTTTCTCAGTGTTCAAGTTGAAGAGAAATTCCTGCAGCCACTCAGTGTACATGAGGGAATTAGTGTCCTACCAATGGATTAACACCAATTTCTTAACTGACATAGCCATTAAGGCCAGATAGTATCTGCGCCATGAACTTTCACTCTTGAATAGTCACCAGTCAGACAAACTTCCAGTAAAAATAGGTCCTCTATACCCAACAAAGGATCCGAATTTTGTCTGATGAGGGACCACAAAGGGGCAACCCTGGGGCAGTCCCAGAAGATATGAAACAGGAACCCTCTGCCAGGTGGCATCTCCCACAGTTGGAAGAAGGGACTCTACCCATTTTAAAAGTTTACTGAGGTAAGATACATGTTGCAAGGATCTGGAATTGCATGCATGAGTCTATCCTGTGAAATACACTTATGATTATCTTTCCAACCTTAGCCAATGACCTTAACTGAGGAAATTATGCTAATAAACCAGGGACCCCATCTATCTCACTGTAGGCCCTGTCATAGAGGTTACCATAAATCCTAGCTACCACATGAGGTAAATGGCTAATTCACTGAGTGGTTGCAGAAATGCTCCTGACCCACTATCTCCTGAAGCAACATGTAAACACTGCACAAGCATATGATGGAGTTGAATCACTTTAAAGATGGAGGTCCTATATAGCTTATAACATTGAATAATTTCTCCTGAAGTTAAACATACCCCATCTCTTATTAAATCTCCAACATTTACTGAGGTCATTTGTGGTAACCAATAAGCCGGTATAGGTTTTCCCCTATTTTGAGATTGGAATTACCAACAGTTGGTTGATTGGGGTCCCAAATATGTTTATAAGACAGAAAGGAACATAGCTGAGAGTGGACCTCACGAGACCCTATCGGGATTGGCGGAGCTCTCAGAAAGGTTTTGGGGTTAATGTGCAAGAGAGCTTTTGGGTGATAGGCCTGAGGAGGCAACTAGCTCCCTGCTCAATTGTGTAGCAGATTGGACTGTATGGCTGGGAATCTCGGTTACCAACTGGGGTGAGCACCACAGGTATTTGCTAGATTGACTTGCCCAATAGTACAGTTCAAAGTGGGGTGCCTAAGGCCACCCCTAATCTTAGGGGCCACTAACTTATGATAGGCTCTTCTAGAAGGTTTGCCTAACCAGACAAAATTGGTGATGGTAGCGTGCAACTTCTTAAACCATGCCAGTGGGATCCAAAAGTTTAACATATTAATAGGGTAGAAGAGGCGGGGAGGATATTCATTTTAATCAGACTTATCCGCCCCAGAGAGAGAAAGGAGAACTCTCCATCTGGATAAATCTTGTTGTATAATGTGGAACAGGGCATCCAAATTAAGTTGTCTTACACTCTTTACATTTCTGTCAGATTGATACCCAGGTATTTTAGGCAGTTTGGGGACCATGATAATCCCAGTTCAGTGATATCATGTTTAAGTATTTTCAAATTTAATGGAAATACCGTTGTTTTCTCCAAATTTAGTTTATAGTTGCAGAGTTTACTATAATCTTTAATGGTCTCTAGAGTAGCCAATATGGCTGTTTGGGGTTAGTAAGATGAAGTATTATATCATCAGCATACGCAGAAATCTTTATCTTGTGGTTCCCCACCTGTATCCCCCATATATCTGGGTTCCATTTAAGTTTCACCAGCAAAGGTTCCAGGTAAAGATTAAATAACAAGGGCAGGTGGTCTGAAGAGGATCTTCCTGCCATGAATCCCACTTGTTCCGGGCCTATTAGCAATGGGAGAACTTTGCTGACTTTATCTGCTAACTATTTTACTAAAATTTTGATTACGTAGTTCAAAAGTGATATTCACCTATAATTTGTGACTTTTCCTGCCCCCAGCCTGTTTTATGGAGTACGTACTATTATAACTTCGAATAGCCTACTATCCAGATCCTCTGAGGATAAGATATACTGAAACAATCTTTGAAGCCAAGGAGCTAGTTTCTGCAAACACCTTATAAAATTGGGTGAAACCCATCTGGGCCTGGGGATTTATCCAACGGCAAATCTTGAAATCACCCCCATGATATCACTCGTGGTAAGTGGAGTGGAGTGACTAATTGGGCTTTTGATCCTCCGTGAGACTGGGGAGTGGGATATCAGTGAGGTAACTGTCTACTGTCTTCACTGAAGGGTATCTGACATTGGACAGTATAGTTCAAAGTAAAACTTCTTGAACACCAATGCAATGTTTTTCAGAGCCATCTTAAGGGTTCCATCCACAGAAAAGCAAACAGCATTAATGAGTCTTGATGTTTCCTGTTGCTTAACCACATAGCCAACAAACACCGACTTTTTCTCTCTGATCCACGTATGCAGCCCGGTTTTAGAATAGCGTATTCTGCTTTTTCTCGTAAAGGTCACTATACTGACTATGAAGTTGAATAAGTTCCTGGCAGGTTGCATCCATGGAGCCAGGCAAGAGTGAACTTCAAGTTCCTGATCTTAGATAAGAGGTCTAGTGCTTTCTTCTCCTCCTACATTTTCTGGTAGAGGCTAATCGAATGAGTTCACCCCTTATATAACATTTCAAAGCCACCCCCATTCCATGTCCAATTTCCCAGTCGACCCTAAATTAGACGTGGTAAACTGATCAATACATTGAGTGACCCTTTTAACTGTCCATTCATCCTTTAACAGTTGATTGTTCAATTTCCAAATAGTATCTTTATGTTGCATGGGAGAGAATGAAATCCCACACTTTGCCAGGAGTGATCTGAAATAACCCCAAGATCAATCCCGCAGTCCATTAGTCCCACCAGAAGTGACTGACTCACAAAAAATAATCAATGTTGGATGAGGTTCCATGAACTGGTGATCTGAAGGTGTATTCCTTTAGATCTGGGTGTAAGACCCTCCAAGGATCACAAAGGCCTAATTTATCAGTTAAATCGTGAGGGCTTTCTGGGCTGGTGAGAGGTCATGTTGCTTCCTCTGATCTGTCTAACTCCGTGTGAATGGGAGATTCCAATCACATCCCATAAAGATCGGAAGAGAGAGAAAGAAGGCAACAATATGACAATCAACTCCATAAAAATGAGGGGGCTTGTATTGGGACCATAAATGCACCCTAATATCACTTCAATTCTGTCCAGGGATCCTCTAGTGAAAATGAACCTACCCTCAGGGTCCAATGCATTGCTTACATATAAAAGGGATTTGTCTTCCAATTAGAATGGTTACCCTTTACTCTGTGTACTGTCCCTAGCTACATACACTTGATCAATATGTTGCCCCAGGAATAACATGGCTTCACTTTCTAAAAGGTGTGTCTCTTGTAAAGAGGATATATCTCCTTTAACATGCTGTATGTGCTTGAGTATTTTATACCTTTTAGTTTTGTTGCAAGCCCTTCAACATTCCATGTTATAACATTAATATTGCTTGCCATTTTGTTTCTTTTTTAGCAACATAAACAATAGGATTCTGATAAGTTACAATCCCACTAATGCCATAGCCTCCCAGTTCCCCCACATCTTAACACAAACACAACAAGCTATGCAGTGAATTGTAGCGCTTAGTTTGCACCCTGTAACATTGATAAGAAATAACATTAACAGCATTATCTCTTAGTCCCCAGTTACGCTTAAACTGAAAATTTGAAAGAATAGGGAACTAAACCCCCGCCCACCAAATCATAATCACTATGGCCCATGATGTCCAGCCTTTCTGCCCAGTTCCATCACTTCGCCAATTCCCCAGTGATATAACCCTCCCAAAACAAAACTTTGCAAACTTGCCAAACAAGACTGCATTTCAATCAAATTATTACTGTAACCCTAGCAGTCTTTATAGCAAATAAACTGTTTTGCAGACTGTGTTCCATCTGTAATCGGACCATATTAGAGCTGCAGTAAGTCTCGGTAGTGCCCCTGGAGTATGCAAACCTGTCGTGAAAGAGCTGACTTAAACTGATAGTGATACTTAAGAAATAGCCTAATTCCTATATTACTGACCGCTTGGTGCGAGCTCTGCAGAGTGTCCCGATCTCCAGGGAACAGCTCGTAACTCCAGTGGTCTTGATAGCACTATCTCCAGGAGCGAAACAAATCAAACCCGAAGTCTGCAGAGACAGACTTGGTATCAGTCTGATCTGCTTTAACCCCCAAACCCTCCTTCTATATGTAGATCTAGTGCCCATTGTGACACAACCACGCTATCCTCCTATTTAGAACAGCTGTTATAATGAAGCAGTTCGACTGAGTGTGAGGGTGGGGGGAGGTGAACAGAAATGTAATGATCAAAAAGGGAAACAAGTCCTGAGATAGGTTCCACTTACCTGAATCATTAGATCATCTTCTACACATAGTCCATGGCTTAGACCCACTCAGAATTTCATCAAAGCATACCTCCACTCGATCATCTGTTCTTGAATAGTTCCGCAGAGTTTTCGGAGGGTTTCCCAGCCGATTCAGCCTCTTAAAACTCAGCCAAGAATCCGCAGAACAGAATTTTGAGTTTAGTTGGTCCATCCCAAATTTAATTCCAGCTGCAATTAACTTTGTCACGATGGGGTGAAAGGTGACTCGCTTGAGGTGGGACTGAGTTTTGCTGTCTCTGCTATTAGCACTTATAGATTCTCCTATTTTACTCTCCTGTACTTTCTACCTTGTTTAAGAAATGTTGCCTGTCAAGAAATTGAGAAATCTGAAAATAAATGGCTGGGAGCTAATAATTTGCAGCTGGCATTGGGTCAGAAGGCCCAATGTGCCTCTTCTTTCTTAATTGTGTATGTGGGACCATATGGTGATGGGCCTGCTATTTTATGGATCAATTTTGAGGAAATAATATTGGGTCTGCTCCTTCCTCTTTTCTGGAAGACCAATAATTACTGTGTTGTTGCGCCAGCTCCGGCCTCTATGTCTTCAGCTTTGGCCTCAGTCTTGCCATCTTTTGTCTACGTTGCTGTAATCTCAGGGTCCAGCCGGTGAATTTCTTCTCCAGTGATATTGAGTGGGTTTCATTATCTCCAGTTCTCTTTGATAAGTCCTCCAGTGCTACTGCCATTGATTTCAATTCTGTAGCTAGTGACTGGAGTTCTTCCCTGAATGGCTGGAATTCTTGGAGAAAGTGTTCTATGGTCAGCAGAGTTTGCTTCAGTGTAGAAGTAGCTCAGGCGTCCACTGATGGAGTCTTGGGCCTTTGATTTTGTTGCTGCTTTTCTCAGGCATAGGCAGTGGCGTGTGCTTGAGGAGCACTGATTTCATTTCTTGTCCATTTCACCAAATTGCTGATGAGAGGTCAGTACAGTACAAGTTGCATTACACTGTATCACCAATTAGTTGGTTTAGCATTGTTTTTAACAGTTGGAAATGCATTGGCAACTAATATTGCATTATTTTTCAGTGCTTAACCAGCTCAATATCAAATTTTGTAAAATGTTTTTGTAGATCAGTTGGAATGCATCTGTAGTCCGGTCACAAAGCAATGCAAAACTGCATTTTAACTCTTAAGGAACAGTTTGTACAGGGCTTTTGTGTTAGACCCAGCAACATTTATGCAACTTAGTCAGAAATGCTAAAACAACTCATTGGAGAAACAGTTTAATGTGACTTGTACTGTATATTCTTCTTAGGCAATCTCTGGGTACTGTATATACATAGGTAACATAGGTATATACAAGCTTATATACTTTCATCCTCAATGCTTGCCAAATCCATAATTTAAATATATGTTTTGTTTGAACTGTATAGGAACTTATCTAATCTTTTCTTACAGGTATCCATAGTCGGCTTGTTACTACTCAGTCGGTAGTTTGTTCCATAATTAAACCACCCTTGACTGAACCAGTATTTCCATTTGGGAGGTTCCATTTGCCTAAGGATAACAGATAGGGGTGGCCTCTTGGCTCATATTTACTATTTTAATTTGTAGCATTAAATCCTTCCATAGTGTTCTATCCTGAATTGCTCTGTACAGCATGCACATATCTCCCTTGTGTGTCTATAGTGTAGTGAGAAAAGATTTAGTGAGTCCAACCTCTCCTCATATGTCTTATCCTGCATCCCAAGAACTAATTTTGTAGCTCTTTCTTTGAATGTTTCCAGTTTTCATACATCCCCCTTTTTGTATGGTGCCCATATCCTGGACGCAATACTCCGATCCTGGCCTCACCAGGGTTCCATACAGAGACATCAGTACCCTACTATCTCTGCTGCCTATGTGCTTAAGTATACAGTTAATGGTTTAGTTTGCTTTTTGGCTATGCTGCTACAATGAGCACTGAATTGTAGATCGTCGTTTGTGTAATTCCCAGATCTTTTCCTCTGAAGTTTTCCTGAGCTCAGTTTTCCCATGGTAGCAGATTTTCATTCGCCCCAACCCATATGCATTACTGTACATTTTCCAATATTTAGGACAAGTTTATTTTAACCGTCCACTCATGTATATTATCTAGGCTTTTTGCAGTTCCTCACTACCATTTGTTGTTTTTATGATAGATCCCACTCTGCAGTCGTCGGTGAGTTTTATTAGCCAGATGTTTGATGAATTATTTTGAGAGATGTAATGTACATATTAAAGAGACAGAGCCCTAGCACAGAGCCCTGGGGACCCTACTTACCACATCCGCCCACTCTGACAACTCTCCATTTATTGTTACTCTCCTCTCCTCATTCTCAACCACTTGCCTATCCAGTTTCTCAAATTTATATCCAATTTTAGGTCCTTTATTTAGTAGCCCCTCATGAGTAGTTTGTCAGCGCTTTGGAAAATCAAGATATACCACATACACGAAACCCCCATCCAGAGCCCTACTCACTTCCTCATAGAATGCCAACAAGTTAGTTTGATGTGAACTTGATTTCATGAGCCCATGCTGCGTTGGATCTTCTCAATTTAACTGTTTCAAATGGAGGATATATACTCTTTCAATATTCCTCCAGTATCTTTCCCATTACCGATGTTAAACTAACTGGTCAGAAGTTTTCCAGCCTGTATTTTGGTCCCTTTTGAAAATGGGTGCCACTATGACTTCCTCCATCCCTGCCCCACTTCCCCTATCCAATGAGACCTGAAAATATATGTTAGTTTTGGGCTATATATCCAGCGAGTTCTCTAAGTACCCTAGAATGTATCTCATCCAGTCCTGGTGACTAATTTATATGTAGCTGTCTCAGTTGGTCTAATACATCCTCTGTTTTATCTTTATACTACCTGGTTTGGATGCATGCTCCCCTCCTATATAAGTCTTCATGGGATTATTAAATACAGAACAAAAATAATCATTTGGATGTTGCCATTTCTTTATTACTAGCTATGTTTCCCTCCTTATTTTTAAATGGGCCTATATTACTTGTACTCCTCTTCTTGTTGTTAATATAGGTGTAGAAGGATTATAGTTATCCTTTACTCTTGATGCTAGATTAATCTCATATTCAGATTTTGCTCTTTTTATATCCCTTTTAATTTCTTTAACCATTTCTGCATTTGATTTTCACCTCTAAATGTAAGCTTATTTTTGTTTTATTTCCTTCTTATCTGAGGTTTAATCATTCTGGAATTTTCCTCTTATTACTGTATTTAGTTTCTTTGGAATGGGATCTGCATTTGTTCTCTAATCCTTTCAATCAAGATCTCCCATTTCATTTACAGATTCCCATCCAAGTCTTTGTACCAGTCCCATTTAGCCATGCTTGCTCTCATGGTAAGGAAGTCTGCCTTATATAGATTTAACACTTTAGTTGTATCATTCTTTATTTCAGTTTTCCATCCACTATTTTAAAGTGAACTGTCTGGTGATCATTGTTTCCAAGTGGGCTGTCAACTAGTACCTCCTTTATCATATTATCTCTATTAGTTAAAATAATATCTAATGTGTTGTTGGCCCTTGTTTTATCTCTTACTTTCTGCTGTAATCCTACCTGTTCAAATAATCTAAATATTGCTTATCAGTGCTTGACTTTCCTTTAAGATTATCCCAGTCTATTTGGGTAGATTAAAGTCCTCCATGAGTATTACCTTATCAGCTGGGTCTGTGCTTGCTATCTGTTTTTTATTCTATTTTTGCTCCCTTCCTTGTATCCCACCTAACTCAGTCCAGTGACCGCCCAACACCATGTACTCTACCTCCTTTCATGGCCTAAGCTCTCCTTTCCCCACCCCGGCGAACCTCCCAGGTCTACCATCGGGAAGGGCTGCCCCACCCAGGACGCTCTTTTCTGTAGGTTGAGCATGGGGCTGATGAAGGGGCAGGATGAGGAGAGCCATGCCTGACTCACGGGAGTGTGGTTCATGGGTGGGAGGCGCTTGACCTATCGGAGGAAGAGTTTTTTTTCCTTGCTTAATTACGCCTTGTGGAGCCCAGCTACCAAGACAACATACTGCCATGGCTCCACCCCTAGCATACACCACAATGCCACTTTTGGCCACCTCCAGCCTCTACCAGAGTCACTCCTTGAGCTTTCATCTCCCCAACCTTCCGCTCCAGGCGTTCAGTCTCTTTCCCCCTGTTGACCCCGGCTGCCTGCACTCATTTCTCAACCCTCAGCACCACTGGGCTGGCTTACTATCTGTTTTAATATTAGTGCATCAATGTCTGTTGATGTAGAAGGGGTATATATAATAGTCCCATCTTAATTTTAGCAGAATCATGTAGTACAATTTTCAGCCACAACATTTCCACATTTTCTTCATCAATTATTATTTCCTCACAATTAATGTTTTTGTCTATATATAGGGCAATACCTCCCTTCCTGTGCACCCTGGATTTGTAAAACAGGTTATAACCCTCTATATTCTTATCCCTTTAGTCATTTTTCCCACCAAGTTTCCATTATCATTGCAATCTGTATATCATGAGTGATTAACAGATGTTGAATTCCTATTTATTTGTCAGGCTCCTGGCATTTGTAAGTACTCCTCTCCACCTGATTTGCTGTTCCCCGGATGCCACCTGAGATTCTAAATCCAATTTTTATTTGCACCCCCTTCTCCTGTTTAAATGAAAGCAGTTACATCATTTATTTTTGACCTAACATCATGCCTAGCCCTATTTAAGTGTAATCCATCATGTTTATATACTGACTTGTTTCTGTAAGTGATAGAATTGTCCATGAATCCCACCTTAGTTGATTTACAGTAGGAGTGCAGCCACCTATTTCTTTTATCAATGGCGTCTTGCTTATACTCATACCTTCCATACACTGGCAAGATCCTGAAATGATTATATCACCCCTCCCGATTCTACTAACAATGTTTTGGTAACTTTTTGGATAACATGTTCCTCTCTTTTCCCAAATTGTTTGTTCCAGCCTGCAGTATAACCAGGGGTTTGTCCATGCTCTCTAATAGTCCATCAAGAATTTTCTCTAGCTTATCTTACTGGACACCTGGAAGTGTGCTTACTGTTGTATGCTCTTTTCTTCCTTTACAAACTAAGGTATCTATCCCTCTAGTAGTGGAGTCCCCTGTAATTATAATGTCTCTGTTTCCTCCTCTCCTTCATTCCTTCTATCTGTGTTCCTGCTGGATTTGATATGACTATCCACCCTTTATTTGTAGTGGGACACCTGAGGCCTCTTATTTGATTGCTGTTTTCTTGCCTTCTCATCCACTCTGATATTATGCTGACTCACTTTTGTGCTAGGCTCCATTGCATCTGTTTCAACTTCATTCTCCCTCATATCGACTTTGTTCCCCAGATCAGTTTCTAATGTGTCAGATCTACTGAATAACGTAATTGGTTCACTTCTGTGCTGCTCGCTCCTCTGCTCTTTGTGCTTTGATTTGAAACCAAAGCCCAGTCTTCCATGTCTGTGTCTATTTTCTGTGTATCTTGCTTTAGCAACTCCTCTTGTATACTTATTTCCTGCACCCTCTCTCCGGCTTTTACCACCATTTCATCCCAAAATCCACCAGTTCACCTATTTCCCTTTTACGTCTACCCTTTTTATGTTCATTGCGCACATGCATGAGAAACATATTGTAGTAGCTGTTCCAGGAGCAGGTTGTGGAGGCATGGTACTGTTGTGGCCACGCCCCACAACCTTTGAGACTTGGCCCATTTTCCTTAATGGTGGCACGCTGCTGCTGACACTAGTTCAGCCAGCATGCCACAACCTTGTAAGGTTTCAGTCACTGCAATCAGGGCTGCCTCATCATTGCAGTGTAAGCCATTCCGTTGCAATGAGGAAGCGACCCATCATTGCTGGGTGGAACCTTGTTAGTGTGATATTGTTTGTGAACATGGCGGCGGCATACCGCCGTGTTAACAAACAATATGAAGCAGCACCACTGTCGAGGGGGTGTCCAATCCCCTCGGGCAGCATGTGTCCCTCAACATGTTTGTTTGCCGATGGGGGCCCCAACTCCCGCTGGTTTCAGTGCCCACACATAGATGTTGCTGACTGGGGAGCCCACTCCCCATCAGCATTATAGTCTCACCTCCACTGTCATTTGCCGATGGGGCCCACTCCCCTGTCAGCATAATCCCCCAAACATGCACTACAGTTGTGCCAAGGGTGCCCAATCCCCTCAGCTCTTGCGCCCTTTTTGTGCCGACAGGGGTGCCCAATCCCATTGGCTAGAGCTGCCCCTCAAACAAACACTCTGCTGGCATGCTGGGAGCCCACCCCAGGATGCCAAGTGGCCTGTAAAATAAACCATCCTCAATTTTTTTTTTTTTTTTGCTGTTAAAAAGAAAACAGTCTCGTGGTCTTCCTGCCCCCTCCACAACCCGCACCCACCCTCTGCACACCTGCCTCCCACACCCCTTCACCCCATACTTACCTGCAGAATCCGCTGCAATGATCTTCAGTGGACCGGAGCACGCTCTACACTCTTCAAAGCCGACCGCGAACTGAGGAAATGCCGTAAGCTGCATAATGGCATAAACAGAGTGTTTTCAACTTTGGTGCATATCTCAGACATTCTTTAAATTTTGGAACCAAATTTTCAACATGGTTTTTGGGACCCTCCTCATGAATTCTGCCACTGTCATGGCGTTATTTGGCCCAAAGTTGATTTCCCACGGTCACTGCACGGAATTACCTTTCGTGACCAATTAATGAAATGACAGTGCCAATGTTCATGAGGTGGGATCTCAAAAGCCTATGTTGCAAATTTGGTTAAAAAATCTAAAAATGATCGCTTTACGAGTTAAGGCTATGCAGTTGCTACGCACGCAACGTTACTTCACGAATTTGCAATATTGTCATGCCAGATTTTCAACATTGACATTTTCCACACCTCTTTATGAACAGTACAGCTGTCATTTTTCACATCCTGGCAGAAATGTGTTTTCGCTGCTCGGCACAGAATAGCGTGGTCGCTGTGAGAAATCAGTGTTCGGGACAGAGTAAGAAAATCACAGTGATACTATTCATGAGCAGAGGTCCTAAAATGCCTATATAGAAAATTTGGTGATGGAAGTCCATTAAATGACTGTGCTATGAGCGTGTGTTGTGCAGTTTCCACTGCCGCTTGTAACTTGATAATTTTTAATATTTGTACTCATATTTTCACCATTGCCATTTATTCACACCTCCTTATGAACAGTACAGCTTTCATTTCCACATCCTCCTGAACTGTGTTTTCCACATCTGGCGCACAGTGGCACAGTTGCTGTAGAAAAACAATGCTCAGGACAGAGTAAGGAAATAACAGTAACATTGTTCTTGAGCAGAGGTCCCAAAATGCCTATGTTGAAAATTTGGTGAAAACTAAAATGACTATGTTACAAGCGTGCATTGCGCGAATAGTGTCCTTGCACAGTCATAAGTTTGAGATTTAGTATTTTCACTCCAGATTTTCAACATTGTAATTTTGCACACCTTATTATGAACAGTCCAGCTGTCATTTGGCACATCCTGCCTGAAATGTAGTTTCACATCTGGCACACAATCACATGGTTGCTGTGGGAAATTAACGTTCAGGTAGATTAAGATAATTATAGTGCCACTGTTCATGAGCAGAGATCCCAAATGGCTATGTTAAAAATTTGGTGAAATAATTCCACTAAATGACTGTGTTACAAGCGTCGATGTGCAGTTTTCACACATGCTCATAGCTTCAAGAATGTTTAATATTTTCACCCAGATTTCCCACATTGCCATCTCTTCACACCTCATCAATGGTGCAGCTGACATTTTCATGTGGTGCAGAATGGCGCTGTCACTGTGGGAAATCAATGTTCGAGACAGATTAACAAAATCACAGGGCACTGTTCATGAACAGAGGTCCCAAATGCTTTCATGAGGTGGGGTCACAAAAGGTCCTGTTTTAAAATTTGGAGTGCAAATACCAACACATGCCCAGGGCGTTAGGGTTTCTAACCATTACATCTCACCCTGTACAGACTAACAGGCATCGGGGTGTGTCATTGGATTATCTGCTGTACTGTCTCATGCCATTGGTCCTCCACCTCCACCCTGCAGCCACTGACAGGCATCAAGATGTGCCTTGGACTCTTCAGCCCCAAAGTTTAACCCATTCTCCTGTACTGCACCCATCTCAACATATTTGCTTATGAAATGGAGTGCGATAAGGCCAGATGACCCAAGGCACAACGCACACTTGTCAGACTGCAGGGTAGGGTGGGGGAAATAGCATGAGCGTTATAAGGCTAGTGACCCAAATCCACACCCCAATGCCTGTCTCTTTCTGCAGGGTGAGGTGGGGTGATGTTGGTTCTATACTTCACTGACTTCTATTATGTGTCTCTCTAACTCCTGCACTAACAATGCCAAAACCAGCAAGACAACATTCGGCATTGACAAATGCTTGTTTTCTTTGGTACTTGTGTTGCTATCGGAGTTTTGTTGACACAGCGGAGCACCCCTCCCCACCTCAGTTACTTCTGTTTGTATGGGGTGTGGAGGACAAATTGACAATTGTTGTGGTTGTGGCATAACAGTGCAAGCAGTTGACGTCTGTTATTTTTGTTTTCTTAGCTGATAGTCTTTTTTTTATTGGACCCTGCAATGAGTCTCCTCTTTCCAATGACAGTTCTGAGAGTAAGCAGAAAGAAACCGCATTGAGAAAATGGCATTTTTTTGTGAACCTGGGTGGATCAGCAACTGTTGAGGTGGTGGAGATTACATGTGGTTTTTAAACAGAGTTAAGGATGACTGCAGGATGGACTGGCCCCTCCTTCCACATAATAGAGTGGCGCCACTGTTGCATCAAGCAGAAGTGCTTGAATATTGCTGGTGTCTTACAGTTCATTAGTGACATTCATGATTCACACTACTAACATTAAAAAAAATCAGTTTTTTAAAACCTGCCGGTAGAGGAGGCGGGAGCACTACTGATAAGTGAGAAGGCGGGGTTTGTATGATACTGGACTTCACCATACTCTTGTAACCCCCTGTTACCCGGGTTACTAGAATCCCAGTAAGACCTAGTGGTAGGCAGGAAGGCAGCTTGTGAAACTCCAGTTAATTGGATTTCACACTGTCTCACTCTGTTCTCAGTCTCAGCTGAGACTGAGGATGACATCACCATAGAACTTGCAGCTGCATGAGCCACATTGGAATCTGCAGTTGGGAGTTAAGTTAGAATGTTGTGGAGTTTTGAATGTAGTTGTGTGTGCAGTCTTGAAGAGAGAAGCAGCACAGCAGTCTGTGGACAGGGTCTCTGAGCCTAAAGCTCTGATATAGAGTTACTGTAGGGAGGTGTGTGTTTCCACCAAAGAGGAGCACTGTAAGCTGTTTGTGAAGTGGTGGAGACCACTGTTACTGGTCCTGTGCCCCATCCTGAGGTGATGGGGTGGAAAGGTTACCTGTCATTCCAGAGGCAACCCTCCTTGTTCAGCTAGGGAAGAAGCTGCCTTATTTCAAGTTATGCTGCGGCACAGAAGCTGTGGAAAGAAATTCCTGTGAGAATCGCCTGTAGAGACACCTCGACCAAAGGGTGGAGTCTGCTCTGACATAGGGCCTATGTTTTCACCGAGCTGTTGTAAAGTGGGGATTGGACTGCTTAACCAGTGGGAGGCCTAGAGTAATGGGCTAAGCCAAGTAAAAGTATGTTCAAGTCCAGCACAAAGAGTAAAGTAAAGTGGGGACTGGACTGCTTAATCAGTGGGAGGCCTAGAGTAATGGGCTAAGCCAAGTAAAAGTATGTTCAAGTCCAGCACAAAGAGTAAAGTAAAGTGGGGACTGGACTGCTTAATCAGTGGGCGGCTGAGTAATAGGCTAAGCCAAGTAAAAGTATGTTCAACTCCAGCACAATGGGAAAGCCGAGACATATAGAGGAAATGTGCCATGCATTTACTTTAATCTACATTGCCAAGCTTTAGAGAAGAGATGTTTAAGTATGTTCAAGTCTAGCACAATGGGAAAGCCAAGACATGTAGAAGAAATGTGCCATGCATTTACCTTTAATCTACATTGCCAAGCTTTACAGAAAGAGATATTTAATATCAGAAATGGCCGGGTATGAATGTGGAAGCGAGAGGTGGAGACCCCCCATCAGTAGTAACCAAATTCACCTCTACAGATTTGCTCTGTGGCACTTTACTTTCTCTCAGGTACTTGGCCAGTGCCTGAGAAAGTACCCAGATGGGATTAAAGAAAGTTTCCCTTATGGAGTTGAAGGCTCTTAGGTGGTTTAGGAGCCACCAGAAAGGTTTCCATAACAAATGGAAGGTGTTGAGTGGCCGGCAGAGTGGGACCAAATCCAGAATAATGCACAAGTTCAGGCTGTGTACCCAAAGCAGCATGCAAGTCCAGGCTGTGTGCCTGGTGGGTTCAGAGCCTGAGGGCTGAAATGTTGAGGAAGTGTTCTGATTCTTTTAATCTGCATTACCAGAGTGTAGCCCTGTGGGGTCCGTCTATGCTTTGTTTTTCTGCTTGGATGTGAATAAAGCCACACTTTAGAATCCCATTCCTGGTATTGGACATTGCAGTTCTTGCTTCCTGTGTTCGGAGTTACTTGGGTGCCCCTGTGCAAAGTAGCCAAACCTAGACCTTGTGCGAGTAACCTATTCCTCCCAGACCCAGTCCCCGTGGTACTGCTGTCAGATTCAAACAGCATACCACCTGTTGTTTACAAAAGGCAGGGGTGGGGGTTACACTAACAGTTACTATTGGGTGAGACAACAAGATAAGGACAGAATAAGGCAAGTTAATATTTAAAAAATAAAAAAATGTTTCCTGAAGCTGCTAGACATGTTTATTGGTTGAATTTAGGTCACTATGGTTTTCTAGCTAATGTATGTGTGTGCGCGTGTTGGGGGGGATGGCAGTGTTTGGAAATTGCCCAGCGTTCTAATAGCACCATGATACCTGCATCATCTATGGTCCCTACTGTTTAGCACTATTTTAACTTGTGCTTTGGATGGATTTGATGCACAAGTAACAACCAATCAGAATGGAGGATTTTCTCTTCCCATTTTATAATATGATTTTTATTCAACACCAGTAGTGATATATTTTCCCAGATAAATTTGTTTATCTCACTGTCTTACATCCAGTTAAACATTTATCTGGAGGTTAGATATGACTATCTTAACCTAAGGACCAATCAGAGAGCAACTTTCACAATGCTGATGATATCACAATAGGCTTGTCCTGCTTCAATTCAAAAAGCAACAGTCAACTCTACACAATCAGCTGATTTAAATAGCAAATCTTATAAACTGATGTTGTTGAATCGAATACACAATGTCCTTACTCAAAATATACAACATCCCCATTTGTGAGGAGCAGGACCGTCATAAGTCACTCAGTGGCTCTGCCACTCATGAGTTTTGGTCCTGTCCCTCACTCATGAAGATAAACTGCATATTTTGAGTAAGGTCATTGTGTATCCCTATGTAACAGACTCTAAACATAAGGTTTGGGTGAGAGGACCATGAAAAAGCAGTTCTGCCTACCCAAACCTCACAAGAGAAGTCTCTTATACCATAAGAGACACTCCTCGGAGACCCTAGTAACTTATTATAAATCACTTAAATACAGCTAATTGATTTATAATGCTTATAGTCTTTTGTTTTTTAATTTTGTTGTGCCATCCTTCACCTACGCTCAAGTGGAGCGCCACCTTCTAATGCACGACACACTGTGCACAGGATAAGAGGTAGAGTGGTTTGCATGCTGATTGGCTGAAATCACATTAGTGATTTATAATCAGCATTGCACACAACCACAGGCAATAAAGGGCCAGCTTTTCAGTTACTTCATCTGCTCATGCAACTACAGTATATCCATGTGAAGGCAAGAGCCACCAAGTTCAGTCACTAATCATGGATGTACAGAGGTACTCTGTTATTTGATTCTGGTTTAAAACCCACTTACTAACGTACTAAAATGCCAGCAGAATAGGCCTAATGTCTTTGTGTCTGCTCATTTGGTCAGCCCCACCCTGGGAGTTGACCTTGCTGCCCCCCTCGTTTTCTCTGGCTTCTCCTTCCCAGTTCCAGATATTCTCGCTGCACTGGATTTTCCTTCCAGAACCCTTCCCCTGTACCTGTCCCACCGCTCTTGAACCCCTCCACTGTCTCTGCCTCCACCAGCCCCTGGGCAGTGCGTTCCATGGCTCCACCACCATCTCAGTGAAGTAGCACCTCCTCCTTTCTCCCTGAATCTTCCCTCCAGCTTCCACCCATGCCCTCTAGTTGCCCTCCTCTTTCCTTCAAGCACCCTGACTGTTCCTCCCTATTTACCCCCTTCATGTACCTGAAGACCTCTATCATGTCCCCCCAGTCCCTTCTCTCTTCCAATGTGTACATATTTAGCTCTTCGAGCCTCTCCCATAGGTCCTGTCCCCCAAGCCCCAGATCATTTGGTTGCCCTCCTCTGGACCCTCTTCAGGAGTTTAATGTCCCTCTTTAAGTGTGGCCTCCAAAACTGCCGCAGTACTTAAGGTGTGTCCTCACCAAGCAGGCACTTAGGGCATTATAAATGAGAGGAGCCCAATCAGTAATACCAGGCTTTACAGGACTTGTTTTCTCCATAAATGTAATTATTATAAAATAATAGAGCCTCAGAGGATGTCTCTTATGATATAAGTGACTCCAAGCCTGAGGTTTGATTGAAAGGACTAAAGTGAAGCAAGTCAAGGAGACAAGCCCTGTTGTCTGGGATGTGGGAATGAGACCTGAAGTTAAATTTAGGGGAAATGTAAAGATACACTTATTCTGCTAGAGTGTGGTGAACCTATGGAACAGCCTACTATCGAAGACAGTGAATATGTAGACAGTACAGGGCTTCAGGGTTAGCCTGGACAAATGTCTTCTTAAAAATTTTAACAAGGAAACACAGGGCACCCTAAAACATAGAGTAGATGCAGCTGTACTATTTTAATACGTGTTAGTACAGCATATAGAATAATGCATGAGCATAATGTATGAGCAACCATACACAACAAAACTGTGTTTCCATTGAGGGGTTAAGATGACATCAGATGGACCTTGTGAGTGAACTGGGCATAGTTGCCCATCTTTATTTTTGCAGTATATAGATAAATAAAATAATAAGTCAAAAAGCATACAAAAAAAATCTCAATAATATCACTGTGGAAAAGTGATAATACCATCGTTTGTGAGCTGTAATACTATCGTTCAGAACCCATAATGCTATCATTCAGAACTCTGAATGATAGTATTATCAAGAACCAGAACAACATGAAGCACATCTGTAGAGCTGGTTGCTACAGCACCAACTGCAGTTACTAGACACCAGACATGTGATTTTCCAAGCATGCTTCCTAGTTTGCCACTGTTTTATGTAGAAAGGCAGAATAGTTTGGAAAACATGGCAGATGTCTCTCATTTATGAGACTAATTTCAGCACTTGTACTTTGGCACAGTACTTTTGGCGGGGTGACATTTTTCATATTTAAAGTATTATCTGGTTCACCCAGCCATCATTCAGCTCTGGAAGCGCTGGCTACTGAAGCTGTCAGCCGCATGCACTGATGAAGGACAAGACACTCATCAAGTGAAAGAGTGAGTATTCAGTGCAGTGGTCCTACAGCCGCTCCCACAAAACAGGTATCAAACAACTCAGAACAGCAGAAATTTGAATCAGATCCATATATTACAAAAATAATAAATAGGCGAGTGTGTCTCACAAGGGAGTAATACGTCCTCGAGGTTCTAGGGACATGGGAACCTCTCAATGGCATTACTCTCTTGTAATACACACTCACCTGTCTATTATTTTATTTATAGTATTTGGTTTTGCTGTGAAAGTGAAAATGTCAGTTTGCATACAGTAGTAAGCAGGGCCCATCTGCTGCCCTTTACCTACCTGTCATTAGCCAAATAACTACAGTATACTAAAGATAAATTATTATGTTGACTGGCTTAGCAGGAGATGATGATACACATCAACATTTTGTGAATTGTGCATATGATTTTTCATGACCTTTGAACAGTGAACAGCAACTTCTGCAAAAGCCCAAAAGGATTCTAAGTGTATGGAAATGACAACACTTAACTGTACAGTAAACATTTATTCATACCTGATTCAACAATGGTGGTGGTTAGGGTGGACATGAAGGACCCACAGTCCTTCAAGCCTCAAATTACTATGTTACTATCATAGCTTATTCTTGCCTAGACCTGGTGTCTGAGAATTGCTAATAATGATGATGTTGTAGTAGATTGTAAGTTGCATGGAACCTAACATGGAAGTGACTGTAAGTAAGTGTGGCATCTTGCATTTTTGCTTTCTCCTGTCCTTGGGGTAGAATTTTGCTTGCAGGTTTGTTTTCTTTTGGCTGGGAGGATCACCTTACTACACTGTGAAATCTCAGGAGTTAGGACTTCACAAACAGTTCAGACAGGAACATGCACTATGACCGGATGCTCACTGACAAACAGTAATACTGGAATGAGAAAGGGTCAGACCACTCACCATCTAAATAATTTGACACTGGCACCCCTCGATTTAAAAGTGCATATTTATTTTGTGCAACGGAGACCCCTGGTGGTCATCCTGATACATTTTATGTTAGCAACGCTTTTCAAAAGCACCAATGAAAATGCATTACTAACATGAAATGCTTCAGGCAGACCACGAGGATCTCTCTCTCTTGTTTATCTTGTAGATGTGTCACTGTCCATGTTTGAATTTGTTCAGTTTCCCATTTCATCCTTATTCTGAACTCCTAATAATATTTTTTTGGGGGTTACAAGTATACAGCATGACCTTATTTCACTTACGTAGCGGCAGCAGCATCACTAGCTGTGGCAGCAACTGCTTATTTGTGCACCATCCCCATTGGAGGAACTGTGTTGCCAAGGCTGTCAGATGAGGTGTGTGTGTGTGTGTAAATGTGTGTGTGTGTGTGTGTGTGTAGGGGAGAGGAACAAAATTCAGTTCTGCCTGCTCTGCTTCAGCACTTATTCATTTCTATTTCAGCACTGACTCATTTTCTCCATCATGCCATTAAGCCACACAAGTATTTTGAAACTTAAACAAAAGAAAAAGTCAGTTGCTAGAAGGTAAAAAAGTTAAAACTGAGAATTATGGATCATGGTGGCAGCTTGAAAATGGAGTTGGCTGGCTACGGAATCAAAACAACATTAATAACCTTTAAAACCCATTGCAGCTGTTAATTTTTGCATCTACAAGAATCGAAGCACTAAGTAATAGCATGAACCCAAAAGAATCTAAAAACAGCCTCCTAGTCTGGACATCTACTTGTCGGCAAGAATCCGTGATCTTGCCTCGGCCTGGCACTTCAAAGATCCGTGATACCTGAACTTCCTACATCGCAAATCTTAGCAATGTTAAAAATTCAAGAGACAGCAGATTTAGACAAACGCTTGGCAGCAGTGGAATCCAAGGTCCTAGAGAACGATCGTACTCACCCAGGGAGAATGTAGCAGCAATTAAAGACATTAAGGCAGAATCGGAACAGCAGCAGGAATACAACGTGCTACAGTAAGAGATAAGCATCTTTGTGAAGACAAAACTTGGAACCCTGGAAAATCAGCAGAGACAAGCTAATATATGTATCATGGCTTTCCTCTAAATATTCAGGAGCCTCAGACCTACAAGCAGCAGTAAACAAAATGATCTTCTTAGACTTACAATTGCACCTCCTGATTCTGGCATACAGATAGTGAAGACGTTCACTATTCCTCAGTGGCCTAGACCACGCGGTGACTATCAACGGCAGCCGCATACCGCAGCTGCTACTCTCAATGCCGGAGGCAAGAATTGTCCTAGTCCAGGTGGCTCGCCCAGAGGGAGATAAACTGGAAGGAATCTGATCTCCTTTTTCCAGACCTTGCCGCCCAGACGCAGTCCCAGAAAAAGGAGCTCAGGTGACCAAAAAGCTGCTGCTGCAAAATGGGATACAGGCAAGGCTTAATTTCCGCGCCTTCTCATTAAACATGCTGGCAAGGTGCACATCTTTGTTGACCCAGAGGCAGCTTCAAATTTCACGGAGAAGTTGATCGATTCTTTACAACCAACGGCCCATTCCTCAGATGAAGAAGGATGACAGCTATCTTTCAAAAGTAAGGGACACAAAATTCAAATGGTGGACTTAACGGCCCTAATACTATAACCTGTGGTGGACTTGCTTCACTTTTCTTTAATAGAGACTCTATCATTTTATTTCAAGATAAAGGACTAATCTTGGACATTTATTAATCTATAACTAAGGTTGTGGTGATTTTGTGGTTAAAGTAATCCTGACGTCATGTTTGTTCTCTAGTTATTAATAGCTTTTGGCAAGTTTTGTAAGAGGAAACTGTAAATGTTGAATGTTGGTGTATTTGACACACCTCAGTTTGTGAACTGTTATACTGTCTGTTTAATACTCTGACCTCACAGAGCAGGTTGCCATGCTTACGTAGCTCTGTAGATAACTTAATCAACTTAATTGGGACCAGGCCTACTGGTAATTAGGAGATTTACAGTTATGCTCTGTTTATTCAGCCCCCAGTAAGTTCTTCAAGGAACTGACCGCCTGGCTTCAGAGATCTTATTTATAGAGAGGAGGTGAGAGAGTAATTGCTCTACAGCAGGAACAGTTTGACCTATACTGTAATAATTGTACTGGCTACTTCCGCATTGCCTGGAATATAACTTTAGTCTTTAAATAAAATTTTGCAAAATTCTGTACAAGTAAAGCAGAGGCTTGCATGACTTCTACTCCTATTTTTGTTTTGTGAAACAGTAAGCTGTTAAAATGCAAAATAAAAAGTTTTAAAAACTGAGAAATTATGTATCACTCAACAAATTCCTTTAAATACCTTAGCAGTACTCTAGACCCAGCCTTAATTTCCATCAGCATATCCTTCTCCTATCCACCACCCTCAATGTTAGGCTAGGTTATTGTATCGTCTCAAACACAGCCTTACCTCTGATCTTAAGGCTTGCTATCTCCTCCTCGTCCTCTCCCTCCTAGACTATGGTCTTCTTATCTATAGTGCAGCACACCTTGGCCCTTGATAGACTCTGTCTCTCCCTGAATAAAGTCTGCTGCCTCATACTGGGATGTGACCGTCTCACCCATACTTGCTCACTGTATAATGATACTAACTGGCTAAATCTCGATAGTAGAATCAGATTCCACACTTGCCTCATGGCAAAGAAAATTGTCCTTGGCCTCTCCCATGGGGTTCACTGACATAGTCCACCCTGCCCCGGTACTCTGTCCCTTCTCGGTGTTGGACACCTCGGCCGGTGGCCTTGGGCCCAACCACCCAAGGTGGGATGTTATCCAAGCATAACACCCACCCTGTCAGGCATTACTCCTTTAATTAAAACCTTCAGGGACTTTGAGGGATGACTTTATAACTCATGATAGGAGAGCTTTCAGAAGGAATGCATGCCAGCATTTACAATATCCACAAGGTAGGTACAGCACAGATGGGTGACTGACTCTGCTTACGTAAAGGGCTGTGCTGCTATGTCTCATCAGTGGCCTGAAAGGACCACTGATCTCAAGTGGGTGGCAGTGGGCAGTGTTATGTAATACTTCATTGTTATGTTCCATTGCAAAGCATGCAAATATATTGATAATAGTTTGAGCTGTGAGAGGGCTTTTGGAGGTGTGCTACCTCCTTCACTTATTATATCTTCAGAACACTGAATCTTACTAACCAGCCTTGAGAGAGTGGTTGAGTGGTCTTACAGTTCTAAATTTAAGTCAATCCAGTCAAAATTGTATAATGATCCCCGCCTCTTCCTTCCTCAAAGTATTGTATGTCTCCTCATAAACATTACTCTGCCCCTCATAAAACAAGAAAACCCACTCTGCATATCTTGTTGAAATTCACTCCACCCAGAGCCTCATCAAGTCACTGTTTTTATGGTTACTTGCAAAACTTGCAAACATTGGTATCAGTTGGAGCTGTTAGAGGGCTTTTGTGGACAAGCCCTTCCTCTACCTAGGACAGCTTCAGAATACTGAATCCTTTCCTAATTCTACCCATTCTCTGTCTTTTCCTTATTCCCTTTGAAGTCCTTTTCCAATCAAGGCTTAAAAGTGGAAGTGTGCATCTTGTGCAAGTCCTAATTCCACTTGAAACCTGCACCCTGCTTTTCATTCCACATATGTGCTACTGTTTGCTATTTTATATGTGCTACTGTTTAGTACTTTGTTTCTCAAGGAATGGCAGAGATGTTGTAGAACCCATATATAGTGTATGGTGGAATGTCATTGTGTATTTATTTATTTATTTATTTATTGGACCAGAATTGCAAACCTCTGAGTCAGAGATTCTTTACAAAGGCTCTATGTCAGAAGACATACAGATATTAGACAGAGTAAAACAACAGCAAATACACAACAGATTACATTTAGTTACATGAGGTACATTGCAGCAACCAGCAGGTTGCATGGTCATAAAGCACATAAAGGTTGTACACTGAAAACAAATATCCATTCATGATGGGAGGGGAAGTGGAGGGACAGGAGCCCGGGGGTTAGTAGGACAGGTACCTCTAAGAGACCCAAGACCATTGTCAATGGAACTTGTAATTGAGAAGGCTGTAGTGGGGAGGCGGGGAGGATGTGTCACAGCCAAGGTATTGGGTAGGCTGTGGATGTGGGGGAGATAGGGGGCAGGGTGGCAGACTATGACTGAGAGCTAAGGGTTTGGCTAGAGGTAGTTGCATGCCCTTTCACTATGTATCTGTTCCCTGAGAAGGTGTTTGAAATGGCCAGTTTTCATTTCAGTGAGGATGGCATTGGGGAGGCCATTCAACCAGAGAGGGCCCTGTAACGAAAGGTTCTTTGGCCCAAGGCTGATCTGCAGTGGGGAACCTGGAAGAGTAATTTATTGGAACTACAGGTACATTTTAGGGTGGGAGCGGCTGCAGAAGTGTGAGAGACTGGGGGCAAGACCATTAGTGATTTTCTTTGTGAAGAGGCAGGTCTGGTATGTAAGCCTCCCATCAAAATCAAGCAAATTTGTAAGACTCTAGAGAGAGAGAGAGAGAGGGTGTGGGTCAGATGTTCACAGCCAGTGGCAAGATGACAAGCCTTGATTAGTGATACCCTGATTCTTTTAGGGTCATGGTGTCGGCAGCCTCCTACACCAGTATCCTGTAATCAATGAGGGACAGGATAGATGATGAGATAGCAAGCTGTAGAGTTTCAGGTGTGAGATAGTGCTTGTGGTGGTGCAGTAGGCCAATGGGTGTTTACAGAAGAGCTAAGGAGGCAGATTTGTTCATGATAGTTTAGAGCAGAGTTATGGGTGACCCCAAGGTATTTAAAGAGTTTACCTGTTCCTGGGGTACCTTTTTGGAATTGAGGATTTGCAGGGGAGACCACTATGTTTGTTCTGGGAGTTAGCAAACAACATTGTTTTTTTTTAATAGTTAAGGACCAGACAGTGCTCAGAGAACCATGACTCAGCTTCTTTGAAAGACTGTTGGAGTGACTGTTGTAGGGATGGCTGGTCGGTGGGTTGCGAAGAGTACAGCGTGTCCGCATATAAAAGCAGTTGTCCAGAGCATGCCTTGGAGAGGGTTGAAAAAATACTAAAGAGGAGGGGCCCAGGAGGGATCCCTGGGGTACCCCAGATGTGACTGGAAGACTGGATGAGAGAACGTTGTTTATCCTAACCTGCTGAGATCATCCAGATAAGTAGTTACCAAGCCAGCCAATGGCACCACTGGAGATCCCCAATTGGGAGAGAGTAGCTAGTTGAGGGAGTGATGTACGTGTCAAAAGCTTTGTCAGTTCTACAAATACTGACCTGCCCAGGTGCCTGTTGTCAAGGGATGAGTGAGTGGCCAAGGTAAATTCTAACAGTGCTGAGGTGGTGCTGTGACCTCGTGAAAGCCATGCTGTTCATGACAGAGAAGGTTGTATTTGGTAAGGTGATCAGTGAGCTAGACAGATGTGATATTTTCTAGGGCCTTGGAGAGTGGGGAATATGGAGATGGAGGTAGTTTCCGGCAAGGTATGGTCACCAATTTTGTGAACAGGAGTGATGAGAGCAGTTTTCCATTTGGCTGGGAACTTTCCTAGACAGAGGAATGATTAAGGATGCTGGTTAGAGGGTGTAAGACTTCATCAAGGGTTAGGCCCAGTAATTTTAGATACAGTGAATCACTGCTGAAATGGGATTTGCTTAAGGCTTTTTGCAGGTGGAGCCTTGCCTCCTGTTGGAGATGGTTTTGAAATGAAAGGGGGATCTGAGGGTTGGGGAGGGTTGGGTAATGGGGTCAAAGAAGTTAGGAGGAAGCACTACTGAGGTTGGAGAAGGAGGTGTTGAAGGCATTAGCAATGTGCTTGGGGTCAGTTGTGATGCAGCTGTTAATGCAGAGCTGTGAAGGGGGCAGTTACATGCTTTCCTTTGAAGTCCTTCAGGTTATCCCAGAACTTGCATCCTGAGCTCCAGAAGGAGGTGAGGATGCCCGATAGAGGTCAGCCTTGGTTTTTCGGATGTCGCATGTACATTTGTTCATTGCTGCCTGATAGCTCTGCCAGTCAGAAGGCTTGCCAGATTTGAGGGCAATGTGCCAAAGATGATCTCTTTGGTGCATCTGGTCGATGAGGGCCTGAGAGATCCAAGGAGTATCAGGGCATTCGGACAGTGCATTTGGTAAGTGGTACATAGATATTGAAGGCTGAGTTGAAAGAATAAATGAGATAGTCAAGAGCCAAGTCTATATCTGGGGCATTATAAGTGGGCAACCAATCCAAGTTTGCTAGATGACATTTCAGCTGCCTCAGCTTGCCAGGTTTGAGGAGGCGCTGGGTCACTATTTTAGGGACAGGTTTAGCCAGCTTACAGGACCAGTGACATAGCACAGGTAAGTGGTCACTCAGCACATTAGGAAGGACAGGGACCTTAGAAAATTTATTGGGATGGTTTGTGAGTAGTAGATCGAGCAGGGTGGAGGTACCAGTTTTGGGGTTAATGCAGGTGGAGGTTGGGACTATTTGTGTTAGGTCAAACACTGCTATGGCATCCTTTAGGGGCGGCAGAGGAAAGTGCCAGTTGGTATTGAAGTCGCCTAGTGCAATAATTTATGACTTGGGTGGCAGTAGGAGAGGTGGTTAGGACATTGGAAAGCAGCTTTTTGATTCCAGGGAGGAATGTAAACAGACGTGATGTGTGGGGGCTCTTGCTGAGGAAGTGATAACTTTCATCGAGAGAGCCTGGGCACCATGGTCTAAGTTGGGCGTGGGAGTATGATGCCTGCAGTGGTTCATGAATGTAGATTGCACAGCCTCCTTCCTGTTTACAAAGCGATCATTCCTGGTAAACAGTATAGCCAGAAGGGAGATTGCAGAGTCAGGGTACGCTTTGTGAGACAGGTTTTGACCAGAGAGGATATCCGGTTGTTGCTATGCTACCCATACCTGCAGGCTATCTAATTTTTCTGAAGGCTGTATATATTAATAGCTGCTATCTGGAGGCCCTTTGTCTTGGTCTGATTAGGGCTGGGGTGGGGGGCCTGGATTAGGTGTATTTTTCCAGATAGTAACAAGAGGAGTAGGATGGCCCTAAGGCTGGCAAGTTTAAGGACCTTATTAGGTCTAATACTTGGGAGGAAGGATGGGTTTGGCTAGTGACAATATACCAGGATTGGGAGGTCCCAGAGAAGAGGGATGGCAGGGTAGAGAGGAGCTCCAGGGGAGGGTGTGCCACAGCGGACAAGGCCTTATGATGAGGAGGGGAAAGTGGGGGAGAGGAAACTGTAGAGGAGGTGTAGGTGGACAGGGTGGGGTCAGCGAGAGGGGTGGTGCAAAGGACGGGGTTGTCTGAGCACGGGTGGATGGTGACATGGGGAGAATTATGCAGAACGTATTGTTAGCACAGGAAGGGAGCATAAAGTAGTACTACATTGGACCATGGGCCATGACCAGGGGTACTGGTGTTATTGCAGGAGGATGGAATAAGGGTTAATAGAGGGTAGTCCAAACCTGTGCAGACCAGTTGGTACAGTGGTAGAGCCCCGGACTGGGATGCCAAGGGTACAGGGTTTGAAACAGGCAGCGGAGCTCTAGACTATGTATGCTGAATGTGAGAGGAGCATACCAGCATAGAGCAAGGAGGAGGAGGGAGAAGTAGAGGATGTGAGGAGAGCAAGAGTGGTCAGAACATTGAAAAGAAAGTGAGAGAGACAGGCAATACTGACTCTAGTAGCCGTTGGTATAACTTGCCAATGGGAATTCAGGGACTTAGAAAATTCAGCTCAGCACCAGGTCATGTGACCACCAGTTGTCAATAAGTTAAGGGTCGACCTTGGGTGGGAGGGTGGCTGGGTGGGTGGGGCAGTCAATGTGCAGCATCGATTAGCTAACATCCCCCAAACAACAGAGTACAGGAGGAGGTAGAATTACCTTTAGGGCTCCAAGATCACAGTATCCCTGCTGCTGCCAGGCTTCTGGGAGGGAGTGAGACTAGAGCCTGGGGATCCTTGGTCTATGTAGGGAGAGAGACAAAGGGGTACCAGCATGCAGCAGCCGGAGGGGGATGTCCTAGTCTAGCTCGGGACAGAAAGCAGTACTGCACATGCGCAAACTGACTGCAGCCCCAGGGAAAACACTGTACTAAGATGGAGCTCCTGAGAGGAACAAACGGCTGCTTAAATGCCACACCAAACAGTGGGTTCCATCAGGGTTCATCGACAGAGAGCAGGTAACCAGCCACTTTACACAGTGCAATACCAAATGTCACAAACATCAGTTTCAACAATTGCAGAGCTTACAGTTGCTAAAATAAGCAAGTAAATTAGTTAACAACATAAAGTAGGCAAAGTTGGTAAACTAGAACAGGCTAGGCTATAAACAGTAGCAAAGTGAGCTGAATCTCTGTAAAATGCTGTAAAACTGCAACAGTGTTCTCGAGCAGCTAACACAAGGATGTGCACAGCTCTAAATAAAGCCTTAACGCTCCGATGGAATCTGCTTGTACCTCCTGTGCTGTTCATCTGTAGCCATGCCAAGCAAAACAATCAGTCACAATAGGAGGATGAAAAATAGTCTGAAACACCCCCAAACAAGAGACTGCAGGGAGGAAGAATTACCTTAGGGCTCCAAGGATCGCAGTATCCCTTGAGACTAGAGCCTGGGGAACCTTGGCCTTTAGGGCTCCAAGGATTGCAGTATCTCTGCTGCTGGCAGGCTTCTGGGAGAGTAGAGATCCATACACTGTCAAAAGTTGTTCTGCTGCAGTAGTGACGTAGCTACTAACACACAATGACTTTTCATTCTTCGTTAGTAGCTACATCATAATGCAACTTCCCCCACCAGTGCTGCGCTTCAGGACCAGAGGCAATTGATTGAGTCACATGCGTGAGCTGACTGGTGAGCAGATGGACGAGAATTGCAAGTCCCTGCAGCAAACACTGACTACAGAAATAAGAAAAAGTAAGCAATCATGTTTTGGGACACCATACACTATATAGAAAAGTACATGGGAGCAAAATACACAGTCAACTATTCTCATACCTTGTGGTTTCCATACTGACAGGGACCTCTTGAGCTTTGTTCTCAAGGTCCTCGCCATCATGGAAAACACTCGGTATGAGAATATGGGCTGTGTATGGGGTTCCCATACACTATCCTATCTAAGTTATATACTCATGATGCAGTGTTTGCAACTCATGGAATTAATGTATTGTCATACTCTTGATACAGCAAGTAAACCAGATGTTCTAATATGTTCCTACACTGACTGATTAGTTTAGCTTAAAGAGCTGTGTTACTATACTTACTGTACCTTTGTTGTGAAAATTGAAAGCAAAGCATGTTGGTCCTTACAACATAACTAAAAAAATCACAGGTCATACACACCAGTATACACAAATTCATACAAGAATGGTTATCCTGCCCTAGAGTTAAGCTATGCTCAGCTGCAAAGCATGTAAACATGTCGGTATCAGTCTGAGCTGTGAGAGTTATCCACTTTGTATGTAAGTAAGAAACAAACTGAAATAAGGTTTTATGGTTTTCTGAATCAGAAAAAAACTAAAAGATTCATTAGGGAGACCAGGGACATAAAACTCATTTAAACTTGTAAATATTTAATCAGTAAAGAAAAATATATAACAAGGTGTTTAAACAAGAAAAACAACATTTTAGATTAAAGCATGGAAAAATCTGATACAAACAGTGACTGATAATGATATTGGGGCTTTTTGGCAGTTTGTAGTCAGATCCTATATTACTTTCTCTGATTTCATTGAGGCCTTTATTTAACCAATGGACTGGAAAACAGATTTCACTGGTTTTATTTTAATGCACAAGTAATAGGAACAATTGATATCAGGAAGTATTTTCTTCCCATTTCTCTCTATTTTGAATGTGTAAAATAATGGAAGTGATACTGCAGACTAAGTTAAATGAGGCCCCAGGGTCAGACAAAATAATGGCAGATACTGTCTAACTAAATATTACTTAGACTGGTGGCTACCACTTCTGTTTTGACTTTCTCAAGGGGACTTGATAGAGAGATTTGGATACCTCATGGGGGTGTACCAATGAGCTATCAATGAAACCCCATGGCGAAATTCCCACAGTGACATTTTCACAGGTTTAGAAAATGCGTTGTAGGGGGACCCTATAACAAAATTTCACCCTTCGCTGAGTTTTGCTCCCCTTCGAGTTAACTCTGACTCAGAGTTAACAATTTTTAGAAAGGGAGTGGAGCAGTCCCCGATAGAAACACAGAACCAATGTCTGACAGGTGAAATTTTGCCTGTCGACTTTGGGGATGTCGCTATGCCAAATGTCACAACATTGTTGCTGTAAGTCCATAGTGTAACCCTCACGGGATGGATAAGGTTCAGAATGGAACATTTCTCAGAAAATAAGATGTACAAGAAAAGGTGAGCAAGAACAAAGGGACATGCAATAAAACTAAAGAGAGGAAGGTCAGGAGAGATGTGAGAAAGTATTTTTCACTGAGAGGGTGGTGGATGGCTGGAACAGTCTTTATGCAGGAGTGGTGGGAGTAAAAACAGTGGTGGAATTCAAGCATACATGGGACAGGTATAAAGGAAACTGGTGTCAAAGCGGGGTGGGGAGGAGAAGAAGAGGCTGGAGACCAAGTAGGGTCAGCAGTGGCAGAATAGGTGGGGAAAAGAGGGGTAGACTAGGTGGGCCAAGCAATCCTTATCTACTGTCAAATTCTGTATGTCTGTGTTTTTAAGTTTAATGTAATTCTTCAAAATAAAGAAATACCATTTACTAGGTCTGGCAATATTTATATTCCATACTTAACAAAGTCTAGCAAGAGCCAATACGCTGCAAAACAATAGTATTGTTGCCAGTGAGAAATGTGTAAACTAGCAATCTTTATATTAACCTCTGAGCCACCTAATGGCATTTTCTAATTGGTGTGATACACACACACTAATACATATACACATATATGCATATATATTCCAGTATAACGTACTGTAACAGTGCTCTGTCTGCACACATTTTACAGATTAAAAAAAGGCATTGAGGACCATTTTCTTCTTTTCAGGCTTCAAGGGACATCAGAGGGTTAGGGGCTGCCACTAGACACTTCATTTAAATCAGCAATTACATGCATCAGGCTGAAACTGATCTACATAGTGGGGATTGTAGACTAGCAATTTTGCACTAACCACTGAGCCACCTAACTGCACTTTTGTAACTGTTGTGATACACACAAACTGACTAATACAAATACACATATATGCATGTATTCCAATATAACATACAGTACAGGTCACATTAAACTGTCCCTCCAACTCATTGGTTTAGCATGTTTCAGTGAGTTGTTAATGTGTGCCCTACTCACTGCAATGAATTTATAAAAGTTTCCTAGTGGTTTGTTTCTAGTTGCTATTCCATTTTAGCTTACTGTACTTTGAAGCTCTCTGGAAACTTTTATCAATGCAGTGCATGAGCAACACACATTAAAGCAACACTGTCAGCTTTCAGCAGCTATACTGAGCTTGTGTGACCAGTGTGCCTGTAATAACATCTATGCCAAAATAAACTATTCATGTGCCCCAGTATGAGTAACAGCAAAATCTGTTACATAAATTTTAAAGATATATACTTTAGCATGGACCAAGCACATTACCTTATTGTCTATCATGTCATGTCATGTCTATGTCGTGTCGTTTCATGTCGTGTCATATCATAGAAGCTTGATGGCAGAAAAGGACCATACCAACCCATCTAGTCTGTCCTTTTCTCCTACCACCTCCCTCCTGCCAGCCCCACCCTCTCCCCGATACTCAGCCCCATATGCTTGTTCCATGCCCTCTTGAATTCTTCCACTGATTTAGCCCACTTTCCACTCTGTCTAGTAATCTGTTCCAGGGCTCCACCACCCTCTCTGTGAAGAAACATCCTCTACATTGCCCCTGTATCTTTTGCTTTGCAGTCTGAGGCTGTACCCTCTAGTTTAACCCCCTCCTTCCTCTTAAGTAAACCCTCTTCTCCCTTTATTGACCCTTTACATATTTAAAAGTTTCACTCATGTCTCCCTTTCCTCCCTGTCTCCAGCATGTACAGATTCAGCTCTTTACACTCTGCTCGTATGACTTTCCTTGCATACCCTCGCCATCTTAGTTTGCCCTTCTCTGAATTCTCTCCAGTGCATCTATTTCCTTGTGGAGATGTGTTTGGCTGATCTTTCCCTGCGGATGCCTCTTCTCAATGTGAACATGCATTCGACACGTGCCAATTTCCTGAACAACTGTAAGTGATAGTTGGGGCTAAAAGTACATGCTCTTGTGTGCATGGGGATCTTTGTAAGAATAATGAAGAGCATTGCAAGCCTTACTTTTATCACTTTGAAAAATAGGACCGTGACCCTGGGCATGTGTGTCACATCCATGGCAATGTCATGCGCATGATCCTGCGGTCTTGTTTTTCAAAGTGGTAAAAGTAAGACTTGCAATGTCTTTTCATTCTTACAAATATTTTGTCTATCCCAAAACAATATCTAATAGCCTTTGGCTAGTGGGGCAGATTCCAGTTTCGACCCCTGTCCATGAACATCCACATATGGTCCCACAAGTGACAGTACAGGAACAGACAGTCAGGACCACCCTCACAGTACACACACACACACACACACACAGAATAGGTAGCATATACAATGAGAAAATGCACAAACATGCTTGTACTGCAACACAAGATGAAACTATCCAAACACAGCCCCTAATAAACTAATATGAAACACCATCAAATTATGATAGCAATGAGTGCACATAGACACCTCTGCAGAGTCCCCCACATACATGCAGTAAACAGCATGATATGATATAGTTTAGAACTAATGAGTACAAAGATATATTAAAAATATATACAATTTGTGATGCAGCATACATCAATGAATTGCTATACAGTATGATAGTTAGGATATCACGATGATATGAAGGACTGGAATACCATTGTGTTGCTAAATAAAACAGACAATGACCCTAGATTATAGATAAAGCAATGATTAGGTATTAATAATTAAAATAGTAACCAATCCAAGGTAAGTCCCTGATCTGTGTCATCTGAATCAGAACTGCCAGTCTCTATGTCAGAATCAGATGCAGCTTGTGCCCCTCACACTGATTAACACTGGATACTGTGGGCTCAGATTGGCAAGATTGGATATCAATATCAAAGTTTAAATGTATGTCCTCAACATCTTTATATTCCTCTACCTTAAACATGATGAATAGTGAGTGCAGGCCCAGTAAAGATTATTAAAATCAAAGGTAGAAAACACACTCCCTGTAAAACAGCTAGCTTAGCTGATCTAAGTTTTCAGGAAGAAGGCATACAACCAGCACAGATAAGCAAACACCTTTTTCAGTACTTTAGCAACACCATTTCAACAGCATGGTACGTTTAAGGTGAAAAAGTGCTTATGAGCAGTCCATTTCAAACCTCCACTGTAAAGAAAACTATAAGTTAAACTGCTTTGGGGCCCTCTAACTTATCTTCAGTGAGAGTTGTAACATCAGATTTACTACATAAACATTCCATTCTGTGACATTTGACATTATAATCCCAGGTTTTCTGCTTATCTCCCTTTATAGTTGGGAAAGACCAACCAAGTTGACATGTTTATGAGCTATACAACTTTTTGAAAGACAGTTCTAACCAGATGGAAGCTTAGCACACAAAATAGTGCTTTGGGACACTGCTTAGCTGAATGAAAGTGGAGTAATACCACAAAACCTCTAATTGTATCTAGTCCCTTAGGAATCAGAAGCCTCCCTTTTCTGCTGTAATAGCAAACTGACTGCAGGGCAATGCCCACTGCAGCCATAAAAGGCCCACATAAGGATTCTCAGACCAATCTACCTCATCGAATCCATAAAAAAGAAATCTTTCTAAGGATTGTCTTGAAAAGATTTAATATGAACATACGAATCTGCCAGCAGAAACAGGCCTTATGGTCTATCAAGTTAGTCTGCTCGAATGCTCAGCTAACACCCCTTATATTGCAGCTGCTCCTCCTCTCCACCCTCATCTTTACCCTCCCTTGCACCCTGTCCCATGTCCTTTTAAAACCACCCACTATGCTACAGGATACCACCTCCTCGGCAGACTGTTCCATTTCTCCACCACCTCTCTGTGAAAAATGCCTCCTCATCTCTCTCTCCAATATCTTCCACCCTTCAACCTGAGACCATGCCCTCTGGTGTCCCTTCTCTCCTCAGCTTAAATATCCCTTCTGTGCCCATTTTGTTAACCTTCAAATATTTGAAGGTCTCAATCATAGTCCACCAATCCCTCCTCTCCTCCAGGGTGTACATATTCAACTCAGTCAGCCTGTGCTGATAGGATTTGCCCTCCAGCCCTGGACCCTCTTAGTTGCCCTACCTGCACCCTCCAGAAATCTGATATTCTTCTTCAGAAAGGGACACCAGAACTGCATGCAGTTCTCAATATGGCCTGACTAGTGACCTGTACAGCGGCAAGATCACATCCCTATTTCTGGATGAGATTCTCTCGCACAAACCCCAGCATCTTGTTGGCCTTAGCTACCACCTTCCTGCACTGAGCTGAGTTGTTCATGTTTCCCATTATGATCACCCCAGGTCCTTCTCCTCCTCTGTGACATCTATCTGAGCCCCTCCCAACTGGTAGCTTCTCCCGGGTTCCTTGCTCCAAAGTACATAACCTTGCACTTCTTCACATTGAAGCTCAATTGCCAGTTTTCTGACCACTCCTCCAGTTTGATCAGGTCCTCCTGTAGCCCCTTCCACCCTTCTATGTCATCCACCACTGCCCCTATCTTGGTATCATCTGTGAACTGACTGATCTTGCTCCTAATGCCATGTGAGAGATCTGATAATGACTGATGCCTGAGTAGACCTTGCTAGTTAAGCAATGGCCATGGTTTATTCTAACTGGCCATCTAAACTACCCAAATTTAACTTATTAAAACAACCCCATTCAAGTCAATGGATGCTCGCCATGATACTCAAATAGTGATGTCACAAAATGTGGTAATGTGGGGCAGATTGGGGCAGGTCAGTCTAGGCAGAGGTACCAGGAAGTGGAAGAGTTCAGTCGCAGAGCTCCATGGAGCAAAAATACAATCCCTTTCCTTTCAAATGGGGATGTTCCTAAAGGAATTTTTGAAGGACTTAATTTGGGGCAGGTAAGGGTTGTTTGTGTTTCTTGGGAGCACCAGGTAGAAAGTCAGTCTTTAAGATAAAGAAAAATAGGGCACAATTAACACCAGAGGAGGAAATCATAATGAAGATTAAAACAAGTGCAGAGATGTAGTCAGCAAACTCATTTGAAAAATGTTCTCAAAGAGAAAAATCCTTTTAGCCTATAGACAATTTAAAACATTCAACAGAGAAAATTATTTAACATATATTGACAATGGGAGCCAAATGGTTTAATTTACAAGGTTTAGCCTGGAGCTATTTAAAAGTAATGAGTTATACTATAAACAAAAAGGAGAGATTTTGTGTCACCATTTTGTAAATGTGGTCTGGGTATTAAGGATAACCTCAAACATATAATTAAGCAATAAGACATGACAGGGTGTATTTATTTATGCAATATGCCACGAGGGGTGTAGGTTATTAGGGGATTTACCACGGCTAGGTGGTTTGCCCATGAGGCACAGCCGAAAGTGGGTAAATCTGCGCCAGCTGTGGTAAATCTCTGATAACCTAGATCCTGAGTGGTTTATTATGATATACTCAAGTACTGCTTTTTTTTAAATAATTTAAAAAACAGTACTTGCTATAATGCTTAAATAAGTGATTTAGTAGTAGAGCAGTAGGTGTTTTTGTTTACTTTCCCCTGATGTATGGAGCAATTTTACAGTCTTAACGTGGGGAAACAAGATGGGGCCGGAGTTCCTTGATTTCGCTGTTGGATTGCTTTTTTCCAAGATGCAGCTGGCTGGCACCTTTGCAGTGATTATCAGAGGATTTACAATGGAGGTAAGATGTCAGCCTGCCATTTCATTGGTCGGTGTCCGAGGTCCATGGTATAATGTGTAATAACATCATGCCTCGGGTGATTGAAGCAGTATCACATCGCAAAAACAACGTGAATATAGTGAACACCATCACAGTGACATTTTGGCAGTTCACTGTGATGGTTTGCTATATTCTGGATGCTGCTGCCTCTGTGGTATTCATTCCCTCCCCGAACCAACTCCTACTTGGAGTTGGAAATCTAAGTGCAGGGCTGTGTGTGTGTGTGGGGCGGAAGCTCTTCACAGAAAACACACCTTTTTCCAACAGTGGCACTACACATTTAGCGGTGTTGTGATGCTGCTGCACTGAAGGTCAGCAAATTCTGTGTCGCTGTGGCATGGTGGAACTGGTAGAAGCATGAGGCCGTAGGGCTGAGTCGTTCAACACCTCAGAGGTGATGTTATTTAAGCAATAACGCATGATAGTGTGTGCATGCTGGATAACATCAAACCCTGCAAGGTTGGGCAACAAGGCCTCAGGTTGAGTGTATCCAACACCCAAGAAGTGACTAATCCAGCATGACCTGGAGTGCATTATTGCTATTATACAATGGCTTTTTCGTAAAAGAGAAAGAAAAGGTTAAAAATGCATAAAATAAGTTGCTTTATTCTATTTTTTATTGGTGTAGGTATACATATTAATAAAGACATTCTTTTGTACTGTTTTGCTCAGTAGGTGGAGCTGATGAATAGTGATGTCTGCCACTCTCAAGGCACAAGTGTCTTTTTCCTGAAACCGAGCCACCCCTTGACAGACACAATGACAAGGAAGTATGTGGGAGAATTTCTTTTTATATTTTGTTCTGTTTACATTCTTACAACTATGAGAAGCCATAGCCACTGTGATCAGAGGAGTTTAGAAACTGCGATCTGACTTCAGGTAATCTGGCCGTTATTTTGGAAGCCATCAGAGGTACTGGTCTGAATATTCACTTTCTGTACTGTGGCATTTTTTACATGTTTCTGCAGTGTTGAGAAATGTTTAAATGTCTGATTTTATTTATTTGATTTTGTGTCTTTGGCGTAAGCAGCACGAGCACGTCTGTTTCTTCTCAGGAACTGGCGGTGCATGCAGCAAACAATGAGAATGGCTGTGCACTTGTGCTACAGGGATGGAAATTCCATTTCAAATTACGGCATTTTTATTTCAACAATTTTTCTATTTGGGGAATACTGTTGGGGTAAGATGTTGTTGCAGTGTGTGCGCTGCAAGTGAGGCTGGTTGATGGCTGAACTCCGGAGACTGATGGGGTTGTTGCAAGTCCTTGATGAGAAAGAGGCACCATGAATTTTTATTGTGGTTGTCTTTGCTGCTGGGCCTTCATACAATGATGTTATACTGAGATAATATCACTGTTGAAGGGGCAGTGAGCAATCAGAGACCAGGTTCTTTCCTTGCCATTGTATAATACACAATAGCACACACCTTGGCATGCCTTATTGCAATTATACAATGACTCCTTTGTTAATGAAAAAAGGAAGAAAAAAATGTTATGCCTTTTTTAGAGTGTGTGTGTGTGTGTTTGTGTGTGTGTGTGTGAAGGTGGGCTGGCAGTATAGACATATATAGGTTTAATTCCACAAGCTCCATTTTCATACTGTGTGACTCTGAACAAGTGACTTAACCAACCCAGTGCTCCCAGGTCACCCTGAAAACAGGCACTTGTGCCTAGTGGGCCTTACCTGGTTACCAAAGAATAAAATAACAAGCATTTGTCAATGCTGGATGTTTGCTTACTAGCATTGGCATTGGTAGTGTAGGAGTTACAGAGCTGCATAATAGGAATGGCAGTGAAGTATTGAACTGAAGCCAACCCCACCACCACCCTGCAAATACCGACAGGCATTGGGGTATGCCTTTGGGTCGTCAGGCATAACAGCCATGCCATTTTCCCACCCTACCATGCAGACACCAAGTGTCACGGTGTCTTGGAGTCCTTGGCTTTATGTTCACCCCATTCCATTGGGAAATACGGTGAGATGGGTGCTGTATAGAGAATGGGGTGAACTTTGGGGCTGTAGAGTCCAAGGCACACCTCGATGCCTCTCACTGGCTGCAGGGTGTGTGTGGGGTGGAATGGTGTGAGCATTACAGGCGACAATCCCAAGTCACACCCCTGATGCCTGTCATTCTCTACAGGGTGGGGCATCATGGTCGGAAACCCTAACGCCTCAGGTTTTCATTGCATTTCCTCCAAATTTTCAACATGTTTTTGTGGCCCCCACCTCATGAACAGTGGCAATATCAGTTTGTTAGCCAAAAGCTGCTTTTGCACAGTGACTGAGCCATTTGGCACCACAGGTGTGAAAACACATTTTGAACAGGATGTGAAAAATGAGAGCTGTACTGTTCATGGGGAGGTGTAAAAAATGGCAATATTGAAAATCTCGGTGAAAATGTAAAAAGCTGGTAAAGTCCGCAAGCGCTGTAAAACTGTGTAACGCACACCATAATGTAATTAGCTTGGGATTTTTACAGCAGATTGTCAACACAGGCATTTTGGGACCTCCGCTCATGAACAGTGTCACTGTGATTTTCTTAATCTGTCCCGAACAGTGATTTCCCACAGCGACCATGCATTTCTGCGCTGGAAGTGCGGAAACACATTACTGCCATATTGTGAAAAATGACAGCTGCACTGTTCATAAGGAAGTGTAGAAAATGCCAGTGGTGAAAATCTGGACTGAAAATATTACAAATTCATGAACTACAGGTGTGTGGAAACTGCGCAATGCTCTCGTAACACAGTCATTTTATGGACTTTTGTCTCCAAATTTTTAACATAGTCATTTTAAGACCTCTGCTCATGAACAGTGTCACTGTGATTTTCTTAATCTGTCCCGAACATTAATTTTGCACACTGACTGCACCATTGTTACGCTCGTGTGCAGAAACACATTTTAGGTGAGATGTGAAAATGACAGCTATACTGCTCATAAGGAGGTGTGGTAAAATGGCAATGTTGAAAATCTGGAGTGAAAATATAAAAAATTCACAAACTTACAAGCATGTGTAGAAACTGCATAGCATGCGCTCATAAATCAGTCATTTTGGGAATTTTTCACCAAATTTTAACATATGGTTTCTGAGGCCTACCTCATGAACTGTAACACTGTCATTTTCATAAATCGGTCCTGAAAGCTGGTTCTATGCAGTGACAGCGAAATCACCTTTCGGGGCCAATTAACACAATGACAGTGCCAGAATTCATGAGGAGGGGTCCCAAAAACCTATGTTGAAAATTTGGTGCCAAAATTCCAAAAATGCCTTAGATATGCATCAAAGTTGAAAAAAACTATTTATTCCATTATACAGCTTACCGGCATTTCTTCAGTTCGCGGTCGGCTTTGAAGAAAGTGCAGGCGATTTTCCCGGTCCACCGAAGATCATCGCTGGCCTCCAGAGGTAGAAGTATGGGGTGAGGTGGGGGTGTGGGAGGTGGATGCACAGAGGGTGGTTATGGGTTGGGGCAAGACAATCAATGAGGGACCATGTTTTTTCTTTTCAGGTGTTTGTTTTCTTTTCAGGAGGAACGACGCAGGACTTGTGCCATGCTGGGGTGGGCTCCCAGTGTAGCAGCTGGAAGATTTTTTGAGGGTGCAGTGGAGCCGAGGATGATGATCGGGACTTGTGCCATGCTGGGGTGGGCTCCCAGCATGGCAGCTGGAAGATTTTATTTTTGGGGGCAGTGGAGCCAACAGGATTGGACACCCCATCGGCCATACAGACGTGTGCCACACTGGAGTGGGCTCCCAGCATGGCAACTGGAAGTCTGTTTCTTTTGGGGGATTAATTGAGCCGACAAGGGATTGGGCACTCCTGTCGCCTCCTCCGGAAAGATAGTCCTAGGAAAAGTTCACTTAAAACTGAATTTATGTTCCAGGAAGAGAAAGCAGAGATGTATACAAGCAGGATTGCTGGCAATATGCTAATCAACACTATCTGCTCACTGAAGCGGAGCTCTCCCTTTCAACTGTACGGCACTGCATTTTCAACTGCTGTCATAGACAGCTGCAGCATTCATTGGTGAACGCGGCCGTGCCTGCAAACACACTGACTGAATTGGAAGACAGGCTGCCACACCTACAAAAACTCGGATGATGGCACTATGTTTCTTGCACATGCGCAAGCGAACAAAAATATATGTTTAAAAAGTCCAGAATATTTTTCCACCAGTAGATGGAGCTGCTACCTGAGTGATCATGTCTGTCCAGTCCTCTATGTTTTTCATTGTTTCACTGCTGTGTCCTGCATACTGTGATGTCTGACATCACACTCACACCATGCTGTTCACCTGCCTGTTAAAGGAGGCTGTATATCAAGTTTCTTTCTTCTTGTGTGTGTGTGTTTAACTTATGGCTGCTTGTTTCTGTGGTCGCCAAACCGCTTGGTGACTGTACTGCATGACACTGAAGTGTGCACACGCTAGCATGATTTGGGCACTGAAAAGGAGATGGAAGTGCTGTTTGTTTTAATTAGTTTTGCCAGTGAGAACAGGATGAGCATGGTGGAGATGGAGGGTCTGTGTCAGGGTTCATTTCAGCACAGAAAATACATCTCATTAGCAAGTCACTTTTACCCAAACTAAGTGGCTTCAGTGAACCATACGTCTGGCGATTCCGGTCTGCACGATTCACTGAAGCTGCTTGGTTCAGGAAAAAACCTGGCTTGAAAATTACATTTATTTTATATGCTGAAAAATTTGCCATGACTGGAAAACCAAGGGACAGAACGGCTGTTGGGGGCGGGGGTTAAGCCGTGATGGCTTAAGTATTAATTAATGTTTGGTTTTGTCTGCAGTTTAGTTGGGAGTGATTCATGGGCGTGGTTATGTGGTCTTTTCTGTGCCTGCCCTACACTCAGCTGGTTGCACACTTGCCTCTGAGGCCAGAAGATTGGAAGGCTGTGGATTCTGTCCCCACACAGGCACTTGGAGAATTTAAATACCTGTGATCTAGCTTAATATTGAAATTTATATTTTGCTACTGTCAATTCTTATCTATGTTTTTAACAGAAAGGCTTGTAATACAGAGTTTATATGTCACTGAAGCTTTCCTTATTGTATGTATTGAGAATACAATTTATCTTGTAATTTTCTTGTATTAATGGCTGTTTGTATTGTCATAAAATCTACAGCTGATCGACTTAATAAAGAACTTAAGAGCTGCTGATGCCTCAAAGAAAAGTTTAAAAACATAATATTTATGTATGATTTAGCTTGCAATCCATATGTATTCTATGGATTTCTCCTCAACATTTTATTTATTACTAAGGAAATTTGCAGGAATATATGATCTTTATCCTTAGAGTTCATCTGCCTCTGTAGCTTGCTCCCTACTCCATGTCATAATTCTCTGTTGTGACATCATAATCTGTTGCCATGCGAGTAACTGTGATGTCACAATCAGTGCATTATGACCTCAGGTAGGAGAAGGCAACAGGAATAGATGAACTTCTCTGGAGCAAAGATCCTGACTGCATGCAAATGACCTCAGTAATAAATAATGGGAGTAGGAATACATAACTAATGTGAAATACAAGCTGGACTGTGTCTAAATATTATATTTTGTAAAGTTCTCCTAATGGCATCAGCTGCTCTTTAAACTTCATCTGTGAGAAGGCTTTTGTAGATGTGCCCCACCTTCACACATCACAGCTTCAGAATACTAAATCTACCTCCTAATTCTACAAATTCACCACTGTTTTCCTCAGTTTCCTTTGAAGTACTAGCCCGATCACAAGGCTGGAAAATGTAACGTGGAAGTGGGTTTTCTTGTGCAACTCCAAATTCCTGGTTTCTCCTGCTTTTCATTCCACATATGTACTACTGTTTACTACTTTCATATTTGCTACTGTTTAGTACTTTGTTTCTCAGAGAATAGCAGACATGTTGCACAATGTCCACAGCTGTTTCCTGTTTGTAGCCATCATGTTGACATCCACCAGGCCTTCAACAAAACAAGTGGTAGTTGCTCAACCCCACTGCTGCTACCTCCCTTTCTACTCAATCCAACTGTTAATTAAAACTGGCAGGTTGCTCAAGCCCAGTGCTGGTATCCCCAAGCCCTGCCCAACCCATCTCTTAAATCTGACACCAGGGTGCCCAACCCCAGGTGTTGGCTAACATCCCCACTGTGTGTGACACTGAGGTGTCCACCCCAGTGCTACAAACAACACCCTGACACTGGGTGCTCAATCCCCAGTGCTGTAACATCCTCATTGTTCTTTTTAAACCTGAAAGAAACCTGTCCATCAATGTCTTCTAGCCACATCACAATCCCACCTTGACCCACACAGAGTACCCAACACCCCACACTTACCTAAGAAGGGTCCCATGTAGTAATCCTTGCATCCAACCACAAACTGACTGAAAACAAGCTTCATCTGGTCAATGGCTTTTAGTGCATTTTGAATATTTACTAATAAGTTATATAACATAGTCATTTTTAACATTTTTCCCCTAATTTTCAACATAACCTTTTTACCACACTCATAATCAAGGCAGGTGAAATTTTCAAATCCTCTCTGAAACATGTTTTCAAAGACGCTCAACAAAATCACCTTTCTGATAGGATTTTAAAATTCCACCTACCCATCATAAGATGGTGGTGTAGTATGTATGTATGTATATCTATATGTATGTATGTATAGTATGTGTGTATTTAATTTATTTGCATATGTATTTAATTTGTTTAGCTTTTGTTGACTGGGAAGGAAGACTAGGCAAGTCTGCCAGTTTTCAGCCTCATCCCAGGGAGATGAGTTACAGACAGAAATCAGCTCTACCTGAACCATATTAAGCTGTTGATGGTATTTTTGTGAAAGGCAGGAAATTTGGCCAGACACTGGTAACTTCCCCTACTCTCCAGTAGGGGAACCCTTGTTAGGACAACCAAGATGGCCACTTTGGTGGATTCAGGAGACAGGATGGACATTGGGGAGACTTGGGAGTTGGCCTCCTCAACTGCCTTAACAACCAAGAGGCCATGAAAAATGTAAACATGTTGCAGGAGTTTTGTGACTTGGACATGGAAACTAAATATGTGCACAATGATTTGGTTGAAAAGCATACAGAGGAACAGGAGATCTGGCCCAGACAGATGGAGCTGCCAACTCAAAGGCTACAAGGTGAATCATTCACATATCTGGAATGTGTAGTAGGTAGGGGCTGCATGCCCATTGGCTCATGCTGTGAACCAATGGGCGTGCAGTCCTACCAGTGTCAGTTGGCGGGTGGTGGGGTGGCAGGTGGGTGGGTGCTGCCACCCACTGGCTGACCCAGGGGGAGCGGGGTGGTGGGGCTCAGTGAGCGGGTGGGGTACCACTAGACCACCAGGGATAATGGAACTAGTTTTTACAAATGCCCGGATCGGGCAGATAGCAGTCCACTGAACCACCAGGGATATAGGATGGATTATTCTTTTTACAGATGCCCGCAGTCGGGCAGATAGCGTCCACTGAACCACCAGGGATGTAGGACGGATTATTCTTTTTACAGATGCCCGCAAATCGGGCAGATAGCTGTCCACTGGACCACCAGGGATATAGGACAGATTATTATTTTTCACAGATGCCCTCGATCGGGCAGATAGCGGTCCACTGGACCACCAGGATATAGGACATTAATCTTTTGTACAAATGCCCACAATCGAGCATGGGGGTGCGCTAGGTGCAGCCAGAACTCAGGTGGCCACCACAGGTGGCAGCTGCCGTGTTGCACCCAGCAGTATGGCAGCTCACCTGTGGGTGGCCATCAGTTCATCAGTTCCTTTTTGGCGTAACTTTGTGCTGGCGCAGGTAGGGGTTGCGAATGCATGGCTCTGCACATCCGGGCACAGATATCCAGGCTGCAGGTTATGCATGGGCATGCCCCCTACCTGTGCAAGCATACATTACTGATGCACTCGGCTCATCGGGGATTTGTGCCACGACGCTTCCTTTGAATATTGTTAGGGAAGGCATATCAGTGAGTTGCGATGGTAACGCTGTTGTGCCATGCACAACCCTTTGAATATCTGGGCCCCTAATTTAATTTGACCATTTCTCAGTTGGTTAAAATGCAACCTGGCTAAGCCCTATTGCTGGACGTAGGGATATCTTAAAGATAAGTTTTGGCTAATCGTAATTTATGCACCTAAAACTGAAGCACAAAGAGTGGCACTTTTAGAGCAGTCCAACCCTATTTGAACACATCTTGCATGGTAATATGGGCAGGATACTTTAATTGTGGACTGAGCCAATCTGGCTAAGTTTACATATTGATAAATTATTTTGTGACTCCATTGACTGAAGAATATGGTTGCTGCTGCAGGGATGGTGGTGCTTATCGCCCCGGTTCCCAAAGGGTGGTAACACCTATTTTAGGGGCCCTCTGTCAGCAAGGATTGATTTAGTATTTTTGGCATCCACATTGACAGTACATACCATATGTCTGAAGGCAATGGGATTTTACTGATCACAAATCTATTACAGTTAATGTATATTGTGATCAATCACCCAGAGAGCAAGAAGAGCTTATGGGGCCAGATATTCTGCCTGTACCCAGAAAGGGCACAACTGAGTTGCACTGGAGAACAAATGTGCTATATTCAAATGAGAGGTGCTACCACGCACCTCATCTGACTATGGTACAAAATGCCAGTGGCACAAATAGGGGCTGCCAGCAATGTTGTAGTCCATCCCCTGCCTGGTCTGAATACCTGGAATGGGTTGCACTGTGCATCCTCAGATGTGCTGGCGCAAATTCCAGATATTCAGACTGAAACATGCAAATGGAGCCATTAGCCATGCATGGCACAAATGGGACCATTTGCATGTCATTATCGTCCCATTTGCATGTCCTGGGCAGGGATGTTCCCAGCAGGATGTGCCAGGCACCCTGCATGGTACATGAAGCACCCAGAACTCCCTGGAAGGAAGACTATCACCCCTGTATCCAACCTCGAGGCATGTAAACCAATGGATCCCACAGTCCCTGGTAGTCCAGTGGCCCTCCTCCCATACCTGACCCCAATCGTAGTGACATTCCCATTCAAAACTCTCCCTGGTGGTCCAGTGGTGCCCCCCAGTACCGACCCGATCGTAGTGACAATCCTGTACCAAAGTGCTCCCTGGTAGCCCATCAGTACTCCCTCTCCCTTACCGAACACTGGCGACATTTAAAACCACAATCCTGAGACCCACCCTGGTAGTCTAACAGAACCCCACCCCCACCCACTGGGGACCCCACCCCGCTCCTCCACCAGCATGGCCAAGTAGCCAGAGGGCACAAATGACATTCCACACACACCACAGCTGCCCGCTGACAAGAGCTATCACAGAATGACAGCTTACAGTAAGCACTACAGGACCACTGGTCAACACTGCTGATCAATGGTCTGGTAGTGCTACTGTAAGCTGTCATTGAGTAACAGCTCTGTCGGTGGGTAGCCATGCGGTGTGTGGGTGGGTTGTACTGCCCACCAGCTACTTGGCCATGCTGGGGAGCAGGGGTGTCTAGACTAGTCCACTAGACTACCAGGGTGTGTCTAGGATTGTGGTTTTGAACACGGTTGGTGCTCGGGTACAGGAGGGGTACCATAGATTACCAGGTTGATTTTTGGAATGGGAAATACACAACAATTGGGGCTGGGTACGGGGGCCACTGGACTACCAGGGATGATGGAATGATTGTATTACACTAAAGGAGCGGGCTGGGAGGGGGGCACCACTGAACTACCAGGGTTAAGGGTGAACACATATTATGTAACAAGATAGGGGACAGGAGGGGGCCACTAGACTGCCAGGGACATGGGTAAACTGTTATTTTGTGACACATTTGGGGATTGGGGTCAAGCCATCCTGGGGCTGGTGGCTGCTGTGTTGTGATGTGCAATTTGGCAGCCCCTGTGGAGTGTATGACTTACACCTGGTTTTCAGGCTTTACTTTGTCTGACACATCTCTGGATGTGCGGTAGCCGCGCCGTACATCTTGGTTGAATATTGTGATGTGCCGCATATGCAGGAAATGCCCTCCTGATGCACGCATAGATTATCTTTGTGCTGCAGTTCATCCCACATTTTGAATATGTCCCAGGGTGCACTTTGGAGATATGCCAGCACAACTCAGTTGCACGGCGATCCCCTTTGAATATCTGGGCCATGGTGTTTAAATGGTTCTTTGTTAGTGCAGGATAAGGTACAGAAGGCATTGAAAAGGGTTGGACAGCATGTCTGTCAGTCCTGAACTTCTATGAGGCCCTTTGCTGTGGTGGGAGGATATGAAACAATCCTGGAAAGGACTGTTTCAGGACATGTCAGACAGCTCAGCTACTGGGGATTATTTGCACTATTTGAGTCTTTGGGGCAATTACAGAAGTTCCCTTACAGAAACCAAAGGTCTGGATTATAGTGTGCAGATTATAAAAATAAAGCATCAGATGTTTGCTGCACAATATGACTGGGCAAAGTCCTTGGAATAGGAACAGTGTTTGGCACTTCCATGACAAAAGAACTTTCAACCCCTGTAAGGAATGCAAAATCATATAGATCATAGGGTACTCACTTCCTATTGTCAGAAGACAGCTAGCTGGCCATTACTACTTGGAGGCAGTATAGCACAGTGGGTTAAGGCTGTGAGTTGCAGATCTGGAGACCTGAGTTTGAATCCCACAGCTGCCTAGGTGCATACTGTGTGATCCTGAGAAAAGTCACTTAACTTTCTTGTGCTCCCAGATCGAATCTGGAAACAAGCTTCAAGCTAGTGTGCTACTCCTGGTTAAACAATGTTCCTTGCCCTTTTCCTTACTCGCTTCAACTTGTTGGAAGTGGTGGAACACCATGTGCTGTCTACTTTTGGAACTCCTTCACAGACAGAGTGGGATCCAGAGTTTTTAATAATTTACAGTAGGACTACTTCAGCCCACTAGGCAGAATAAACAATTGTTAATTCAAGATATCATGGAGGGAGGAGTTGGGAGCAATTAGTTCCTCAAAACCTAATTGGGTGTGAACTATACCAGACCTTTAAAACTGAGTTGGCTCCAGTATTGGTGATTTTATATAACTATATGCTCAGCACCAATACTCTCCCTGAGTCAATGAATAAAGTGATTCTATTGTTATTACATAAGAAAGGACCTAAAGAAAACCTAAAGAATTAGAGGCCAATAAGCCTCATGAACATGGATTATAAAATCCTGAGTAAAATCTTGTTAAAACAATTGGTTTCCATTACGGATACCCTTATTAGTCCTTACCAGACCTTTGGGATACCACATAGGATGCAGCAGGATAATCTAATTTTGTTCCTGTAACTCTTTACGAGGGTGAAAAGGTGCTGACATGGTTATGTTTTAGGGTTATAAAAGTCCTTCAATAAGTTGGCGCATGCCTATTTTGTTACTGTTTTAAGAGCTTTTGGGATTCCAGACATTTTGTACCCTGGATTCAGGGCCTGTATAAAAGGGCTACCTTGATACCAAGTGTGAATGGTTGGTTTGGGAGGGAGATATTAGTGCAAAGAGTCAGGCAGAAATGCCCATTAAGCCTGTTGTATGTTTTGGTCTAGACATACTTCTTCAGTCCCTGGTAGCCAATGCCAACATTAAGGGTCTTACCCTGTGCCCGGGCATCTGCCCATCACCGTATTAGCTTATGCAGATGATGTGGTCCTCACAGTGGCACCAAATTCCTGTGCAGTTGCATTAGAGGAGACATTGGACAATTTTTCTAAAATTAGTGGTTCCACCATTAATTATGGCAAAAGTAAAGGGTCCCATTAGGTACCACATCAGTTCCTCCAGGGGAACTTTAGCCAAGGAAAGGTGACAATGACAGTATTACGATATTAGAAGTGGACTTTGTCCCTGGGGATATAGGTACCAAGAACTGGGAGTCTGGAATTGGCAGGGCCAAGAAACTTGTGGCATAATGAACAGGGCAACAGATTTCCAAGAAAAAGAGTTTTGCTGATAAAGTGATTGTTGATCCCAGTATTCCTGTATGTAAGTTACTGTATGTGTTTCCTTTGCCCAAATCTTTGGAACTACTTTATTTAATATTTTTCCAGGCCTTTTAGGGGAGTAGGCCTAACCCCATTAAAAGGGAATTTATGCGGAAAATCCCAGAAGGTGGGGTAAATATGGTTCATCTGGTTGTTTTTTTTTAGTAGTATTTTCTGTTTTATAGTATAGGATATGCTTTACAGCCTGGAAATAAAATATGGAGACTCTTGGTCTTGGAATGGCTAACCCTTGTTTAGTGGCAAGGAGGGCAAAGAAGCCTAGACTTCTTGCCAAAATTCTTTCATCCCCACTTATGGGATTGAACAATTGAAGATGGTTATTCAATGGTGTATTACAATCGCTCACTTGCAGACTATGGACAGGAAAGTTCAGTGCATTGTGCAGGTAGTGAGGATGGAAGTGGTTGCATTTCAAAATGCCTACAGGGTAGGTTCCTTTTGTTCTTCAAGAACTCACTAATCCTAGACTATTTGCTTACAGTGCCTTCAGAAAGTATTCACCCCACTGGGATTTTGTCACATTTTGTGTTACTACCAGAATTTTTAATGCAGTGAAATTATTTTTCCCTTGATTCACACAGCATACTCAACAATTTAAAGGGGCAAAATATTATTATTGTGTAACAAAAATGTATGAAACATAAAACTGAAATATCTTGTTTACTTAAGTATTCACCCCTGAGTCAATACTTTGTAGAAGCCTTTGGCAGCAATTACAGCTTGAGTCTTCTTGGGTATGTCTGTATCAGCTTTGCACATCTGGATTGGGGATTTTGCCCTTTCTTCCTCGCAGATTTGCTCAAGCTCTGTCAAGTTGGATGGTGAGTGTCGGTGAACCCAATCTTTAAGTCTTTCCACACATTCTCAATGGGATTCAAGTCTGGGCTTTGGCTGGGCCACTCAGGACATTCACCTTCTTGTTCTGAAGCCACTCCAGTGTTGCTTTGGCTGTATGCTTTGGGGTCATTGTCCTGTTGGAACGTAAATCTTCGCCCAGTCCAAGGTCTATTGCAGACTGATGCAGGTTCTCCTCAAGGATGTGCCTGTATTTGACTCCATTCATTGTTCCTCTATCCTGACAAAGTGCCCCAGTCCCTGCCACTGAAAGCATCCCCATATCATGATGCTGCCCACCAACCACCATGCTTCATGGTATGGATGGTGTTACACGGTGATGAGCTGTGTTCGGTTTGTGCCAGGCATAGTGCTTTGCATTCAGGCCAAAGAGTTCAATTTTGTTTTATCAGACCAGAGAATATTTTGCCACATGGTCTCAGAGTCTGCCATGTGCCTTCTTGCAAACTCCAGGCATGCTATTATGTGCCTTTTCTCAGGAGTGGCTTCTGTCTAGCCACTCTCCCATAGAGACCACATCTGTGAAGTGCTACAGAGATTGTTGTCCTCTGGACAGGTTCTCTCATCTCAGCCATGGAACTCTTTAGTTCTGTCAGGTTGGTCATTGGGTTCTTGGTCACTTCTGACCAGGTCCTTCTTGCCGATTTGCTCAGTTTGGGAGGATGGCCTGCTCTAGGACGAGTCTGGGTAGTTCCATAATCTTTCCATTTCCTAATGATGGACTTGACTGTGCTCCTGGGAACTTTCAACACCCTTGAAATGTTTTATACCCCTCCCAGATCTATGCCTCTTCACAATTCTATCACGGAGTTCTACGGACAACTCCTTGGTCTTCATGGTAGAGTTTCTGCTCTGACATGCACTGTCAACAGTGGAACCTTATATAGACAGGTGTATTTCCTCTGAAATCATGTCAGCCATTTGAACTGACCACAGGTGGACTTCATTCAAGTTTTAGAGTGATCTCACAAGGAAATTGGATGCACCTGAGCTCAATTTGGAGTGTCATAGCAAAGGGGTGAATACTTATCAAATCAAGACATTTCAAGTTTTATTTTAAATTACATGTACGAAAAAATCCAGAGTTTTATTCCACTTTGACATTATAGAGTAATTTGTGTAGATATGTGACAAAAATCCCATATAAATGTATTTTAATTTGAGTTTGCAACATCACAAAATGTGACAAAATCCAAGGAGTGAATACTTTCTGAAGGCACTGTATGTGTGGGATGTTCTGCGACTAAGTAATTTTGGAAGATTGGGGTAAAAGAAACCACAAGCACAAACAAATCTCTGAGAGAAATTGTCCTAGAGATTCATGCTTTAATATGCTGTAGACACAGGAACATTTGTTTATTGCATGTCCATATGTTAAGACCTTTTGACAGTTAGGTGCAAGGTAATGGAGGGAACCATTATACTCCACCATGACGTATGAAGGATTAATGTACAGAGTTTTGCCAACGGGGGAGGGAGTACTGTACCATGCTGAGACACTGTATGTAATTTTACAACTCTTAATATTACATTTGGCAGGCGAAGCTTGTAGGTTACCCAGCAGCGTCTGACATTGAGCACTGAATTGCTCAAAAATGTGCAATATGCCATTTCTCATATTCAACAGACAGACATGGCTACCTTGGTAATGGAGAAAGTTAGACATTCAGGGCAAACTGCAACAAAATGCATTTATGTTGAGATTATCTTTTGTTATATTAATTTCATTTGAGACTGATTTATTTTTGTACTAAAGTATGACATGCTAGCTATTATTCTGCATAATTCGAATATTTTGTTTATGCTTGAGTCCTTCTTTCAATAAAAATCCCTACTCTTTTCGAGAAGTGTCATGGAATTTTTTATATATACCTGAACAACCACTAGAATAGGCAGATGGGACTGCAGTTTAACAGCTCATATGAAAGACGGCACTTCAGGTTGGCACCCCTTATGCTGCACTACATTGTCGTATTGCAATTTAACCAAAGTTCCTGGTGTGGGATGGGACCCACAGCCTTCTGATCTTCAGCCTTAGAGGCAAGTGTGCAACCTGCTGAGCCACTGACATTGATAAAATCTTAAAAGAGTATGTTGAAAATGTGGTGCCACAATCTCAAGAAAAACAACAAAGTTATGAAGGAATGTTGACATTCTTCAATGTTTACTCATACCTGCTATTTTTCAGGTTTTGACCAAAATTTTCAACATTGCTATTTTATACACCAACTCATGAACATGACAGGTGTCACTTTTAAAATTCTGCCCCAAATGCCTTTTCATGCTTATGCCACAGAATATCATTTCAGTCAGATTTCATAAGAGATACCTCTCTTATTTATCAGGTGGTGTCATAAAAAAATATGCAAAAATTTGGGATCAGAATCTCAAAAAACAACAAAATTATGAACAAACATTGACAATTTTCAATAATTAGTCATAACACTGCAAGTTGTTTTTACCTTTTGAACCTACATCTTCAACATACTAATTTTCACTCCATCTCATGAACATGGTAGGTGACATTTTCAAATTCTCCTCCAAAACCTGTTTTGTTGCAGTTGTTCCGTAAAATTGCATTTCAGATGGCATTTGCATTGCTGCTCACTGCATATTGTTCTACTTCTGCAATTTATTATATTGCATAATTCCAGCTGAGAAACTGTACCTGCAATTGTTCATTTTGTTAATTCTGAACATTGTACTTTGTACTTGCACTGTGTTATCCTCTTCCTTCCCTTCCTTCCCTTCCTGGATGTATCTGGAAAAGAGCTAATACCAGCTCTGCATGTCTTTCCTGGTAAAATATTTGAAATAAAAATATTTGATAGATGACACCTGTCATATTTGTATTCTGGGATAATAAAAATACTGTCTTGAAAATTCAGGGTCATAGTTTGAGAAAACAACAGTATTATGTGTGAACATCTTCATTTCTCAGTAATGGCAATTTCACTGTTATAACGTGTGTTATTAATTTGTTAATTTTAACTGCTGTGCTATCTTTGCACAACAGATACATAGCAAAAACAAGCAAGGGAACATTTGCTGTTCACAATGCTTTTTTTTTGTTCTTTAGTAACTGATATAACCTCTTGAGCAGAGCTGGGGCTACAAGGAATATAACGACTTACAGAAATACAGGGCTACCAAAAATAATTGCAGTCAACTCACTAGGAGTGCTAAGGCCAATCATTACAAGAATCAATTGGGGAGAAACTGGGAGGATGGGAGGTGGTTCTAGGATAACTTCAAGGAACTTACAAGGAAGGATGACAAAAACAACCTTTATTGCTCAATATGGATGGCCCAAACACTATGGGTCCCTTCACCATTGCAGAAGAGTTTAACTCTGCCTTTACTAACCTTATCTCTGTTCTTCCAGCTGACTATCTCAGGCCTTTTGATGCAGACCTGGAAAGCATACTTAAGCCAAATTATCACCCTAATTTCTACTTTAAGAGTGTAACAACCAATGAGGTCATCGGATACGTCAAAAGGTCCTAGGTAAAACCAGGCTGGGTAGTGACAACATCGACATGAAAATGACAGCTCTTGTTATCGATGTGCTAATAGTTCCCATTACAAAATATTTAAAAGTCACTCTTAATGGCCAAATTCCGTCACTCTGGAAGCAAAGCGCTGGTGACCCCAGTACACAAGAATGGGGATAGGACCCTCACCGCAAACTATAGGCCCATCTTTATTCCCTCCTCATTATCCAAAATCCTAGAGAGAATAGTGGTGGGTCAACTCATGATCATATCCAGAAATACCAATTGCAATGTCTCCAGCAGCATGGTTTTAGAAAAAACATAGTACTGCCACAGCTCTGGTAGAATTCACCGATTATGTCCATAAGGCCATGGATGAGGGTAAAATGGTTGGTTCAATCTTTATTGACCTAACAAAGACCTTCAGTATGGTCTGTCACCCCGTCCTCCTGAAGCATTTACACCCCAGGGGTTGCCCCAGTGCTGTACTATGGTTACAGGACTATCTCTCTTCTAGATCCTAAAGAGTTACACTAGGCCAATCAGTGTCTGATTCAAAAGAAGTCTCATTGAGAGTTCCTCAAGGGTCCATTCTGGGACCTTGCTGTTCAGCCTTTTCTGAATGATCTTCCTGAGGCTTGCTTGAGTAAAATCATCTTATAAGCTGACGATGCAGTCATACTTAGCAGTCACTCTCATATCAAGGACCTCCAGGCCAAGCTGCAGACTACCTTCCAACAACTGGAAATCTGGTTTAGCTCCCAAAGGTTACTACTTACTGTAACTATAAAAAAAAGAAAACAATGCTCCTCAAAAGCTCTCAGCTAAAGAGGAGGTACCCCATCCTGACAGTCACAAATCAAAGATTGGTCCCTCTAGAACAGGTGCACACCTTCAAGTACCTGGGTGTCATAGTTGATGACACCATCTCATTTAATGCACCACATTGATATAGTGGTGAAGGCAATGAACACCAAATTAGGCATACTGTATAGGCACAGGAAAACCTATCTCCTAATGTTCTCCGGCTCTCTGTCTCCAGCTCCATACTATCCATATTAGACTACGGTCTGGTGATTTATGGAGCGCCACTGATACAGCTCTCAAAAGAGTTGGTCCAGTCCTAAACAGGGCTTGTAGACTACTACTAAATGCAGACCACCTCATGCATACCGCACACTGTATACTCAGTGCAACCTGCTATCACTTAGAAACAGAATCAAATATCAAACCTGCATTCTAGGGAGGAAGGCCATGCTCATCAAACCCCTCCTTGTATCTCTGAATTGGTTAGGATATTCAACTCCAAGTAACAATATCAGAAGTACAGAACTGAACCAACTTAGTGTTCCACTTGTAGGACTGCACTTGTCAATGCACTTTCTCCTACGAGCACCACTTTGGCTCAATGAGATCCCTGCAGAGATACTGAACACAACAAACCGAAGGGCCTTTAAACTGAACTAAAACAATATCTCTTGAGCATGAACATCTGTGACTGCCTGACTGATCCTGGTACTCCCTATTAGAATAACTCACCCTTTTGATACCTGCTATCCTCTTGGTCTCTACTGTTAGTCTCTCCCCCCCCAGCTTCCTTCCTCAAACATCTCACCAGTGCTAAGAACACCTAAGATTTCCTTCTCTTCTCTCTCAAACCTTTCCCAAATTTGTATCCTCATCTTATTCTACTACCTCCCTCTGGTCACCTTACTACCCCTCCTTTCTACCTCACATCTTGTTATACCTGGGTTATATACCACCAACTGGCCCACATGTAACCATAACCATATACACTTACACGTATGAGTGCCCTACCAGTCTTATAATGTTTTATCTTGTTTTATTACTTATGTTAGTGTTCTTTATATTTGCTATGCTTATATTTGTCTGTAATGCATTTCAATCAATCAATCAATATGAATCTTTTATTTAACCAGGCGATCACCTTGAGCAATGCTCATTTTCAAGGTGGACCTGGTGTTTCAGTACAACCAAATGCAGTAACAGAAAGAAGCTATCTACAATGATGCTCAATGAGAAACATTGGGACTTTATACAACAGTGGTATATATGCATAGAGTAAGCGATACAGTATATACAAAAATAAAGTATGTAGTCATAAAAGAGGGTGCAATAGTTGGGTGCAGGCACAATTATTATACAGTAAATATTATCGCCAGTGATACAGGTAGATACTACAAATCTAGTCTAGGGTAAAAACTAGTGAGAAAGGAAACAAAAGAGTAGTAATACTAGGTGAGACCAGAACAATAATGAAGTCCGAGGAGGGAATAATGGATAGGTAAGTGCATATATAGTAATGAATAAGGGGCACCCTTGATGCTAGGATTATTAGGTTCAGACCAGTGGGTTTCTAAGCGTGAGGGCAATTTTGAGATCTAGGTCAAGGGAAACAGGTACAGGTCTCACTATTGTGGTGCAGGTATAGGGATTTAAAGGCAGCAAGGCTGATGGGGTGAGTTATTTTCAGTGTTTTTGCAGGTTATTCCATAATTGTGGTAACATATAAGCTTAGGATGCCCTGCAAATCGTGATTTGGCCTTATACACAAACAAGGAGATAAAGGAAGTTCTTCTCAGGGCATACCTACTGAATGTGCATAGTGGAAGGCAAGCAGAAATATAGTGGGGCAGTTATTAGTGATAGCTTTGTAGGTCCAGGTTGTCACATTTCTACATTGTCTGTCACTGAGAGATGACCATCCCACTGCAGCACACAAGGAACAATGGTGTGTAGAATAAGAGAGAGCTGTGATGAACCTCAGTGCATGATGGTAAAGCGTGTCGAGTTTGGCTAATGCACTGGCCGGACCCTGGCTGTATAGAAAGTCTGTGTAATCTACTAATGACAGAAAGGTAGTTTGGACCAGTCTCAGCTTTGCGTCTCTGATGAAGATTACTGATCCTAAAGAAAAGACCAAGTCTCTATGTGAGCTTCTTTGTAAGTTCATTTATATGGTCAGTGAAAAGAAAGTCCATGGTCTAACCAGACCCCCAGGTATTTGAACTTTATTACGTATTCAGCTGTTCTACAAGGATAGTTGGATTTGTGAAGCAACCCGGCTGCAACAGGATTGGGGCAAAAGAAAGGGCAAGAGAACAATTGCTTTGAGTTTTTGCATTTAGAAGTAAATTCCAGTTCAGGAGTTGAAGTTGGAGCTGGTTGAATTCACATTGAGAAGAACATTACAAGCAGCGTCAGGAGTAGGGCTACTAGCATAGAGTACTGTGTCATCAGCAAATAAGTGTATTTGTGCTTGTTTGATTGTGGCATCGATGTTGTTAATGTTTACCTATATATGTTTACCTATATATGTTTCTGCTATATATTCTGCTATTCTCATAATCACTCATATTCTGTAGTTTTCTACTATTGTGACATGTTTTATGCTTTTCTGATGACATTGCATGTGTTCTCAGACTCACTCCAGTGAGACTGATAACAGGTTGCAGACTATGAATTTTCAGAACTCAGGCCGCTTAACCTGCTACTAGCCAAGCAGGCAGGGGTAGTAGCCCTTGGGATTGTGTCAATCTAGGGGTTACATACACAATAAAGAGTATGTAACTTCCATATTTTGTCAAACCTGTTAAGTTTATTACATAGACTGGCTATCATCCTCTTGGTGCAAAGATTAAGAAGGCATTCCTGTACCCACTCTAAGTATGATATGCTGGCTCCGTCAACCAGTGATGTAGTACAAGTTTTTGACAGATAGGGCCATTAGGACTATATAATATCTCGTTCCTTATCTCAGTGCCCCTGTAATCACCCAAAAGGCAAATTTCTGGGGTGAATAAATCATCAGGACCCAATAATGGATCAGCCTTTTATCTGATGAGTGACTATAAAGGAGCTACTCTTGGGCATTCTCAGAATATCTGGAAAGGGTGCCCTCCTCCTGTTGACCGTCACACACCTGGAGGATGTAGCTTTCCCATCTTAAACAATTTTGATTGGAGTAAAATACATGTTGTTAAGTAACTGAAACTGCATGATTCTCAACCTGTCCCTCGTAACATAAGTATGACAGCTTTTCCATATCTTACTCCATTCCTTCCGGCAGAGGAACTGGGAGGCCAGTACCTGGTACTCCTATTACAAAGGAGAAATCTCTATCATCATGTAAACTAGAGTATAGATTAGATACCGAATGAGGTAATGAGGCTAGTCTTGTAAATTTTGCATGAATTCTCCGGCTTGTTTGTCTTATAAGGGCACCTTCAGATTATTAATCAACATATGACAAGTTAAAAATATGGGTACTATCTATTATATATTTCTGCATGATTTCTCCGAGGCAAGGCAGACCCTTCATCCTTTGTCAGTCCACCCACCTTTACTAGGGCCAACTGTGGGATCCAAGAGGAGGTATAATTTTACCCCAATTCTGAAATTCGGATTCTGTACAAGAGGCAAGGTAGGGTCCCAGCTGTGTTGATATATTTTAAAAAGAGCATAGTTGAGAGTGAACCCTGACTGATACACTGATCAGGAGCTACATTGTGCAGCAGGAAGGTCCTTGGATTGTATTTGGAAAAGAACCTGTTTAGATACACCATTAGTATCTAGCAGTTCCATTTCAATCGAAGACAACTGGGAATATATGTACGGGTTCCCATTTCTTCTGCTGGTGTATACATTTACTGGCATGACTTGCCCAATAGTACAATCTGAAAGGCGGAGTCTAAGCCCCCCATGGTCTTTGGGGCTACTAACTTGTGATTCGGCTCATCTTGGGGCTTACCCAGCCAGATAAAATCATTGATGATGGAATGCACCTTTCTAAATCAAGAGAGAGTAGCCACAAGTTCAGCAAATTGAGTGGATAAAAAGTCTTGGGAGTATGTTCATTTTCACTAAATTAATACAGCCACAAAGCGAAAAGGGTAATAACCTTCCACCGGGTGAGGTATTGTTGTACTACCTGTAATAGTGCATCTAAACTCAGTTGCTTTAACCATTTTTCACTCCTAACCAAATGTATACCTAAATATTTCAAGGTCTTTGGAGACCAGTTTAGACCGATATCTAGTATCTCATTTTTAAATGTACTGGAATTTAAAGGAAGACTGAAGTCTTGATTAAATTAATTTTATAATTGGATAATTGACTGTATTCTCTAATAGTCTCTAGTGCCACCAGAGGTGCAACAATATGTCATCGACATATGTTGACAGCTTCATTTCCTTTGTTCCTAATCTGATGCCACTGATGTTTGGATTATCTTTCAATTTAATAAGTAGGGGTTCAAGATACAAATTAAATAGCAATTGTGACAGGGGACAGCCTTGTCTGGTACCTGGGTATAGTGAAAATGTAGATGAAAAGACCCCATTACAATACATATGTGCTTGAGGGTTCAGGTATAGAGAACGTATCCACCCTATAAATTGGGGTGGGGAAGAATCTGAAACTATGTAGTGAGCTGAACATGAATTGCCAGTCAACCCGGTCAAAAGCTTTCTCTGCATCCAAGGACATAAGCACCATAGAGTAGCCAGAATCCTTGGATGCAGAGAAGACGTAAACTAATTTTCAGAGATGGTTTGAAGAGGATCGGCATTCCATAAATCTGACTTGATCTAGGTTTATTAAAGATGGTAGTATTCAGCTAATTCTGTCCACCAGGAGTTTGGCCAATATTTTAACATCATAGTTTAAAAGTGAAATCGGCTGATAACTCATAACTCGGTCAGCTTTCTTCCCAGACTTATGAAGCACTATTATTAGAGCCTCAAATAGGGTGTCATCCAAAGTGCCACAGGATAGAATATGTTGGAACAGTTTAAGTAAGCAGGGTACCAGTTGGACAGTGAATGCTTTATGAAAATTAGGTGAGAATCCGTCTGGACCTGGTGCCTTGTCCGACGACAAGGCCTAGATTGCCCATATATTAGCTTCCTTAAAGGGTGTTATCAGTGATTCCTTCTGTAACTCCGACAAAGTGGGCAATGGAATGGTTGAGAGATAGTTGTTTACCATCTACTCTGAGGAAGATTTGGCATAGGACTGTAAAGACTACGGTACTATGTCTCAAATTCCGCTCAATATCTTTAGGGTAGTTTTGAGGGACCCGTCTGTTGTGGATCTAATGGCATTAATGATACATGAAGCCTCCTGTTTTTAATCCTGAGGTCTAACAGCCTACCTGCCTTCCCCCTGATCTGCATAAGTTGCTTGGGTTCATAGTATAGCAAGTTCTGCCTTTTCACAAAGCAATTCACTATACTAATCTTGGAGTCTAAGGAGCTTTTGTTTTTGTTTTTTCCAATTGTTTAACCAGGAGAGACACACTGAGCTGAAAGTTTACAGGTGCAGCCTGGGAGCACAGAAGGTTAAGTGACTTGCTTAGGGTCACACAGTATGCAAGTGGGGGCTGTGGGATTCAAATCCAGGTCTCCATATTTGCAGCTCAGAGCCTTAAACCACTGCACTACTGCCTCCTTTGGCAGCCCTTATTATGAGTGTTGTGTGATAAATGAGCCTCCAGGTCTCTGATTTGGGTTAATGTGTCTAAGGCTTGCTTATCACGCTTACATTTCCTAGTGGATGCTATTCTAATAAGCTCCCCTCTGATACAGCATAAAGGTTCCCCATTCTATGTCCAGTTTCCCAGTTGAACCCAAGTTGTTAATTGTAAATTGTTCTATAGAACTTTAGTCTTTTAAATCACCCATTCTTCCTTTAATATCTGATTATTAATCTTCCAAACTGTCTCCTTCTTTAGAAGGGGAGAATGTTATTCTGCAAGCGACTGAGGCATGGTCTGATATGACCTCAGGGTCCATCCTACTGTCCAGAACCCCACTCAGGAGTGACTGACTAATAAGAAAGTAGTCTATCTGTGATGAGGAACCATGGACTGCGGGACAGAACATGAATTCCCTCGAAGCAGGGTGCAACACTCTCCAGGGGTCACAAAGACCTGCAGTAAATGGTCTGTTAACTCACAAATAGCTCTCTGAGATGGAGATAATCCAGACCCACACTTGTCTGTTCTGTCTAAATTTGGATCAAATGGAAGATTCCAGCCCCCGAAAAATATAGGAAGGGAGAGGAAGGGAGATAGCAGGAAACCAGTTCCATGAAAAAGGAGGAGTCAATATTTGGTCCATAAACACAACCAGTAACAATTCTACCCTGTCAATGGACCCTGTAAAGAATATATATCTACCTTGTGAGTCACGGATATACTGTGTGACTATAAAGGAACTTTCGTTGAAATCAGGATTGCAAACCCCCTACTCAGGGTACTGTTCTCTGTCACAAAAACGTGTCCCACATATTGCTTCCTGAATTGACTGACCTCATTTTCTAACAAGTGTGTTCTAGCATCAAGGAAATATCTCCTTTAATATGATGAAGATGCTTGAGAATTTTGTATCTCTTGGTTTTATTTCTAGCCCTCGAACATTTCATGTGACAATGTTCAGATAGTTAGCCATTGGTATCATACAAAGCTATAGGAAAGGGAAGCCATAGTAAACTGAGCCCTGGCAAATGGACCCCTGCTGATGCTGAACCCCCAATCTTCCCCTCCCCCACTTCCCCCCCTCTGCACCCCTCCGTAAAACACCCTAAGACAACATAAACATTGAAGTAAAGAACTGGAAACATATTGATCCCTTCATTTTATCCCCAACCAGAACCAAAACTGCATATATGTAAACATAATAACAAACCATGAAAGCCCCCACCCCCAACATAATATCTCTATGGTGCATGACTAACAATCTTATCACCTGCATTCAGCCCTTAGCCACTATTTTAAACACAGTTTGACCCAGGAAGTGAACTCCACTTTGCACATTGTAACATTTTCACATCTTGGAAACTGTGAGCCATGGAGCAGATCCCTGCATGAACTACTAAAATCTACAATGATCACAACTAGATCCCTCTACCAACTATAGTAACAAGGAACACTAAACAACTAAAGGAGAGGATCTCATGGAAATAGAAAAAGTATAAGAAAATTCCTTGTGCAAATCCTAGAAACTGACATCCAATATTTAGTTATGGATATATACCAATAACATCCATCTTTAATTGAGTAAAATAAAATAGGGTATGGAAGAAACAAGAAAATTGCTATAATTAGAAAGTCCACAAAAGGCGCCAAGCAGTCACGAGTCTGCTTCGTGCTGGCAGCTGACAGTCAATGTAAAAGTACTGTACACCTAGGTAAGGCAGAGCAGAGTCAGCCAACCTTAGATGAAAATCATGAATAAAGAGATAGTGCTCAGAGCTAGTTCCACACAGATTGAGCACAGCCTTAACCAGTGGTGCTTTGTTCAGTAACTTCGTGTATTATCATTGTGGGGACCAGTTACTTGAAAGTACCTTTTCCTCATGCACGAATGGTGCTCTTGAGGCCCTGGATAAGCCATGACAGCATTTAAAGTTAAGTCTGAAATCCCTTATGATCAACTGCTGCCACATCTTCAGCCATCCCCGCCCGGGAACCATCCCTGATTAAACATTTCTACAGCTCCGCTGATGAACAAGGACAAACTTCTTGATCATTGCTGTGAGAACTTTGATGTTATACATCTCTCTGGCATATGGCGATCTGACAGAAAACTGTGCATCCAGTAGGGGGTGAAATGATCGTAAATCAAAGCTGAGGGCATAAGAAAAATGATAGCCAGTTAACAAGAAGCCATCTTAGAAACAGCATTACTATAGCCAACCTTAAAAATTAGATCTCTGTTTAATCCTTCTGCTTGCATTCCAGATAGTCAGTGATCCTTACAAATAATAAGCAGGGCCTTTTTCAATTCGGTAGTTGCTGTTTCCACTTCTTCATAAGTATGCCAAATCCCTTGACAACTGTACCTGAAATCTGGCAGGGTACCCCATTCTGAATTTGATTCCAGCGATCAGCTTGGTCACAACTGGGTGAAATGAAGCCCATCTCTGGCGTACTGTGGTTGGTAGATCTTGGGCCACTCTCAGTTTGGTACCTTCCGTTGTATTTCTTTAAATCTCTAACTTTGTTGAGAAGTGCTGTTTGAGAAAATTTAGAAAGTGAAACAGAAGATTAGGAGCAGCCGGGGAGCTGGCATGGGCCTTAAATATCTATGATCCCTCTCAATGATGTAATTAGGGCCGTATGGTGAAGGCCCAGCAATTTTGATACCAGTTTCTGTACAAAGGCAATGGGATCTGTGCCTTCCTCCTTTTGGGGAGCCCTATTATTACTGCATTGTTTCTTCTGCTCTGGCCTTTGAGATCCTCAATTTTCACTTCAAGTCAGGCCATACATTGATGGGATGCAGTCAGTTCAGGATCCAGTTTGTCAGCTCTTTTTCCAAAGAGAAGAGGCAGGCTTCATTGTCTCGGTATGTTTGGAGAGATCCTCAATAGCGCTGCCATAGACTTGAATTCTGTGGTGAGTGAACAGAGTTCTTCTCTAAATGGATGAAATTCTGCCAGAAATCTCTCAACTGTTAGCAAGTTAGCATCCGGGGAGGTAGTAGTAGTGGAGCACCCAGTTGCCAAGACCCTGGGCCTTGTTTTTTGTTGGCTTTCTCTAGTGTTGATGGTGGTGAATGCTTAGGCAGCGCCATTTTCATTTCCACCTCCATTTCGCTGACTTTCAAGTCATGATATTTTCTTGATCACCTCCAGAAGTATTTGGGTGTCAGAAATGTAATTTAAAATGGAAAACCATAGTTTTAGGAAAAGTAGCTAGAACTGAGCAGAAAAGCTGCTAAATGGCAGGCTGCATCATGTGACTCCCTGCAGTTAAAAACTTTATGATGGACCTAAAAATAATAGATGCTTTTAGGACAACATACCCAACATGGAGAAAATATTCCTTTTCTCTAATGTGCATAAAACATCATCCAGGTTTGATCTCTTCTTATTATCAGAGGAAACATTGAATGAGCTTGTTAAAATTAACTATGGTGCTATTAAAATCTCCAATCATGCCCCTATATGTGTAACAATTAAGTTAACTTTGGAAGAAATTAGACATCCAGGTCATAATTGGAAATTTGATAATTTTTACTGAAATATGAAACTTTAAAAAAAACTTAGGAGGTGACTCATTTTCTGATAAATAATAGAGTGGAAGAAACGTCAGTCTCAACAATCTGGGAGTCCATGAAAGTGTATCTAAGGGGCGGATGATCTCATACTCTTGTTATTAAAAAAAGGAACAAAAAGAAAATATGACATATTGGAGCATCAATTATGTGCAGAAGCAGCCTGTAATAACTCAGGCTTAGAAACAGATTTGACTAGAGTGTTAAACCTAAGAGAAAGACTTAATGATTTGATGGCTTACAAAGCTGAAAGGGTATTTCAAAATTCAAGATCTAATTATTATTTCTTCTCTGAAAAGCCAGATAAACTCCTGGCATATCAGATACAATGTGAACATAATAAAGATGCTATATTTCAAATTCAACTAAAAAGGAAAGATATCAAACTCCTTACTAGAAATTAACAAAGACTTTCAGGACTTTTATAAAGAACTATATACTTCAGACATCAATCCATTGCAACAAAATATTGATAACTTTTTTCATACTCTTCCTATAAATTCTTTATCAGATATGGTAAAAGATATTATAGATAAACCCTTCAATATTCAGAGATTGAAACAATAATATGACAATTACAAAACAGAAATGCCCTGGCTCAGATGGTTTTATAGAGAATCTTACAAAACATTCATAGATATCTTTTCCCTCTGTTACTCCAATTACTTAATGATATTGAGAACATTGGCACACTCCTAGCTCAATGAGAGATTTAATAATTATTTTGATATTAAGAAGCAATAAAGATCCTATAACGTTTGGCTCATATAGGTCAATTTCACTACTAAACACTGATTACAGGATTATAATGAAGGTGTGGGCGAATAGATTGGCTGAACATATTGAGACTATTATACACCCAGATCAAACTGGTTTTATACCTGGGAGGCAATTAACAACAAATATTCAGAGGGCCCTAAATATTATTGAATTAACAGACCGGTCTGAAATGGCAATTATTTCTCTTGACACAGAAAAAGTGTTTGACCGAGTATATTGGACATTTTCATAAGCAAGTTTAATTAAGATGAACTTTGGGGATAGATCTGTGAGGTGGTTTAATATGGTTTACAAAAACCCATGTGCCAGAATCAAAACAAATACCAATCTATCAGAGCCTATTCACCTTCATGGGGTGTACTTCAGGGTTGCCCCTGTCACCACTACATTTTGTAATTGTTATTGAATCTGTAGCTATACCTATAAGAAATAATGAGTAAATAAAAAGCATACAAGTGGGTGAAGTATGCACAAAATTTCACTTTATGCTGATGATGTCCTGGTATTTTTGGATAGGCCAAAGAAAATGGCGATGAACTATACAATCTAATTGAAAACTTTGGTTTTCACCTCTGGCTATAAAGTGAATTGGGAAAATCTGAATGCCTGTATAATGGTCTCGAAAATTGATAATCCGACCACATTAATAGTTTCCATAGCTAAATCAGAGATAAAATGTTTAGGTGTCACTTTAGCTAGTAAAGTTAACCAGTTCTTTCAATTAAACTATAGCCCTTTGCTAGATAATGTTAAACATGACCTAGATAGATGGATTAACTGCCATTGACTATAACCGGAAAAATAAATATTCTTAAAATGAATGTTTTACTGAGGCTTTTATTCTTCTTTCAAACGCTGCCAATCATTTTGAATAAAAATGTTTTTGTAAGTATAGATATAATGATCAGGCAATTCATTTGGAAGAACAAATGACCTAGAACCAAACTGGTAAAACTATACTCCTCACTGAACCTTGGGGGCTAGGGTTACCAAATTTCAGATTATACTGTTATGCAGCACAACTTCAACCAACTCTGGAATGGTTCACTCTAAAGAACAGTTGAATAATTGGGACACAAATATGTGTTCTATAGAACAATATTATTCACCCTCCTCTAAGCTGATATATCTGCTATATGCTAACTATGATAAATTATATGATAAAAAATATTAAGTTCAACTAAAACTACCTCAAAAGTGTGGAAGGAAGCCTACACATATTTAGGAATAAACACTACTACATCACTATACACACCTCTATACATGAGCTCTAATCTTAAATTTACACATTAAACAAAATCTTTTATAACTGGAAAAATTGTGGCTTGACTCATTTAAAAGCGATGTTTACAAAATGACAATTTGAAAACCTTTGAAACACTTAAAACAGAATTTAACTTACCAATTGGGAGCTATTTAGCATATTTACAGTTAAGAGACTTTTGTGCAAAAATAGAAAACATAATACAGTGGAGGCAACCCCTGGAGCTATTGCTACAAGATCCATTGGGGAGACTAAACCAATCTCAAAATATATAAATTGCTATTAGAAACAAACAAGTTAGAAATGGACCCCTGGCAACAGGCATAGTCTAAGGAGCTTGGGCAATGGGCTCAAAACATAAACTGGTCTAGGGTTTAGCCTCACCTGAAACAGTATCAAAAATACTAAGCTAAGACAAATTCAATTTAATATGATCCATAGACTATACTATACCCCTAGTAAACTACATAAATTTAACACCATATTATCAGATCTCTGTCTTAAGTGCAATAGAGGAAAGAGCTTTAAGCCATACATTTATTTTTGATCAGAACTAAATGTGTTGGGACAAAATTAGAGATATAATTTCAAAAATGTTAGCTAGAGGTGTCCCTTTGACCCAGGCATTTTATTATTTGGATTAACTTTCTCTCTGGATTTCAGCATCGAATTGAGCTTCTTTGTTTATTTAGCACTGGTCTTTTTTTTTTTCATATTTATTTGTCCCCACCAATCGCCCATCACCGCCACTGGTGACATGCCGGGCCATCACCTTTCACCAATTCTAAGGCACCAGCTTGGCCTGGTGCAAGGGGAGACTGGCTTCATCCTGCTGGTAGGCTTATTTTCTCCTCCAGTTTTGTCCCACCCCTGAGCAGGGAGCCAAGGCATGCAATGATGCCAATGGCCGAGCCACCCACACTTCCATACATGGCACACTGGGCATCTTGCTCGGCTCCACCCCTTGTGTGGGTCATTGCACCAGCCCCAGCCACTGCTAGGGGCCAGTCAAGCAGCAGACTCTGTCCCCACCCCTCCCTGGGAGAGGAGAGCTCTCCGATGCTGATCCTCTCCCCCAAGCCGACCCCCAGTGACATGCTAGCATTGCAAACACAGATCGCCAGCATGGCAGGAGGTAGGCATGATGTCTCAACCCTCCACGCCACTGGGCTGTTTCTTTTGCAATGGTCTTAGCTAAAGAAGTGATACTACTTCATTGGCATGAAGCAACACCTCTGAATTATAAAGAGTGGTTAAACTTATTAACCAATAGTGGCAAATTAGAAAGAATATTTTATCTTAAAGAGCATAAAGAAGGAACTTTGAAAATATTTGGCACCCTTACTTTAATTGTCTTCAGGGAGTGACTTGAAATGTACAAAGAATATTATTAATAAGGTTAGAGCACTTTAAATAGAGATAAATAGATAGAAACTGCTTTCCCTGTACGATGATGCCAATATGATACCACACCTGGCAAATTGTTTCATGCCTGAAAGTGGATATTGGTATGAGTACATAAAAATTAAAAACAAGAAGCCTTCACTGAAAATGAGGCGCTGTATCTCACCCGCATAAAGAGTTGCAGAAAACAAACACATGAGTCCTTGACCTCAGCAAATAAACAAAGCTCTCCTCTGATTCACTGTTAGTAATCAGACCCTCCAAAACAAAATCTCAGGTCTGGATATTTTGATGTGGGAAAAGGTTTGATCCCCATCACCAATTGCACTGGCTGGCAGTATTAGATATCTCTGTCAAAATGGATGCACAGCTGTGGTTACCAACTGTAACTGTTTTTTTTGTGGGTGGGGTGGGCATGGAGGTTTTCACCCTCCTATCCTCCTGTTACCACTGTTCTTTGGGGCACATAGTCTCCACTGCCCACCAGACTCACTCTGCTGGCCTCCACAGTTCACCACCAGGCATCTCAGGGTCACCCATGTCAGAGGTTCAGTCTGCGAAACAGGGTGTGGGATTAGGATAACAGATGACAGGCAGACCAAGACTTACTGTAGGTGCATAAAAATGCATGGATGGATTTCTCATTTTATTGTTTTGTCAGGTAAAATAAGCAATATACAGAAAGTAAAAAGAAAAATGAGGTTAGCCATCCTCAGCATAGCAAGGCTTAGCTTCAGCATTTTCAAATACTGATAGTGCTTGTCCTAGCACACCCTGAAGGTCTTACACCTTCCATGACCACAAGCAACTAACCTCCCTATCTATCTTCTAGTCCCTAGTAGGGGCTTTTTATACACTTACAGAGGTGACATCACTGGTGGTCTATGATGGTCCACCCTTTTCTTTAATTACTAGCATAATCCTTTTATGCTGCTTAATATTTTGGTCTTATACATTACTATGGTATAAATTGACTATTGGACTCTTCAGTAAACCTAAACTGAAACAACGTTGCCTTGTTTTAAAGGCTAAAATCACTGCATCCATACGTAACAGGCACTAATGGGCTAAGCTCCTCCCTCTAGGACAATAAATGCTTTCATTCTGAGGGCTGCTAGCCCTATAGTAGGTCATTGGAAGCAACACTCCCCATACAGCATGATATACCAGAACACTCCCAGGAACCTTTAACTTTTATTTTACTAAACATACCCTTAATACACATTCTGTTTGACTCTGTTTGGCTGGCTTAGCCTGAAGACTAGATTTGTGCAAGCCAGCCAGGAGTCCTTGTTATCTCAGGTTATTTTTAATTACAGAGTGAGAGCAGCACTGAATTGATTTCAGAAAAGGTTTAATGCAGCCATTCCCTTGCAACTGATACCTGATCCCTTATTCCAGAAAGGCAAACTAAATAAATGAAATTAAATGAAAAGAAAAACATATTTCATATGTAGAGTAGCTTGGGCAATTTAACTAACATTAGCTGCTCCACTTTATCTTTCTGCCTCTATTTCCATTTCTGTACTGCAATTTAACTATACTGGCAGGACTAGAACCATGCACATGTTTTTAACATTAGGCAGTTTGCCTTGACACTTGACTGTTTATTATCTATATTAGCACTGCAGCACTTTTAAAAGGTATTTTGCTATGTCTCTAGGGTTGTATGCTAAGACAGGGGTCACCCTGCGCAGTCTGCCCTGTCATAAGTGGATCCCTACTGCTGTCAGGGAGGAAATAACTGGTGACTTCAATGATGCTGCAGGACCTGAAGAGCCAGAGGTCCTGTGGCATGAGGGAGCATGGTGGCCATCATATAGGCACAGCAGGCTAGGTGGTATTTCTGCTTTTTCTAGTCCCTCACACCTCCCTGCCAGTCAACTTCTCCAGCATCACTCCTTGGGGGCAGGGCCCAAGATGTTGCATGGTTACTCACAGTGGTGCTATCATGCAGCGCCACAGTAGTCACTGTTGCTGTGGGAGCAGAGCGTCCCACCCTCTGGAGTTTGAGTGTGCCATTTCCTCAGCGACCTCTAGACTGGTTTAAGAGTTTAACCCATATAACATCTCCATGCTGCTGTGCTGAAACAGCCTTGCAGTTGCTACTCATTCTATTGACTGACTGCTACATGTGAACATTAGTGACATGATCTGTCCAGTCTTTTGTCAAAACTTCCTGAAAACAGTAATGGCTAACTCTTGCATATTTTATTGGCTAATGATTTTTCAATCAGTCAAGGACTACTGTTTGAAATAAGCCCATGAGGAATCCCTGCTGTGCAAATGGTATAAAAAAGTATTTGGTTAGACTGAATAAAGCAATTGTGTGAGAGTGTGTGTGTGTGTGTGTGTGTGTGTGTGTGTGTGTGTGTGTGTGTGTGTGTGTGTATGTGTGTATGTGTGTTGGGTGATAAGCTACACTTCCAGTCTGAACATGTTGGAGCTGTGGTTTCAGAAATAGTTTGGATTTAGAAGAAAAAAGCAGTAGGATATAATTCATTCTCAGCTCTCTGACTACACATTGCAGGAGAGGTCTTTGTTCAGATTAGCTGCGGCACATACATGCCAGCCACAGCTTTTCTTGCTAGTTCCCAAATGGCATTGTTATGGGCCTTGCCTGAGAGTCTCACTTTCAACCCTTTCCTCCGTGACACATTCAAGTCAATGTATTAAAGTCCATGTTGTTACATCAGCAGTGGCATCTACTGTGTAAGAAAGACAATAATAATAATATCTTTATTTAGGTTAGCCCTTTCAGAATATCAAGGTATGCGGTAAACTAAAAACAATAATAAAATCAGCAATACAACAATAAAATGGACAAGTGAGCTAGCATTTCATGAGACAGTCTTCACTGAACTTTAGCTGCAGTAAGATACTTTTCTTTCTATCTTCCAGTGCAGCAGACATAAATCAACCTCTACCCATGTAACTACAGCCCTGTATTACCATGGCCCAACTGTTGTTGTGCATGGTACTGTGTTACTTTGGCAGTACTGACTTTGTTACAGGGAACTTTACTGTGGGGTATAATAAGCATATAATAACTGGGAATAATTTTTTCCTAAGGGAACCCCGTTATAATTCACTGTTATAACTAGGCTTGGCAGTTTCAATTTTTATTTTAACAAATTTGATGGCTAAAATCGATGTTTATTTTAAGGTCTTTATTTTGATTAAAATCGATCTTTACGGTAAAAACATATGGAGACACACAGAGTTAACAAAGACACTACAACATACACAGAGACACTACAACATACGGAAACACACAGAGTTATACAAAGACAATGCCACATACTCCCCCAAAAAAGTGCAATCTATGCTGGATTCAGTTGTGAAATTTTTATATCTGTGTCGCTAAATGCATCAAAACTTCCTGTTATGTCCTTGTTGTGGTACAAAATGTTTAGCATCCCCAGTCTCTCCTCTGAAAGGTGCATTCGGAGTTTATCTTGAACTTTTCTGTACAGACTAAACGAACGCCTACAGCAGTAGATGTAACTGGCATAGCCAGTGCCCTCAACACAACATTGGAAAGTACAGGAAGGTTTAGCATCTCAATCTCCCAGTACTCCATCGGAGAGATCGTATGGTCTGAAGGAACCTCAAGTTTCATATATAAACTAAAGTCCCGCTCAAAGTCTTCTTTTGGCAGTGAAAGGTGTTGCTTATGAAAACATATTTAGAGACATCAGCAGAGGGCTGTTTCTTTATAAAGGGATCAAACATCCTGCAATTGTCAAACAATGATCCAGAACCATAAAGTCCTTCAGGGACATTTCACATGGATTTTTCCTAGAAAACTGCACAAAAATAAGCTTGCAGTAAAGATCTCTTTGACTCGAATCATCCGTTACAAGTCTCCATAATTTGGAGGCTTTTTGGACTGATGCTCTACCTCCTCATTAATTAAAAGTCACACACACTATCCCAGTGTGCATGAATGTACTGTGCTGCTTCTAACCAGGAAAACCAATGACATGGGACAACTCTGGGGGAGGAGTTTTGCTAGTTAGTGGAACACCATTGTTTGCACATACTTTAAAAATGCTCTCCTCTGTTTATTTGCACTCTTAAATAGAGCTGGAAAATGTACCACAATTTCATTAGCATCACAAAATTCATCTGATTTAATAGCATGGTCGATAGCTACGTGCAATAAATGTGCGATGCAGGGTATGTGCAGCAGATGTGGGTAAATGTCTCTAAGGTCTTTAATCATTCTCTGCATGTACATTGCTGAATCAGTGTTTATTGAGACACAATCAGACCAAGACAAGCAATAGTCTCTCATCATGTCATGGAGTGTTAGAGATTACACCCGCATTGCACTGCATAACAACTGTAGATTTCAGTAGCAGACAGTTTATGGATCTATTTTAGATGAGTAAAACTCCCAGAACATTAATAGCAGGTAGACCTGCCAACTCAGTTGTTTCATCGACAACAATAGAGAATTGCTCACCAGATAGCAGCTCATTTATTCTTGATTTGTGATGCATGAAGACCTCTGAATATATTTCTCCTCCAGCCAATGTCTTTTGGACATGTTCTCCCAGCTGGTGCATATTTTCTTAGAACACACATCAGATAGCTGGAGTCCGGGCAGCATTCATCGGAATTGCTTCAAAACACAAAGCCCTAACAAGATCATGTGGAAAGTTGGTAGCTTCTTCTTTTTTTGCTTCATGCGTCCCATAAACGATTCCATTGAGGGCTGTGAGACAATGTCCAGACTTTGCTTTAGCCTTAGGTGTGTCTTGCTGTTAAAATGCTCAGAAATGCGATTTGCCTGACCAGATACTTCAGTTTTAAAATCTTGCATCGTGAAATGTCAATACTTTCCCATCACCAGTCATTTTTACAGTTTTAATTCCAGTTCATGGAATTCAGAGCAATACTCATCTGCACATTTTCTTTTTCTACCCATGCTGTTTGGATGTGTTGCTAGATCTGAGAGCTGAGGTCTGATTAAAATACTACTAATTTTATTATCAGCTCAGGCGGCACAGTAAACCACTGAACTATGCAGCAACTAGTAAATAGGTGTTAATGGAATAGAATACATCATTGCCTGGGTGATTTAGATGGGGTTCAGCCATACGCCTGAGTATTTCAAGTGAAAACGCTCTGATTAAAGTTTAATTGCCTGGTGATTTAGATAAACTGCCCTGGTCTCATATTATTAGTTTTGTGATTCCCCTATTTCGAATAGGGAATCACAAGCTAAAGTAAAGTAACGAGAGACAGGGCAGTTTACTTATTTAGGATCACCAGGCAATTTTAATGTTAATCAGAACGCTTTCAAATGATGCACCTAAATAATAGCATTTCAGTAGAAATCGATTTAAAAGATTTCTGTCGAAATTGACAAATAGCATCGCCTCGATGTAACCCATCGAAACGATATTAATCGAACCGTTAAGCCTAGTTATAACCTGTGGGTTATAACAGTGAACATGCGCCACATTTCCATTGCAGTGCACATGCCCTAGTGGCACCTCTTCTTCCCTCCGCACCAGCCACCAGTCCTTAGCACTGGATCTGCCACACACCAGTAAGTTTATTTAAAAATTAATAAATAACTAAATGGACACTTCAGGCAACAAAAATATTTTTTTTAAATAAGTACTTTTGGGACACCTTTCCCTTCAGCCGCTTTCCTTTCCAACTGCATGGAATTTGCTGAAACCTGATCGGACCGCATGTAGATTTTTATTTTATTTTATATAGTTGCTGTGGCAAAAAATGATCCCCTAGCAGTTATATACAATAAAACATGAGGGTGGTGTTTAACTTGAAATATTTATACACACCCCTTGGTGTTGGATGCATAAACCCTCGGGCTTTGCTCTAGGGGTTTATGTGGCATGCAACACCTCTGGATGTGTAAAATCTCATTAAACACACTACCCCATGTATTATTCTATATATGTAACACTACCATTACAAACCATGGCACACCATAGTATCACTCCAGTCTTGTTGCAGGAGAATGTATTACACAGGTGCAATATGTAAGGAAAAATTCATGACAGAGGAGAGATTATGTTATATTAATGTACTGAGTGGTGGGTTGTACTCTCAAGTCCTAAGGGTGAGGGACTTCAACCAACATGAGGTACATTAACATAGCACCATTCCCCAATGGAATTGCCTTATTCCACTTATAAAATGTTTAGTAATGTTACTTTTTAAGCAGTGTAGTAGTGTTGTAATTTGGTGCTGTATCTTTAAATGGCTGCGTTACGGCATTAGCCTAATTAGATATGCTAATGGGGTTAAATTGCAGCTGATTACACAGCACTAGTTTGGTGCAGTTACACTTCAAGCGAGTGGGTTATTTTATTGCTTTAAATAGGTATTCCTGACTTTTAACTTCCTATCCTTCCCATGTGATATGTGAGGCTTAGCTGGAAGCTTGGGCTGTGCTTCCTGTTCTTTCCATGTGATCTGAGTTAGACCTGGTAGCCTAGACTCTTGATTAGATGTCATGTGACCTCATTCAGGTGCACTGCTGGGCAGCTGAAATTCAAGCACATAAAGTTTGAGCTGACCTTTGTTTCTATGTATATAGATATTTTAAAGCTTTTAGATCAATGTTTGCATTTTTGTGATATATGCATATTGCAAGTCTTAAACAGAACATGTTGTTTGTTATTTGTTTTAGCATTTAAATTAACCAAGGTTAAGGGAGTAAGGGAGGTGTAAGAAACAGAAACATAGACTTTGATGGCAGACAAGGACCACTTGGCCCACCTAGTCTGCCCATTTCCAACCTACTGGATAAGCTGCAGATCCTAGTTAACCAACAGCCTACTTCCTCCAACCCCCACTAGAATTGCTTTATGTCTGTCCCATGCATTCTTGAATTCCCCACTATTTCTGACCCACAACCTCCTCAGGAAGGCCGTTCCATGCATTCACCACCCTCTCCATTGAAAAATACTTCCCCACATTGCCCCTGAGCCGTCCCCCTCTATTTTCAAATTGTGCCCCTTGTTCTTGCACATCTCTTTTCTGAAAGATGCTACATTCTTGGACTTTGTTTATTCCCTTGAGGTACTTAAATGTTTCTATCATGTCCGCCCCTTTCCTCAAGGGTATACATAAAAGCATATGTGTGAGTAAGTGGAGTGTGTTATAGTTCTGACTTATAGCTGCATCCTATCGGATGCACACTTTAAGTTAATTTAGTACTTGTGTTATAGTTAAGTCTTACAGTTACACCCTATCTAGGTGTAACTGTACCAGTTAATTTAGTACTTGTGTTATAGTTGAGCCATATAGATACACCCTATCTGGGTGAGCACTACAAGGTAGTTTTTATCCCTGTTTCCTGTGTTATAGCTGAGCCTAACAGCTGAACCCTATCTGGGTAAGCACACAAGTTGACTTAGTATTTTGTTAACTGTGAACCTATTGTTGGAAATCCACAACAGCTAGGTTTAGCCTGCAATGGCCTGAAACTAGATGGGGTTCAGAGAGAGGCAGTCAGCTGTGGTGACTGTGAGGCGCTCTTCTCTAGGGATATGATCAGGAGGAGAGGGAACTGCCCTGTGTGCAGGACCATGGCAGAGCTCAAGGTTCTGGTGGTGGTGGCAGCAAGGTAGAAATATCTCAGCTGCATCACAACCCAACAGAGCCCAACCCCATCTCCACTTTCCCAGAGACCCACTGGTCTATCAGGATGGAGAGTGGTGGGGAGCGGGAGAGGGAGGGGGTAGGGGTAGCCATAAGGAGACTAGCTGGCCCAGCAACATTCAGATAGTGGAATGCTTCACACTATTAGAGGAGGCTCAAACACCTGACTCTGCTGGGGGACTCAAGTCAGGTGGTGCACTGTACAGTGACACCACAACTGTGAAAGCCAAAATAGTCCATTACAGCGTAAAATTGCTGTAATGGTCTGCGTTCACTGACACGGCTTCTTCTGGTGTTGTGCCCCTCCTGAAATAACTCCAACCTGAAGCTGATAATATATAAATGCGGGTGGCATGGCCTCCCACATGGGGTGTGGTGAGGCACAGCCCCTGCAAAAACTGCCTTGTATCTTGATGGCATAATACTGCGTGTCAGCATTGTGCCATCACTGTATGGGATGTTGGCAGATTTGCTGTCGACAAACAGTGGTGTTCCCTCCAAGTCAGTCAATGTGAAAGGGTAGACAATGTGATGGCACCCAGGGGCAGTAAGTCTACCAGGAGTCTTGGTGGTGTGGATTCAATGATTATAGGGGTAGAGAGGCTGGTGGAGGGAGTAGGATGGGAGAGGGATGGTCTGGTGCCTTCCTGATACATCAGCCATCACGGAGCTAAACAGGATAGGGAGGATGGCGGAAAGGAAGCGGAGGGAGCTGGGGATGCTGGCACACCTGGGTACCAATGATATTGTGAACCAGTCAATAAAGATGGTGAAGAAAAACTTGTAGAGTGGGGGACAGACTGGTAGCATACTCAGCCTCCCTGGCCTTTTCTGAAGTCCTCCTGTGTGGGGCAGGGAGGAGCAGGATAGAGTAAGGAGTGATGTAACTGAGGAGTTCAACTGATGGCTTAAAGGATGATCTCAGGAGGAGGGTACCACTTTGTAAGGGATTTGGAGGACTTCTGGGATAGGAGACTCTTCCAGGAGATGGACTTCACCTGACAAGAGAAGGTGTCTGTGCACTTGGGCAGAAGTTTGATATCTATATCAGACATTTAAGTTGACTGTGGGAGAGACTAGAACTGGGGAACCATAGTGCCTGGTGAGAGAACGGGTCAGAGCTAGTACTCCCCACATCTGGGGCTTGTAGCAATACAGTGGGTGCAAAAGGAATGTGGCTGCAACTGCACTATGTGAGAAAGACATTAGAGCGGCAGAGGACAAGGAAATCCACAAGGGTAGTAGCAATGGAGGATCAGGGTCAGATGGAAAAGTGCCTTAATGTCATCAGCCTGGGAAACACAATCAATGAGATCCAGGCACTGATGGCTGACATGGAAGTGAACCTAGTGGCCGTCACAGAAATGTGGGCTTTGGAAAATAGGACTGGGATCTGATAGTCCCTCGGTACTCACTGTTGGGAGATAGAAGAGGACTAGCAAGGGGAGGAGTAGCTCTTTTGTGAAGGAGGGCATCGAGGTGGCAGAATATGGGTGCATGGGTAGTAACAGAGAGACTGAGTCACTGTGGTGCAGCTACGGTAGTCTCAGCAAAGAAACTGTGTTGGTGGTGATCTATAGACCTCTGGGGCAAGGGAAAGAGAGACAGAGAAAGAGAGTTCAGGGAAGGACTTGAAAGAGGGTGGCAAAGGGGAAGTGATGATGGTAGGTGACCTGAACCTGCCAGAGATTGAATGGGATATTCTAGTGGCCAGGGCACCAGAAGTTAGGGCCTCTTGGACATCTTTCAGGACTATCTGCATCTTGGTTGAGGAGGGTTGGCAATGGTCCATTGGCCACAGCAACTCTTGCAGCCTCCACTAGGGAGATGGGAGGGGAAAATATGTTGTAGAAAACCCAGTAGCCAGCTGAAGGTTGGCTGATTTCAGCCTGATTAGGGATATCCCTGAGAGATGAGCTTAAAAGTGCTGTAGAAAAACCTAGTAGCCAACTGAATGATGGCTGGTTTCAGCCTGGTTAGGTATATCCCTGAGAGACAAGCTGTGGGCCTGGAGAAAAAAATAATACAGGAAAAAAGAGGCTGTATGTGCCGCCTCTAATCAGTTCTCAAAGGCTGGTCAAGTTATTAGCAGCCAAAGATTCAAAATAACATCAGTAATTGAAATTGAATTTCATGAGCTTTTGTGAAACTGTGGAATGTTGTGATACTTTTGTTGAAGCCTTGTCCATACATTTTGTCCGGTCATACACTTGAGTGGCCATTGTAGAGGAAGGTAAAAGCTGGATAAAGTGGCAACATGGTAGCATTCATAGGCGGCTCCATAGTAAAAGGACAGTGGTGCTAACCTGCATGACAAATCATGAAGAATAGTCATGGACATTACTGTACACTAGCCTGAATTCCTGCAATATGCTAGATAACACAAGAGCTCACTGACTTCATGACTCATGGAAGCACATGGACATGCGGCATTCTTTCTGTACAGTGCTACTGCTGACTCTTTAACAACCCTGTAGATAACAATGTATATTTTTACTATTTGAAACAGTGTCACCAATGGACGCCAAGCCTTACAAGTAGTTACGACTTAGGCCACTGTGACCAAGTATCTGGACATCTTTATCCATGATGGAGCATCGATGCTGGGCATCACTGTCACAGGAGTGCTGGAGGAGTACTGCAGGGCCATGATGCTAGTTCAGGTAAAGTGATTCAGTGCTGATAAGTACTTTGTGAAAGATAAATTCCACAAGTGAAATTCTAGTGGCATTTCCTATAAAGCCTCCATGAATGTTTGAGCAATTTTTGCCAATTAGCAATTTCTAAAGTATACACAATAAATGTTAACCTACTAAACCACATTTATTCAGCTTAATAAAATTCTGAACATATTTACTTTGGTGTGCATGCCAAATCTTGAGTGTATACCTGCAACAGCAGTGGAGAAAAAGCATTCACATATTTCAAAAATATATTCACGTAATTTAACAAATAATTAAATTGTGGAATTTTGAACTCCTGTAACTTAAAATTTACACAACCAGTTACCTCTCGATTTAGCAGTTTCAATGTCTCTTCTAAGAAAGTCTGCACATATATTTTCAATTATCTAGCTCCAAAGATGGCTAAGCTGTAAGCATAGAAACATTTTCAGAAATGTTCACATGAAAAATAAATTATAGAATTTGAGCCCCTATTACCTCCTGCCTCTCACCCAAATGTCACAAAAAAAGCTGCAACAGGGTTGATACACAAGGGGCATGGAAAGGATGAGAAGGGACTTGACAAGGCTGGAGGAATGGCTGAAGTATGGCAGCTTGGATTCAATGCAAAGAAGTGCAAAATGCACCTGGGAAACAAAATCCCAGGGGAAGAGTACACAGTGTGGGGGGTAGTGACAACAACAAAATGGAAAGGGACCTGGGCTAATCATATCAGATGACCTTAAGGCTGGCAAGCAATGTGAGAAGGCAGTAGGGAGGGCTGGGGGATACTGGGATGTATAGGGAGAGGCATCACCAGCAGAAAACAGGAAGTTGTATCCTCTGTACAGACAGTTGGTGAAACCCCATCTGGAGTACTGTGTCCAGTTCTGAGACCCTATCTCCGTAAGGACATAGATAGGATGGAGACAGTCCAGAGGAGGGCAACTAAAATGGTGCAGGGTCTGCAAGAGAAGCCATACAGGGAGGAGACTAAAGGTGTTTAATATGTATACATTTGAGGAGAGGAGGTGCGGGGGAACATGATAGAAACTTTTAAGTACCTCAGTGGAATCAACAAAGTCCAAGAGGCAGCATCTTTCAGAAAAGAGAGTGCAAGAACAAGGGACACAATTTGAAGATAGAAGGGTACTGCCTAGGGGCAATGTGAGGAAGTATTTTTCACAGAGAGGGTGGTGGACGATGGAACCACCTTCCAGAGAGATTGTGGGGTCTAAAACTGTGGGAGAACTCAAGAATGCATGGAACAGACATAAGGCAATTCTTGTGGGGGTAGGAAGAAATAGGCTGTTGGTTAACTAGGATCTGCAGCTTATCCAGTAGGTAGGGAAATGGGCAGACTAGGTGGGCCAAGCAGTCCTTATCTACCATCAAAGTCTATGTTTCTATAGTTCTATGTTTCTAAGATGTGGCCTGTGTACTCTTCCAGGCAATATGCATGCCAAATTTCTGAACTCTAACTATAACACTGACTGAGGTGTGACCAAATAAAGAATTTCAGAAAATTCAGCAACATTTCATTAAATTCCATTACTATTCACAACATTTTGCAGAAATTCCAACAAATTGAATTTGCTGATTTCACCTCAGCCCTACCTACCACTTTGATGTCATCAGGTATGGTGACCTCACGCTTAGTGACTGTGAGTACCTCCCCACCATTTTTACACGTTTCCTGAGTTTTTATGCTCTATGAGCATGCTTTTACATTCTTTTCCCATTGAACCACATCTGCCATGCCTCAACCTCTCCTCAAGTTTCTAAGGTCCCTACTCATTCTCCACCCTCCCTCCCGCGTATTCAACCCTATTTCAAATGATGATGTCATCTACCAAGAGGCATACAGTCCCTTTCAGTTCATCTGTAATATCACTTAAGAAGACATTGAAGAGGATCATTTCCCATACTGAACCCTGTGGCACCCTGCTGGTCACTCTACCATTATTGGAGTGAGTGCCATTTACCACCACCCTCTTTCACCATCCTTTACCCAGTTTTTTACCCAGTTTACCACTTTTGATCCCATCCTAGACTGCCCAATTTCATTATCAGTCTCCTATGTGGCACAGCATCAAAGACCTTGCTGAAATCCAGGTAGGCCATGTCCAGTGCCCTTCTATGACCTATTTCCTGGTCACCTAGTCAAAAAAAAAATCAATCAGATACATCTGGTGACTTTCCCATGAATCCATGCCATACCTCTCAACCTTTGTCACTGAAATGAGGGACGTGGACATTTTGGACACTCAAATGAGGGACAATGAGGGACACAGGCCCTCAGAATGAGGGACACATCCTCAAACATGGAGATACAAGCTCAGAACACTGTGAAAACCATAGTGTTTACTTGTACAAAGTTTATTTTGGATTTAGTATTTTAGATTATTTAGAGTTTCTGCTTTAAAGTTTGAATTTACAGCACATTCTCTGTGTGGGCAACACCTTTTCCTTGAGGGACGGATGAGGGATAGAGCAATTTTAAGGGCAATGAGGGATGTCCCTCATAATGAGGGACACTTGAGAGGTATGATCTATGCTACCTTTGATCTTGTAACCTGTTGGATTCAAGATACTCCACCAGCCTTTTCTTTCACAGCATTTCCATTAATTGTTCTACCAATGATGTGAGACTCACTGGCCTATAGTTGCTAGAACAGAAACACTGGGCTGAGCTCACAAAGACCATACAGCGGGTGCCATAGAATGGGAAGCAACAGCAAGTGACACAAAACAAATGCACACAGGTAGTGAAGACAGAAAGAAGTGATTCAAAAACTCCTTTATTGTAGCATGTTGCTCACAGAGGCAAAAAGACTATGGAAACATTACCCCAGTGCTTCATGTCTTAGGTATGATCCTCTCACGTATAGTTGCTAGCCTCCTCCCTGTTGCTACTGTTATGGAGCAGGACTATGTCTGCTCTCCTCCAGTCCTCCGGAATCGCTCCTTTTTCCTGTGAGTTGTTGAATAAGGCTTTCAGTGGTACAGTAAACACATCCCTGTATTCCTTTAAAGAGAACGCCAAGATTAAATGTGATGTGCAGATATATTGGTGGGATTTACATGCTGTGCAAGTCCATAATGGCAAAAAGTCTTTAGAGGGTCACTACGTTTTGCCAAACTCTGTGTTAAAATAGAAGGGATTGTAATTTGACCCCAGAAAGGCTAGCTAGCTAATCCCTTCACTTCTCAATCACTCAGATCCATGACTGTGCTCAGGCAAGTAATGATGTGTGCCAGGGACAGCACAGGGTGTGCCCCATTAAAGTAAATGGGAATCACTTTAAGTGCATTTCTGTACATAAGAATGGCTAGTTTGAGATTAATGAAGGGCACCACTCGACTAAGATGGGCCGTGAGAGTGTGAGCTTGTGACCATGCTCAGCATAGGCCACATCAAGCATCTTCCTGCTGCTGTGAAAGATTGCCTGCTCCAGATCATTGGTAGCTACTCTTGTCCCATTCCAGACATGTGAGTACTGGCCAGCCAGCCGAAAAAACAACTGCAAAGTTTCCCTGTTGTATTGCAGTATTTTTGTGTTGATTTCCTTTGGAATACAAATAATTGTTCGATAAAAGTGCTAGCTGAAAAGTCTGTTGGTGGGGTAAAAGCAAGCTAGCTTTCTTCAAGTGGCACCAATGCAAGATCATGGGTACCACTCCACCTGACCTGCAAAAGTATGCATTTTACCTGAAACCCAGTAATTTTAAATATACACTGCAGTTTAAAAGTAGAAGTACAGAAAGCATATTGAATCTGTGGGAATCTGCTACTGTGGGTAGTGGGCAGTCTACAGTACAGTGGGCCTTGTCTAAGACCTTCATGTGTGGGTACTGGAAGTCTATTTACCATCTCTGTAGAGAGAGGCCAGACAGCCAAAGACTGCTTGCTTGGGTGATGCACTGAAATATTGAAAGTGCTGATTTTGTGATTATGGCAAGAAATTATTGCCAGATTGCTTATTGCCTAATCCCATTTCCTTCACAAGAGTTGCAATTCAGAAAAATAAAGTCCTGTTGTTAGTTTCTGAACATTTGGTGTGTGAGCATATGATTAGGAGCTACCTAATTGGCACAGAAGGTTTTAGGCTAAAGGCAACGTGTAAGTCGTGGTGCTGGTTGTTCTCAGGGTGGTATTCACAAGTCATGGGGAGGTGGTTGGTACTGTATCCCAGGGGCAGTCTCTCACTTGGTACCAGGGCCACCTACTCTTCGCTGGGTGAAAGCACTGCACTATTCTCTGTTTCCTTCAATACTACCCCCATGTGAGGAGGTTAATGAACCCAGGCAACTCAACCTTGCTTGGCTCCCCACGGAGCAAGACAGGGTAGCAACCAAGAAGTAAGATCTGTAACATCTGCATGATGACCCGTCACACTTATTATAGGGGAATGTATTACACAGTGAATATTACAGACCTAATATTTACATACCATGGCACTATGGTACCACCCCAGCCTTGTTACTGGGAAATATATTACATTGGTGTAGTATGGTCCTAATATTTACATACCATGACACTATGGTACCACCCCAGCCTTGTTACAGGAAATATATTACATTGGTGTAGTATGGTCCCACTATTACATACCATGACACTATGGTACCACCCCAGCCTTGTTACAGGGAAATATATGACATTAGTGTAGTATGGTCCTACTATTACATACCATGATACACCATGATGTCTAGCGGTGGAGGGGGCTGGACACTGGATATGCACTCAGATGCCCTGGTTGTCACCATTGGGATCCCTGCTCCAGCTGCAGCAAAGGATTGTAGGATACAGCAGTCCTCAAAGAACTGCTGCGTTGAAATGTAATTTTATTAAAAAATATATAAACTGAAGGCCCCAGTCCATGGTGCCAGCTTAGTGGGCTAAGGACTACAACTGCCAAAGCCAGACAGCCTCCATGAAGGTCTGAGGGAGGACAGGGAACACTTGTGCAGTGGGGAGGTAGACATTGCTGCTGGGTCTCCCTTGTGTTATGCCTTGCTGTCTGCACCCCCTCCCTGGTGTATAAAACTCATGGTGGGATACAGGCATGTGCATCACCGTCCACATGGTCCCCCAGCCTGGCTGCCCAAGTAGATACATGGGTGAGAGCTGGATTGTGTGCAGAAGGGGTGTAGATCCCCAATTGCAGATGCCCAGAGTACCCTGCTTGTGCAGAGTGAAACTCAGTGGTCATGCACATCCCTCCAGACATGTTGAAAGAGTTGTGGATTAGGCCTTAACTAAGCAATCTTTGCAAAAGAACGGCATATACATTATTCAGAAAACTTGTAACCGTTTATATTTACCAATCCTTTGGAAATGTAATTTTGCTCTGAGAATTGTGTGTCCTTTAATTCTTAATTATTCCTACATTGCAAGGGAGCAATAAGGAGCAACAGTCCTGCTTATTATTGCAACCATGATAACATGGGTTAGAAACATTCTTGCCACCTAGACAGAAGATGAGTCCAAGAGTGTAATTATCTTGCCAGAATTCCATAATTGCACTCCTATATTTGTATAAGCTTGTGCACCAGGTTTGACTACAACAAGGCGTCAACTGGATGATTTTGTGTCATCTGCTCATATTTCACATAAAAACAATATATATATAAATATTTAAAAATCATAAAAAGCTTACTATTAAGTATTTTTAACTAGAACCTATGTTATAAGTTTAGTAAGACACTTCAGGGATGTGTAATTGTGTTCAGTATTTGCACTTTCCTCTTGTGTGCGATTATTGACCTATAATTACACACCCTGTATGTCTTATTGCATCCAAACTCATCAGACTAAGTTCCCCTCAGACAGCAAAAGACTGGCTTTGCAACAATTACACTGTGGAGTTTACAATACATTATTCCATGACCTTTTGTAAAAAATGAAGACAACATTTTATATGGCATCAAGAAACTCATTTCCTCAGACAAGTGCCATATAATGAGAAGGTGCTTTCCAAAGCCTCTCATCTCTCTGCTGACATAGGGTATTGTATTTGATCTGAAGGAGCAAGGATGATCCTTTTCAGATAGCGTTAAAAATGAGATAGCCTTCAACACTCTTGCAGAGAGAGGAATATATATATATATATCTATAGAGGATTTGCTATTTGCAGTTTCTTCCTATTACCCAAGATAATGGAGTACAGTGCCCCATAGGGGAAAGAAAAGCTGCAAATGAATGCCTTCTAATCGTATTAAATGGTCTAACTGGATAACTTCAGACTGCTCAAACTGTGTATGTTGCAAACATCAAAACAATTTCTTGTGCAGTTTTGTTTGTCTAGATGGTCAAATGAAATGCAGCACCTTGTTTTCCATAAGGGTGCTGCTTCTGTACACTTTTATATGTCTGTGTGTATGTTGGGGCATGGGTCAGATACAGGAAGGCCCAGTGTCTTGCGAGGGATTCATTACACTGGTCCTGGGTCCTGAATTTAGCATTTGTGGTCTGGGGACCACTAAAAATAAATTCTTACTGATTCAGTTGATGACCGGAGACTTTTCCCAGTCAACAACAAGCATTTGTCAATGCTGAATGTTGATTGCGTTGGTCTGTTGAGCTGCTCAGTGGCCCTCTTGTCACTGGCTCAGTCTGTTTGTCCTGGTGCTGCAGGCTGCTCTTTGGTACTGGGCTGCCTGCATTGGCACCTTGTTCTGCTGAGGAAGAAATCCACAGCTGTCCTGACAGAGCTCTACTGAGGTGGCTCACTCCCCTCTCTCTCACCGCTCATTCTGTTTCTCCTGGCGCTGTAGGCTGCCCTTTTGTACTGGGCTCCTGCCTGTGTGGTGGCTTTTTCTGCCCACAAAGAAATCCACAGCTGTTCTGACAGAGCTCTGGAGGTTGCTCCCCCTGTCTCACTCACTCATTGTGGTTCTCCTGGTTCTGCAGGCTGCCCTTTGTACTGGGCTCCTACCTCTGTTGCACCTTTCTGCCCACAAAGAAATCTGCAGCAGTCCCGACAAAGCTGCATTGAGCTTGCTCAATCCGTTCTCTCACTTGCTCATTCTGTTTCTGCTGGTGCTGCAGGCTGCCCTTTCTACTGGGCTCCTGCCTCGTTGCTTCCTTCTTATGCCCACAAGGAAATTTGCAGCAGTTACAATACAGCTCCGTTGAGCTCCTCACTCACTCAGTCATTCTGGTTTCCTGCCACTGCAGGCTGCTCTTTGTACTGGGCCCCTGCATGCATTGCTGCCTTTTTCTGCCCACAAACAAATCTGCAGCAGTCCAGCAACAGAGCTCCGTTGAGCTCACTGCTCCCCTCCCTCAATTGCTTGTTCTGTTTCTCCTGGTGCTGCAGGCTGCCCTTTTGTACTGGGCTCCTGCCTGCATTGGTGCCCTTTCTGGCCAGAAGAAATCTGAAGCGGTCACGACACTGGCTCCATTGAGCTCGCTCAGCTCCCTCTGTCACTCATGCATTCTGTCTCTGCCAGCACTGCAAGCTGGCCTTTTGTACTGGGCTCCTGCCTGTTGTTGCATTTTCTGCCCACAAAGAAATCTGCAGCAGTCACTATAAAGCTCCTCACTACCACTCTGTCAGCCGCTCATTCTGTTTCTCTTGGCTGCAGACTGCACTTTTTTGGGGCTCCTGGCTGCTTCGCACTTTGTCTGTCCACAAAGAACCGCGGCTGTGCCGACAGAGCTCCGCTGAGGTCGCTCAGTCTCTCTCTCTCTCTCTCTCTCTCTCTCTCTCTCATGCACTCATTCTGTTTGTCCTGGTGCTGCAAGCTGCCCTTTGTATGGGGCTCCTGCCTGCATTAGCTCCTTTTCTGCCCACAAAGAAATCCACAGCAGTCCTGATAGAGCTCCATTGAGCTACTAAGTCCCCTGTCTCACTCGCTCATCCTGTTTCTCCCACCACTGCAGGCTGGCCTTTTGTACTGGGCCCTGTCTGCACTTACACCTTTCTGTCCACAAAGGAATCCACAGCAGTCCTGACAGCGTTTCTTTGAGTTGCTCCTCACCCTCCTCACTCGCTCTCTTGTTCTGTTTCTCCCAGAGCTACAGGCTGCCCTTTTGTACTGGGCTCTTGTGTTGGGCCTTGTCTGCCCACCAACAAATCCACAGCAGTCCTGACAGAGCTCAGTTGAGCTCACTAAGTCCCCTGTCTCACTCGCTCATACTGTTTCTCCCACCGCTGCAGGCTGGCCTTTTGTACTGGGCCCTGCCTGCACTTACACTTCTTTTTCTGTCCACAAAGGAATCCCAGCAGTCCCAACAGTGTTTCTGTGAGTTCGCCACCCCCCACTGCTTCCTCTCTGCTTGTTTCTCCCAGAGCTACAGGCTGCCCTTTTGTACCGGGCTCTTGTGTTCGGGCCTTTGTCTGCCCACCAACAAATCCATAGCAGTCCTGACAGAGCTCAGTTGAGCTCGATCCTCCCCCCCTCTCAGTTGGTCGATCTTAATCTGTCCAAAACACTGATTTCCCAGAGTGACCTTGCTATTCTCGCAGGAGTGCAAAACATATTTTAGCCAGGATGTGAAAAATGACAGCTGTAGTATTCATAAGGAGATGTGAAAAATGCCACTTTTGAAAATGTGGCATGACAATATTACAAACTTGCAGTTACAAGGGCGCATGGAAACAGTTCAACACACACTTGTAACACAGTCATGTTATGGAGTTTAGTCACCAAATTTTCAAAATAGGATTTAGGACCTCTGCTCATGAACAGTGCCCTGTCATTTCTTAATCTGTCCTGAACACTGATTTCCACAGTGACCACGTTATTCTGTGCCAGAAGTGTGAAAACACATTTGGTCAGGATGTGAAAAATGACAGCTGTACTGCTTATAAGGAGGTATGAAAAAATGCCACTGTTGAAAATCTGGTGTGACAATATTACAAATTCATGGGTTACAAGGTGTGTGGAAAGGCAACGCACACTTTTGTAATACAGTCAATTGATGGCTATCATCAAATTTTCAACATAGGCATTTTAGGACCTCTGCTCATGAACAGTATCATTGTCATTTTCTTAATCTGTCCTGAACAGTGATTTCCCACAGCGACCGCTCTATTCTGCGCCGGAAGTGCGAAAAACATTTCAGCCAGGATGGGAAAATGACAGCTGTACCTATTCATAAGTAGGTCTGGGAAAATGGCAATGTTGAAAATCTGGGTGAAAATATTATAAATTTGCGAAGGTTGCGGAGCGCAAGTATCAACCGCATAATGCACCGTGAACACAGTCAATTTATGGAGATCGCTACCAAATTTTCAACATAGGCATTTTAGGACTTCTACTATGAACAGTGTCACTGTCATTTTCTTTAATCTGTCCTGAACACTGATTTCCACAGCAACCACGCTATTCTGCGCCGAAGTGCGAAAACACATTTCGCCAGGATGTCAACAATGACAGCTGTACTGCTCACAAGGAGGTATGACAAAATGCCAATGTTGAAAATCTGGCATGCAAATATTACCAAATTCATTGAAGTTACATCGTGCGTAACAACTGCACAATGCACACTTGTAAAACAGTCATTTTTTGGATTTTTCAACAAATTTGCAACATAGGCTTTTTGAGAGCCCACCTCATGAACACAGGCACTGTCGTTTCGTTAATCAGTCGAAGGGTGATTCCGTGCAGTGACCGTGAAACCACCTTTGGGGCTGACTAACACCATGACAGTTCAAGAATTCATGAGGAGGGGTCCCAAAAACCCCATGTTGAAAATTTGGTGAAAAATTCCCCAAAATGCCGAGATATGCACTAAAGTTGAAAAACTATTTATTACATTATACAGCTTACCGGCATTTCCTCAGTTTGCGGTCGGCTTTGAAGAGTGCAGACATGTTCTCGGGTCCACTGAAGATCATCACGCCAAGCTCTGGAGGTAAGTATGGGGTGAGGGAGTGTGGGAAGGCAGGGTGTGCAGTGGGTGGGTGCAGGTTGTGGGAGGGGCAGGGAGACTACGAGGACCGTTCCTTTTTTCAGGTTAAAAAAAAAACATCACTGGACCGTTTTTGACTTTACAGGAGCGTATGGCATTGCTGGGGTGGCCTCAGCATGCCACCGAAGTCTTGTTTTGGGGGCAATCTGTAGCTGATGGGGATTGGGCACCCCATCGGCAAACAACAAAAAGGGGATTCCTTTCTGCCGATGGGGATTGGGCACCCTTGACGGCAGACAATAAAACTGGGATTACATTATGCCGACAGGGAGGGGCTTCCCAGTCGGCAAATAGACATAGTGGGTAAATATTGTTTGTGAATACGAAGCCGCCGCCATGTTCACAAACAATATTAGGGATCTCTACATCCCGCCTCGTAACGATCGGTCGCCCCTCATTGCAGCAGATGGCTGACGCTGCAATGATGGAGGCGGCCCTGATTGCAGTGGCTGATTTTTAGAAGGTTGTGGCATGCTGGCTGAACTACTGTCAGCAGCAGCGTGCCACGGCATTGGGGATGGGGACAAGCCTTTGCAGGCTGTGGGGCATTCGCACAACAGTGCCACGCCTCCTCAACCTGCTTGAGGAGAAAGTTGCGCAACATGTTTCTTGCACATGCGCAATCAACATAAAAATGAAATAAATAATAAAGCAAAAGATTTGGAAGCCAAACTCAGGTGAAAAGAGAAACTGATTTCTTTCTGTGCACAGTCTAAGAGGTTGATTTTGTATACTCTAGCAGCAAGCTATTTATCTAAGAAACCTACCCATATCCACCCAAACTCACCTGCAAAATACCACTAACAGTTTAACCTGTTTCAGTTGGTATAAATCTCCCCGATACACAAACACTCACAAGGATGATGGTGAAAACAAAGAGTTTTGTCTAGCCCCCTTCTCAGTCAACAAAACCAATATAAAGAAATATCCTTCCAAATGCACCCATATCCACAAACCCATCCAAATCCATATCAGTAGCCACCCAAACCTGCCCATATCCACCCAAACCTGCCCATATCTTTTATTTCCTGAGGAGAAGCCTAGACGCAGACTTTACCTGATGATTGAATGAACAGTAGATGAACACAGTATACATTGAACTGCAGTAAAGTGAAAAAAGCACAACTATATCTCAACTGGGTGATGTAGTTATGTCAGTGCTATATCGGTGAGATCCCCCACCCACAGATAGCCATTAATACACTTCATTGCGGGTACAAAATATAGTTTATAAGGGCACCAGACATCGCAGATATGCAAATCGCTTTAGTGCTATATTCTGCCCAACCTATAGCCAATATCCTTAGAAGTGGAGCATACCGTGTGGGCAATCTTTGGCACAAGTTGTAGAGATAATGCCCTTGCTCCACTATGCCTTTCTATAGGGTGGCCATTTTAATATCAAAGAATCGTCTGCCAGATTTAATAACTGATATCACTACAAATGTGGGACGCTTAAACTAAAAGTTAGTAAAACGAAAGTCCATGTCTCGTTCAGAGAAAGGTACTCCAAAACTGATAGTCCGAATGACAATCCTGTCTAGTCTGTTGGAGAAGACTTAATGTAATCGGTAAGTAAGTTGCCTCCCTAATGTTGTAATGCTGAGAAAGGTGTCTGAGACATTCCTTTGAAGAGAATGTATGGCTTCATAACCCATTGGGGTATCCTTTCATGGATGTTTTATTGTAAGTTTTGTATGCAAAATTTATAAATAAAAAGTTAAAAACCCTGCCCATATCCACTCAAACCAGCCCATATGCACACCAACATACTTATATCCTCCCAAACTCAGTATGGTCCAGTGGTTAGAGCACTGGCTTGTGAACCAGGTGGTCACAGGTTCAAACCCCATTAGAACTAAATACTTACTGTGTGACCTAGGACAAATTACAACCTACTAGTGCCCCAGTCCAGTCCCTCCAGCTGCAGAAATGGGTAGAAGCAGGACCCCACTGAAAGCAAGATGTTGCATCTTAGCTTGGCTATCTTAAACATAGAAACATAGAATTTGACAGCAGATAAGGACCGCTTGGCCCACCTAGTCTGCCCATTTTCCTACCTAACAGATAAGCTGCAAATCCTAGTTAACCAACAGCTTACTTCCTCCTACCCCCACTAGGATTGCCTTATGCCTGTCCCATGCATTCTTGAAGTCCCTCACTGTTCTTGACTCCACAACCTCCTCAGGGAGGCTGTTCCATGCATCCACAACCCTCTCAGTGAAAAATCTTGGGTAAAAAATTGCAAAGGGCCCATTTCCCACAAACTGACCCATATCTATCCAAAGAGGCCATATCTGCTCAAACCTGCCAATAACAACCCAAACCCACCCATGTGAAACACAAACATGCCCATATGCACCCAAACGTGCCCATATCCACGCATACATACTCAATTTTTCCTCAATGTTCACCCAAACCTGCCCATATCTACGTAAACATGCCCATATCCTCTCAAAGCTACCCAGAACAACCCAAACCCACTGATATCCATCTAAACAAATCCATTTTATTATCTGTTTTTTTCATATGACTTAAATTAAACATTGACTGACTACTGTATTTGTTTTCATTCTAGGCTTGCATATTGTTATTTGTGACTGCCTATTGTCCACAGTCTAGTGTTGTATTTAAGCAATAAGGCATGACAGGGAGTGCATTATGGTGGAATAACAGCTTTCCTTGGGTAGGTTGAAGCAAGAGGAGGAGGGCCATTAGGTAAGCAATAATACCTGACAGGAGTGCGGTATTGGGGAATACGGACCACCCATGTGTGGTGGAGGGCCTTATAGCCCCTGGAAGGTCCAATATTCCCCAATACCACCCACCCTGGAAGGTATTACTGCACTTAGAAAATGGCCCTACAAAAAAAAAAAAATAGATAAATAAATCTATGAGAAATTTTTAATAAAGAATTAGTTTATTGTACATTTTGTAGTAAAATAGTTCCTCTGCCTGGATTGAGCTATGGACTTTGTCCTTCTGGATAGACTGTATTTTAAGTGGCTGTATGCAGTTACAGCCCTCTATTAGTCTGTTTTGTTTGTTGATTCCACACCCTCCCTCCCTTCCTCATGTAGCACCTTTGTTTCCCATCACTGCAGTACAAAACAGATCTGGGATTTATTTTGTTTTTTTTTGGATGGCAGGGCTTTGTATCAGCTTTACCTATGTGAGGGTACTTTTGCCAGCTGTCACACTGCCCATTTCCTTAGTAGAACACCATGGCATCTCAAAGCTGTGCTGCTGCGGCAGGGTCTAGAAAGTCATTCCTCTGCTTAATTGGCACTGTAGCTGCACCAGGTAAGTGACACTGTACGGCATTGGCGGCAGGAACTGGGGACAGGCAAAACAAATCTCCATGTGACAGTAACAGTGGCAATGTGCCTACTACTCTGGTTGTTGCGTTGAGAGGAAGTGGGGTTTCTTTACTTTGGTGTCCACCCTGGACATGCAGAGTTGTTGCTGGCTTGATCGACTACTGCTACAGCTGGCTTTTCACAGAGTGGGACCTGAAGTAACTGTGTAGAACCATGTGTAAAAATATTTTTAAACATTAATGGTTTGACTGTGGGCTGTGGGAGGTGATATTTCCCAAAGGGGGCTTGCTTGGAGTCTCTTTTAGTGGGAGGTGGCCTTGGTGGCTCCGCTTAGCGAAGCGGAAAAAACATGGAGGCTAAGCAGTTTGAAAATTTGGGTGCCTAAGAATACTTTAAGTAACGGGCACCCAAATTGGCTTTTATTTTTGTGAGCTCTATTCAAAAATACCCACCCGCTTAGGTCCCTGTCCTAGCCAACCAGAATGCTAAGATTTTCCTAGTAATTTTCTAACCCATCATAACATACTCCTGGAATGCCTTATTGCGATTATGAAACGGGTCCTTTTTAGTAGATTGGATGTATTTTTAAACAAATTTTTGTCGAGCTACTTTCAGCTGTGCTGTTTTACTGGGATAATGGCCTGGCTGAAAGAACTTTGTCTCATCCTGCTGTGTTGTTCCGTAATTCTGTCCTGCCTTGCTCTACCTGTAATTCTTGATTACGAGTTTTGAACCTGTGATTTCCTGGTTCCCAAGCCAGTGCTGTACCCACTAGACCACCCTGAGTTTGGGAGGATATAGGCACGTTTCAGTGGATTTGGACAGGCTTGGTAATGTTGTTTCCTTTGTACTCTCTCAGGTGGCACCTAATATAGGCATTTATTTTTATTTCTTTATTTAAATTTTGGTGACCAGGAAAGGCACAGTGAGCCAAAACTCATTTCAGGTGCGACCGGTGCAAAGTAACAATTGTAGCTGAAACATTAGTTACAGTAAAAAGTAAAATACCTAGAATTTACAGCTATGTACATATACAGAGGTAAAACATACAGTCTTGGCACAATATATAGCAGAGAAGGTACATTTGCTACAAGGCAAGAAAACAAAGGCATGATTAACAGTTTACCTAAGAACTTTGAGACACTTCATTATTCCATTTTGGGGAAATGGAGCAGGCAGGAGCTGAGATTAGAGATGAGGAGAGTGCCAGCTCAGCCTACTGGGCCAGTGGAGACAGATGAGTTGGTAAAAGAGAGGATGGGGGTGGTTAAGAGCATTTGTGACACTGGAGAGACGGGAGAAGTCTGACTAGTCTTTTTAGGTGTGAGAAGGAGAAGTAAGAGGAAGGTCAGAAGGTAGATTATTCCAGAGGAGAGAAGTGATATGAAAGGTGGACTGACCTGCTGAGGAGTGTGGACAAGGGATGGAGAAGGTACACAAGTTTCTGTGATGAAGGGAGTAGGATGTGGGATTTGCTGGGGTGAGGCAGGATGAGAGATAGGGAGAAGGGGAGCCGAACCAGTATTTAGCAATTTGGGAGGTGCAGTGGATGGTTCTCCTGTGCGATAGTGGGGTAAGGGAAAGTGGAGCAGAGAGGAACAGTGATGGGTAAGGGAGGGAGATGGTGGCAAAACAGCAGAAAGAGTTGATAAGAGTGTCTAATTTGGAGAGGATGAGGTTAGGGCAGTGCTGTAGACTAGTCGGAGTAATCCAATACTGGCAAGATTGTTTTAAGAACTAATTCCCATCGAGTGGGGAGAGGAAGGCAGGCTTTGTGGTGGTAGAGAACTACTAGTTCAGGCCAGAGCTTGGTGCAGATGGCGTCTGTATGTTGAGAAATCAAGGTGACTGTCCAACCAGACACCCAAGTATTTGAAGGCAGAGACCCTCTCTAGCGGTGAGCCATCCTGGGTGATGATCATGGGGAGGGGGCAGGAAGGAAGCTAACTTCTGCCTGGTACCATAGAACATGGTTACTGGGGAGTCATGTGATGCTGGTGTTGTGGTAGGCTGCAAGGACGGTGAGCTCTGCTCAAATTGTGCCAAAAAAGCTAACACACTTACTGCAAATCCCTGCAGCGTTATGTCCCTCAAAGCTAACGTAGCGTAGAAAACACTGCTGTGCGTCGCGGTGGGCATAAAATGGAAATTTCTTACCTGCCAGACCAGAATTTTCAGGAGAAGATAGGGCCGAGAAAGACCGGCCGATCACGATGGAGGTCAGCGACCTAAGCAGAAGTGCATCCTTGGAGGAGCTACCAATGCCAACTGCGGCAGATCACTCGTCAAGTCAAATGCAGATAGACTGACCACAACTAAAGAAGCTGTTTTCAAGCTGGTCAATGATATGAAGGAAATCATACTGACTCTGGGAAATCTCTATGCGGATCTCTGATGCAGAGTTGCACATCTCCTCTCTGAAGACCAGAAGGGGAAAAATCGAAGCTGAGATTGTGCATCTTAAGTGTACCGTGTCCAAGTTGGAAAATAAATTAGATGTCCTGGAAGGACACAAGAGAAGAAATAACCTGGTGTTCTTGGGGCTTCCCGAAGGTGAGGAGGGCCAAACACCCTGAATTTCATGTAACGCTCTGCACAAAGTTGTTGGCCCTCACCTAACGGGTCGAGCTGTGAAATTGAAAGGGCTCATTAAGTTCTCCGGCCAGGTCTCCACCAGGACCCCCTATCCAATTATCTTCGGACTACTACATTTCTTGGGTAGAGAGTTCATCCTGGGGAATCAAGGAAGTTGAAGCTATCCAGTGATCCGGGGCAAACTGACGAAGTCCCAGACATGATGACTAAGACCAGGCAAGCATGAGCAGATTAACGCCACTATTGAAACAATTGTGGGCTGCTCACATCAAGCACCATCTGCCATACCCTGCCAGGCTGGAAGTTACTACTGATGCAGGATGCGCAGGTTTGATACTGCAGACCAGGCGGGTAAGGAGCTACTCAAAATGTTCCCAAGTCTTTTCAAAACCTCCTCCGGGTGACCGCCACTTTACAGGGAAATACACCTTCTGATTTGTTTTTGTACTTAGGATGAATGGCATAACTGATGGAAATCCTTCTGGGAATGTACATGATTGGACTGCATTTAATCCAAAGGAAACTTTTCTGTTTTAACCCCATTTTGGACTGTAATTTTGTTGTGCCGAGGGAACATGCCTCGTGGAACCCTGGCCCATTATTGAGTGCACTTACCAGGTTATTAACTTGAGTCCTCAGTATTATGGATGCTTCAATGCAGTTAATTAGTCTGGACCATAGATTTGAAGTCCCTTAGTGGTACCCTTAGGTGAACACTTCAGTCAGAGATGGGAGCCCTAAAGACTAGCTATTGTTCAGTATCTGGTGCCCCAGTGCTACACCTGGAACTCCTCAGCTACTACTTTATTTCTTTCTTGACCTTATCAAGCCTTTGTGCATACCCACGGTGGGGAACAGGGCTCGATGGTACCGGGAGTTCAGAATTTGTGAGCTGTGGACTAAGGGCATCCACTTTGTAAGATCTTTACACTGGGCTCAAGTTCCATGGTCTGATGTCCCTACATGGCTTTTGAGACTACGTTACTAGAGCAACTGACACCCACCATTAAGACCAATATAAAGTGCTCCACTTCTCGATGGTATACTACTTAAGGGCTGCATTAACATTTAATTGAAGGGCCTCCAGGTGGTCTACTGCATGTTTTATTTCAAACTGTTTTCTTTCTTTCTAGGCAGCATTATATAGATCACCTAATTTTACAGCAGGGAGTTGTGAATTTAACAGCTCTCAAGAACTTTTAGACAATGGGCTTAAACATGAATGTCGAGGGACTTACTTTAATGGGCAGTCACCCCTCGTTTACCTGCATATTATTAGTTAGGTCATTGTTATTAAAGGAATAATGCATGACAGGGCGTCGTATGTGCTGGGATACGCCACGCATGGGGGTTGGCACGGTCGCAGGGCCGAGTGCGCCCAATGCCCCAGGCGCATGCTATCCCAAATGACACGCACCCTGAAATGCATTATTCCTATTATACAATGGCTCATTGTTATATATAAAATAAAAAATAATTTTAAAGAATGTTTTTATTAGTGTGAACAAATATTTTTGTTTCTTAAGAGGAGATGCAAAGAAAGGAGAGTATGCTGGAGGTCCATAAGGTCAATTACATTGGTTCACAGTGCTGAGACTAGACCTGTGGTGTCATGCTGGGATAATGCCATGGGTCCAGACCCAAACTGACCAATCACAGTCCAAGATTCGTTCTTGCCATTGTATAATGCTTCATTACGTATGTGTCTAGCAAAGGGTTTATAGAGTTATATTCATTTGGCATTCATTGGATAAATACCCATTCGGGAACTATATGTTTTGGTGGGGTCAGCACAAAGGTTACTATGGGGGAGCCATGAGGGTAAATTAGCAACATAATCACTTCTCACTTTGATATTTGAGTGGGCTTCCCAAACTCTGCTCACAGACCTTTAATTTTGGGAAGTAGGCTTTAGGCCTAGGGATCAGGTTTTTGTGCAGTCTTTTTCCTTTGTAAATAGTTGTAGTTTTATAGTAATGATTGTTCAACTTTACTGGGTTAGTGGTGGGACATTTGAGTGGGGTGGGGGAGGGAGGGTGGGGGAGTCCTGTGCCTTATCTCTGTCATTGGGTTGTGCAAATAATCCAGCTTTCTTCCTGTTGCCATGAATAATGTCTTGAGGTTTATTATTTGGAATATAAAGGGACAGGGACAATGGAAAAAATATGCTCTTCGGCATCTGTACAGGCTTGACCTAACGAAGCAGAGACCACCCTCCCTGAGGAGACCCGAGAGATCGCGAGGGCCTGCTCTGAAGCCCTCCCTGCCCACAGAGCCCAACCTGAGACACACCAGAGACCACACCTCTCCCCTGAGGGGAGACCAGAGGTCGCGAGGGCCTGCTCTGAAGCCCTCCTGCCCACAGAAGCCCCAACCTGAGACACACCAGAGACCACCCCTCCTGAGGAGACCGGAGGTCGCAAGGGCCTGCTCTGAGCCCTCCCTGCCCACAGAAGCCCCGAACCCGAGACACACAGAGACCACCCCCTCCCTGAGGAGACGGAGGTCACGAGGGCCTGCTCTGAAGCCCTCCCTGCCTACAGAAGCCCGAACCCAAGACACACCAGGTAATTTCTACCTTGATCCAGGCTGCTGCCACTAGCCGTTGGCCATCTGGCCCAGCACTGAAATGGCCACAAGCTCCCCTGCTCAGGCATGAATCCCGGCCAGAGTAGCACCTCAGAGTTGCTGCCCAGGCTCAAGCGAGACAGAACTGTTACTTTTGTGCCTGATTTTGAACCTTTAAAACGAACCAGCTAAAACTATTTGCATTTGCCTGTAACTGTATTAAAAGCTTAGAGTCACTGCAAGCCCAGGACCTGTGTTCTATCTGAAATCCCCCTGTGCAAATCTCACTGGGGACTGTTTGTTAATTTGTAAAGTGCATTTCCAGTTGTAACTGAATTACCCCCTGTGAAAAACTCATTTGGGGACTGTTTAACTTCTAAGTGCATTTCCAGTGTGCAGAATTTCAGTTTGCCCTGCTAGTAATCACCTTCTTTTGAATCACAATAGTACCTGATAGCCCACAGCCCATTTGAACCAGCTAAAACTATTTGCATTTGCCTGTAACTGTATTTAAAACTAGAGTCACTGCACACGAGACACACCAGGTAATTTCTACCTTGATCTTTTTTTTTTTTTTAACACCCAACTTCTCCATTAGCTCCTTATGTTGTTTTGCCACTAGAGGAGCCTGATTAAGTTTGAACAATTTGCTCCCAATACCTCACTTGTCACATTTTACTGCTCTCTAGTAGCTGTTTTCATTGAGTCACCCCTCATCACTCCTTCATCACCCCCCTCTCCAATCGTCGGCTATCCGCCATTGTGCACTCCCCAGATCAGCCCTCCTCCTCCTGCTCCTGTCAGGCAATGTCCACCCCAATCCGGGCCTGGCAGCACTGGTCTTCCCCCTGAAATCTCCTGGGCTGCGCATTGCTTCTATGAACATCTGTAGCCTCCTGAAAAAACTGGACTCTCTACACTGCTGGGTGGCCTTCATAAACCTGATGTTGTTGCCCTGGTTGAAACCTGGCTGTCTCCCTCCACTCCTAACTCTCATGTCTCTCTCCCTGGTTCACTCTCCACCGGTTGGACCGTGTCGGCAGGAGAGGTGGGAGCTGTGTCTTCTATTTGAAGGATTCTCTCATGGGGCTACCACTCCCCGCCTGACCTCGACCATAAGGCCCAGGCACTTACTCTAAAGCTGTCCCCTGACCCAGCTAGAGGCCCATTATTCCTAACCATAGCCTACATACCCCCAAGAACCAATCCCAGGCCCTGGGCCCACTAATTGACTACCTCACCTCCCTCTACCCAACTCGTCGGACCAAATCTTGGTGGGTGACTTGAATATAAACTGGCTCTGCCCTCGTCCTCCTCCCACCGTGAGGCTTTGATTCAATTGACCTAACTCAACTGGTCACACAGCCTACTAGAAAAAACCCTGGGGGGGACAAGCACCCTCCTGGATGTGGTCCTCACCAACAGGCCAATCCGCATCCACAACATCCAAATCCTCCCTGAGTGCCTCAGTGACCACTCCCTGTGCTTTTCAACTGGGAAACCCCTCGGCCCTCATCCCGGTCAAAACCACTCTCGGCGGCTTAGGCTACTGGGGACTCATAGGCCTTAAGCGCTTCCTTGCCCACACTGATTGGTCCCCTCTGGCGGGGGCAACCAACATTGACTTGGCCCTGGCCTTCTTTGTAAGCACTTTCAACTTTGCCTGTGATATCTTTGCTCCCATAACTGCTAGGAGGTCCAAAGTGAAACATGCCTTGGATCACCCTGCCCTACTGTGGCAACTTAAGCAATGCGACAATCTTTGGCACCTTGCTGTTGCTACTGGCCGTTCAGCTGACAGGCAGTCCTATGCTGCCGCCCGCAGCCAGTGCACCTGGGCCATCCACAAAGCAAAGGCAGAATACTACCAAGCCTCTCTTACCTCCTCCTGGGGAACCCCAGGTGCTTCTGGGACAACATCAAGCAACTGAATGGTCACTCCCAGTCCCCTCTCCTTCTCTTCTCAACATCAGCAGTACCGTCTCCTCTGACCCTGCCCCTGCCCTCATTGCCACCCACCTCAATAACTCCTTTACCGACCTTAGCTCAGTACTTCCTGGTAACTTTTCAGTCCACCTCCTCCATCTGTACCACCACCCATTGCCCACCCCTCTTTCCACCTGCGTCGTGTCACCATGCAGAAGCTAGGCCTTACTTGCTAAAAGCCCTAAAGGTAACACCATTGGTAATGACTCACTTGATCCCTGCCTTTACGTCAGGTCCTGGATCAGGTCCTCTCACCTATTACATGCATTTTCAACAAATCACTCTGTCTCGGACAATTCCCTCTGCCTGGAAGATTGCCACAGTTACCCCTGTCCATAAAGGTGGTGACAGGACTCTTCGAGGTAACTTCGACCCATCTCAATCCTCTCCCCCTCTCTAAGGCGTTAGAAAGATTGTGGCGTCCCAAGTCTCTGACTACCTCTGTAAGTACAATGTTCTCTGCCTGAACAACACGGGTTCAGAGCAGGTCATAGTACCAATACAGCACTCCTGGAATTTTCCAACTTCATCCATGCCTCCTTGGACTCTGGTGCCCTGGCTGGTGCTATATTCATTGACCTGTCTAAAGCATTCGATACCGTTTTGCATCCTCTTTGCTCTCCACCCTCGACCTAATAGGCTTTGCCTCAGGACCTGTTCCTGGTGCACCAGCTATCTCTCTGCCCGCTCCCAATGTGTGAAAGTCAGCGGTACTCTCTCTGAAACATGCCCCATTCACTCTGGGGTGCATGAGGCTCAATTCTTGGACCCCTACTATTCTCACTCTTTCTTAACTCCCTACCCAGCAGTTATGCGGGTAAGATGCTTCTCTATGCTGATGATGCTGTTCTCGTTGCCTCCCACAATGACCCCATGCTGCTACAGAACTCCCTCCAACTAGTCTTTGACTCTACAGCTACCTGGTTCACTGAGCACCGACTTGTTATCAACCTTAAGAAAACAAAAACGATGCTCTTCTCCCCCAAAATAAGTACAGCAAGTTTCCCTTAGCTGTCCACTCCACCAATCTCGTCATTGACCAGGTGCAGTCCTATAAATATCTTGGTATAACCTTTGACCCTGCACTTTCATTCCATGGACATATATCTGCCCTAAATTACCAGCCATGCCCAACTCACGGCTGAGGCATTCTTTACCGGCACAGAAATGCCTCCCTCCTGATGACCTCTGCCTGGCTGTCACCTCCTCTGTCATGTCTCTCATTGACTATGGCCTTCGGTCTGATGGCTCAGCAGATCAGACTGCCCTCAACAAGGTTAGCCTTACAGTTAATAAGGCCTGCAGACTTATCACTGGTGCTCCCAGACTCACTCACACATGTGAGCTGTACACCCTGGCTACCCTACTCAAGCCTGGAAGAGCGACTCATGTATCAGACATGCCAGCTCACCTTAAAGCCCCTGCGTAGCTCTATCCCCATAGGCGTATCCAACTCCATTTGCCATACTGCACCAACCCTGATCACGCCGCAGCTCGTCAAGAGCTACCCTAGTTATTCCGAGAGCCAGGACCTCTCAAGGTCAGAGGGCATTCCCCTACCGTGCACCCCAATGGTATAACTCCCTCCTGCCAGTGTCTCAAACTCACTAACCTTAGCTTGCTTTAAGCCCAGGCTCAGAAACTTCCTGCTTAGCTCTCATAAATGCAACTGCCGCTAGCCTAGTGTAAAAAAAATATATATATATATCTCTGTTTGACAGTGCTCACTGAGCTCCCCCTTCCTTCCTACTAATTCCTCCTCCCTTATCTCCCTCCCTTCTACCCCCACCAGCTGTCCCCCGACCATAAGTTTTGTACCTTTTGTTACCTTTTTGCTTCATTGGAGATTGTATTCTATTGTAACAAAATTGTAATTGAACTGTAACTTTTTGTTTGTAAGTACTGTGTCCCTTGTACTACTGTTCTGATGTCCTCTTTGTGAGAGGTACCTTTGTAAATGAGCCTCTGGCTCAAAGGTTTCTAAACTGATGTTTAACTAAATAAATAAATAAATAAATAAATAAATAAATAACATAGTATTTCTGCAGGAGGCGCACTTGGAACAGAGCAGGAAGGGTCTGTTGCAGAAATCTTAGGTCTCTCAAGCATACAGGGCAGGATACAGCTCACGCCAATGGGGAGTAGCAGTCCTGATAGCTAAAGATAATCTTTATTAACCTAATCGACACAGTAAAGGACACAGAGGATAGATATGTTTTAGTTCATGGTAAACTGGGGAACTTAGAAATACTATTGGACTCTATATATGTCCCAACCTGGACACCCAAACTTTTTTCTTCTTTACTCGATATCTTAGCCACATATAGCCATCTGCCAATTTTGTTGGGGGTGATTGGAACCTGGTGCAGGACAATAGACTTGACAGAACCTATCGTATTAAGAAGGGTCCTCCCTGGTACAAAGAACTCTTACTGAACTTATTCATTATCTGTGTTTGGTGGACCCATGGAAAACCCTTCACCCTACTTCCAAGGATTTTACCTTTTATTCCCTCCCACAAAGTTATGTCTAGAATTGACTATTTTTAATGAGTAAACATATGCTTCCCGGTTAAACTTGTCCCAAATTAATAGATGGGTACTTTCAGACCACTGCCCAGTGCAGGTCTCTATTGCCAATACCCTCCTACCCATTAGTTGCATACATGGTCTCTTAATAACCAATTATTAAATGATACAGATTTGCTAAATTTTAAGGGTATATGGCCGATTCAATATTACACAACCTAGACTCTGCACTATTCAATCTTGTATGGGAGCTCTTAACTACCTAGGGTGAATTCATCTGTTCGGCCATCATATGGAAGCGAATCAGCAAGCCCAAACAGATGAGTGGCTCTCCATATCAGATTATTAGACAGGAACCTCTCTGCCGCCTCTCCTGAAAGTACTCATTTGGAGTTGACCCAATTACAGGCTAAATACTGTAAGTATCTGCTTAGCCTGTTTGATAGTACAGCCTCTCGACTTAAAGCAACCTATATAGGCAGGGCAACAAGGCTGGTAAATTGCTGGCCCTGAAGATTAAACAGCAGAAAGCTGAAAAATGGATCCCATCTCTTGAATTTGGACACTAATACACCAACCACTGATCCTAAAATCATGGCTGCAATATTTATGAAATATTACAGTAGTTTTATTTAGCTCCAGAATTGACTGAGGAAGCACAAACTTACCAAAATGAGTTTCTCCAGTTGTTAAACCTTCCACGGGACCAACAAGGCACCCTATTAGGCCCTATAACCAAAGCCAAAATAGGTACAGCCATAGCCTCCTACCACAAAACAAAGCCCCAGGGCCTGATGGTTTTACTTGGCATTTAAAAACCTTTGTGGTCACCTTAATACCCTTGCTTACCAAACTTTTTAATTTTGGCTCTCCCGTCCACCCCAAGATCTCCTCATTATTGAAGCATGCATTATCTTCCTACCTAAACCAGGAAGGACCCATCAAAACCGAAATCTACCCCGATATCTCTTATTAACAACGACATTAAATTATACACAAAATTTTAGCTGCCAGGTTGGCATGTGTTTGGGTTTCACTCTTGGGTCCAGAACAGGCTGGATTTTTAATGGACAGATGCTCTGAGACCACTGTCAAAAAATGTTCCACCTGTTTTCTCGTCTGGGGAGATCAATCGTGATTCGGTGTTGGTCTCCTTAGATGCAGAAAAGGCTTTGATCTGTTGCGTGACCCTACTTTTTACAGTTCTGGAGGCCTCGGTTCCCACTAAATTTATAAACAGAATAAACACTGCCTATGTCTGCCGAATAGCCAGAGTTTTATGCCACAATGTACTATCAGACTCTTTCCACTGTAGAGAGGAACTAGGAAGGGCTATCCCCTGTCTCCGTATTTGTTCAATTAATAACTGCAGCCTTAGCCAGGAAGGCAAATTCAGCTGCCTTAATTAAGGGCATTACAGTAGGTTCCTTTTCCTATAAACTATCCTCATATGTGGACACATTTTACTCCACCCTGCGGACTGGACCAAGTCATTACAGAAGTTCTGACAATTATCTACAAATTTAGTAAGTTCTCTGGATATAAATTGAACACTAATAAGACTATTCTTTATCCTATGTCCCCTCCTATTTCAAAGAACTATGTACCAGGCAGAGCCTACAATGCGAGACAAGTGCTTTGCCTTACTTAGATATTAAATTAACCAGAGATCCTGCAAAATTAAAGAGTTGAATCTTGATCCATTGGTAAAACAAGTGAAAGAAGGCCTGGCAAGATGGTGACTTCTCCACTCTCCATGTGGAGCAGAGTCAACTTGCTCAAAATGTCAGTCTTGCCCAGACTTCTCCACCCCTTGGGGCTCTAAATATTTTTCTCTTAAAGGCTGGTTTGCAAAACTGCATTCTATCTGCTCATCCTTTTTATGGTGAGACAACCCCACATAGATCCTATGCAAAATTATGCTGACCATATAAACTGGGAGGTCTAAAACCCCCAGACTTCTTTATTTTCTACTTGGCACTTCATGGTGCTCGGTACTTTAAATGGGGGCACGTGAGATCTCCCAGCCGATTCCCTGCTGGCTTGGTTAATCATAGAACATGACCTGGTCAAAAGTTCAGTTGTTCCCTGCCCTCACTATTATACTAAAGGAATAATGCGACAGCGTGTGTGTCATGCTGAGATAACACCACGCCTGGGGGGGTGGGTTAGCGCGAGGCCAGAGGGCGAGTGCATCCAATTCCCCAACGTGGCGTTATCCCAAACGACACACACCCTGGAGTGCATTATTCCTATTATACAATGGCTCATTGTTATACAGAATAAAAAATTATTTTAAAGATGTTTTGTGGAAAAATATTTTTGTTTTAAGAGAAGATGAAACAATCAATCAAAGCTCAAGCAAAAATTAAGCTCATCCAACAAATCATCTACAGGTTCACAGTGCTGAGACTAGACCCATGGCATCATGCTGGGATAACACCATGGGTCTAGCCCCAAACTGACCAATCACAGTCCAAGATTCTTTCTTGCCATTGTATACTAACCTTTTTCTGCTTTGTCACAACAGCGTCGCATCACCCCAATAGGATGGAGTATCAGAGCTCATACTCAGATGTGCAGACACTTTAAGCTATCCTACTGCACAGATTTAGGGCAACCCTTACTCCATAATTTAAACCTCTGTATTGCAGGTAAATCAGCACAGTATCCCAGTGGCCTGCACTCGAATACCTCATCAAGTGGACTTTGTCCTAGGATCCAAATCTCTCCCCTATGTAGAGTTTAAAGAAGCATATTCATCCCCAGTAAAACATTTTTAAGTACTTACAAATTACACATTGCATTAAAAACCTTATAGGTCCCCCCAGTCCTGCTTGGCAGTCCCATTTTCAAACCCTAATTCAAAGGCTACTGAAAGAAGGTCCACCTCGCTCACCTACAAGGGAATTGGTCAAGCAAACCTGTGACACTCATTGCCAACAGCATTTTATTGGCGGAGTACCCTGGAAAAGACTGGTCCAGCTTTGATTGGTCATCCTTGCTGAACAACATTTATCAATTTGTTACAAGACTTGCTTAAGGCTACTACAGTTCAACATCCTGCATGACCTATACTTAACGCCCTATAAGCTTTATAAAATTAATAAACTCCCCATAGCTGATTGTGACTGTTACCCAGGAGAAAGGGCACTTTACTCCACAAACTGTGGCAATATCCTCCAGCCAAGTGGCTTTGGTCAATTGTGCAGAACAAGACCTCCTTACCTTTCAATACCATAACTTACTTCACTCCAGAAGTTTGTTTACTGAAGATTACTTGAATATTACTACACCCAAACATAAATACTATATTGCCCTTATCACCTTGGTGACTAGGTTAATTATTACTTGCCACTGGTTAGGGGCCTGGTCACCATCTTACCCGGAATGGGTACAGGAATGCTTTGCCACTTTTCAGGCTGAAAATATCATTGCATGCTTCTCGGAAATTCAGCCAAGTTTCAGGCTTGCTGGACTGACTTCATCACCTTTATTAGAAATGAGTCCCCTTCCTTTCTCACCCGAGTGACTCTAGGAAGGCACTCTCCAAAATGCTCTACATATCATACAGTTATCTCTCGGTAACAGGATACTCAAGGGCAACCTGGTACTGGAGAGGACTGGGAAGGCATAGGCTGGTTTGGGAGGGCTGTTGGGGAAAGGGATGTGTTAAAGTTCTCTTTTCTTTCACTGTCATTGTATTTGCTCCTTCCTTTTTCCCTGTGTGTTATTGTTGTTATTGTGTGGTTGTATGTTTTTTCTAAAGGACAAACATCAGTAAAGAATACTGAGTTGCAAAAATAAAAAGAACATGGTTACTGTCTTTTTAGCATTTAGCTTTAATTGATTTGATTTGAACCAAGACTGTACATTGTCGAAATCAGTCTGGAGGTGGGAATAACCTGTCATAGGATGGACCGGAGGCATAGATGACAGTGTCATCTGCGCACATGTGTACGTTAGAGAAGTGACAGACTGAGGGAAGATCATTTATAAAAAGAGAAAAGATGGGGCCAAGGATAGAGCCTTGACGGACCCCAGATAGGATAGGGAGAGGAGAGGAGAGTGCATCTCCTATTTGACTGACTGTTGTCTATTGTGGAGGTAGGAGCGGAATCGATCAACTGCAGGTTTTGCAAGGCCGAATGAGGTTAGTTTATGAAGAAGGAGTGGGTGGGATACCGAATCAAATGCTTTAGCCAAATCAAAAGTTGCAGCAGTGATTTGGCTTTGATCCATCACGAGAGGATGGAGTCTGTGACACACAACAGGGAAGTGATAGTGGAGTGTTGTTTTTGGAAGCCTGATTGTAGAGGCAAGTGGTAGTTATTAGAGGAGAGAAAGTCAGACAGCTTTGTGAGAATGAGAGATTCCGGGACTTTGGCAAGGGAGGGAGGTGAGATATATTATATCATATCATGTCATATCATGTCATGTCATGTCATGTCATATCACATCATATCATAGAAGCTTGACAGCAGAAAAGGACCATACTGGCCCATCTAGTCTGTCCTTTTTTTCCTCCTACACCTCCCCTCCCTGCCAGCCCCTGCCTCCCCTGATACTCAGCCCCATATGCTTGTCCCATGCTCTCTTGAATTCTTCCACCGATTTAGCCCCACTACTCTGTCTGGTAGTCTGTTCCAGGGCTCCACCACCCTCACCGTGAAGAAATGCCCTCTCACATTGCCCTGTAACTTTTCCTTGCAGTCTGAGGCTGTGCCCTCTAGTTTTGACCCCTCCTTCCTCTTAAGTTAACCCACTTCTCCCACTTTATTGAGACCCTTTACATATTTAAAGTTTCAATCATGGCTCCCCTTTCCTCCTTTTCTCTAGTGTGTACAGATCCAGCTCCTTACACCTCTGTTCAGTATGACTTTCCCTGCATACTCTGCACCATCTGGGTTGTTCTTCTCTGAACCTTCTCCAATGCATCTATATCCTTGTGGAGATGTGGCCTCCAAAACTGAACCCGTACTCCAGGTGTAGCCTCACCATGGCTTTGTAAAGGGGCATTATTACTGCCCTCTTTCTGCTAGTAATGCCCCTGCCTATGCATGCCAACATTCCGTTAGTCTTTCCCTCTGCCATGCTACATTGGATTCCTACCTTAAGGTTTGAGAAGACTATGATCTCAGATCCCTCTCCTGTTCTGTTACTTTAATTTCCTCCTCCACACCTAGGGTGTACCCTGCTCTTCTGTTCCTACTCCCCAAGTGCATTACATCGCACTTCTTGGCATTAGATTTCAGCTGTCATGTCCCAGACCATTTTCAAGCATATTGAGTCCTCCTCATGTTCATCCATCCTCCTGGGTGTCTACCCTATTGCATACTTTTGTATCATTGGCTAATAGGCACATCCTCCTCTTCAAACCTCAGCATAGATAGGCCTATAATTTCCTAGGAAGAGGGATCACCACCATTGTGCAATGGTAGGACTTTGGCCAGCTCTCAGGCTTTGGGAACAGTAGGTGAGGTGAGGGAGAGGTTTAGTATGTGAGTCATGGAGTGGCAATTGCAGGTGTGGACATGTGGAGCAGTCTAGGATGAAGACTGTCAGGGCTTGTTTTGAGGGATTGAGGGACCTGCACATGGAGTAAACTTCAAGAAGAGTGAAAGGAGCATAGCTACATGGTTAACAAAAGGTAAAGAAATAAATAGAGATTTATGGTCCAGTTCTGCTTGCATGATCCCAATTTACTAGGAGCCAGCCCCCACACACACAGCAGTAACAGCTGTGCTCTCACAAAAGAAGTCTGTGTTTGCAGGAGCATGGGGATGGGCTGAATGCCCACACATGCTGGTCCATTGTATTTTTATGTTTGCTGCCTTGTAGCCCAATGCCAGCAAACTGGATTTGAGACTGAACTCAGGAGCTGGGTCGGGCAGTCCAGGGTGTTGGAGTGGTGCTGCCAAGTGACAGCACTTTCAGCCTGAGAGGGTGGTGCCAAGTTCTGCTGCTGCAGTAACCCTGTGGTGGACAGTGGAGCTTACTTCTACATGAGGAACTGTTGTGTGTGCATGAGGTCCCACCCAAAGTCATGGCTCTGTGCATCATGAGATGGTAGGCAGGAAAGGAAGAAAACCAGGAAGAAAAAAACTGTGGTCTTTGGGATGACATCTGGACCCTCTGGCCCTGCTCCATGAGGATATCCACTGGGAGGATGGCGGGGATAGCAGCAGACAGGGCTGAGAGGTTGCTAGGTTTTGGTCTGCTTTGTTCTAGTCCTGCCTGTTTTCACAGAAACTGGTTTATTCTTATTACAGGACAGTCCACTGTTCCATGACTTGAAATCCAGACCAAAGAAATAAAGAAACATGACTCAAACTCTGTTCTGTTTTAGAGCAATTCATATTGTAGGTCTTGACTGACTGCCTCAACATTTTGCTATTTGACATCTGGCGTGACTCCTGTTGGCCGACATTGGCGACATCACATGCTGATAACAAGAACCGTGCTACAATAGAAGTCAACCTGTCAGTGGCACTGCAACCACAACTACAACTGGAGCTGCAAACAACAAATGTAAATACATATGACGTGCACCTAGACCTGATGATTTGATGTAGCTAGGACACTGCTGTACATATACTTTTGGGAAGAAAGTAAAGAAAATGCAATTTTAAATACTATTCAGGATCTTCTCATAAATAAGCTAGATTTCAACAAAAAATTGATGCGCCAGTTCAGATCTACAATAAATTTGTTATAAAACAGAACAGAGATTGAATCATGTTCCAGTTGTTCATTAGTCTAAGTTACTAGGTGCAGCCAAGCCAAAGGACTACCTGGAATGACCATGGAGGACAAAAAACTAAATGAAAAAAACCACCTTAGTATCTGGGTGTACAGTCAACAAAACATTTGGACGACCTCATAGGGCTAAAATATAATCCAGCCACCCAACAACTTACTTAAGATCTAACAAGATGGAGCATATACCTTTCTCACTGGAGAGAAGGGTGGCAAGAGATCAGGATGGAAGTGTTGCCTCGATTGTTATGCCTTTTACCAGACACTACCTGTACCATTAGACAAGCAAAGATGAGTCAAATGGAACAGTCAAGTACATAGATTTTTATGGAACAGCAAGGTGCCCAGATTGAAATCAACCATCCTCCAGCTTCCTAAGGAAGAGGAAGCCCTGCCTTCTGGAAGCTAGAACACTATTATATGGCTGCATAGTCAAGAACACTCTTGATGTAGACAATTGGAAATTATCAGGTGTCATGGCTCAACCTTGAGAGAAGGCCCTGAGGTTCTATGCCACTGAGTGCAGCCTCTTGCATACAGGAATTCAAGAAAAATCTGCAGCTTTTTACACTGCTATACATGGACCCCAGTAATGGTCTGGAAAAGAGTGATTCAGAATTGCACATTGGCTATATTCTGACACTGGTGTCACTCTGCTTCTATGAGAAATCTGTCCCAGCATGGCTAGATGCAAAGTTTAAGGAATGTGCAAGGGAGGACTGAAGTACTGTATCTATTTCCATTTTGGAAGGAGACAATCTAAAGCCATTCCTGACATTACAACAGATGTATATGGGTTGACAAATAGGGACCGCTCTTTTACAGACATTTACAAACAGGGATTGCTGCTCTTTTATAGGCATGGGCATGCTTACAGACTGGGTCTGCCCGGATGGGCATGGCGCACTTACCTCCACTGCTTTGGGCTATGGAGAGGCACTAATGCAGTCATTGCAATGGGATCACATTTCCTATTATACAGAACCCTTTGTTCCACTATAGGGACCCCACCCCATAATATTCTTCAGATGGGAACAGGGACAAAATATACCAGTCCTCCTCAATGAGCTTGTATATGCCTTAATCAATAGAAGGTCTCACACTCTCATACTCATGGAGAGAGTTCATGTGGAAGAATCTAGTTGGGTGCTTCCTCACCCCAAATATAGAGGCCCTCCCACAGTCATGTGCTGCAGAAATTGTGAAGAGGCAATCACTGATCATGCACACATCTTTTGGTTTTGTCCTAACTTTAGGCCCACTATACAAGATGAAGAGTTGGCAGTACATGCAATTTTGGTCACCCACTATGACTAACGCTTAGAATTTTTCTTAATGCTGGAGTGAAATTAAAGGTGCCTTACTCTAAATACCCTTTAGGCATTAAAATAGCAGCCATGAAAAAATGTGTTCCTAGAAAATGGCTTCCTATTGAGATCCCAGATTTAGCTTTTTGAAGACAGATTGTTATTAATATTTATTGGATTGAAAAACATCTTTCTGCTGAAGAGAAGCAACAACAAAGCTGTAACTCTGGGCAAAATGGACTCATTACATAAAGTAGCATGGCCCCAATTTTGTACCATCACAAACAGCATAACCTTCAAATGACTTTTCTTTACCCTTATGGAGGAGATCCCTGTCTTATCTTCTCTGGCTTACCCTTCTGTTTACACTAGTAACCTATGCAGGTATAAGACTTACAGAATAATTAACCCAGAAGTATTGAGAATGCCCTTGTTCTTAACACTCAGCTGGGTTCTTTGACATAACCTGAGGTCAAGCACAAAGTTCTAGAACTCCTGATATCACAAAACACACAAGGTGTTATGAACAACCTGTTCTTAGCACCTTGCGTTATTATTTTGTGTAATAAAAGAGTTACCTCATTTTGTAGCATAGTGTTTGTTATCCAGTGAAGATTCAGGGTAAATTCAGTCATTGGAAGAGAACTGGGAGAAATCATGCTTCAAGACAAACGGGTAAAAACTGCTTCTGTTGTGAGGATTTTTAAACTACAGGTACAAGTTGATTGACAGATTTCATAGGGAAAATCTTTTTCTTTATGGTTTTCATGATATAATTGTCATATTTGGTTCAAAATGTTGTTCTTAATAGTAAGCTGTTAAGAATTACTTTTGAAACCACTCTCAAAATGAGGCAATCATTTACTATAATACTACTAGTGCCTGCTGATATGATCAGTTTTAGGTTAAGATGTGCTTGCCTGCTGCATGTTCACAGGGAATGCCAAGCTTTTGTAGTAGAGGGGTCAGATCTACCTTGCCTACCCCATGGTCAGGGTGCTTCCACAGTACAGCGGTCACAGCAGCTGTACTGATGGCCACTCCAGGGCCATTGTGGTCCACCTCTCTTCCCTTTAACTCTGAGGAGCCAGCCTGGGTTCTTTCATTAGAGGACACAAACATGATGATAAAATAGAGAATAATGGCTAGGCAGGTGTGTGCTGTGCTGTTTTTTCACACCAGATCGGTTGATGAGTCATAAACCTCAAGAGAAGCTCAATAGGTTTATAATGCCATAATTCACTGAGGGTGTGTAAAAATCATCATTAAAACACACATGCTTAGACTTTATTTTTATAATTACTGGTGCATTTTCTGTTATACTCAAGAGCAGTCAGTCAGTCAGCTGCAGTCAGTTCCGATCTGACTGACTGACTGCCAACCCTGACAGAAGCATGAGTACAGCAGAATCAACCAGATATATTTTTGTTGTGAAGGCAGGATCAACCACATAAATAATGACAAATTGCAGTACTTTACTAGTGAGGAGACTATGAGGCAGACAATCAGTGTAGGTCTTCAGTAGCGCTGAAGCGGAACCTACTTGTTGTGGGATGCTCAGCCCACCCGCACACAGACTGAAGCCAATAAGGGGCGCATAGACTTGAGTGACACCAAATGCTCTGCAACTGTGCGGTCAGTTAAAGAAAACACAGTAATAGCCACTTTTTGGCTATTACAGTGTTTAAAACACACCTGTTAATGGTGTGATAAAGGGAGTTACCAGTAATTATATAATGTTTTTGCCTCCAACTGGGGTAGCAGTGTAACAGGGTACAACCCCAGGAAAATTCAGTTTAAACCACCCACACACTGGTAGATACTCCCAAACAATGATAGCTGTCTAAATAGCAATATCCAGTGCACCAAAATAAAATGCACCACAACAGCATCCCTTACTAGCTCTGAGCACTGCAGAGGGACTGTATACCAGCAGGTCCAAGAATATGTTGAGCTGGAACAATTTACTAAAATTTAACTATCACTAAACTAGCATCTCTTGGTCTGATTGTCTGTCTACTCAATGGTTCATGGACTACCTTGATGGCAGATCACAAATTGTCATATGGCATGGAGCTAAGTCTGACAAACGCCCCTATCATGGATGGCGTCCCCTAGGGTTCGATATTGGGACCGCTCCTGTTTCCCTATTTATTAATGATCTGCCTCAACAGTGTGGAGGGCCAAGATGACCTTATATGCAGACGATGCTGTGCTTTATAGGTCCTCCTGAGACACTGTCCAACTAAACAGCCTCTTGGTCAAGACCTTGGTCTACCTGAAATTGGTTTCTTACTAATAAATTAGTTCTAAATAGTAAAAAGACCAAAGTCATGCTAATTGGCCCTAAAACCCTGGGCCCAACCGTTCCACATCTATTGTCCCCAGCTCTTTCCAATGGCTCAAAATTGAAGTGATCGATTGTATCAAATACCTAGGTGTATACTTAGACCAAAACTGCTCCTTTAAGGGCCACATAGACCATCTGACCAAGAAACTCAACCAAAAGTTAGGTCTGTTATATCGCCTGAGCTCTTTCCTCATTCGTGAATCCAAACTCAAGGTTTCCACTGGTACACTCCTTCCAACCTTGCTATATGGGACCCCTTACTACATTCCGTAAAGCTCTGAAATGCAAAGGCTAAAGGATATTTGCTGCATGGTGCCTACCACGGGTGCATCACTGCAAGGTACTATTATCTCTAAAGTGGCCTTTTCTTGAGGGCAGATTATCATATCCCTCACTGTGCCTTGCTTTTAAGCTCCAGCAAAATGGTGCCCTCCTAGCCTAATTAACACATTAGCTCCCAAAAGAATGGGAGAACACTAAGATCATCTGGCCACCAGCTTCTCCAAGTCCCCAGTGTTAGGACTTCTCTGGGACTCGGTCCTATGCTGCCTCCATCTGGAATGGTCTCTAGCAGTCTCCAGGAATGTACTTCCTTGGGGGCTTCAAGAAGGGTCTTATAGCCTACCTACTGGAACTGGGTCTCTGCAACTGCTACCGCTGAGTCAGCCGACTCCTGCTGCTGATCTATATTGGGACATCAATCTGACTGTGACTGTTTCATGTATAATAGTACTTCTTCTCCCACTGATGTTGATTGTAATTAACTTGCCACTGTATCCTTGACTGGATCAGTATGTCTATATTGACTGTTAATTGTAAAATGACATGTATGTATTTTGTTATGTTTATAGATGTATGTAATTAATTCTGGTTGCCTCTGAAAAAGGGACTGTTTCGGTCTCAGTGGGCCTACCCAGTCAGCAAAATTGAATAAAATAAAGAATGGCAGAACTACCCCAGCACCACAGCTGCCTGATCCATCACCCAGGTGTGCTCCTGAACCTGGCCACCAGTGAGGGAGCCTATACGCTACTTGTTGGGTCATCAGGTGGTATAAATGGAGTTTCTAATCCCTAACATGTAAACTGTGACCACCATGGATGTCTGAGCTTGGTATAGCACCAGTTTCATAGCACAAAGCCATGCCAAGCAGTCATGGCATGTGGCACTGCTACATCAGTCTCCCCCACCCTTCCAACCTGTACATTTAGGCTTGCTTGTGGGAGATGCAATTTAAATTTCCTGGTCCCTTGACAGTGGTCCCTTGGAGTTCAGTGTCCCCCTCAAAAAAGATCTCTCAAGCCAGTCTGTCCTTGCTACCCTGTGAAGCTTCCTCTCTAACCCTGTTCCTCAGCATGGGTAATTGCTTCTAAGGTTCCCTTGTCAATCTTGGTCCCTTGGTGATGGTCCTCGACATTTGATATCAGTGCCTCTACAGGACTGGAACTACTGTGGCATCTGATGTGTGATTATCTGTGCATGCCAGCTCCTTGTGAAGTTGCAATACCCATTGTGACTGCACAGAGAAAGCTTGAGACCCCAATGTATATAGCACAATGGGGTGCAAGTTAGAACAGTGATGCAAAGTGGTCAGTGTGATCATACTGCACCACTAAATTGCTATTGTGTTTGGGGCCCTAAGTTTTATGTTTACTGCCAGAAGCAAGGCAAACATATTGGGATGAGTTTAAGGGCTTTGTGCAGCCACACTATCAAGCCACTCAGAGAGCAAGGAAACAACGTCACCTCCTTCATGATGTTCATAGCCACTATACTGTAATACTAGTTATTTTCATACAAAGAAGTGCTAAGTTATTAGCACCACATTCACTATAATGAAAACTGCTAATTGGCACAAATTAATTTTAGCACAAATTACTGCTTCAGCAAAAATAGTGAAAATTATTTGGTAGTGAAAATTTCAAGTGTTACAGTACTTTACAGCAGTTGGTACAGTACATCTTCAGCCAGTGAAAACCAAGAGGATGGCTTTCAAATTTGTAACTGTATTACTGGATAGCAAGCATGCCCTGCATATGACAATTAGTGCCTGCTGTTTGCAATCTCAGTTTCTTCCAATGTTTCCATACAGTACAAGTTAAATAACTGCTTGTATGACACATGTATTTATGTCTTCTATTAATTTTGAGCCACAGTGATAGTAAGTCACTCATATGAACTGTTGAAACAATATGTAGTGATTCCAGTTAATGAGAGTGTATGAAACATGCTATCCCACCCTCGTGCTTTTCCTATTGTGGAGGCCATAGTCACTGGTTCATAGTGCTGTGCATCGGGTGCTTTACACCCCAACAGACCAATGAATTGACACCCCCAGCCATTGCTAGCAGTGCCAGATCTTCAAATGTTGGACTCAGATCAGCCTCTGGTGCAAGTGTTATGTTTCCCAATGCCATGATCAGGCCCTGAGTCAGTTGCCAGCAATGGCAGTATGGTTTAATGACTGATTCACATAGCAGCACTTGCTCCTGCTGCCCAAACACTGCCACAGACTAATTTCACTTCTTGATGTACTTGTCTGACCACCCGCACTGAAGCTGAATACTAAATTTAAGCAATAAGGCATGACAGGGTGTGCGTTATTGTGAAATAACAGCACATCTTGCAAAGTGAAGCCTGAGGTGAAGCCGACAGGTTTGGTCACCGAGAAGTGCCATTATCCCTCAAGTATGCAGACCCTGGAATGCCTTATTGCGATTATAACATGGCTTTCCTGATTTTTTTATTTTAGGACCATGTAATGAGTTTCAGAAAGTTAAACATTTCTGACCTGTGCTGTTGTGCAGGGATAACAGGATGGTCATGTTACTGGATTCCACCAATCACAGTACACTACCCATTTTATAGTTAGTATAAAGCAATCATTAATTTGTCTTTGAAGACTAATTTTAGTAAGTTTTAATCATCAGAAGAAAACGACCTCTAAGAATAATAAAATTCTAAGTATTCAACAGACTACTTTAAGAGTAAATGATTATTAAATGAAGAATATAAATAGATTTGCAAAGGTCTTCAAAGTACAGTGTTTGAATACATACAGTACTAATGATGACTGAAGACTGCAGTCAGCTGCCTCTCACATTTTCCCCAGTAAGAAACTGAAACAACCATGCTCCTTCCTTCCTGTTTAGTTTGAATCCCATTAGCAGTTACATTTTCAAGTTACAGTACTTTCACTTAACATGCAAAAAGCAGGCTGTATGGATTAGTTATGCTTTCTCCTGCCTCAGCAGGTAAGTATAACTAGGAAAGGTTATATTTGGTTTATCTCCTCAAATTTTGCAATCTGTCAAATAGAATTATAACTTTGCTCTCATTTTCTAACGAAAATGTCAAGTTCTGTAGTGTTTGTTTAATCAGCTACAGTTTGTTCAGAGTGTATGGCAGATTTGAAACCAGTCATTTGTGTCAAATGGATGGTGGTGGTGAGCAGCATGTAGTGTTTTGCTCAACTGTTTTCCCACTGCATTTCTTTTCCACCAGAGTAAAATTGTGGTTGCCTAAGTTTGTCCTTTTTGATTATAACATGTTGATATAGTTATTGCTGTAATTATGCAAATTATATATAGGATATAGCATTTGTAAGTATACCCACATATTCTAAGAAGATTTTCTAATATCGGCCCTATTTACAAAAGGTGTGACGACGAGCAAAGGCACATCCCCACCAATGTAGCTATGCATCTACAGACAGGTGCACCGTGCAGTATTAACAAACACCGGCCACCTGTCCGCAGCCCTGTCTCCCTGGTGCAGCCACATTGCTGGATTGAGGTTGTGCATGGGTGGCATATGTGACTTGGGCAGGCATCCAACTGGATACCTGTCCTGGGTCCCAGAGTGGATCCCTTATGCAACCATGCAGGGGCGTGGGAAAGCATGGAACACCACAGACTGCAAGAGGCACTGGCGGTGCCAGTAGTAGTGCGGTACATATGTCTGCAGTGACTGCCAGTACAGACAGCAGTAGTGCACCCCGTATGGGTGTATGGAGCCCCTCCACCTTAGTATTCTGTTGTCTGTGGGGGAACAAACAAAACAAGTGTAATGTGGTCCCTCTATCTCCTGTAGTATGATATCTATCCTTACCTGGTGGTCCAGTGGCCTCTCCATCCCGATCTCCTCTAGTGTGATATCTGTCTTTCCCTGGTGGTCTAGCAGACCCCCATCCTCAATTCCCTGTAGTGTGATATCTATCTTTCCCTGGTGATCTAGTGGACCCCTTCCTAACCCTGATTCCCTTGTAGTGTGATATCTATCTTTCCTGGTGGTCTAGCGGACCCCTCATTATCCCTATCCCCTCATACTGTGACATATAACTGCATCCCTGGTGGTGTAGTGGATCCCCATCCCAACAGGTATCACCTCACCACCCCTTCCTATCTCTGAGCTGGCATTTGGCACAACCTCTGCTCTCCACCATGGCTGGCCACTGACTGAGCTGTCAATAATAATTATGTACTGTAACAGCTGATTATAAAGATGCGCTCATTATAGACAACTCAATTGGTGGTCAGCCATGGTGGAGAACAGAGGCTGTGCCAGTCATGTGTTCGGTGATAGGAAGGGGGCAGGGTCATGGGGTGATGCCTGTTGGGGTGGGGGTCTGCAGACCATGAGGGAAATGGTTCTATGTCATTCTATGAGGGGATCAGGGATAGGGTGGGGTGGTCTGCTAGACCAACAGAGAAAGATAGATATCACATTATGAGGTTCAGGGATAGGAGGGAGTCCTCTACACCACCAGGAAAGACAGATATCATATTATGGGAATTAGGGATCGGGAGGGTCCACTAGATCACCAGGGAAAGACAGATATCTACTCATTGAGGGACTAGAATGAGGGACCACATGAGACTTGTTTTTATTTTGTACCACACATACCTGCCACAAGACAGTTAGGGATATGAGGGGTGGTGCAGTGCCCCTCGTGCAAACTGTGGGTTGACAGCCCTCCCTCTCCAACTCTACCCGACTGGATGTGCATGGGGAATCATCGGTGGGGATGCATAACACAGTTATGACAAGGTCCCCTGCTGTATCTCACGCACCCCAGTGTGGCACTCCATGCGATTTCTCACCTTATTGAACCATGTGAAGTTCTGGCACACCGACATTCCCCCAGACTGCCCATAGCATGTTGCTTTTCACCACGACCAGGGATCTGGTGTATACCTGGCTGGCACACATTTAGTAGATGCTGCCAGGGATCTGCAGGACCCCCGCTGTGCAGCTCTCACACATAAGGTTCCTGTGTGCCCTAGATACGCTGGCACATAGGCATAGTGCATAGGTCCCATTATTTGCAAGTTCCAGTTCAGGAAATCTGTTGTTTCATTTGACCATTTGTTACAGGAAATTCCTGACACCTAGTACACTTAACCTTGTTGGGTAGCATATTTATGAGTACCTAACTGAAAACAAATGTTTCTATGCATTGGTCTGGGTAGAGTTAAATCAAGACTTTTTCTATATGAATTGCATATATTGAAAAATGAATTTAATAAGTAGATGTTTTGTACAAGGCCAAATATAAAAAATATTTTAAAATACAATTTAAATTAGATGACTGCATGACATTGTCTGTAGAACTTTATCAGCCTTTTTCTGGCAAACGGATCACTTATTCGGATTTACTATATTTATATTAAGATATAAGAAACAAAAATATATTGTTTTTAAGAAGTCTTTTTAACTAACATAATTTACATGTTAATATTGGTTTACAGCTACTTTTGTGATTTCAAAACCTGAAGAAATTACAGTTAAGATATTTTATGGAAGAACCTCTCAGGTAGCCAGTTCATTGGTACAGTGGTAGCGATACCATTCATGATGCTAGTGACCCAGACTTGGGAATGAGTCTGGGTTATTGGGAGCTGGCCTGGGGAGGAGGATTGAGTAGGACTCTCTCCCACATATAGAGAGCCTCTGTTCATGCTGCTGTACTGCTACCTGGGCGACCACAGGTGGTAGTGCAGTGGCACACACACACACACACACACACACACACATACATATTCATCCCACAAGCTGCTAATATCAGTAGGGGAAGGGAGAAACTGAAGGAAAATGTTCCGTCTTGGTTCCCAGAGCAGTAGCCATGGTATATCCAGATTAACCCCACCACCTCCCGTCCACAGAGACCAACACATGGCTTGATCAGGTAGCCCCCTTGCCTGAATCTCATTAAGAGGCCAAACAATGGCCTCATGGGTGCCAGATGATGTGAGATAGGGGCCAGGGGAAAGTACTGGAAAAGCCAGAAGCCTTCCCAGAGCCAACAGAGAGAAAGGGCATAAATGCATATTAAAAAAGAACCTCCAAGGTAGGAAGTATTCTTTCACCTATTCACAGCCTGTGTGTTTCAATTTAGTTTACCCACATAATTTGTAACATTACACAATTGTTGCTTTATGAAATTTATAAAATGTTATTTGTAGAATCTGTCAGCCTGAAGAAGCAACAGGTGTGTTCTACCCATGTGCAAGTAACGAATAGTAGTTCCCAAGCCCACGAATAAAGAATATTTACTTACTGTAACAGCAGGTCTTCAAGAGAATCTCATCCATTGAGCCACATCGTGGAACTGTAAGCCACCTGTGCCAGGACCAGCTGGGAAATTTTGTAGCTGGGGCTGCCCACATTGACATGCATTGTCATTGCCTATATAATATGGGCAGCCCATTGTGCCTCAGTTCTCTGTCAAAGACTAGCTCAGTGGATCATCAGACTGGCAGGACCAAGCAACTAGGACCAAACCAGGCACACAAGAGAGGATACAGAAACCTGAGTAAATGTGAGAAATTCAGGCATGAAGACATGAACCAGCATTCGAAAGCAGGCAGGATAACTACCTGTCACCTGAAGGGGGATTTAGGGTGGGAGGGAGAGCTGTGGCTCAATGGAGGAGATTATCTCAGAGCTCTGCTGTTACGATACATAACTGTTCTTTGACAATATCTCCTCTACTGAGCCAAATTATGGAATGATTCCCAAGTAGTATCAAAGCACCGAGGGAGGAAGGAAGGAAGGAAGGAAGAATATAAGGCCCTGAGTAAGGAAACCTTGCTGGACAGTCAGAAAGACCAAATCTGGCACATCTAGAAAGATGATGTCCAGACTATAATGTTTAGTAAATGTATGAACAGTACTCTAAGTGGTAGCAGTACACATGTCAGCAGTGGACACATTGTGGAAACAAGTCACAGCAGACAATCCAGGAAACTGCTTACCACCTTCCATTAACAGAAAGAAGCAGCAGGCCAGCTATTCCAAAGTGCCTGCAGGAAAAACTGAAGTAAGGTGCCTGCCTGGTGCCATGGCTTGGAGGGACAGGCAGCACATCCTCAGGATCAGGGAACAGCTGCCGGGAGTCTGAGTTGGATGTCATTGTCCACATAGGGACAAATGACTTGGCTCATCATGAGATTAGAGCAGTGCAGAAGGACTTTGTAGAATTGGGAGGGCCTAAGGCAAGTAGCACACACAGTATCCTTCTGAGGTGCTGCCTGTCAATGGCATGAGTGAGGCGAAGGTACTTTGCACCATGCAGTTTAATGAATGGTTGAAAAAATGGTGTGGAGCACAGGGGTTTGGCTTCATTGGGGACTGGGGTTCCAACCTGAGGGACACCAGCATATACTGGCAGGATGGTCTGCATCTGTCCAGTAAGGGAACAAGTCTTTTGAGCAATCGGTTTAAATGCTTCATTGGCAAGCTTTTAAACTAGTCAAGGGGAGGCACTGATAAGCTGCAGAAAATCCCAGCCTCTCCCTACAAAACAGGATACTAAATGAGAAAAAGACCGAGGTAGAAAGGTCAGTGGGGGATGCTGCAAAAGAAGGTAAAGCCATAAAAAATGGAGAGCAATGAGTACTAATGGCCGTAGTCTGAGTAACAAGCTTTCTGAATTAGTGGCCTTGATGGAGGAGGAACAACTGGATATCGTGGCAGTCACAGAAACATGGTACACACAAAACCATGACTGGGACGTAAACATACCAGGATACACTATCTACAGGAGGGACAGGGAGGGTAAACGAGGAGGAGGAGTAGCTCTTTACATAAGGGAAGGAATCAAAGCAACAGAATAAAAGAAAACAGTGAGGAGAAGAAGCACTGTGGGTAAATTTGGAGACCAGCAATGGCACCACAATCCACACAGGGGTTTATACAGACCCCTTCTCAGGGAGGAAATGGACAAGGAAATGATAGAAAGTATACTTAGAATGGCAGAAAAGGGCGATATTGCTGATGGGTGATCTAAATATGCCAGATGTTAACTGGAGTGCAGTTGCAGCAGCCACTTAAGAGTGGGTTATTCTAGATGCCCTACAGGGGCATGCCTTAGACAACTAGTATTGGAGCCCACTTGAGAGGGAGCAATCTTAGACCTGGTTCTCTCAAATGGAGATGAAGAGAGAGCACAGATGTAGAAGTGGGTAGCCATCTGGGAACTAGCGACCATCGAACAGTATGGTTCACAATAAACACAGCAATAGAGTCAAGCCTACAAAGGCAAAAGTACTGGACTTCAGGAGGGCTGACTTTGCCAAAATGGGTGAGTGCCTAAGGAATGCACTAGCAAATGGGCAGGAAGGAGAGGTGGAAGAACAATGGGAAGAATAAAACTGCCATCACAGAGGTGACAAGCCTTTGTGTGAAGCAAATAAACAACGAAACGATGTAAGAAACCACTATGGTTCTCAAAGGAAGTGGCAGTGAAGGTTCAAGAGAAAAGAAAGCATTCAGGAAGTACAAGGAATCACAGAAGGAGCAGGACAGAGAACTGTATCAGTTAAAGCAAAAGGAAGCTGGGAAGGCAATCAAAACAGCAAAGGCCCAAACTGAGGAAAAGATAGCCAACTCAGTTAAGAAGGGGATAAAACCTTTATAGGTACATCAGAGAGCGAAGGAAAACCAAGGAGGGATAGTGAGGCTTAATAAAGGGAGGGAGGGTGGGCAGAGGGTGACTGTGAAAAGGCAGAGATATTAAACAAATATTTTGCTCAGTATTTACAAAGGAAGAGGGGAGGTACCTAAAACAAACAGTAGAAACACTCTGGATACAGAAGTTGATACCAGCCCATTTACAGAAGAAAGGGTTATGAAAGAACTCTTAAAACTGAAGGTGGACAAAGCAATGGGACCTGATGGGATTCATCCCAGAATTTAAAAGAACTAAGGGTAGAACTAGTGACACCACTGACTACCCTCTTTAACAAATCATGGGAGGATGGGTGGTACCCGAGGACTGGAGGAGGGCAGATGTGATTCCCTTCACAAAAGTGGGAGCAAGGCAGAAATAGGAAACTACAGACCTGTTAGTTTAACCTCAGTGGTAGGAAAATGATGGAATCACTTCTGAAGGAAAGAATTGTCTAGTATCTAGAGGCCAGAGGGACACAGGACCCAAGGCAGCATGGATTCACAGTGGGAAGGTCATGCCAGACAAATCTGATAGATTTCTTTGACTGGGTGACCAAAGTAGTAGATCAGGAAGTGGCTGTGGACATGGCCTACCTAGACTTTAGCAAGGCATTTGACACAGTCCCATACAAAAGATTAATATACAAGTTAGCAAGCCTGGGAGTGGGTCCCAAGATGACAGCCTGGGTAAAAGAATTGGCTGGAGAATAGGACACAGAGAGTAATACTAAATGGAGTCCACTCTGAAGAAAGGGGGTTACTAGTGGGGTACTGCAGGGTTCAGTATTAGGACCAGTCCTCTTCAATGTCTTTAAGCGTACATTGCAGAGGGACTGGAAGAAAAATATGTCTCTTTGCAGATGACACAAAGATCTGCAACAGAGTTGATTCACAAGGTGGGTGGAAAGGATGAGAAGGGACTTGGCAAGGTTAGAGGAATGGTCAAATGTATGGCAGCTTAGATTCAATGCTAAGAAGTGAAGGTAATGCACCTGGGAAACAAAAACCCAGGGAAGAGTACACAACGGGGGTGAGATACTAACAACAACAAAATGGAAAGGGACCTGAGGTAGTCATATCAGATGACCTAAAGGTGGGCAAGCAATGTGAGAGGGCAGCAAGGAGGGCTTGGGGGATACTGGGATGCATAGGGAGGCATCACCAGTAGAAAACAGGAAGTTATTATCCCTCTGTACAGACAGCTGGTGAGACCCCATCTGGAGTACTGCATGCAGTTCTGGAGACCCAGTCTCCACAAGACATAGACAGGATGGAAGCTGTCCAGAGGAGGCAACTAAAATGGTGCAGTGTCTGCACCAGAAGACATATGAAGAGAGACTTAAGGAGCTTAATATGTATAGCCTCGAGGAAAGGAGGAGAGAAGGGGGACATGATAGAAACTTTCAAGGACCTCAAGGAATCAACAAAGTCCAAGAGGTAACATCTTTCAAAAGAGGTGTGCAAGAACAAGGGGCACAATTTGAAGATGGGGAGGCGGCTCAGAGGTAATTTAAGGAAGTATTTTTCACAGAGAGGTTGTGGATGCATGGAACCCCTTCGGAGGAGGTTGTGGAGTCAAAACAGTGGTGAAATTACACGATGGGACAGTCATAAGGCAATTCTAGGTGGTGGGGGTAGAAAGAAGTAGGCTGCTGGTTAACTAGGATCTGCAGCTTATCCACTAGGTAAGGAAATGGACAGACTGGGTGGACCAAGCGATCCTTATCTGCCATCAAATTCTATGTTTGTATGTTTCTATAGAAGTAGGACAGCCCACCATCCTGGGAGCAAAAGCCACAAATAGCTGAGAGGATTTTCTATAATCCTTAATTCAAACATGGTACCAGTGCAACGTTCAATGGATATTAATCCTGTACAAATGACATTCCTCACTATTTGTGGGAGTCAAGAAATAAACCAGAAGATCAATAGTCTGATACCCGTGAGAAAGATCCATGTGGTCAAAGCATGGGGATATCTTTTTCCTTTTCAGCTGCATGTTGTAAGGGCTCACAATAAAGTATTCAGGCTATCTACCTAGCTAAGCATTGTCTTTTTCCTCCGAGTGCCACTGCATGATTTTTCAATGTTACATTTGGACTGGCCTTCAGTTGGCACTGCTACAGCTTTCCTGAGTGAGTGAGTGATTGCCTGTCAACTTTCTACTTCATGTTCACTGAAAACAACGCTTGGCAGGAAATGAGGATTGGTAAGCAAGTTAACCCGATTCTTGTGGAAAGTAAGAAAAGCAGGCTCTGCAACCAGAGCTTGCAATTCAGATATCGTCGAGCACAGGACATAGCCACTAGGAACAGTGTCTTCCTAGAGAGGACACGTTGCTCACAAGTAGCAAGCAGACTTGAAGGGAGGCACAGTAAGAGTCTCCAGAACCAAATGAACATCCCACATCAGAACTGGATCACAGACCAGGGATGCAGAAGTGTAATACCTTTGAAGAACCAGTGAGAAAACCTCAAACTGGGCCACTGTCTTACTGTCAGTGAGGGCATCAAACACCTACACTGCAGCCAAGTGGACCCTAATGGAGGAATATCCAAGTCCTAAGTCTTTAAGGGACAGGAGGTATTCTATCACTCAGACTGCCTGGACATGCAACAGGGTCCAGGTGATGACAGCACACCATACTGTAAAACATTTCCATTTTGCAAGTAGGTGTACAAAAAAACAGCTTCTGAGCCACCAGTAGAACAGCAGCAATGGCCAGGTAACCCTCAAAGCAGGAGAGCTCTATGTTTTCAGGAGCAAGACATGGAGGTGCAAGGACTGAAGATCCGGATGCACCAGAGCACCCTTCTCCGCGACAGAAGTCCCACTAATACAGGGAGTGAGACAGGGGTTCCACTGATAATTGCTGAAGCTGAGAGAACCAAATTTGTCTGGGCTAGTACAGGGCCACCAAAATATGGGTGTCTGACCCAGCCCTCAACTTGACCAGAACCTTTGTATGAGAAGGAATTGGGAAAAGGTATACATGAGCCTCTTTCCAAGAGAGAGGGATAAAGTGTCCTGCCAATAAACTACAGGCCCTGGAGCGAGCGAGCAGAAACATGGCAGTTTTGCATTGTATGGAGATGCAAAGGTCTATGTCTGGGCAACCCTACTTTAGGAGGAGGTTGTCCATGATGGATTCTAATAGCTCCCATTTGTGGTAGAGCACCCAGGATCATCTAAGAGGAACTGCAAGGGTGGTGAGGGTACTGGGCATGAACGGCTGATAGGAACATGTCATGTTCCATGGCCCAATGCCGACTCTCAGTGCCTGTTTGCAGAGAGGATATGAGTAGAAATCCAGCCCAGATACAATCTCAGACTTGCCCCAAGTGGCGCCTACAGAAGCAGCACCTTGATCTCCCAGGCTGCGACTCTACTCGTGGCCGCTGCCCTGCATATAGCCTGGATACAATCTCAGGTAATCACTGCTACTGATCACTGAGCTCTGGTTTGAATCTGCGAGTGTGGCTTTTCCTCTGATTGGCTGTTTCTGGACTCCTCTCCACCATCACTGGCTGCGCTTTGGACCAGGCTTCTAGCGATAAGCTGGGTCTTTGAAACCCTTTCTCCTTGGAGCTTAGCTATAGACCGTTTACTGGCGGCTTTCTCGGCTGCTTCCAGCTGCTCCCTGTTGAATTTTCTGCCTGCTGCCCTACTCTATGAATATTAAGGAGTTAATGTTCACTGTAATTTGTCATTTTCAGGAGAAAGTTAGCTAGGGCAGCCTATAGTGTTTTAACTACTAGACTGTGTAAACTGTTTTAGGCTACTTATTATACCTCAATTGCTGAATTGCTAACTATTATGATGAACTAGCCACCTGTTTTGCTTCTTTCCTTGACTGTGACCCTTTGAGAATTTAACTTCTCTCATGTGCCTCAACTAATCTGTTCCTGCTTCTATAATGCCTGCACTCTCTCTCCCCCCCTCCCTCCAAGATTAATTATCGGTTCTGTCTCCTGTCTCTTCTGCTCCATGGCTCTGTTCTCCTGTGTCCCAGTAACTGAAACCTTACAGCCCTCCCTCCTCCTGGCCTGTCTTGAGGCCTTCTCACTGATTAGCACTTCTTTGCTCCCTGCCCCATGCCAACTAGCTGTCTCCATGCCTAGCTTGCCCCCACCCATTGTTTGTCCTTTCTTTATTTTGCTCAAACTTTCCCTTTTGTCCTCTCTTCCAGAGTTTGTCCCAAGCAGGCACCTACCAAGTGGCGCCTTGCCCTCCAGGCTGCAGCCTCTCTCGCGACCGTTGCCCCTGCATCCAGCCGGATACAATTTCAGGTAATCACGCTACCAGGCGCTGAGCCTGGCTGAATCCCCGGTGCGGCTTTTCCTCTTATTGGCTGTTCCTGGACTCCTCTCACCACTATTGGCCAAGCTTCAGACTGGGCTCCTAGCAATTAACTGGGTCTTGGAAACCCTTTCTCCTTGGAGGCTTAGCTATAAACTGTTTTCTGGCGGCTTTCTCATCTGCTCCTGGCTGCTCCCTGTTTGAATTTTCTCCTGCCCACCCTCCCCATCCCCAGCCTTAATTAAATCCCCTTAAACCCCTTCTACCTCCCTCCCATTTGTAACTACTGGTCCTCTGTTCCTCTTATCTCTCCTATCCTCTTGCTCATCCTGACCCCCCGACTCTACTCATAGACTTTCTAACATGTCTCTGTAACTTCCCTCCACCCCTATATCTACCATGCCTCTGATCTCCTGCCTTTCCTAAAAGAACCATGCAACTAAGCTTTGATATCTTCCTACTAGCCATGTGGCAGTGCCTAATACCTAACATGATGATTCCACTACAGTCACCCACAGTGCCAACCTATGCTAACCCAACTACCATATCTCCTTACCAGATGAGCCCCACATTGACATCTACCTTTGGGAGAAACAAAGATCTGTAATACAACCCCAATCTCCTGTGTGGCCCCAGTTAAGGGCCTCCATATGTACCCCTCCCCCATCATTAATTTATTTATTGCAAATGCCTTAGCTAAGAACCACAAACCTAAAACTACTGCCAGGCACAAGTATTGTTCTATCTCAAGTGGCAAACTGTATGAATAGCATGGCTACTTCTTCTCCTATCTGGAAACATCCACCCCAACCCCGGTCCTGTGGGTACTGCTGTGCTCTACCCCACAAGCATAATGGCTTACTAATTGCCTCTATTAATATTTGTAGCCTCCTGGCTAAATTAGACCCTCTGCAAGCATGGGTTGCCCATCATCAGCTTGACATCCTATTGATTGTAGAAACCTGGTTTAATCCAAGAATTGCTGATACTGCCATCCAGCTACCAGACTATAGCTCTCATAGGCTCGATCGTCAAGGCAAGCATGGTGGCGGTTGTATTTTCTATTTAAAAGATCACCTCCAGGCACAAATGCTGCCCCTCATCACCACTGGCCCTAACTCTCAACTCCTAGCAATAAAAGTTTTACTGGAAACAATGGTAAAACTATAAGTCACCTTGGTTTATATTCTGCCCAAAGAGCAATTGAATGGTTTTAAATTCATCCTTAAATACATCACAAGCATCCAACAGAACATGGAACTGATAATGATGTGGATTTTAACATCAATTGGGAATCCTCTGAGGCTGCACCTTATAAAGATGCTCTAGCTACCATCAACATGCCACAGTGTGCTTCTCTACACATATAAATTACCACAGTGGCTCTAGTTCCCTTATAGACTGGGTCATCACCAATCACCCTAAGAGAATAATACTCAGTACCTTAGTCCTCCCGGACTCCCTCAGCAACCATTCCCTGCCCTCCTCAATTGGTCTAATAAGTCCCCAAAGTCCCTACCTAAATGATTACAAGACTTTTGAGAAGAGGGAAGCTGGCTGCTCTTAAAGCTCACTTGGATCTCCAAGACTGGAGCTTCCTAGACACAACTACTGACATTGATTCTGCTCTAGAGAGTTTTGTGCATAAATTCAGTGAGTCCTGTAACATTTTGCCCCATGCACAAAACGTGAAATGGGACTCAAACAACTCCTGGGCCACCCGCAACTCCTAGACATGATGAAGAACGTGAGATGACCTCTGGGCCAAAGCAAAAGCTCAGGAAACGCAGACCTACAGAGGTACAAAGCTGCCCGAACAACTGCACATGGGTGATTAGGAAGGCCAAAAGCCAACACTTCAGAACTGAGCTCATAAACTCCTGGGGCAATAGCCATTGCTTCTGAGACAACATAAAAACTGTCTTGGACAAACCTAATAAGGCCCTGCCCACTCTACTAAATGTATATGTGTGTCCCCACACAGGGCCCAAGCCTCATCGCTTAACACTTTTAACAAGGTTTTTACTGATCTTAACGGTGTTCTGCCCTGAGTTCCTCCAACCCATGGGTGACGACAACCCATCGCAGGCCCCTGCATCCCTCCCGAGCTCTCCTCCTCCCTTCTACCTAAAGTCATCTCCCCACCAAGGCCAAAAAATACATCACTAAAGCCTTAGGCAAATCCAGAGCCAGCAGTGACTTATTGATCTCAAGCTAGTTAGACTCACTCTAGATTCTATCCCCATTCCCTCACTAAAACCCTGAATCTATTCCTTATCACTGGCAAATTCCCCTATATGGAAAGCAGCTGTGGTTGTCCCAGTATACAAAGCATCGATAGAACATTCCACTCCAATTATAGACCTATATTAAGTCTCCCACCCCTATCAAAAGCATTGGAACCATAGTTGCAGATCAGCTGATGGAGTACCTAGACAAGTACCAGCTGCAATGCCATATAAACATGGTTTCCATAGGAACATAGTACCTGTACGCCTCTGGTTGAATACACTAGTTTTATACATAATGCCTTGATTGAGGACTCTTGGTGGGGCAACCATATTGACCTCACCAAGGCCTTCAATACCGCTAATAACAACTTCCTTCTCAGTCGATTGACATGTACTGGACTATCCACATAATCAGTTTCCTGATGTCGAAGCTATTTTACTGGTAGAAGTCAAAAGTTAAAATTCAAAGTCTTCTCTCAAAGTCAGCCTGTTACTGCAGGGGTGCCAGAAGGTTCAATTCTTGGCCCGTTTCTCTTTAGTTTGTTTTATACAACCTTCCCAAGCTGTTAGTCACCAGATTTTATTATGTTTAGATGATACAGTGCTATACTCTAGTCACTCTGACCCTATGGAGCTTGAACATCATATACAGGCTAACGTCTCCAGTAGAGCAATGGTTTATCAGATAAAAACTACTATTAAACTATAAAAAAAATAAGTCTATGATTTTTGCCTCTGCCCACAACAAGCACAGATTCCACCAGCTACAAATCTGTAACAATCTAAATTCTCCTCTTAAAATTGTGCAAAGCTTTAAGTATCTTGGTGTTACGCTGGACTGCACTCTATCTTATATGCAACACATCGATCAAGTTGCTAAGGCAGCTGGCGCCAAGCTGGGCATGTTTATCATAAATGTTTAACCACTGAAGCCCTCAATATAGCTGTTGCAAGCTCTGTGTTGACCATTATAGACTATGGCCTAATGGTTTATGGAGCCACAACCCTTACGGCTCTGAAGCGAATCAATACCACACTAACAAGGTCTGTAGACTTGTGCTGGGTGCAGGTAGGATGGTCCACACTTGCTCGTTATATGCAAAATCTGGATGCCTAAACTTGGGAGTAGAGTGAAATATCAAACCTGCCTTTTAGCCAAGAATTCCACCCTTGCCTGACACCTCAAGGGGTACAAAACCTCCTTATTTCAACCAATCCCGCTAGATGTACTAGAAGCATGAATAACTGGTCGCTAATATCCGTTTTGCCACGCTGTGCAAGGTCATTGGTATTTTGTATATCATGCCCTCTTTGGCTAAACACAATCAGTAAAGATTTCCACAAGTAAACTAAGCTTGGACCATTTAAAACAAAACTTTGGGCACTACCAACAACTGCTAGTGACTGATTGCATAACCTAGCACAAGGCCAGTCCCTTCTCCTGGCCATAGCTCTTGGCCCTAGTTCTTTCCTCTCCCTTGTCCACCTCCAGTTCCCTTCTGCCCTTTCTTCACATACCCCTACTTTCCTGCCCCTGCTGGATCTTTGTGACATTCACCCCTTCCTCACCCTCCTCAGCCTCCTCCCTCCTTTCCTCCCCATCTGTCTCTCTTTTCATTTTTCCCTCTCCCTTTCCTATTAGCCCTCCCCTCCTTAGAAACATAGAAACATTGACTTTGATGGCAGATAAGGACCGCTAGGCCCATCTAGTCTGCCCATTTCCCTACCTACAGGATAGGCGCAGATCCTAGTTAACCAACAGCCTTTATCTTCCTGCCCCACAAGAATTGCCTTATGTCTGTCCCATGCATTCTTGAATTCTCCCACAGTTTTAGACCCCTACAACTTCCTCAGGAAGGCTGTTCCATGCATCCACTACCCTCTCTGTGAAATAATACTTCCTCACATTGCCCTGAACCACCCTCCTTCTATCTTTAAATTGTGTCCCTTGTTCTTGCAAGTCTCTTTTTCTGAAAGATGCTACCCTCTTGGACTTTGTTGATTCCCTTGAGGTACTTGAAAGTTTCTATCATGTCCCCCTCTCCCTTCTTTCCTCAAGGGTATACATATTAAGCTCCTTTAGTCTCTCCTCCTCAGACTTCTCTTGCAGACCCTGCACCATTTTAGTTGCCCTCCTCTGGACTGCCTCTATCCTGTCTATGTCCTTCGGAGGTGGGGTCTCCAGAACTGGACACAGTATTCCAGATGGGGTCTCACCAACTGTCTGTATGGAGGGATAACAACTTCCTGTTTTCTGCTGCTGATGCCTCTCATACATCCCAGTATACCCCGCCCTCCCTACTGCCTTCTCACATTGCTTGCTAACCTTAAGGTCATCTGATATGATTACCCCCAGGTCCCTTTCCTGTTTTGTTGTTGTTACTACCTCCCCACCCATTGTGTATTCTTCCCTGGGTTCTTGTTTTCCAGGTGCATTATTTTGCACTTTTTGCATTGAATCCTAGCTGCCATACGTCTGACCATTCCTCCAACCTTGCTAAGTCCCTTTTCATCCTTTCCACGCCTCCTTGTGTATCAACCCTGTTGCAGATCTTTGTGTCATCTGCAAAAGGCATACTTTTCCTTCCTTCTCCCTCCTTGTACCTTCTCCCTACTCTCCTGTGTCTCCTCTGACCCCTCCTCATCTCTTCTCTCCTCCTTTCCTCCACCATACCCCCTCCTCTGTCCCCCTTCTCTCATCATCTGTTGCCTCACCCATTCCCCTTCCCTAACTTTCTAACTACCTTCCCTTAGCACTTGTCCTACTCACATCAGGGTTTTCTCTACTGGATCTTTGACAACAGACCTGTTGTACTCCAGCAGCTCTGGCTATTCCCCCAGTATATTAGTTAATCTGTGCCTGTAAATACTATTTACTTCCTTTGTTATACATTGAACTATTTTTCCTGAATCTTATACTCTCTGTAATGGATAATTCTGCTTTTTATTACTTGTGCTGTATTTATCCTAATCTGTATTTTTGATTATGTGCTTGCCTTCTACTTGTTATGCTTATGTCAATGACTTGGAGCCTCTGAAAACAAGCCTCTGGCTCAGCTTTGATGTTTAGGTATATAAGCACCTTTGGGCACTTACTAGTTAATTTTTATTTGCTAGTGGGTTACTAGGCAGGGAAAGAGCTAGTGGTGCCTCTGAGTCAGAGATGTGGTGCTGTCTGCTGACTGCAGGTGGGGCCCCTCCATTAGAGGGTACAAATAGCAGGGAATTTTGGCACCAAGTGAGGCTGAGCGAGAAACCTGGGGAGAAAGGAGTCGGAGATTCAGCCCACAAGTTCAGTCAGAGGGCTGTGGCGGGGCCAGCGTGGTCCGCTTGTTGCCCTGGCCCTCCACCCTTGAAGACCCACGAGTGGAAAATGATGGTTCGGGAGTAGTAAAGGGATCAATGGAGCAAAGCAGAAGGGCCTGTCAGTGCAATTGGGAGCCAAAACCTGGAAAGAAGAAGAAGAAAAATGGAGGCCCGCCAAGTGAAATTTGGTACCTTGGTAGGGTAAGCACCAATAGGCCTAAATGCTCAATAGAAAGATTGCCCATGGGTAAGTCAGCTGTTGGGTCGGAATGGTTTACTGTGGATGGGCCTGTTACGGCAAATAGAGCCTGGGCGTGGCTTGGAAGTGGCAGCCAAGCAGTTGAGGGTATGGTGGCAGAGTTACCCCTAATCCCCAGGTTGGAGGCCGCTGTAGAGTTGGGACACATGGTGTGAGCCACTTATGGGGCAGGGAAAGTCTGTTTGGGGAGTGATGTTTGGGACCCCAGTGGGGTGGCAGTCCGTTGGGTGATCTGTGTGGCACTGGCAGAATTCCCCTTGATGAGTCAGTTCAGAGGTTGGAATCGCTGCATGAGTGGAGTGTGCTGGTAAGGACTGGGATCAGGTTTTGGGACCAAAATCCCAGAATAAGGCCCAGCCACCAGCCGAGGCATCAGCGACTGGATGTCTGAAAGGGTTCAGGTGGTTCATTTCTTGCTATAAGAACATCAACAAAAGTACAGCTTTAAGATCTAGAAGGAAAGCAAAGTTTGCTCCATTAAGAAATAGCCCCCAAGGTGGAGAAGGTGTAGATCAGACTGGTGGAAATAAATTGAAGAGAGTGTAAAGGTTTGGGACAGTAGAAGCGTCTCGTGCTGTCATAAGCCTGAGTAAAACTATAGGAATGGAAGTGCCTGAGGAAAGAGTAAAGGGAAAGAAATGTAACTGCTGCAGAGAGAAAGAAAGGACTGAGATATGAGTTGGTGAATTGTTTCAGTGTCAAACTAATTCATGTTTGAGGCCTTCTCGGCCCTAAAAAATGCAGCCAGGAATTCTAGCCTTTTCAGATGAAGGAGATCTGCATGAAATAGATAGTCTGTTTGTACGAGAGACTGTTGCATTAGATGTCCCAGCTGTGTCGGTGGAAGAAACCCACTGTTTAATGTCCCCTGCTCCATGGAGCGGCTGTTATTGTTTTTCAAATGTAATTAAATCATTTTTTCACTTTGATTGTGAAGTGGACAATGAACTTAATCAATGGACTGTGCATGCTTGTTGCTAACCCACATTCCCCTGCAGCCTCTGAAACAGCTTGCAGCAGCATGGTTCCCTGTGTCTATAGTGATCTCCAGTCACAACAACTTAAGAACCCAGGTAACAAGTTGCTTCTATTTTAATTCTTTGGACTGTGTTGCTTGTGTTGTGAAGTGCCCCTCCCAACTTTACTTACCACCTGGATACCCCTAGATGGGGGCTCACAACATGGGGCAAACAACTATTTGAGGAACCTGTGCCATGTTTGAACTGCCAATTGTAAAGCTGCAGTGGGATTTCCAAACTTTTGAAGCGCCATTTTGAACTTGTGCTGTTTCATACCTCAAAGCTGAGCCATTTGGTAACATGAACTGTCTAGAACTGTACCACAAGTGCTTGACCACTGCTTGAGTAAGACACTAGTGTTCACAAAATGGCCAAGGCCCAGGAGAATAAGATGATTTTAGTGCCTGCTTCTTTGTTTTGTGGCTCTTGGAAGTTGCCCAGCAGGAGGTACTCACAAAAATGTGTCATCTGCTATCAGACTGGAGGAGTGGTGAAGGTCCTCTTTGGTGTGTTGGACTGTGCTGGAAGTGGTTCTGTCTGACCGCCCAGGCCTGCTATTGCCCTATCAGCTGGCCTGGAGCCTGTCGACCACCCCGCTGGGGCCAGTGTTGCATCCTCAGTCTAAATGCTAGTAGTTTATGGAGCAGCGACTGATTCAGCCCTACACCGAATCAGGGTTACTCTCAACAAAGTCTGCAGACTGATTCTGCAGGCCACCACTGGACACATGCTTGTGAGCTCTACTCTCACATGGGCTTACTCAACTTAGATGTAATGATTCAATACCAAATCTGTCTCCTAGTGAAAAGGACGCTAGGCCTCACTTCACCTGGGGTTAAAGGCCTCTCCTCCCCAATACCAGGCCCAGGAATACCAGAAATTCAGAGAGCCAGCTACTAAAAGTTCCTTTCTGTTGAATCTCTCTGGGGCAACAATCATTTGTCTATAGGGCTCCAACCTTGCTAAACTCTCTGAACCCTTACCTTCTGTCCTGCTCAAAACTGGACAATTCAAAACATTATCGAGGGCCCACCTAGTGTCCAGGAACTCTAAGTGCGACTGTGAGCTCAGCACTTAATTTCCTACTCTGACCTTCCTTCTTCCCCCACCCCTCATCCAATAAGGCCTTCATGCTGCTTCTACCCATCCCCCTTTCCACCCTTATTACTCCTATTCTCCTCTACCTCCCCTTCACCCTTCCTTCCACATGCTCTACCAAGCGTATTTTGCCTACCAAGCTTTTTAGTACGATTTAGTAAATGGACTAAATATGTAAAATATGTAAATATAAAAATGAAGTAAATATTTGAACTGCATATCTGTTGTCCTCTGCCTGACTATGGTACCTGTTAGTACTGTATTTAGTTAAGTCTTCATTTGTTAAACTCTGGAATTGTACTCAATGGTTTTTATGTGCATTGCTTGTTGTTTGTTCTTTCAGCTTGCTTCCTTTGTATACAGTTACCCTGCTGTATTTGTTCACCCTGTAAATTGACACAGAACCTTTGTAAATGTGCTAGCTCAAAGGCATTAATTCCTAATATTCAATAAATAAATAAATAATTGGAGCAGTTGGAGGGGTAACTAGTGAGATCCAATGCAGAGAGGACGGTGATAGGCGACTGCCCAGCCCTTCTCCTCTGGTGGTGTCTGATCCTCCATGTGACAGAGGGAGAGGTTGGGGTGGCAGGTAGGACTGAACCTTCTGTGTCCCTGCATTGGGCCAATGTCCCATGCAGACAAGTACCATGAGGAAACCTCGAGTACCACCCCCCTGTGGCATGGGAGGTGCCCCCGCTAACCCGCCTGACATGATTGTGGAGGAAGTTATTTCAGAAGGCGACTCCACTGAGGATGAACAAGAATATCCTGTACCTCCTTCCCAGGTATGCCATACAAAGCTTCCACTTTTGATTATCAGCTGTGGGAGAGCTATCCCTATTGATTTCCAAGCCAGCACTTTCTTGACAATATCCCCAGATTGCAAAAATGTGTGCTAAAAGAGCTCAGACATGGGCTCTTTAAGACCCTCTGACCCCTACCTGCAATACATGTCAGGGAGTTGATTGCTAAAGACACAACACCTAGAACCAGTGTTCACAGCATTCCAGACTGGTTCCAGGCTGAACAATGGGTCCATCGTCACATTCATAAGGAGTACCTTGGGAGAACTACCCTTGTTAACAGAACGCCATCGGGACATTATTGAGGAAAAGCATGAGGACTGGGTGCTCCAGGCTGCTTTGGAGAAGGTAAAAATCAAAAGCTGTGGAGCGCTTTAGAATTGGGAGGCCACGAGTTGGCAGCCATTAAGAAAGTTCACCAAATGTTCTTGTCAACTGCTTGGACTGGTATAACTCTATTTAAAACTTTTCCATGATTCGGGACTCAGCCAATGAACCAAGTATTATATTATCTGCAAATCAGCTGAAGGAGATGGGTGTACTAAACCAGACCCTAAGCTGTATTTTGCTCAACATCTAGCAGAAATATTATGCCCTAAAACAAAACGTCAAGTTTGATTGCAACAACAAACTTTTCTGATTGTCTTAAAGTTTGGCGGTTATTTCATCAAACAGTATTGTTCAATGAAAGCTTTCTAAGTTGGTGCCTATATTCATAATGTTTAAAAGCTGTGTTTTGTTTATCATTTTGATTTTGATATTAACTTGCATTATCTTAAATATGTTTTGAATTGTTGAAAATAAAAGAAAATAAAAGGGGAAAAGAAAAAAATGAATCAAAGTAGAATTATTTTAGGATGTAGGCAGTGGTGTGAATGTGAAGTGAGTGAAGATATTGCATGCTTAAGAATATAGATTTATAATACTAAGTTAGAATGACGTATTGTGTGTGAGTTGAAAAAAGTTTTAGGGTACTTAAAATGAGTAGACAATGTTTAGACAAGAATGCAAATAGAACTGTTTTGCAAGGGTAGCCATGGTTAACAAGTGTTCATCAGTGTTTGTTTAAGCCTTATAGGGAAGGATAATCTATAGGATAGTGCATGAGTAACAGTTAACAACAGGGCTATTCTTTCACCTAATTGGTACTTTGATGACAGATTGCTTGAGGCACAGCTAGGGTAATCCGTGTCATAGTGCCGACAGGTGAAAGAACAGCCTGCTTGCCGTTAAATAATGCGTATGCACTAGTTCTGTATAGTGTATAGTGGAACGCCCCTGAAAACAATGTTAACACATCTTTCTTTTAAAATCAGACAGTCAGATTGCTACTCAAGGACACGTGACGTCTGCACTGCAGCAGAACGAAAAGTCGTTCTGCTGTCCCGGATGTCACTTTTGGTTCTGCTGCACCGCGGATCGCTACTAGTGCAGCAGAATAACATTCTGAGAGTGCTAGATTTCAGTGAATAATGACGCTCCACTATACACTATAAAAGAATTCAATTTAGTTTGAGCCCATTCCTGGCAGCATTTGGTAGCATACTAGAATGATAGTAGATAGAGAAGTGTATTGCAACAGAGAAAGTGAATAGTGGTAGATAAGGGGAGCCAGACCATGCTGTAGTACCTGGCAGGTGACCATGGGAATTGGTGGTGGACTACCAAATCTTAGCCCAGTAAAGTCTGGGATTGTGAAGAAAGTAGAGAAAGAGTTATGAAGGTAGTATTGGGGTTTGTGAGTTCAGTGTTCCACTGTTTTGGCGGTGCAGCCAGCTTAGTGCTCTGACCTTTGGGGAGTGCCATATCTCTCATTCAGATGGATTGGTAGTGTGGACTGGTTAAGTGCTCACCAAGAGGTGACAGTTTTGTTTGAGGGAAAGTGTACACACCCTTTGGGCTCTTGCTAGTTAATTTTTGGTTGCTAGGGTAGCTAGGCAGGGAGACAGCTAGTGGTGCTGCTGAGTCGGAATGTGGTGCTGCCTGCTGACTGTAGGTGAGGTCCCTTCATTAGGGGTATTAATAGCAGGGGATTTTGGCACCAAGCAAGGCTGAGAGAGACCGGGAGAAGGAGTCGGGGGTTGGCCTGCAAGTTCAGCTGGGACGGCCATGGCGGGCCACGGTGGTCTGCTTGCCACCCCAGCCTTCCACCCTTGGAAGACCCGTGAGTGAAAAGTGACAGTTCGGGAGT